>JAZDUA010000026.1:5602500-6202500 GCA_038098605.1 Gryllus longicercus
CAATGAACAGCGGCCGCACGGGCGGCGGAGGCGGTTGAGGCGGCGGAGGCGGCGGGGGCAGCGGAGGCGTGGTCGCAGAGGGCGGGGCCGCGGGGCGCGGGCGGGCCGCGCTCGGGGCGGGAGGGAGACGGAACGACAGGAGGCAGAGCAGGAGGAGCAGCAGCGGCGGCGGCGGCGGCAGGAGGAGGAGGAGGAGGAGGAGAAGAAGAAGGGGTGGCAGGGCGGCGGCGGTCGGGGAGGGCACCGGGGAAGGGAGAGAGGGAAGCGCACTAAATATTCAGCATTACAGTTCTGCATAAATTCATTTCATTACAGCACCAAATATTGCCTGGCCCCTCATGAATATGTATGGAATCATTATATAAAAGCGCCCCTTTTCAATGTATAATTTACTTTATGTGACTCATTCGATTCTCGCTCACATGCAGCAGCACTTTCGCCGCAACACACGCGCTTCGTCCGCGCGTCCGCTCCCCGCCGCCTCCGCCGCGCACACACGCGCGCTCGCGGCGACGCGCGGCAAAAATTAGAATTAGGCTGCTCGCGCGGTCGCGGGCGAGGGCGCGGGTGCGGGCGCGGGCGAGGGAGAACGGGCGAGAGGGCGGGCGCCGCGACGCGACGGGTCGGGTCGCGCTCCACCGCTCTTTCACCCTTCCGCCTGCCCTGCTCGCCCACCCGCCGCCCACTGCCCGCCGCCGCACGTCGCCCGCGATTCGTGCAGCCGCGGCGTGGCGGCGCTGGCGCGCGGTGATCGTCGAGGAAAAGCCAAGGGAATGGAAACGTCACGCTCAACGTTGGAGACGACGCATCTGATAACGGCACACAGTGAAGACGCACACGACGGAAATCTCAAGAAACATCAAGATCTCAGAAAGTTTTTTTAAAGACGTTCCACGACTGAAGAATCCCACGTTTATAAAAATTATAATTAGTCGGTCTACATTAAAGAAAGCAGAAAGTGTAAATCATGAAACTTTCGGTTTGCAAGATACACAAAAAGAAAGAAATTAAAAGAAAGGAAAAGGGTTAAATATTTGTAGGTAGCAAATAAAAATTCATAAGATATTGTCACTGATAAGTCATTTGAAATTCTAGACTAATGAAGGTGGATTTTAAAAAAAATATTTATTCTTCCTTGTTGGACATTACTGTCTTGCAAGGTTTTGAATTATACAATCAGAAGAGACATTATTAAATAATTGATGTGAACAATATATAACCATATAATATACAAATTATAACAATATTAGAGGTAAAGATAGAATCCAGCTAGAGACCTCTTGGCTACATGGAGTTTAATACCTGAATTTACTTAATCATTGAAATCAAATTACACGCTTGTTTCAGAATCATGGATCCAATGTGAACAAAAAAAATTAAATATATTTTTATTCATCATGACGTTCACCAAAGAATAACGCGTCGAAAACGGTGTTTTGAAGGAAAACTGTTAAATTATGAAACATATTTTTAGTCGTATCCTCCAGTAAGCTCTCCGATTAGACCCTTTGGGGTGGCAAGTCGCTTTTAATGAGGGTGCATGAGCGAGTATGTGTAATGAAAACCGACCAAGACTCGCCGGAAAGACAATTCTCGAGAGAAAAATTTCTGACGGAAACATAATCAAAACCTAAGCATCTCACACTTACTACGTGAATGGGTGTTAACAGTGAGCTAAGAAAAGGAAGGAATATGTTTTACATCCAATTTACATTTACAACAGAAACATAAAAAGACATTATTGCTACGTCCTTTATTCATCGAATCGTTAGGATTGGATGATATTGTTACTTTCCAACAATTTTCTTCTCACAATTATTTGTTACAATCCAAATTGTTTCTTCCTCATTTTGGTTCATTTGTTCTCTTATTTTTAAAGGAATTTAAGTTTGTAAGAACAAGCATAATTTGCCTCGCATTTTCCACGTAAGTGATTCAAGGCAAAACAATTCCCTATGCGTGATTCTACCGACATCTTTTCAACATGTTTGTGAAACAGAAAGTCGAAAAATATACTTCTTTCGTTTCTTTCCCTCCTTATTCCTCAAATATTAACTTCATTAATGCGTTATTTTCTTCTTTTAAATTCTTTAATCATCTATTTTACGTATTTTTCTTTCTGTACATCAATTCAAATATTTTATTCAACCTAATCGCTTGAAGGAAAATGAAACTATCCTGCCAATGTGTAATGAACTTTTGGATGCCGAATATCACATCTCACCGTATTTTTTTCATCGAAGCGGGTAAGTAAATTCATTTACTCTTGTTACAACCAGAGACGTCAGAAATTTAATCAAATCCATCAGTCATTTCCGATTCACAATTTCTATCGAAATGTTTATTTTTGTTTTCTTTTAGTATTTTCAATTTTGATAAAATTTCCTACACATTTTTTCAACATTAAAACATCAGGTTTCATCAAATGATTGGCAAATGTGCATATTTATCGTGCAGACACACCAACTGAACTCTTCCTCCCTGTTTTCCTTGCTTTTGCGCCGCAAAAACGTTCCGCAAAAAATTCCCCGTGAGCGACTGTGAAATAGAAAAATGCGTTTGATACTCTCGTAATTGGCCATCGCAAACAATGCACGTTCCACAGCCGTCGATGGACAGCCCAGCCTTCGGCGGTTTCCATCCACGATTGGCCGGAACTCTGGGAGAAACCCTATTCGCCAGGTAGATTCGCCCACGAAAGAAAATAGCAACGTGGAGAATTATTGGCAAATCAAAACTTCGGGACTTATTTTTAAGAGACTGTCATGTTAGTCAATGGCTCTATTTGTGGTATTTTAATGTTTCCACCGCTGATACGGAATAAAAAAAGCTTTATTGTAGATATTGTTAGATACAATTTCTCGTTTAAACTACTCTATATTTCAAACCAATAGCAACGTTCATTTTGATCATTGGTGTTTGCATTTGTAGATGAAGTCGCCTAAAAATCTCAAACTCGAGAAATATGTAACATTTAGACGTTTTAGTTCAGACTTGTGCCACACTCAAAGGTAACCCCAAAAGAAGAAAGCAATCTTATCCGTGTTCAACGGAACGTTTATAAAATCTCATTAGTAGAAAATCTTCAAGAAAAATGTCTAGATTTTACATCTCTTCTTATTTATAGTGAAACTTGAAATAAAAATTTCGATGTTTCATCAAGTCTGAAGATAAATTATGAAAAGGTTCATCAGAGGGGCGAAATTCAGGGCAGTGATTTTTACTCGACAGTCTTTATCTAATTTATCTTGATATTCAAGAAACACCTTAATCAATATGATTCAATCATATCTCAGATGTTGTAAGAATTTAATTAAAATGTGCAGAAAGATGTGAACAACCTAGCGTCCAGCACTTCGGAGATAAGTAAAAACAAGGGTGCATTAAGCAAACTTAAAAAGGCGATTCTCCCTCCTGCATATACGCGCACGTGCACCCATTGAAGCGCCACCTGGCGAGTCGGAGGAAAGACAAAGAAAGAGATCGGTTGCGTGCCAGATACGGGGTGTTGATGAAGGGAGAAAAACAAACCTCATGAAACCGAAGGGGAGGGAGTCATGCAATGGATGGAGAGGGCGTTGAAAGTTGCCGAGAAGGCCAGAGGAGGCCAGGGGAGGTCAGGGCGCTTTCACTGGGGAAGAGAACGCCGCGCCCTGCACGGAGAAGGGCAAGGGGTGGGCAGAGTACGAGGAAGTAAGGTTTTTCTGGCTTACCTAGCTCTCTAGGGAGGCCTGATACTAAAGGCCTCATCAACAACAACAATAATATTAATAATAATAATAAATTTAATAAAAGTAATAATAATAACAACAACAACAACAACAACAACAACAAGCTTTATAGGTATAAAGCAAGCTTTAGAGCTAGCGGAGCTTTAGACTCGTAGAACATAAATTATAAAAAATTAACTTACATATTTTTCTTCAGCAGCGGACCAGATCGTAGATACGTCACGCATTCACTGGTGTTTCCTTCTTGTTTTCGGTGGCCCAATATAGGTTTCTTTAGGGTGGTATTGTGATTTGCTTTATTGTTCTAGAATTATCTATTCCCTGTACGTGGTATGAGTTCCTCCATTCTTTTATTTCTTCATTAAATTTAAATATCTCTAAATCGTTTCTTATACCCTCATTCCTTACTTTGCATTCTAGCGTAAAGCCCAATAATACTTTTCAAAATATCATTTCAGAAGGCTGCATTCTGCTGCGCAATTGAATTTGGTATTTGGAACCCACGTTTAGCTTCCCCAGATACAAGTTGACACAACTAATGTTTTATAAAATTTTAGAAAATCTTTCCTTACCTTGTTTTTTAGTTTCCTTTTAATTGTTCGGCATTTATATGATTAAATATATCTATTTTCCTTCCACATCAACTTCCCCTGTGTATAAAGTGTCACAGCCTAGAAACGTAAAAATGCGGAAATCTTCAATTATCTAATCACTTACTATCAGTTCACATGTTAGTGAAGAGCTACCTTGAAAAGCCATGGATTCTACTAAGATTTGTTAGTTATACTCTGTTATCTGTTGTCATACAATCACAGCTCTCTTTTGTTGTCATAGTCTGAAACAAGCACCGGATCACCAACTAATATTAATGTTTTAACACAGTTGCATTCTTTGAAGTTTTCTGTAATATCTAAAAATTTAACCCGCTGTTTCCATTCTCTAACAGCGTTGTCTAAATAAAGATTAAATAGGACAAGCTACATCTTCGTCTAACAACTTCATTGATCGCTTCATGTAGGATCTCTTAAGTTATTTTTCTTTACCTTAATTTCTATATGCCGTGGCTGTGTTGGAACAATTGAAATAGTCGCGCGCACTGCAAAGCAACCCGTACTTTCAGGGCACACTAACCCTTGGCGGGCCACCGGAACAGCCAGGCGAGGCGAGTCATGGCGTCATGGCATGACGAGGACATGGCGTCGCTTCGATTGTATGCCTCTTATGGGGCTGCAATTGCCTAATTGCCTTTCTGGTAAAATTCGGGAAGTTTAGGGTACGAATTTGGAACCTGAAAAATTGTACCTAATAAAACAATAAAACTGTGTATACGTCAGTATAATATTGTAATGTTCTTAATAACTTCAATTATCTGTGGGGGAATCCTGCTGAGCAAAATGTTCCACAGTTAGTTTCTCAAAACTTTATTGAATACTTTGCTGTAATATACAAATACCAAATATGTTGGAAGTTATATTCTCTCTTCTTTTCCATTACTTGCTTTAGAGTGCGCACATTATCTGTATTACGAGTATGCAATCTATTTTGTTTCTTAATCGCTTACTAATTATTTTCGGGTACATCATGTTTAAATAATTCAGCAGGCTTATTACCCTATAGTTAGATAAGTCTGTTCGTGAGCCTCTCTTGGACATTGGGACAACTATAACTTTTTTCCAGCTTTCAGAAATTTTTCTTTGCTGCCAGTACAGACGTAATATATCTATGTATAGTGCGCAAGAAAGACTCTGCAGTTGCGCCTTGCTTGTGAGAATGCTAGGAACAGAAATTAAGTTGGTAGCACTAGCTGCAGCTTGTAACAAAATAAAGTCAATTGGGTACTCATCACAATTATAATAGGTGCTGGAAGTGCTGTTCTTTTCACTTGTTTCATAATGATTTAGTTGCTACCAATATAAAAGCCATTTTTAATAGGAGGCCTTGATTCGGCTGGGTGCGGAGAAACCTGCCTAGCGCACAGTAGAATCTACGTTTTGCTTCTTCTCGTAAATACTTATATAATTCTGTGTTAATATTCTTCATACCTAGTGCTTTCCTATTTTTACTTTCCATGAGAATATAGTGTTCTTCATACTCTATTCTATCAATGTCCAAAGTTAGAACTACCTCTGACTCCACTGGTTCCCTATTATAGGAATATAATAGGGTTGTTTACAACGTTTCATCCAATATTCTCTTTTTATCTTAGCTGTTTATCTTGTTTAGTTCCATTTAAGTGTTTAATAACTTTATATACAAAAATTTGTCTGTCATGGATGTCCACAGCTGTTCTATATTAGAGATATATCCTTCCCAACTTTTTATGGGCTGCTTTCAACAGAGATTTTGTTATCATTGCTTGAGTTTTATAGATCTCTAGTGAATTTAGAGTCAAAAGCGCAATTAATTTCAATAGTTCCTTTTTGGTAACAAGAGCGTTCTGTAGTTCATTCTAAACATACAGGCCTCGTTTTGTTCTATATTTCCTCATCTTCCCTAATGTCTCATTGGCTACTTTTCTATTAATTCTCAATTCTTTTCACTTATAGTATACTGGATGTCAACCGTGAGACTCAATATTTGATTTTTGTTATTTCAAGTCATTCTATTTATATATTTGTAGAACATACGTCTTGTTAACAATCAAATTGTCCGTCCGGTTTTCTTTCAAGAGCGTGACACAACTTCAAACTGTTACTTGATAAGACCTCATGCCATAAATCGCACACATGCAGCCGACAATAATATTTCAGCAGGATGGTTCTCCCCCACATTGGAATATTATCGAAATTTTCGAAATGCCACATTCCCCAATGGTTGGATTGGCCGAGGAGGCCCAAATTCTTGGCGTCCGCGTCCCCGCGACTCACCCCGTTTGATTTGATTTTCAAGAGCATACGCCAAAGACAGTTTGCCCTACGAAAGTTAACAACCTATGGGAACTGAAACAACGCGTAAGAGGTCGTAGACTCGATCCCAGTACAGATGCAGCACCACACATGCCATGAAATTGACTACAGGCCCAACATTATTTGTGCAACCAAATGCGTTCATGTGCACTGAACTGAAGTGAAATATATGAGCTGTATTACATTGAAACTTTTTGAGTTAAATTATCATTTTATGTATAAAATTTATGAAATTAAAATTATATTTCCCTGTATGATTGTTTGAAATGTTGGCGACTCATGGTGGACACCACTATACCGAAATTAAGTGGTTTTGCTTTTATGTATTCTTTCGTTCTATTTTTTAAAAATATTTTTGGTGAATGGAAAATTAAAAATATATGATGGATTTTCAAATAAACCACATTTCACACCATTTCGCATTTCTGGGATCCAGCAATGGGTTTCATTCATATCACCTAGTCTTTACTTCTTCTCGGCCATAGATGGTAGGACGGGAAAGTGTTGAATCGGTCCAAAATAATTGAGATCGAGAGTACGATAATAAAATCAGTTTTGAGAACCTCTGAAATGAAAGAAATATCACTACGATGTCGTATGTGGATTTGTGACTCACGCATAACTTGGATAGATTAAATGCTTTTTTCGTTTTCCAGCAATGACCTTTTCTGTTACAAGAAATCGTTCACAATCGGGCACTTTACAGCAAAATGATGACGTATTAGATTTTACGGTACGAATTATTGCGTCATCACACATTCAGCCAAACGCATCCAGAGAATCGTGGAGAGGTAGAGGAAAACGGAACAGACGAACAGACGTTTTCTCGCACAGATGTCAAATACTCGAGACGTCACAAGAAAGTTATTTCGCAAAATTAGGTTTGATTCTACATTTATAATGCTGTTATACAAAAAAATTCAGATCATTTATTGCTTCATTTTGCTTCATTGCTTTCGTACAAAATTGAATACATGTACTCATGAAATAAAACTTAACATTATAGACTAATTGGCTATTAGGCTCTAGATTGTAGGTTCTATATACTATTCGGCTCTAGATTGTGTATTAAATATTAGCGCCAATTTAAAGATGTTTAAAATTGATGCAATGAAGACACTTTCAGTTTTTTACCATAAAACAGAACCATACCAAAAATTGTACCGTACCAAACATATGAAAAACCGTACCAAACATACCTGAAACATACCAAAAATTGTAAAAATTGTCACTTTAGCCCAAAATCGAAACAATGAGATACAGCATTAGACTGGATTCCCTAACCCAATTGGACATCCTCACTATCAACAATCTCACTGTGCCCTCACCCCGTCTAATTATTCACCAAACTCATAAGATTTACTTATGTGCATTGAGGCAAAATGTGTTATTTTTAAACGAAAAATTTACAAACCAAAAACACCTAAGTTTTACGTAAATTACGCAGGATTAGTGGTAACGATCGTATTGCTGATATTTGTAAATCAGTTTAAATAATTAATACCTAAATATTTCCATTTCCTTTAGATCATTACAATATCAAAATTCCGCATTTCCCAAAAGAAATACCAAGAAAACTTTCGATACATCGAATAATTTCATACATCATCTTATTTCCTTCTGCAATTAGCGTGCGCATATTTGGCAAACACGATCGTAAACATCCGTATTCACAGACACAAGCATAAATACAATTGTAGACATTATTTGGCCATTTGCATTATGGTGTCAGACAACAAGTGGTGCTACAATACAAAATATTTTCTTGCACAAATTATAACTTTTGCAACTTCTGAAAATTTAGAGACGTGAATGCAAATAGATCGGCGCTATTTTTATAAGCGTACTTTCTTCTATTCGAGAAAAAAGTTAAAGAACAAATTGGGAAAACATTGGGAAGTGGTACTATAGTTTTTGGAAAATATTTTGTACTTTGCTCTTTTCAATAAACATTTTCAAAAGACAGAGTTCACCAAAACTAGAACGTATTCCATTTTTATAATTTTTTTCGGCACTTGCAAGAAAAAATGTAAAGAAAACTGCAGTATTTTTTGATTGATTGATTGTTAGTGATTCCGGGCACGTAAACTAATGTCATTAATCCCGTAAGTGTAGTGCATGTTTTACTCGCGCGTTGAAGGTCTTCCCCCGCTGAATTGCGAGTGCATGCGTAGTACATGTTAGTATAAGTGTGTGTACGGGTGAGGAAAGGACAAGGAAGACAGGAAAGATTGTGCGCGGTTCGTGGCCCGTTTGTTAGGATACTGCTCCGGCATTCGCCCGCTGTTGATTGGAGATCACGTAAAACTAACGATAAGAGCAGCCGCTTGACTTCTTCTCCAGACAGTGACTCACTGAGTTCGACGTATGAAGTCCTAGGCGTCCGCGGCCGGAGTCATGCAAATGTTCTTGGCAATCCGGGTGACGCCGCGTTGAAGGCTGTGTTGCCGACGTTTCAACTATCTTATCGTAGTCTTCTTCAGCAGACCAGCCCTGAAGAAGACCACGGTAAGATGGTCGAAACCTCGGCCACCAAACCTTCGACGCAGCGTCAACCGGACAGCCAAGTTCATTTCCATGAAATCGACCTAACTGACAAGATAGTGTCGAAAATCTTGCCTCCTTCGGGGCTTGAACTAGGAACTCCCGGCCATAAGAACCGGAGTGACATCATTTGGTGCCCTAAACCATCTCTCCCGGTAGTATTTTTTTTAGAAATATGTTGAATTGCCTTTATTGAACAAAAAATTACGGTAAAACTAATAATATTTTCGAAAAATTCTACGATACCTTAATTAAATATCTATATTTGAAGAGGACATTTTTAGGCAAACATCTTTTTCATTAATAGTGCAGTTGTATAAAACCGCCGACATTATTCTTTTCAAGTTTTCTAATTTTGAAAATTTAGAGAGTTCAAGGAAAATGATATCTACGACATTTTTAAGCGCTCTTTGTTCTATCGCGGAGAGAAATAGAGCCATTTTGACAAAATGTTCAATATCTTAAGTCTTCATATAAAGTATCTCCTAAAATCAAAATATCCGTTTTAAAATCGCGCAGCTTCGACTTGAGTCAGATCTATAGGGAAATATCAATTTTGCAGTAAATCCTCTAAATTGTTTAGGCATTTTGCCTAAAGACCGCACAGACTTTTGCCCGTTAACAAATATTTCAGTATCAAGGACACAAAACGGGATTATGACTTCACAAGGTGCTAGAGGAAGTAATTTAGTATAAAAATTTATCCATTTTGTTTGGAAAATATGACCCCAGAATATTCGCTTTCTGGCAAAAATCGACTCTTTCCGCTGCAGTATTACAATTTTCTATTTCTATGGCAAAATCGTAAGCGAAACTATACATATTTTCGAAAACATATATGACCTTATTAAAAGATTTGTCTTTAAAGAACAGATTTCATTAAATGCAGCAATACTAAGGCTGGGCACTTTGTGCTCACCTTCTTTATTTTCGTAGTTTAAAATGTAAAATAAATAATTATGTTTAAAATTTTTGATACTTGTTTCTTCGATGTAAAATACCGCTACAGATATATCCCTCAACGTCTTTTATGGAATTATATAGACTTTGATTAAATTATTTCCTGGTAGGGAACATTTTCCCACATCGTTTTTTTTACCATAACAACAAAGCTTCTAGATTAAATTTGTCTTTATTCTTTGTCAAAACGATTCCGTTGTATTGGTTCTGTTGTACTAAAGCAGCTCGTTGTTGAACTAGGTTAAAATAAGTCAAATAATTTTTATTACAATAGTCTTTTCTCTGCATATCATTTAACTACAGAAGACGTTTTACGTCATGATGTGTGGGACTGATTTATAAAGCTTCCCAATACTATATATATATATATATATATATATATATATATATATATATATATATATATATATATATATTGAAACGCGGAGCGTTTCTATATGCAAATTGTATTTAACATTAAGCATAATCACTGCAACTCATTTTGAACTGCGCGGCATAGCGGCAGGAGTGAACGACCGGAGACGGGAGGGGACTGTCCGCCGCCGCCGCCGCCGCGAGCACATCGTGGGAACGAGAATTCGGCCGTTACGAGCCGAGGTTCAGTTAGAGAGTTGGGCAGTTGGAGAGAAGTCGGTTGGCTGCGAGCGGGGTAAGACATCGCCGCTGCGCAGGAAATGAAACAGTGCAAGATTATAGTAAAGTTGATCATAAGCCGATAAACTGGAACTTGGGAAAGGTTGGTTGTAGAAAGCTATTGTTCGTGTATATGCCATCAAGCACAGTGAAAGGAACAATAAAACTGTGTGTAGTGTAATCGATGCCGGTGCGAGTAGTGACCACGTGCGCCACAGTTACGATAGGAAAGTGAATAGTAATCAAGAAACGGTGCGGAAACATAATTCGAGCACTCCGCTGGAACGATATGGACATCACCAAGATGCCGTGTGTGCGTGAGTGAACTGCACGCGGAAACACCAAGGGCTGGAGCCGAGGAACTCTCGTCGCCGCCATCGCAGGCCGACGAGGCACGTGCTTGCAACATCAACCGCCCGGGGGGGGGGGGCGCCGGGCTGCGGTGAAGGCCGCCGGCCGCTGTCGCCGTAGGCGAGCAGCGACTACAAAGAGGTATTCATAGGGGCCCCACATATAATAAAATCAGATGGTAAATAGATCCTTGGTACCAGGGCAGAGAACATTTGTGTATTTGATCAGGTGTATATTACATTAGTTCATGAATAAATTGTATTTGTGCTGATTCAAACTGATTACCTTGATTATCCGATGCGTTATCGATTCCTTCAGGAGACCCATTCACGAGCAAGACACCCGTCCTTTATAACCTTTAATTTGCAGTGGAAAGTACCGACAATCAGGTACGTCACTATATATATATATATACATATATATATACATATATATATATATATATACATATATATATATAAATTTTTTCTGCTGCCAAAGGTTTAACAGACCAAATGCGTGTAATTAATCAATAAAATATAAACAAAGGAGAGTTTACTCTTTTATAGAGTGGTTTGTGCGTACGAAGTACATTTGTACTAGCAAACATGAACAAAAGACCTGATATTAGTGAGTATTGAACTGAGCGACAGTGAAATAAGTTACATTAATGTTTTAATTTGGTTGCAGTTCAGTAATTAGTGACCGTAATGTTTCTATAATTTTGGTTAGGTTCTATAACTTTGTATAGGTGATTCTTGATCACAATTCAATTATGAGTCGCAGGAGTAAGATGAAAAGCAAATTATAATTGTAGTATTCTTTCATTAGTACATATATCACATATATCTAGTGACATATATGTGACTTGCAAAACTAATATATTAGTAGTATTTTAATACTTTAGAAGAGGAATATATTTGCCGGTCTTGGTATTACTCATGAACGAAAATACCTTGACACTGGTAGGGACAGTTTATACTCTACCATTGTTTTGGAAGAAATGCAGGATTGTATTCGACTCAAAGAAGTGTGAGATTCGATTCCGTCGTACACGTGAATCAGACCAACTAATCAAATCGATAGCGCGCGAACATCCGAATAGCACGAGAACATCCTAATTTGTATACGATGCCTTTAATCTCAACCAAAACCAATTAGCGTAGTAATTACTAAGTAACATTATTTCAGTTTTTTCAAAATTTTACAAAACACACGAAGTTATTTTATAGATTCATGGGACGCACATTTCTGTTAATCAACAGTAACAGACAAAATGGGAACCTTTCTCTTAGCGACGGACGAAAAATAATGATCGTGATGCATCTACCAGCATATTATATAAATTATTTATTTTCTGTATTTGTGTTGTATTAATCTTTATCACACTTTGCAGGGACACTGGGTCCAATCCTGAAGAACCTGTAAATATATCGTATCTACTCATACACTCCTTTTGTGGAATCGATGTCGATTATGTCGTTGAATTCACTTTTATTAGTATACTTGCGGATCGCGGCAAACGTTGCCCTGCTCTCCGTCTCCCTCTCCCTCCTACTTTCTCCTTCCATCTATCAGTCTCCCTCCGTCTCTCTCAGCACTCTCATCTCTATCTTTTCTTCGTCTCTCTCTTTCCGCCTCTCTCTCTCTCTCTCTCTCTCTCTCTCTTCGTCTCTCTGTCTCTATCAGTCTCTGCCTCGCTCTCCATCTATTTCTTTCTTTCAGTCTCCGTCTCTGTCAGTTTCTCTCCGTCTCTGTGTCTCTGTCTATCTCTCTCCCTCTCTGTCTGTCTCTCTCCGTCTCAGTCTTTCTCTCTCTCTCTCTCTCTCTCTCTCTGCCTGTCTGTCTTTCTCTG
Source organism: Gryllus longicercus (assembly GCA_038098605.1). Classification (NCBI taxonomy): domain Eukaryota; kingdom Metazoa; phylum Arthropoda; class Insecta; order Orthoptera; family Gryllidae; genus Gryllus; species Gryllus longicercus. The sequence continues at coordinate 5,615,460 of JAZDUA010000026.1, forward strand.
TCTCTCTCCGTCTACCTGTCTTTCTCTGTCAGTCTGTCAGTCTCTGCCAGTCTGTCTCTGTCATTCTGTCTATGTCAGTTTGTCTGTCTCTGATACTCTCTCTGTCTGTCCCTCACTCCCTCTCTCACGCTGCCTGTCCTGTTCTCCTCGGCCTCGTCCTGCGTCACACGGCAACACCCAGCAACAATGAAATCCTTGTGGAGCTCAGTTTCAAAGGAAATGGAATTAAAATTAAGCGCAATCTTGTGTTGCAGCGCCATTTAGTAGAGTAACAACAAAATTAACAGCTCAAAAACCTTTGCTTGAGAAAACACGTAGTTGTGCAACTTTCGTGGAGATCGGGCACACGGTTCTGACGCACGGCTGCTGGCATCAGGTGGAATATATTAGGAACCTGTCTCTTAGCGACAGGCGAAAAATAATGATCATAATGCATCTACCAGCATATTATTTAAATTATTTATTTTCTGCATTTGTGTTGTATTAACCTTTACCAAACTTATAATATTAATCGACCCTTCTTCATGTAACTTTTATTGTCTTAAAATGAACGGTCCCAGCATCTGTAATACGTTTAAAATTTATTTTTAATATGAACTTGCAAAGGACAAACCTTTTAACATTGAAATACCCAGAGGCAACACGATAAGCTATTTTAATAGTGTATTGTGGACGATGTTATCTCAGAATCACCACAAATCACACAATCAATGTAAGAATGTTCACTATTTGAAAATTCTTGTCAAATTGTCTTATAACATCAATTTGTCAAATACTAGGGAAATACTTCATTCTCATTATTGGGATCCAACCATGCCTCTCCTGACTGATCAACATGCAATGTTGCTCCGCAATACCTATATGCATTGCGGATTGCATTAAATTCAATTTTGTTACAAGATGTTTACTGGAAGTTCAAAATTAAAGTATGATGAACTATTCCAAGTTAGATGTATCAGTACATAAAATGTGATAACTGGGTTATCGACTGAATATTTTTTACAGACGTACATTGACATACAATAATACATTCGTTTTTATAATAAATTTATAGATAGCACCTTGGAAATGTTCCTGGGAAGTTGCAATCGTAGACGTTTTACAGTGTTGTCTGTGAAATAGTTTGTAAGTTATTTATGTCTTCACTGCGTCATCCAATGAACAAACGATTACTTTCTTTATCATTACCAGAGCCCCCTGTAATATTATGTTGCATTTTTTTAATAATAAAATATATGGCAAGACCGCATGAAATCTTCACAAACATGTGAATGGAAGGAACATCTGTCTTGATAGATGGTATGACCAAACTAAATAATCTAATAATAATTTACAGAATAGAATCATCAGAAAAATTAGTGAGAGAAATAGAAGAAGGCAAGATGAAAGTTTTAGAACACACGAACGGAAGCACGCAACGAACGAGCGAGCGCGCGCGGACTGAAGGCGGCTGACGACGGGTGGGCGGGGTCGGGTGGAGAGGGGGAGGAGGGGGAGGGGAGGGGAAGCTGCGGGGGCGACGGCCGTGCGCCCGGCGGGCGGCATTTACGTGCATTAGCCCTCCCGCCCGACCCCGCACCTCGCGCGCGCGACATCATATCACGTGTACGTAGTTACGTTTGCTAATTGCGCCGCCCATAATTGTATGATAATTGTGCCCGCGCTCGCGCGTTCGGGCGCGGCGCGCGGAGCGCGGGGAGAGCGATGGCGGGAAGAGCGGAAGTGGTGGGGAATGGGGAGGGAGCGAACGATGCGGCTGGAATGAGTACGGAGAGTGGAGGAGGGCCGGGCGATATAGAAGTGGATCGTAGAGTTAGAATGGCTAAATATTGCAGCCACCTGGGTTGTGGAAAAAGGACACTGAAAGAGACAAAGGAGATGTAGACCAATATTATACAGACGAATGTTCTGAGCGGTAGTATCGAATAGAAAATGTTAGAGGAAGAAACTATTATTGGTCAACACAGGTTGTGTTGAATGGAATAAATTATTTCTGATTAATTTTGTGGCCTTCTCGGGATGTAACATTCTTAAAATTTCTTTTTTATTCTTCCATTTGGAGATTTTTGGCAAATTATGTTCCAGTTTTCACACGCAATGCTTGTGAACAAGTTGAGCGCTTTCAGTAAACTTCAGCGTTTTACGGTGTTAGAAAATCTGGAATGTATCTAGGTCAGTTAACTATTTCTCTACGATACTCACAGACGCACATAATATCCAAAACAAACGAAATGCCAAGAGAAAGCATATTCAATATATGCTAAGTTGCTAAATAATGTTATTAAGAAGATAAAAAGATAGAATTTATACTATGTTTTACTTAAAATTTCAAGATCATATCACATCTGACCATTTTCTGGTCATTCTTAAAGATAAAATTTGTTGCCTACCGATATCAAGTACAAAAATAATTGTCATAGCCGGTGGCCAACGACTGTTAAGGAAATGCCTTCCCTACCTCTAGAGAAGAGACAACATGCGACGGCAAAATAGTTCATAAATTCTAATATGATTTTTAAATTATCATTCAATTCGCTCAACTGATCAGATTGGAAATCGATTTGATGTCATTGGAAAAGAACAGCGAGCTCCATAATTTTGTGCCTTGGTCTATTGAACCTAAAGTCTATTAAACTAAATAGCATATATTTGACTTGCACTTTCGTTTCCCTAAAAGTTTACCAAATGACAATGAGAATAACTTAGGATGTGAATCAAACTTCTTGCGAGAATTCTCGCCTCATATTTATCTTTCTTGAAAAACGCTGACGACCAATTCTCTTGTGAATGAATATCAAATTATGGCTAGCAAATACAGTTTCAGAACAAAATCCAGAATTACTATTATCATTATTGTATTATTATTATTATTATTATTATTATTATTATTATTATTATTATTATTATTATTATTATTTCTTCAAGTCTCTCGCTGAGCAAGGTGCTTATAGCAGACACCGGGAACTTTGTAGAACCAAAGTGCTGCTTCGCTTGCAAACTCGGGCGATCAGTTATATCAATAAAAACTTCCTAACGATGTGTGCAGTACTCAGAAGAACAGCCTTTTGCATAGTTTGAATGTGCCAGTTCTTAAGGCTAAGATTTGCAGGCGATGAAATTAGTTATTATTATTATTATTATTATTATTATTATTATTATTATTATTATTATTATTATTCGTCAACACCACGATGGAGAGGAATGGTTGCAACCAGCTACCTAAAGAACAGATCTATTGACAGTCGGTGCCTCTACAATACTTTGCAGAAAATGTGGACTGTTCCGAATAAAGCAATTTCTTACACTTCCGAGACTTTTGAATGACCTGGGAATGTAGCCAAGTTTTTACACAAAGTTTGCGGAACAAATCCCAGTGCTCGGAAGACTATCGGTACGACCTGTGTTTTTTCGCCCCACATTTGGCTGATCTCAATTTTTCAACTACTTACATTTAAGACGTTCCTCTGCCTCTTTGGTTATGACGTTTTGCTCGCAAGGCACAGCAACATCTACAAGTAGACACGATTATTTCTTCAAATCCCGAATAATAATGTCCGCTTTGTTTGCGCTATCGTGCGATTTATATTATTATCATTATTATTATTATCATTATTATTATTATCATTATTATTATTATTATTATTATTATTATTATTATTATCTCTATCACTGTGGTTATTTTATTTAAGAGTATGTGTATTGGCACGTATTGTGACCCGCGACTCGCGTTTGTTCTGAGCAGTGATCCTAAAATATAACTGGATGGAGTTATCTTTCTTCAAGTAATTTCTTTTTACATTGTCACTTTACTACGTTCTTCGTAGTAAAGAAAAATTATTGTAATGCTGTAGCGGAAAGAGGCAAGTTTTCGAAAAAGTGGATAATCTTTCCATTTTCTTGTTATTTGTAATGAAACATTGTTTACTGTCGATCATTACGCCAAAGCAAGAGACTAATAATAATAATAATAATAATAATAATAATAATAATAATAATAATAATAATATGGTAATATTTGCATAATCATTAAGGTCCAAAAAATAACAAAGTCACATTTATGTTCAAGAAAAAAATGTAATTTATCTATCACATTCCTGTCCGAATCGGTCATCGATGAAGTACTCAGAAAAATTGCTCCAAAAGGTGTATTATGACCTTTGTTTGGGAGGTTTATTAGCTTATTCACAAGTGATAGTTTAATCTCCAGCCCCGCAAATGAGTATTACATTCACCTTGGAGGATTGCGCCGAGGAAGTGAGTACCGAAGGCAACCCTCCGTTTCAACCGCCCATCGTCAACATCGTGCATCGGGAATTCCAACATAAATCAAACCGACGCCTCACAAGCAAGGGCTGCGGCGCCGCGGGGCGAGCGGGGGCGCACCGGGGGCGGGGCGGGGGCGGCGGCCACAGAACGCGTGCGAAGCGCTTCCGCCACCGCAAGAGGGCGCGGGGGAGGGGGAGGCGGGCGGGCGGGCGCGCCTTCCCGGCGAGGGCGGGGGCGGGGGCGGCGGCGGCGGGGACGGAGGCGGTGGCGGCCAACCAATGGGACTCGCAGCCGGCGAGGACAATTAAAGTCCCACACGATACGGCGCAAGGATCGATATCCCGCATAAATCGGCTGCTCGCCGCCCCCTCGGCCGTCGGCGCCCGCCGCGCCCGCGCCTCAGCCCGAGAGGCGCTCCCCGGCCCCGGCCCCGGCCCCGGCCCCGGCCCCGCCCCGCTACGCGCCGCTCCGCCGCCGCCTCGTCCCTGCCACCGCATCCCCCTCACCCCCGCCGCCGCCGCCGTACCTCGTATGACGGAGGCTCATTAAAAGGGCGGGCATAAAAGTTCATTAAGACGCCGCCTCCGTCGCCACTGCCGCCGACGCTGCCGCGCGCATACAATTAACATTATTACGGGCTGGCGGTGGCGGCGGAGCGCGTGAATCAATCTCGTTACGGCGTGCGCGGGCGACGGCGGCGCGGAGCGAGAGAAGAGCGGCGTGCTAGCGAGTTGCGCGAGGGCGAGGCGGTCGGCGGAAACGGGGTAGGCGAGCGCGCTTCCGGTGACACGTGCCCGCGCCGTCGCCTACCCCGCACGTCGACTTCTGCATGTGTGGACGCCAGTCGTGGCGGCCGCGACACGCTCCCTTCGCTCTGCGAACGAACGTTTCCTGCCCAGCAGAAGAGGCGCGTCGAGCTCCCGTAGTGCCGCAACATTTGGACTATGTGCTTGGAAAATAACGGTGTGCAGTTCGAACAGCAAATCTGAATGCATATCTCGAAGTAACAACATACATTTCCGATAATTGATTAACTCTTATTATTGCTTCTGTGTAATGCCTTTGTCTGACGTCTGAATTTCTACGACATATCCTCAGAGGCTTTTGCTACCTCTGAATCTCTAATTCCGTTTTCAAAAATGTCGAACTCGAAAGCGTTGATAGAAAAAATATTTTTTAGGGTATTTGTAATTACACATTTACATATGATTAACAATGTTTTATTAATTATAAACAATACAAACAATTGTTACTTATTTTCACATGCTTGAAAAATAGATTGATACAATAATAATTTGTTTTCGTCAATTATGTTTTCATCCACTTTCAACTGATTAGCAAAAATTTCGTTCTAGTATGATTACATTTTAAAATATTTATTTGCATTCTATGTACGAAAAAATAGATTTTCTAATAATTGAATATACAGTGTTATCAGTGTGGTTCCTGGTTCTAGTGAAGTTTTGTAAACCCACAGTCTTATTCCTTCCATTGATTCGGAAATTAATTTACAGGTTAGCTTGAATGTATTGTGAATTACTGTTTCTCCAATACGGTTTTTGTAACCTTCAGCTATTTATTTCAAGCTTCTTGTTCTTTCGACCCCGCTACCAAGGTTTGCAGTCCACTCTCTATTACAAGAGCTTCGTCAGCCTTTTGAGACGTGCTGTGAAACAAAACACTACGATGATAAGAGAATATAAACTGTTGGTGTTGTCGTTTTTCTATCGTCATCAATATTGTAGTTAAGGACGTACTTCCAAATAAGTAAATACTTAAAAGAATTAATAAATAATTAGCTATATGAGTAAATCTGTATGCAGATAATACATTAATTCATACAACTCGCCGATTATCGTATTTTCAAATATATCTAATTGTATCCTAAAAACGTAACCAATCTTGCAAACAGTGACATACTTTTGTTGTGATTTAATCTATATTAGATCGTTTCATTATAGAATTCAGTTCGTCATTTTTATGGGTAATAACTGTAATCATCCCTACAGTGTCACTGACAACTATCCATTTTTATTCTTTTGAAATCACAAGAAATTTCATAAACATTTTCGAAGGCGATTAAGTTCACTTCTGATTGCTACTAACAAAACATGCAATGAAACAACTATATAAGTCCGTTAGAGAAAATGAATGTTTTTATGATAAAAGTACTGATAAGTATCTTCTCAAATCATAACCCTTCGTGTGATGTATTGCTGCATTAAATTCATCAGCGTTCGGTCTTTCAAATGACTCGCATAACTCATCCAAATCCTTTATTAAAAGTACGCCCTATAGCATCGTGTGAAATATTCAATGCTCTTCAGAGGTAGTCAGGCCAAAGAAAAAGCCCATCTATACAAAATGATCGGTTTTTTGATTTCTCAGTGGGTGCACATAAAAGAACCTCATTTGCGGTGATGTATTTCTAAACTTTCCATTCCATCCCATAAAAGATACAATTCAGAACCGACGGAAAAATGTAAAGAACCAATGGATGAACAATTCGTTTAATAGTTTCTTTAGAGTATACTAAAAATATTAGTAGTGTTTTATGATGAATTATACCCACTCGCTTTCATTAAAGACATCCGTAAGCACGAATTGTGGAAGTAAAATGCTATTCGATTTGTCCTTGTATCATTTTCAGAGGGAGTAATATAAACGTCTATCTTAGCGACTTCTCTAGTTTCTCTTCGAAAATTGAGTTCTAATTAAATAGCCAGTAAACTTTCTACATAACTTTTTTTTCTTTTAATTTGGTTCAGTCAATAATTAAATCACTCCTCAACTGTATCCAGTAATGATTTATAATCTTCATATTATAATATTGATCGTTAAATTTCTTCATCCGAGGAAATAATTATAATTGGATTATTTGTAAGATCGTAACGATAACAGTAAAAATTTGAGCAAATGCAATTAGATATCATGTAATGACAAAAATCTTTATAACTAAAGGTTCCGTCCTGTTCTTATTTTTACGAGCAATTAAAGGTAAAAAACATTAACACATAAAAATTATGCATATTATTATTAATAATAAGAATTTACACGTTTCGGGTGTCTGTTGCGCCCAACATCATTTTACTGAAATTTAAAATTGCTTTCGCGCAATATTTCGTGCAATTTAAAAAAATAACAAAACAAGATTTTCTCGAAATCCGCTCCAAATTATTTCTTTAAAGTTTTGGTAGGGACTGTGCTAAATGCGCTCTATAAGATGACATAAACGCCATATTGCTCTATTCTTTTGTTTTTTTAATTATTTTTTACTTTCTATCACGTCGTTAATATTTACATTAGGGCAATTTGTTCACATTACTATATTTATGAGAACATGTACTTTAAATAATGCCAGATAAAGCTCCTCGAAAACTCAACTGTTTTCTGCAAATCCTAGCTCACAATGTCGCATTTTCAGATACCAGATACCATTTTCAAATGCCATTTTTCAAAAATGGCTCCAAACTCCTTTTTCTTCAAACTTTTCGAAAGAATTATGATAATTGCGCTCTTTAATATGACGTAAAGTTCATTTCAATGTATTTTTTGTTTTTTTTTAAATTACACAAATGTATTTTTTTTAGATCTCTCTCGCTGTTATTATGCACATTTCCAGCGATATGCAGAAACTATTGCATTTATGAGTTAAAGAGCTTTAAATGACTTTTAACGGAGGTTTTCAAAAGGTCAATACTTTTCTGTGGAAAAGAGCATCAAATTTCGCATTTCCAGTGGCGCTTAAATCTATTTTCTTAAAAATGAATCCAAATCTTTCAATGATAATTGTCCTTTAGAACGAGAGTTTACTGTTTTTTATTCTTTTTAAAATAATATTTCTGTTCTACTATCATGAAACCGAAAATTTCAGAAAATTTAAAAACCAATTACTTTGGGTGAGGATAATTGGCAGATGGCAAGAGTATGTAGCAAGACAGAATAGCTAGCCGAAACAGAGGAAATAGAAAACTAATACGAGAAAGTCTGTGCCATTCTGTAGCATCACTAGTTAAAATTGAATTTATAAAATAACAACACGTGATTTGGCTAAAAAATGTCTTGATATAAACAATTGGAAACTTACCCGTATTAATATAATGTATAAAGCGCATTTGAAATATAAATACAGCTTAATTGATTCACATGTAAATATTAATTGTACTTTACGTCAAGTACCAATCTTTGAGCATTTATGATCGCTCGTCTCTCCACTCACTAGGTGTTTCCTTCTTTACTCAGATCCTGAATGACTGTTGTGAAAAGAACATGACAGAACTTTTATTTATAAATATAATACGAAAATCCGAATTATATTCAATTAAATGACAAAAATCATTGTAATAAAATAATATATTTTTATAGTTATCTAACCTCGTGGCTAGCTCTGAGTCAGCGTGCTCGCTTTCCACTACGCGGCCCTGTGTTCGATTCCTGGTCAGGCAAGATTATTGTGTGCGTCTTCTCTGCAATGCCTCAGTATATTTTGCTGTGTGACGATGAAAAAATTCACTTCTCAGTTTGTCCACGTGCTAACCACACGTGTACCTCATTAACCCATGTCCGCGAGGCAGGGACGTCGCCGCCCGTAGGTCTGAGCCCGTTCACGGGCTGTCGCGCCAAGTACATACATACATTATGATTAATTTACTTTCGTTCACTTTTTTATTTTAATACTCTAAATAGTTTATTAGAGCATTGATTGTCAAAATAATGATGTTTCTGAGCAACTTCACTGTTTTTAAATCCTACCGTGACATAGCAAAAAAACTAGAGCATAATTGAGAACTTCAATCTTACATTTGTTTATTGCCGAAAAACGTACATTCCTTTCTTTTCAACTCGTACAATTACAATAATTACCATTTGTGCTTTTCCTGGATAAAGAATAAATTGCTTTCCAATTTCGAATGACATAAGTAATTTTATTTTAATTTTTTTAAAATTTGAACTCGCTAACTTAGCTCAAACCTAATTTCCTATCAATGAGCAAATCACGTGCATGCACATCAATGAGCAACTATTACTCGCGCAACGTTTCTTGAACGATGAACCTTCCTTTCCTCTCTCTGGCACAATAAACAGATGAAGGCGAAAGCTCGCAGCGAGCACTGATTACAATATTCCAAACACTCTTCACTTGCGCGCAATAGAAACAATTTTCTTTTGAAGACGAGAACTTCTATCCTTTATTTTCTCAACAAAAAAAACTAAAGAAATGACTTAAGCAGGTGAAGATCCATCACAGGAAATACCTCGAGCTCATGAGAAAGTTGGAATGCAAATTATTGAGAATGTTGCGAATATATGACTAATTCTCCAGAGATTGGCATTTGCTTCAGAAAATCCAGTAGCAGATTTCGTAGCTAATACCCCCAATCTACCCACATTTCTTCAATCTATCGTTCAAGAAAAGTTGCGCAAGTAATACCCACATTAGCAAATGGCTGCAAACCCATAAAACATAATCGACTTAAACTCATCCTCACACAATCGACACAGACTGCAATGTCAGTTGCCTGGGAGTATGCAAGCTCCTGATTTCGTGAGATATCAGACTCAGATTAGTAGTTACTCAGCTTAGTAGAGCAACTGCAAGTTAGATAACCTGAAGGTTATACTGGGATCTACCGAAAATGTCCCCGCAAGCTACGTCTCGAACTATACTAGTAGCTTGCATTCGACGGTTTGGTGATCTCTGGATTAGTGCGTATCTTATGGAATGGACTCCTCAAATGATTTGATTGTGTTGTATTCAACTTGATAATGAGCCATCCGACATTCATAATCTTACTACTTAAATAGTTCTGAATATATAGTTTTCATTATATTATTCATTTATTTCACACGAATTACTGTAATTGTTGAGTATTTATTTCTTCACACGAAGGTCGAATTACAAAAGATATGGTGCCAAAGAATGTAAGGTTTGAATAACATTACAAGAAAACAAGAAATTTCCGGTCTTATTGTGTAGCCGAAGAACCCGTAATGTAGTTAATTTTCCCCCAAATCATCACCTGAGTACGAAAATACGTAGAATTGCAGACATTTCATTCACCCAATTTTTTCACACATCAGTCTGCATCTCTCGGTATGCTCTCAAGAATTTAATAATTTTTGTTCTTTTCGAGATATGTGGTCAACTGCACCTGACGATTACCCGTACTGTGTTATACAAACCTGTTCGATTTACTAGACCTAGGTGCCCACTCAACTCTTGACTTAGCAGAATATTTAGCGTATCTGGTAATTGTGGAATGAATACTTTTCCTACCCGCCTGATACGGCATAGAACTCTGTACACCACTACGGGAGCCAATTTTCATGTGTAGCCATTAGCATTTATTTACATACCTATGCATTTCACTGGAACTAATTACACGAGCCACATCAAGTTCGAGCCACCGGCACATCACAGATAGCAATACAAAAGACCAAAGCTTGCCTTGGTTAATACTACAAATATTATTACACAATGCCTTGAATATTATTTCTTGTAAATTGTTCCATAAATGGTCTGATCTGGCAATTTATTCCTTCCCATTCTACGTCTTTTCGAACACCAGTGAATGAAACTAGCGACAACCGGAGAAACCCTCGGGCGAAAACATAAACTACCTCTCCTTTATCGGATTCAGAAAAGAAGTAATAATCCATCCCCACATGACTTTAATTCAATTTCGATACTGGAAGAAAGGGTACCAAAATACAAACGTTGATGTACTACAATTTTCTAGAAGCAGGATATAGATTCTCCTTACAGCGGATATCACAGGCTTAATACTTTAATGATGTGCCAATTTTTCTTCTTTAATGCATGATATAGTTTTAATTTATATTTTCTTCAAATATATAATTTTCTCAACATGATAAAACAGTAGTGAGTTGCGCGAAATTTTATATATTTGGTTGTACATTTAATATTATTTCCAGGTATAAATAATTTAATTAAACAACTACTTTATTTTCTGCAACCTATAAGCACAGTGGGGAGCGCATTTTGCTTCAATTTGACATGGGCCTTAGCACATGAATGTCTCAATAGTGTACAATAGTTCTATGCCACTTCAAACTGAAATTGAGTAACAAAGAACATGTGTGCATAATGTAACTATATAAGAATTCCATAACTCACTTCACCCTGTTACTCAGCCATTTCTCAAACAGCATTGCTAAATAGCTAAATATTCCCCACAAACTGGAACCCTGAGGGCAACGTGGATTTAATATATTTTTCTTTCTTTCTTCAAATTGTGACATATCTTATATTTAATGAGTTTATATCACAAGCCCTTCATCAATAAGAATGAGTATTCGGATTATCCTTAGTCAAATAAAAGAAGAGTGAAAAATAAATTCCACACAAGCACAAACATTCTCTTTCTCTCCGTCCCTCTCCCCCCTCTCTCACTCTCCCCCCTTTCTCTCTCTCTCTCTCTCTCTCTCTCTCTCTCTCTCTCTCTCTCTCTCTCTCTCTCTCTCTCTCTCTCTCTCTCTCTCCGCAAGCCGCCTCGAGCCCTCTCCCTCTGTTGCTCAGGAGCTTCGCGAAGCGCGCCACAGGCGAAGGCAGGGGCGGGGGCGGAGGAGGCGCATGCTCGCTGGCGCGCGCACGAGTGGCAGCCCTGATTACGGCGCGGCGGTAATGGGATGTGTGCAGGGCAGTAATGGCTTTTTAATGTCCGTCTAATCACTGGCGCTCATTATCATAAGATATTCATAAAGTCCTCCCGCGTTCCACGACAGTGGCGGGGGCGGCGGGGGTGGAGACGGTGGTGGTGGCTGGAGACGGCGGATTCGCCACTCCACCCGGCCCGCCCCCCGACCCCGCTTTGCTCTGACCCTCCGTGGTCCTCCCCCTGCTCCTCCTCACGGCCTAACTACCTTGCCGGCGGTGGCGGCGCCGGCGGCGGGTCGGTGCCGGGTCACCGCTACCTGCTCGCCCGCCGACCCGACCTCCGGCGGCCGACAGCCTTCCTGACAGGTGTGACGCCGCCTGACGAATTTCCGCCGGCGCGTCTTGAGGAGTTTCTTTTAACCACGCCACGGCAGCAACATGGGGTAGGGGAGAGCTGGAGTTTGAGACTTTATGACCCTTCCCAACGATCGATTTGTTCGTGAACGGTGGTTAACACCATACAATCATATACCGTCGCTAGGGAATGGTAGAGTAATTGCGCACTTCATAAGGTTGCTGATGATAGAAAATGAGTGGCTATCGTTCTGGCAGTTTGATGACAGTTCTGTAATACTTCTTTTTAAAATCGAATGTTCTTTATATGTTAGTATTATTGATAGATTCCTATTTCTTTTAACTGATGTACGAAAGAGTATTTCGCATTTTGGGTCGATGGTCTAAATTTGTCGACCAGCTAATGGTATCCGCCATGCCTCGGCCTCGTTAATTCCCATGCTTGGGGATAAGAACGACATGTGGCGAGCATGACTTATACCCTTCACCGTAACTAGCAACATCCGCCTGCCTGATCTTTTCGTCCGTTACAGAAACTGGGACGATTTTAAAGGAAATCTACAACTATTTTTCCCTCCATCGGGAACCAAACCGGGACATCATGGAAAGCTAGTAAGCTGCTCATGAGCCATCCTACAGTCTAACTACTAAATATATTAGTAATTATATGATTATTTTGACAAGACTTTTACATCTAGAACAAATAAAAGGCAACATGAAATTAGAACACATAGGACGAGTAAATTAAAAATTTTCTATTAAAATAACCAAAGTTATTTGACGTTTCGAAGTCACATCCCGAATAACTCACTTTTAAATTTAATTTGCACTCTCCAGAAGCTGTTACGAGGGTTGCCTTTTATATTTCAGGATTAGAAAACAAAAACAAATATTAATAATCGAAAATCACTTTATTGTTTTTCAAAATATTCCCCATGAAGATCTATACAATTTTGCATGCGTTTGAACCAATTGTCGAAGCACTTTTGCCACTCTGATTGAGGTATCTCCAAAACATGCATTCTGAATGCAGCAAGCGCTTTTTCAGGTGTCGAAAAACGCTAATCTCTCACTGGTTTTTTTACGTACGGGAATAAAAAGAAGTCATTCGGTGCCAAGTCAGGAATATACGACGGATGACTCATCAAATCGATGTTTTGGGTGCTCAAAAATGCAGTTGTTTGAGCCGATGTGTGAGAGCTCGCATTGTCGTGGTGAAGAGTGATCCGTCTTCGGCGGTTGGTTTTCCTGATTTCTTGGAAGACAGCTGGCAAACAAATCGTTGTGTACCACTCAGAATTGACTGTTCCGCGTTGTTCTAGTGGTACGGTTGCAACATGTCCAGTTTTTTCGAAAAAACAGGCGACCATCTGTTTGGAAGTGCTTTGTGCGCGAACAACTTTTGTTGGATTTTGCTCATCTTGAAACACTCATACAGACTACTGCTGTGTACTTTCGGGCTCATACGCGTAAATCCACGATTCATCACCTGTCACGATGTCATAGATGTGTTTCGGAGCACCACGATTGTATTTTTTGAGCGTTTCTTTCGACCAATCGACACGAGCCCTTTTTTGAACGATTGACAAATTGTGTGGGATCCAACTCGAACCGATTTTTTTGACAGTCAAATGTTCCCACAGTCCCACTAATGCCTATGGTTGTCTCAATCTCACGATAGGTCACATGACGATCTTGCAATATCAGTTCACGCACAGCATCAATGGTTTTCGGAACAACAACTGATTTTGGACGACCTTCGCGAAATTCGTCTTGGAGTGAACTACGACCACGATTGAATTTACCATACCATCGACAAACACTGGTCCTTGATGGAGCTTCATCGCCAAAAATTGAATTAAGTTCATCCATGCACTGTTGCTGAGTTAATCCACGTCGAAAGTTGTAAAAAATAATCGCACGAAAATGTTCACGATTATTTCCATTTTTGGGCCAAGATGAATTTTTTAAGTCACTGTAAACAACACAAATAGCGCTCGTATGTCAAAACGTTCTGAATACGTATAACATCAAAACATCCAACTTTACGATAGAGCTGTCAGTTGCCAGATTGCAACACCAGGGTTGCCAAATCCCGAAACATAAAAGGCAACCTTCGTAATAAAGTAATGAACTATTACAACACATCATAATGTATTGAAAAGTTTACCAAACGTATAAGACAACTGCAATTGTCCTTCATAAGAAGTAGGTCTCAAATCTGTGTTAAATACTACTGAAATTTTACATCATTACGCAGATTTTATTAATTAAAGATGGTAAATGTAGAATAAAAGAGCAAAATGATTCAATCACACATACTGAAATTCGTTTTTTTTTATCTACGTCCAGATACAAGTATATCTATGGATGAAATTCCTGTTAGATGGAAAATGAAAATACAGTGACTCGCAAAACTATTCGGACACAAAAAATTTAAAAGAATAATCATTGATTAGCAATATTAATAGAAGAAAATAAAGGTAATAAAGTATATGATCAGATTACTTTCATAAGCAGTTATAAGGAATTTGATAAAGTTTCATTAAAATCACAATAGTTATCTGATATTTTTATATTTGAATTTTTTATTCGGACTCTTGAATAGAAATATAAACAAATATTCACAGGAAATAATGTTCAAAAAACACGTAAAAAAGAATACAGTAATAGAGTTCAATTTTCTTCTAACCATCCACTTTGCTGCAGCATTTTTATATTTGTTATACTTTGTACCAAGTTTTTGGGTATAAGAAAAATATTTTTTCCTTTGATGTTGCATTCTTTCTTTAATTCTTGTTTGGCATGAATGGTGTATTTTCTCATACCCTTTTCCAATTTTTCCCAAAGATGTTCTCTAACAGTAAGGTCTGGTGACTGAGGGGGTGGATGAAGTACCTTAGGGTAGTTGTACAGCAGCCAAAGTTGAACAACCTGTGAGTTGTGCTAGATATCTTTATACTGATAAAAATAAAATATGTCACGAATACCTAGATTTCCAACACTGCTTTAACTTTTAAGAACGTCAAGAGAATTGAACTTTTTCACCATTTGCCCCGCTACAAGTTCACCGCCACCACCGACTGACATGCACCCCCATACCATTAGACTTCCTCTTCCGGGCTTCACGGTTGCCTACACGTTTTCTCCTTTCAGCTCTTAATCAAGTCTCCTCTACTCGCAAATTCTTCCATCGGATCCACACATGTTCATTTTCGATTTATCAACTTTTCTTTTTTTTGCGTGTATTTATCAAATCCCTGCTTTTTCCTTTGGTTCGTTTTACTTATAAAGTACTTTCTTCTAACAACGTGTCTATGGATATTGGACCTCCTTAGTATCCTTCCCACGGTTTCGGGATTTACTTTCTTGCCAATGACAATTTCCAATTGTAGAGTAATTTTTGGTGCCCTAATACGAGGCCCCGTTCTTTATTATTCTCACTACGAGATTCTCTTCTCGATCAGAAAATGTCTTCGGGCGTCCTCCTCCGGGTTGCAGTTCAATCCTCTCTTCATTGATGTACCATGTGATTATGTCACTCTGTGCTTTTTTCATTTATCGTATTTTTCTAATTTTTCGGCATGATTTGAATGATGGTAAATAACCAGCTGACGGTCTTCTTTCCTCTGCGTCTCATTCCGCTTAAATGTTAAGGTTCCTACGAATATGGTTCATCCACTGACAGGTGACCTTGATTGTGCAGCAAGGGTTGTATATTTCAACGTTCTTTTCCGACATCAAAAGATCCGTTACCACGTTGCTCCAACGGCTGTCCGAATAGTTTTGTTGAAGGGAAGTCTTGGCATCGGCAATTCGTTTTTCTTTTAATCAAAAAATACATATTTTTGAAAGTATTTAAAATGTTTATGTGTATAAGAACATTCTATTCTTTCAAATTTCTGCGCTAACTAAAGATTATGTGGTTTTCTGAAAAAATGTAAGCACTTTTTTTAGTTAAATTAATAAATGCCCGAATGCCCGTTTTGTGAGTCACTGTAAATTACGTAAGAGTCAACACTTTTTCATCTCAGAAAGCATGTGTCAGAACGATTCACCTGGCATGCTTTGGTTTTGCTTAATCCTGAAACTTCTCTTCAAGACATGTGTCATGCAATACAGACGACAGGTATTTAGTGAATTCTGTTAGCAAGCAAAATAAACGATCTCCAATTAATGCACGTCATCTGCACCGTGTTAGTTTTTGCTACAGACTACCTCTTGACTTCACCAAACACTGATTCTTAGGTTAATTAGAATAAATTAATCCTTAACTCAAGCATCACAATAAGAATATCAATAAGATGGAATACCATCAAAACATTTGTAGGGCACAAGTAATCGACAAATAGCAACCAAACATTCACGATAATAATACATATAGTAATGATAAATAGATAATCATATTTTAAATAAGTATAAATAGTAATAAAATGTACAATCGTATATTAAAACACAAACAATATAGAAAAAGGGATAATGAAGAAACAGGTCAAACAAATATAAGGGTAGAAGCTATGTGAACCAGGTACATCACATCTATTATTAAAATAATTACTCTTTTATTAAGTATCCAAATCCTTTTATTAAATATCTGAACAGATCTTTGAAATAATCCACCCTTAATTGCATGCCCAACAAATTGAAAGCTGGAACTCATTCGGAAAATATACAAAATTATATGTTCTTTCTAAATACTATTAGTTGGACAAGAAAGATGTACGTTGTACAAAGAACAAAGTACTTTCGAGTGCCATATATCACCTGGCTTATCCCTGAGTTTGCCCTTTTGAGTTTCTTTGACATCTCAATACGAACAAGATTATCCATAATGCTATGAAGAATATTATTAGATTTAAATACACAACACGCCTTACAATAAATATCAATTTTCAACAGACACTGATATCTTGAAAATATATTATGTTATTTGTAATACATCCGTATTTTCAGAGAAGCTGATTTCTAGTGTTTCGAAATATATTTTCAGGAAGATAATTAAAAAGTTAAAATTGATTACTTAAGAACACCACTGAATTTGGAATTGATTAAAGTATCAATTGACTTACACTCTCGCTTTTGATACCTCCCCAATATAACCGCCTTCGCATATCACCTCTAAGCGTAGCGCAGAAACTAGTAGCAAAGCAATTCCACCGCACAGAAGCCAAGAACGGACTTGTTAATAAGTTTAACCAGCCCTTCGCAGACGACTTTTATATTCTGTTTAATCTGAACTGACGCGCAGAGGAGACACTTCGTTTACCACCCACGAACTCATCTGTTTTACGACCTGCAATTTGGCTTGCTGTAGAGGCATATGAACAGTTGTTGATGAAAACCTAAGTTTTTTCTTTGTCAATTTAGAAGAGATCAACACGAAGTACATTATGGAAGGATTGAAATAAAAATTGTCATATAGTAATAAGTGCTAATACTCTTTCTAATGAAGTGGCTAAAATTTTTTTAAATATCCTTCAGAAATAATAATCCATAATCAAGTTTTTCATTCAAATATTCAGGAGTTGTTCTTCATTTATTTAACGTTTAATTGCAAAACGTTTTTGACGAGAAGAACTTAATTGTCAATAACAGGAATTTTTTCTCCATTTGATTTGATTTTTGCATTTTTAAACGATATCCTCCAATTCAGAGTCTCTCTACGTGGGTCTGGATGCCACCATGACAATCTTTGTCCCCACCTACGCTAACACAACGACCACCACTACCACTCCACAAAATCACCCCCTCCTCCGCCCTCTCCGCGAGTCGCGCACCCGATGCCACTCTCGCCTCCCCCATGGCCGCCCCCGGAGCACCGCCACTCGGCCACGGCGCAACCTGCGATACTCGGGGACGCTTTTTAATTACGAGTAAATTCCGGCGCCTTGCACGTGTCACGCTCCGATACATAACACGCGCGGCAATTTGGACATTCTCCAGTCGGCGGCTGCGGCACCGCAGCCACCGCCTCCGCCCCCATCGCCGACGCCACAGCGTCGCACAGACACCGCCTACCCGTCGCGCCCTTCTCCTCCCCCGCCTCCTGCGCCCCGCCCCGCTCCTCCCCGTCCCGCGCCCGCGCCCGCTGCCGGACTTTCAATCCAATCTCCGCCCGCTCTCATTAAAATATGCAAATGCAAGAGCGCCGCTAACGGCGCCCTCGCGTCGTGCGGCAGAAGTATTTACGAGCTGTATAAGGTAAGTATAAAATATTAGCTCTCATAAGTCGTGCGAAGGAAGTAACGCAGCTTTCTCTATATGTATATGGAGTAGCCCCTCTCGCCGCCCCACGTCCCGCCCCCCACGCCCGGCCCGGCTCCTTCGCCTGCGCGCCGGAGTCCGGACTCGCTCGGCCATGTTGCTGCTTTTAATTTATACATTGCGCGGGGTTGCTTACTGCTCGATTTTTTTCTCGAAATTATAGACTTCGTTAATTTTTTTAAAAAAACCCGAACCTCATACAATTATACGCATGATAATGTCCGTGTTTAAAATGTATATATCCGCTTCGCGGCTCGGAAAATTCCCGCTTAAGGTAAACGCTCGGGCTGTCTCTTTGCGGAGCGGCGAAACAATGGGCGAGGCGCACTTGCAAAACATTCCACTAATAAATTAAAACGCGCGCGCGTGGGGGGGGGGAGGCGGCCGCCGCGACGCCGCGCCGAGATTTCCGCGCCGGATGCGACGCGTGTCCGCGCGCCCCGCGCGAGCTGCGCCACTCGCGCGTCGCCGGCGGATGGAGCGCGTGGGCGACAGGTGAGTGTGGACAAGATACGAGGTACGAGATGCCGCCGCCGCCGCCGCCCCCTCAAGATAAATAGTTGCCTCTCCGCTTCGAAGTGGATTTAATTATTTGAAATGCGCTGTTGGAGGGAAATTTGAAGTGCGTTGCTATCCCTGAGGTGGGAACGGTAAACCTTTACAGTTAATTAGTGTTTACATATCAATCATTCCTTCACGATTGTCATGTGAGGTCCACGCAGGGCCACATCGATGGGCTTCGTCACGTTTCTCTCGTTAGGCCTTCGTTCACCACTTACGCCAATTACGCAAACATCCATCACTTGCAATCAATTCATCAATTCCTTCATCAGAATGTCAATATTACCTTCAATAAATGTGCATAAAATTGTAAATTGGTTAAGAAATATCTCTTTGAATAGAAATTAGTCAAATCACTTGAAGATTATTGAGTAATAATTCAAAAACAATGTCAAAATTACGACAAACAATACTAAAAAATATTGACAAGAGCGACTGAGAAAATGTTGGACATCTCTTTGTACTTAGATTAGAAAAGAATCACGATGAGAACGACAATTCCTTAATCATGTAGAAGTTTACCATATTACTTCCGTTATTGTTTTTAATGTCCCTCTCCTTCAAAATGATCGCTAGAATATTAATTATGAAACCTAAGGAGCAAGCGGGCGTGCAAACTGTATCTGAAAACTTACACATTTATGAAATGTTCGATCTTGGCCACATTCAAAAGACATTCTTGTTGCGTAAGCCAAGTTCCTTTCTATACTGAAGATCAAATTACAAGTACCAACCATTATGTGAATCTTTCACTGTCACTTTTGAGTTATAATTCGAATCATTAGAAGGACCAAGCAAGCAAGACTTCATTTAGTTTCAAGCGAAAAAACGCACATTCTGTGTTTATGGATATTTTGTCTTCAGAGATTCCAATATTAGGAATGCGTTACTCTATATATTTCATGGAGAGGAAGATACTTTCTTCTTCATGAGAAAAGTGTGTTCACGTAAATTACGATTATTAATAATATAAAAACTAAAACTGTCACCATAATAATAGTGTTTGAAACGATTATTTTTTATTCAAGTACGAACGTACGTCTTATTGTTACTGACTCATTTTGTTGATCTTGAACCATTAGTAATATTATTCACGTGTTAGGGGACGGTTGACCAGAATGCTGGCTCAACTTGCGTATCTCACAGTTTCAAACATTCTCTAAGTGATAATGTAATGAAGCACGTGTTATTAAGTTATATTTTGATAATATAAAAGACCTCGAGATGAAGAAGCTTTAGATAGTTAGATGGATAATTTTCATGTTATTATTGTAAGAAGTAATTGTTGAATAATGCAACACCTAATAAAATATTAGGCAAATGATCTTTAAATATATTAATTCCAAAGATATTTATTGTAAAACTAGCTTAAATTGTATCATTGGGAAAAGTTTGTTAAATGGAAGATAAATTTAGTAACCATATGATTTCCATGAATTATTTTCTTAAAATGAAGAAACATAAATTCTGGATTTCATTTACAGACCTAAACAAATATGTTCTCAAAATATAAATTATTTGTATATTCTATATATAATAATATGTTCATAAAAGAGTGTTCTAATATATACAACAATAAAACATAATCATTTCACAAATAAAAATAAATTCGCGCTCACCGCTGAACTGCTCCACGACAAACGAATTAAAGCAACATGGACCTATTTTGGCATTTATCCAAACTCTGAAGAACAAGACAAATAACGTAGCAAACTGGAATAATCGTTCATCTAATCATTAAGAAATTTCTACCTTACATGCGTGCATGATTGGGAAGTCCAAATAATATTCGCGTGTCGAATCTTGAAAGTTCCAAGGTGTTGAAAGGGTGGATTTAGGCTGTTGATCTTCCTCTGCGACTGCTCATCGTTGACTCTGCAGCACTGCTGACCAAGAGGTCCTAGAGTTGAAGCCTCGACAACGAAGGGTTTTCAACGCTAGCTAACACTAGCCTTCATCATAGAGAGCTGGGCCAAATTCAGCCGCTGGCTGTCGGAGGAGAATTCCAGCGGTCGGCTCCTATGATCGGTAGTTTCTTCTGTCAATACAAGTCGAATGCTGGAGCAGTACCCTAATAAACGGGCCACGAAGCGCGTACCGTCTTTTCGTTCACATTCTTGTTCCCTCTTCTCTCATTTACAATTCTATGTACAGCTCTATCATCCATGCTTGAAGATTAGAGCTTAGTGCGTGATGCGATTACGTCATTGCCTCGCTGTGGGAGATATCTAGAGTAAGAAAACCAGAAAGCTGCCCTGTAGGTCGGAGACAAATCTCACGTTCCAGAGGCGACGTCACCTCCCGCAATACAACATGCACTTCTTTCACTGAACTAGATGCTTCAATAGTTGTCGCGGGATCAATACTCGTTCATTAACTGAAAAAATGACGAAGTGGATGAGAAAAGGCTGTCCATTTCCACCTATAAAAAGAAGCATCCTATAACATTGAATATGACAAGAAACAGAATAATTGTCTAGAGACCTCAGGAAAGTGTTCGACTACTCTGTGTGCGCACATCATACATGTTGTGAACATAAGTTTTTGAATAAGATTCCCTTAGATTAAGTTTCGAACACAAACGATAATATTGTGGGGTGAATGCTGCGTGCATTGTGTATGAGAGACAGACAAAATTGCTGTGTCCGATGTATAAATTCAAATAAAACTTTTCAAAACAATTTTAAAAAGGGAAAAAGATTACGACAAAATATAGACATTCAGTTATAATTTTTTATTTTTGTTATTGAAGGTCGCATCAACTTCTAGGACATTGGCGATCACTATTGCTTGTAACGGTATGGTAACTGTAAGGTTGACACAATGTGATTATGATGATAAGGGGTGAAAGGACGAACACAATGCAACCATGTCCGAGGCGAGACTCGTACCCGCGATCGGTCTGAGATCGGTCCGAAATCGCTACGCCACTACTGCCATAGCGATCACGGCCATCCGGACCGGCTCAGTTATAATTTAATTTGAAGGATACGTTCGGCGTGTGAACTAGAGATCTTCTCGAAAGCGAGCGTTGAAATAAACCTATCGAAGTAATCGAGATCAGTGACTTCCATGTATTGACGAAAAAAGGACAAATTAGTAAAAAACTAGGACATTACAATTAAAGCTCTTTACATAGTTCTGTGGATGTCCATGGGGTCAAATAAAATAAAGAAAAATGGGTTTATAAGAAAGAGACAATCAAAAAACGACAATTATTACAAGTAAAAGGATTGACACAAGCTAAGTTTCAGAAAGTTCAAGGTGTTATTGGCTATTTCGAATACAGCTTTTTATACTGAAATTATTCCCACGTCCATTAAACATTGGGCCAATAAGAATGTTAAGTCAATAATCTCCCGGCTCTTAAACATCCCGTAACAATACCGACGAAACTCTTTAAGCACTTCTAAGAAAGTGGTTGATAAAAATTAAAATGATATATTTTCAGATTTTCCTATGAGTAAATTCAAACAATTTAATAAACATTGAAAAACTAGGAATCAATATTTTAAGCGTATGAATGTTATTTTCTTACGAATTCACTCTTACTCTATTATTTACGGTGAAAGAAAGCAACATAACAAATGCAGATACTATGTGATCAAAAGTATCCGGACACGTGGATGAAAATGACACACCAGTTCGTGATGCCCATCATCGGTAGAGCTGGAATTCAATACCATGTTGGCTCACCCTTAGCCTTGATGACAGCTTCCACTCTCACAGACATACTTTCAATCAGGGGCTGGAAGGTTTCATGGGGGTGGCAGCGCATTCTTCACTGCTGTGCTGCACTGAGGAGAGGTATCGATGTAGGTCGGTGAAGCCTGGCACGAAGTCGGTGTTCCAAAACAGCCCAAAGGTGTTCGATAGGATTCAAGTCAGGACTTGTGCAGGCCAGTCCATTAGGGGGATGTTATTGTCGTGTAACCACTCCGCCACAGGCAATATGAACAGGTGTCCGATCGTTTTGAAAGATGCAATTGCTATTCCCGAATTGCTCTTCAATAGTGAGAAGCAAGAAGGTATTTAAAACATCAAAAGCCAGTGCCGTGATAGTTCCACACAAAACAAGGGGTGCAATCCCCCTCCATGAAAAAAAGGACCACACCATAACACCATTTTGGATGTGCCCGAATATTTTTGATCACATAGTGTACGAGTATATCAACATACAAAGGATATACGTCGTATATCAAGTTGAAACAAGAAGCTCGTGCAACAACAGCATAAAATGTATCACATTAATTGAAAAACTTTTAATTTTCTAAAATTCAGAGTTCAAAGGAAACAGTCCCGCACCATGTATAAACGTACTTCGCACTATTCCAGAAAAAATAAGAGAGAAAAACACAAATTTGACAATTCTAACAGCTTTCCATACATATAGATTATGTCCCAACAATAAGACGTAATGCACAAAAGTTAGCTCCCGAGTCATTGTTGGGGGTCATTGTAGCATCTCAATGGGCTCTTCCCTGAAAGCTAACAGTATTTCAAATTGATTTTAAATACTTTCTAAAATATTCATGAGTAAATGTATAATAAAAGGTCAAATGCAAGAAAAAAACAAAGAAATATGAAATAATATACAAATTCTAACTAACAAAGCATCCATATGTCGGGAATTACGTCAACAAAGTGCAGTAAATTCGGAATGGTCTTTATTTGTATCTCTAAATATCCCAAAATACTCATATTTTCAAAACATTGAACATGACCTCATTTCTCTTGGCACCATTCTCTTAAATCTTTGTACTACCCAACAACAAAATGTAATCAAAATCGTTGGGGCCATATTTTTGAAAATTTTGAAAATGTCTGAGGAGCTTCATGTAAAGTACCCTCGTAAATTAAAATGTAGGTTTCAAATTGAAGGTGCTACGACATTAGCCAGATCGATCGAGAAATATCAATTTTGGAGAAAATCGGGGAAACCGGTTAGCCGCTAGCGTTGTTCACAGACGGACAGATAGAGGGCAGACGCGCATACAGACGAGCAGCATACGGTCAGACGGATGGACAGGCAGACGGGCAGACAGACAGTCGGGCAGATACAGTCGGACAGATACAGTCGGACAGATACAGTCGGGCAGATAAACTACATTAACTGAAGTCTTATGTAAATAAATAGACAACTAGTAAGTTTTACCTTGTTGAAAAGTTTATTCGTATATCAACACGATACGTGAAAAAGTTTATACATTTCCTCCTAATACAATGGCGCGCATTCGGGCGCAAATGCTCTAAGTCCCTGCGTCAGGGCAGTCAGGAATGGAAGTTATAGTTGAAAAGTGGTACTTGGTAGTTGGGAGAGCCATACCATGGCTCGTTGCCTCAACACACAAGCAAACATCCACGCTCGAGGCGGGATTCAAAACCGCGACCCTTCAAGCCGAAACTACTATGACACACGCATCGCCCACCTTAGCAATCTCCGCTATTTCGCATCAAAAAAGATTTAAGAGATCCATGAAGTGTATTTTCTTCCAGATATTAAATATTTAGAAGACGAGTGTAAGCTCAATGAAATGATTTATTTTGGAATCTTGTTGAGGACTCTTTTGTTGAGAAACATCTTTGATCGTAGATAGATACCAATGATTTATTTTGGAATCTTGTGGAGGACACTTTTATAGAGAAATATCTGTAGATAGATACCAACTATTTTGAGACATAAACGACGCAATCTCCTGAACTTTATAAATCTAGTCTTACGTCACGTAAGTTTGTTTTATAAATAATACTTTACGGCGAAATGCATATTACTAATAACTCATTTACTCGTACTTATTATATTTTTAACCTCACAGCTTGATTACCGATAATGAATGTCAGTAGGTCTTTTATATATACGAACACTTGCATTAACATTTAAGATCACCACTACTAAAGACAATTTCACTCCTCGTAACTCTAATAAATGATTTTTGTTGATAATAACCACCTTTCTAGTGAAGTTCGTATTTAACGCGTGTTCTCTTACGATAGGAGAGAGAAATCCCAGCTCTCCGTTGCTGTGGAAAAATAGTCATTTTCTATTGGCGTGATATCACTATTATTAATTCAACGTTTTAGACAGTAGTGACAAAAATTGTTATATGATGTTTTAATTAGAGAATTCGTGGAGATGGATTAATCATTGCAAATTACTCGCACAATGGAAAAAAGACAACACAATTTGTTGCGCCACGCACGCATGCAAAAGTCATCCACGTTTTATACGGGTATAGTTCATAGCGTTTTTATTGTTGTTGAGATAAACAGTATATGACAATTGATCATTTTTCTTAGAATGAAAACCATTCTCCTAAGTGTTTTGTGTCAAGTTTCTTGTTAAATATGTAATGAAACTAATAAGCAAACCAGTGGAATAATATTGTCACGACAGTTTCTTCAGAAATACTTTGGAAAACAGAGGGATTCTCACTTTTTCATTCAAACAAGCAACTTTTTCAATCACCTGAAGAAAATAGCACTTCACAGAAAAAATGGAATGCCCTTCAACACAGAAGAGATACAATTATCACGTAGGATTCTTAGATCGATCGTATCTGGAAAGAACTGAATATTACCAGGTGAATATGTGTTGCCTCCCTTGTAAAGACAGAAGGATTAAAGTTTGTACAAGGATTTCATTTAGTGTACTTGAGACAATTCTGAATATACTTCGCGAATATATATGAAAAATTCTATAGATTCAGGAAGCATAAATGCGTACACCGCGTTTAATGTGTTATTTGTTCCTCATTCTGGTAAACAATCGAAACAAATGGGGCGCCATATAGCGTTACAACTAGCAAGCTTGCTTTCCATATCAGCTCCCGTGGTTTCAAACTTGGACCCTCGATGTGAAATTTATAGTGCACAAAGGTTAGGGTCAGATTTCCTCAGAGTCGTCCAATTACTTCTTTCCTACATTTTCTACACGTATTACATTTACAGATTCATTCCGTACCAGTGACATATCATCATGTCTTCATCTTCACATTAGTTTCTCACCACATAATCCAATATATTGTCGTCATTATATCTCAAAGCGAGATTCATACAGAAGAAAATTAATCACAGCGGGGCTGATGAACGAAACTACAGCCGTTCAATTCGATACGATAGATCAAATAACCAAAATGCCTCAATCTCGAGGTAGGAGTAATTCAGAATGCGAGTAATAATCTCGACAGTTCGTCCACAATCATACCGTGCGCGTTTGTCAACAAAAGCAAATATGTATCCACTAAAAAAACAGGTAACTTTTTCACTTCGTTGAAGCAAACCCTCCACATCCTAGGTAAAAGAAATCCGAAGTTGGGAGCAAGTGCATTCCCTTCCGCGCAGCCGCCTGCCTGCCACCAAAAGCGGGCCCCGCCACAAGGCATCGCCCGCGAGCCATTGCCGCCTGGCCACCGCAGTCGCAGCGGCTGCGGCGGCGTTTCGCAAAAGCGCACAGTTTTCGCGCGGCCCCTCCGCCAGGGCGCGGCGGAGGTGAGGGCGGGCGGCGCGGCCTGGTGGAGCGAGCGGGCAGGCTGGCGGGCGGGGGCGGGGGCGGGGGCGGCAGGGGAGAGGAGGGAGCGGTCCGAGCGGTGGCGATCGGTCAGCGCCGCCGCCGTCGCCGCACTTACGCCGCTTGTATCGATTTTATCCAAACGAACCGCCGCCACCGCCGCCGCCGGAGACTGTTCTCTCTGGCCGCCCCCGCGCCCGGCGCGCCCGCCCCCCTCCGGCCGGCCGGCCGGCCGCCCCGCGGCGGCAGCAGCGGCGCCCCAGCGCCCACGCCAACCGCGGGGACGCCCTCGCCAGAGGAAGCGCAGGCTCGCAGCGCCGGCGGAGGGGGAGGGGCAGATTCTGACAGCGGGTCTGCCTTTGCAATTATTCGACAAACTTTTTCAAGGCATCCGCTCTACATACCTAAACACCAGAGGAAATAATAACTAATTCAAGGCACCTCGCTGGCAAACCAACTCGCAAGCCTTAGCAAATCACACCTGAATAGTCACATTTATGGGTATGACATAAATATATTTACCTAAGTAATGAAATTGCCGTGAAGGTATCCTAATTCTTTGGAAATTAATACAGATTTTTTTCTTGTTTTAAAACGCATATTTGCAGGAGTGCTCAATATTTTGTAGAACAACTGATTCGTTTGCTTACGTGTGATTATTTCCGGTGAAATTTTAATTCCTAAAACAAAAACGTAAAACAATCTCATGATCTTTTTCATTAATTTTTATAAGCGTTTTTACTTTCTCGCTACGGAGCAGAGATAAAGTTACGTAATGCTGCGCGAAAATATGGCAAATTTTCGGCATTAAAGGTTTTATTATTACAGGGCCCTGGTAACGAAAAAGTGGATAAATCCAGTTGCTAAATAAAAAAATTCTCTAATACGTGATGTAGCCAGAATCCATGTTTTGTGTGTCCTTGTTAGCGAAAAATCGAATGACGTCAAAACGTCTGTCTGTCTGTGATAATCGCTGGCGGCTAATCTGTTCAGCTAATTTTCTCCAAAATTAATATTTCCTCATCGGTCTGATTAGTGTAGCGGCTCCTTGAATTTGAAAGGTTAGGAGGATACTTGACATGAAGCCCCTGTCACACATTTGTTTATTTTTTTGTTGGATGGTGTGAAGGACGTTTAAAATGACGTAGGTCTCATGTTCGTTAAAAACCTAACTTTTTAAAAATTGCAAAAGTTCAAAAATTTTTCGGGGTCATCCTACTACTAAAATATTAAAGATTCCTTAATGAAATCTATTACTTAAAGATATATTTTGAAATAAGGTCAATAACAAATTTTCGACAATTTGAGTACTTTTCGGGTAATTTTGCGTGAAAATACGGGAGAAAAAGTACGTGCTGTTTTAGCACCACTAGTTTCTTAATTCTTCCTATGGAAAAGTGAACTCGAAATTCGAAAACAGTAATTGGCACTTTTATTTCTAAACAAAGTATGTTTTTAGTTTTCGACACTAAATTGTAGCCGTGGAGTCATCTCCTTACAACTAGAAGATGTGAATCACAGACCTACAATCTTGAAACTCTTGACGAAAGAGAAACGAATATGCTATTTCTATATCTTCCCTCTCCTGTCCTGTGATCACAATCCATACTCTTTACTTGTTATTTATAATGGCAGGACGGTTGCAGTTGACTCGACCCATTTCCACACACTCGACATAGACTGAAATTGCTCAGATTTTTTTAGTTGGAGTGTTCTAAAGGCTCCTTGAATTGCTGATGAATTTTGACTCCCATATTTGCCGTCAGGGAGCGCTACAACTGTCTCAGTAATATGTATCCATTATTAAGACCTTCCTCCGTTAGCATATGTGAGACTTGATGAAGACGGAAATATCGAAGGATTTCATTTTTCTAGGCATTTAACCAGGGTGCTATTACATATAACAAGTAACTCGTCAAAAGTGGATTTTCCGCCCTTCGAACAGTTGCGCCCGCACTCTGAGAGTTGGAAGGTAAGTAGGTAAGCTAACCGTTCAACTACCCAAGTACGTACCATTCACATTCTGAGATTGTAGAACCCCCGTATCATAAGCGAACACTCATATAAAAGAAAATGAAAACAAATCAATGAGAGTCTTTAGTCTCCATGAATCGTTTTAGTATCTATGGGGACATATCTACACAAAAGGGTTCTTTTTCCTTTCTCACTTTCTACGAAATTACGTAGAAAAGTGAAAGTATTTTAATACCGAAGCGAAACGAGACTATTTCTCGACAGAAAAACTCGTAATTTAGAGATCGTATATCGAAAAATTCGATAAATCTTGTTTTTATTAGTGGTAAGTCACTTTCTCTATCACATTGTGCAGACAGGTTCCACTATTTGGGGGACTTTCGTACCAAAAAACCCATATTTTTGCGCAATTTTTGCTTGAAATAATGGCAATTTATAACTTTTTCTCAAAAAGGTTCAATTTAATTTTCTTCTCTCCAAGGGAGCACAAGGCGCAAAATATTGTACAGTACTCATTTTCGTTGAACGCTCCGAACTTTCAATAATTTCAAAAGTTACAAATGATGGGATAAAATAAGTGTTTGTAATATTACTAGTTCTTAAAACACTGAAGAGCCAAAAACTCTTGTTCATCTGCCGAATATCGTGTAGGGCCCCCGCGATCACGCAGAAATCTGCCTAGGTGTGGGTACGGATTAGACATCATTTGAATAAGGGCTGATACATCAGGTGAGTAGTCTTTGGATACAAGAATGGGGTCACTAGTATTAAAGGAATTTAACAGGAAGTATTTAAATTGATGACAGATAAGAGGAAATTTGCTCTAGTTGTCTTCAATAATTGATTTAATAGGAGATATGTGTTCCGCTACAGTTCGTCTCTTACTTATTTCAGATTTTCCTGGGACAATCAGTTGTTCTTTTTTCTTCTTTTTCTTTTCAGGTTGTTTCAGGGTTTCTTCCAAATTTGCTTTGGAACTTGAAGTTGCAGAACTCTTTTGTTTACTTTAGATATACAAATATTGTCATTAGCAGATTTATATAAATTAATATGTGCAGATTGTTTATCAGTTGCACAGAGTTTAGCTTTTTTTGAGGTAAGGGACAGTTACGTCATTAATTGGGAAAATTCCGTTGATTGGTACTGTTTACAGATTGATTTTCAGTTTCATGTGTATCATTTTTGAGGATTTTTTTTGTAGAGATTAAGGAAATTCTTATTGTCGTTAATTCGGGCACAGTGATTGTAGACTTCTGTACATTGGTAAATTGATGCAGATTGATTTTCATTTGCTGGGAAGTCACTGTTATTGGTATGAGTTTGATGAGAGTAGCATTTGTTAGCAATGTGGCCTTCCTGCTTTAATAGGAAATATACAACATTATTAGTGGAAAAGAAAATTCGTTATGTTGTGTCTTGATGGCATACTAGTGTAAAATCCTGTATTTTGTTAATATCATCCGGATTAATAAAAAACTGTCTCCTAAAGTTTCTCGAATTCTCAGTAGTTTTCTCCGACAACGGTCCCATGAGCGATAAGTGACAAATAATAAGCCCGAAACGAGACACGAACGAATTTTGCTCCGAAACACAGTCTGTACACGTCATTTAAACACCTCGACCACTCGGGTCGGAAAGGTGTCATACTCTTCTATAATATTCTTAAACCATTATTGTTTCAGTTCCACCATAAGGGAGCCGACAAATCGTGAAAAAATGTCATTTGGGCTGCAAAAGAACGCAGTTGGGAAGAGAATAAGCTATTGCCGAAAAGCTAGTACAGGGTAAAGAGATTAGAAAACTAAGTAGTGCGAGAAAGTCTGTGCCATTCTATATCATTACTAGTTTTTATAAATGTAGCAACATTATCCACTTTTTCGTTTTCAGGGCCCGGCAATAAGGGTTTTCTGTCGAAAATTAACGTTTACGTAACTTTCTCTTCTTACGATGTAGTTTGTAAGGCGAGAAAGTAAAATCAAATGGAGTCCCTTATGAAGACACGAAAACGTGCTTTTATGACCCTAGGATGCACCGTTCTGCGCAATGGAAAGAGTTACATTAGTGTCATGTGGTATGTGTCGTGGGTTCTTCAGTATCCACTAACAACAAACTTTTAACTACGAACTATTTAAAATTATGAAAGCAGAAAACAGCTTTATCATTCATTGTGAACCGCTAGTAATTTTTACATACATTTCTCAACCACTTACTCTTCATCGACTTCCCGTAAGGAAATTTAGATGCCGACGAAACTACAGGATAGCGCACGAAATGTGTCACCATTTGTTTCCCACATAATTTATGAGTCGCACTAGATATCCCGTTGAACATCTCAACAGCAGAAGCAGTAGAGCATGGAGAAACAAATGAGTTGCGAAATAACGCGTAATTCACGATACCGCCTCTAAGAGACTAGGTTTATATACCAATGGCCGACAAAGGACAGACGACGCAGCAGTGATCGGCAGCTGTATTTCTCTTCAAAATGAAAAGTCTTGTTGTGACTCAAAGTCGTTTGCGTCAAAGGCGACAACAGTTTGACACACGATGGGCCCCTTGTAAGAGAACCATGCATTGACTGTACGAGTACAATCAATTTGGATTTCTTACACGATCGTTTCGACCTGTGGATCACTTCACTCAGGTTTCCAGGTCGTTTCAATGACGGACGATTTTGGCTCCCCAATAGTCCAGATATCAACCCATGTGACCTCATTATTTGGAGGTACTTAAAGAAAAATATATCCCAAAATGCCCACGTGAGTAAATGGAGCTCAGAATAATTATTTTTCAGGCATCACAGAAGAATTGTGTCGGAGGATAATCACAAACGTCAGTATTCGTTTGCAGTAAGTTATGAACGCATTGGGGGTTTGAGAATGTGCTGCATTAGAAGAATTCTCCAAAGAGTGTTTTCCATTGTAGTATATGTTCCTTCGAGTTTGTATTAACAATAAATTTTTGATTAAACAACAAAATGGAGACTCATTTCGCGCTGCTGCGACGTCAGTCATTCTTTGTCGACTACTGTCACATAAACTAGTCTCCTAGCGTCGATATCGTGAATTACACGCTATTTCGTAACTCATTTGTTTATCCAAGCTCTACTGTTATTGCTGTTGAGATGCTAAACGGGATATCTAGTGCAACTCATAAATTATGCAAGAAACGAATGGAGACACATTTATGAGGCGCCACATGTATAAGACGCATTGCAATGTTTTCTTTTGCAACCAAACACACCGCACGAAACCATTTCAGTTATAAATCTATTCAAACTAATGCACTTAAAATACATTCTCCACATACGAGTAAGTAGTAAACCACGTCAACAAATAAACCATTATTCTCTCAATATTCTACACCTGAACCATTCTCTTCACTAAAATGAATATCTGAAACGTGATATTCATTTCTGCCAAGTTCATATTTTATCTCGTCAAAATAAACACATTGTTTTTCCCAACATTCTTGTCGTGGTAACCAATGACTTAGCAAACCACCATTAAATCTTAATAGCGCAAAGTCACAATACGCACATCTTCATTAATATTTACAAAATATTTGACAAAATGATATAACAAAATAATTATAGAACATTTCAATAAACGCGATGTTTCACTTTTTGTTTCTGTACAATCGACATTTTGTATACTGTTCAATTAAAAACACCTTTTTCAGTTTTTATTTTATTTTTCGGTCCCCAAATATCTTTGTAGAGATCAGGCTTTCGGAATATCGTAGAGAATTGATCTCTTTTGTCATATAGAGATTTCCGACGAGATTTCCGATTTCCATTGAGGGGAATTGCAGAGGTTTTTGAGATTGGTTTTGATTGTTGTTCAAAAACATATCACTTTTTGTTTTCATCAAATCAAAAACGTATTTTTGAAAAATCATCATTTAAGATACTTTGAAGTATGTTAACAGACGCTTTATATAAGAAAATGCATTTATAATATAAATTTTAATGACATGAGACATTAAAAAATACATTTGTGTAATTAAAAAAATAAAAATTATAGAACAATAAAATGGCGTTTTTTGCCGCGTTATTCAGTTCAAACAAATTGGCACCTTTTTTTTAGAATATCTAGTTTTTAATATTGCCCACATTTCACTCACAATTGTGCGATAACCACTAATATTTTTAAAAATATACATGAAACTAATTGTTAAGGACAAATTTAACTGTAAGAAAAAACCTCTACTTTCTATAATGTAGCAGTAGGAGGCGATTCAAAAAACATACTCCATCTTTTACATTTAAAAAATTTCAAAGTCACAATCTATCTCTTACATTTTTTGAAAATTAAAATTCTATGCTTACAAGAAATTTAAATAGAAAATGTTAAGCTATTTTGAGAAAATTTTGAAAATCTCCCACAGTCTTTATGCAAAGACCCCTCGAAATTTAGAATTCTTTTTATTATCCCAGCGCTTAGAGTCTGGCCAGAGCGATCGGGGAACAGTATTTTTGGGAAAAATCATACGAACAGTTTAGGCGCAAATGTTCGTATGCTGACGGATATATATTTTGAAAACAAAACCCCTTGTTGGGTAATAAAGAACTACATAGAAGAATAGGAATTATTCTTCTACAATAGCACATACTTTAAACAAATGTATAAGAACAGTGGAAGAAAAAACAACTAGAAATTCCGTAATTCTATTTACTTAAACCAGGTTTTATCATAAACACAAAAACTAAGGGAGAATCTGTAAATTTCAAAAAGAGGTTGAACTTTGGGTTCATAGTGAATAGTTATTGTTCCTGAATATGTAAACTTTCCTCATTTCATTAGTCTTCAGACTTAATACATGAAACAATGTTTTGCGGGATTTCTATTTTCCATAAATTGAATTTTTCTAATTTTCCTTCATCGTCATCTCACACATCTAATTTTCCTGGATGCTCAAGTTCTTAAGATATATCCACAACTTTCCAAGCAATTTCTCATACATATTGAGTCTTGTGTTTTTCATGTTTTCAGTGTGACTTCATTTATTTGTAGATATTTAAATGACATCATACACTTTTTTTAATATTTGTAATTATTGATTAGAGAGTTGACTAAGGAGAAAAAGCTGCGGTATACCGCACATTCTCACTACATAGTTTTCAATAAAGGATATTTTTTACAATTTA
This sequence comes from Gryllus longicercus, assembly GCA_038098605.1. Classification (NCBI taxonomy): domain Eukaryota; kingdom Metazoa; phylum Arthropoda; class Insecta; order Orthoptera; family Gryllidae; genus Gryllus; species Gryllus longicercus. Next base: position 5,649,153 of record JAZDUA010000026.1, read on the forward strand.
CAACATGTTTCTGAAAATGCAATGAAGATATTTTATATTTACCAAGAACTGTAGGAAAATATGGCAAAGAAATCCAAGTGTCTTTCTTTCTTTAAAAACGTAATACATCACATACTTTTAACCATGAAATTTTTTTGTAAAAGTACACATGTTTCAGACGATTTTCACTCACAAATGTTTTTATTTACAAAATTTTCGAACTTACGATAACTCCCTATATTAGCGTCTCTATTAACCTTACACTCACTTGTTTTCTCGACGAGGCAATGTCGAATCTTTTAATAGATCGATTACAACTCACAAAATGAAATAAGTATCAAATTACGGCAGATTAGCGTAATTTCTATTAATTTTATAATTTTATTAAACGTTTGTGTTTATATTATAAAACCAGTAACAGAAGCAAGCGATAAAACATCTAGAGCAGACTACCTTCCTTGAAAGCATGTCACTGTAAGCAACAATCACGAAATATGTTTTGGTGGAAAGCCGAAACTTCTTTCTAAACGAAAACCTTTAATATTTTAAAAATAAACATATTTGCAATTTTCTAAATGACAGAGATAATAATAAAAATCGAAACTCTTATCATATTTATTATAACGATTTTGTTTTGTATGAGCAAACATCTCATGAAAAAAGTTTCAGCCATTTTCCAGGAAATGTTGAAAATATCACAGGCACTTTATGTAATGTACACAAAAAAATATCTTAATAATCACTAGAACGGTACAATTTGATTTTACTCCTGACTTATTTACCAAGTTTCACCTCAAACGCTTGTAATATAACAGTTTTGCGTGATTTCATCAATCTATCCCTATTTAAGCAAATTAATTTTCGAGTACAAAATTTCATGTACCTTCTCTCCATCGGCACTAATCGTAAACTATCTTTGAAACATAACTAACAGACTTTAATTCTGACGTATGTGTGAAGTAATAGCTGAAAATAACCTTAAACACGGAATTTAAGACTGCTATTCGAGGTCATATTTTTTAGGTGATTCCAATACCTTTCCAGCCTACACTACAATAAAGGGAGAAAAGGTAAAATGGGAATATTCTACGAATTAATAAGAAATTATTATGTACCATATTGTGAATGACATCTATAAAATCAGAAAAAAAATATTTCTACTTTCCACATTGTTTGCATTTGTAGCGAAAAAATCACAGCGTGCGGTAGAAAACCAATCCAAGCAAACCACTTTCGGATCGAACCTAAACGACACGAACTACTCTGACGAGCATAAATCGCCTTCTTCAGCGCTCCACTCCGCCACGCTGTTTCGCTGCACCAAAAAATCTTCCACCAGCGCTTATCGCGTATCGCCGAGGTCCAGCGTTCATAATCTCAGTCAATTGGCCAGCGGCGGACAGGTGGCTCCAGCTGCAGTCGTATCGGATGGACAAAACCACCAATCGACAAATTATAATACCACCTTTTCAATTTACCGCTTTTTTCCCCCTCGACCCGTGATATGTTTCAGCAGCAGGCGGTCTACCGACGGGAAAAATCTAATTGCAACGCGGCCTCCAGAGCCGCGAGCGATTACGCGTTTTTGCGCCGCGGAAGCCGAGCTCGCTGCGCGCGGAGCGGCATCCCTTCGCTGCGCGGAGCGCTGGCCGCCTCCACGACGCCCAGAGACCGTCAAAGCTCGCGTTCCATTACCTAGGGTTCATGAGCGCACCCACTACCATGGCCATTGGTGCCGTAAGTGTCGTGCATGTTATAACCAGGGAGGTGGTGTGTCTCCACTGATGGAATCTCAAATCCGACGTCGGCTTGCGAGGTTGATCTCTCTCCAGGCATTTCCATCAGCAAGGCACCGCCCAAGTCGAGGAAAGCTCAAAGCTGAGTAGTGCTTTTCTATTATTCATCCTTGTTTCTCGTTTGAGCCTATCGCACACTGGGACGGTTTGGCGTAGACGGACGGTCAGTACGAACGGGATTTTAAGGTGATTTTAAAAAGGTGATTACATTGTTTCTCGTAAGGTTACGCGGATTAGGTCGACATTGCCGGCACAGAACGGTCCAACCTTATGCCGTTTTCAAGAAGTCCAAGGGAAAGATCGTTTGGACATTCAGTCATGTCATACCGTCCGTACCGGTTACGTCATCGGAACGCGCAACGGGTCGAGACTCCAATTAACCAAAGTTCGGCCACATAGATAATAAACAAAGAGTCGCAGATAAACATCTGGTGACCGATAAAAAATGTTTAATCCACTTGATGATCCTGCTATTAAACAGATTTATAATAAATAACAGAATTAGATAATGCATAATACTCTTTGGTATTTACTTCTTAAACAATGACAAAGAAAGAAATTTGATGATCTTGTAAACTGTTGATGGTAATAACATTCATAATAAATACACAAATACTTGAAACTAGTGGTACGAAAACAGCACGTACTTTCTTCTCTTTAGTAATAGTTATGTAATACTACTTACACCAAAATTTCTCTCCAAATTAACACATTTCAGTCATCACTTTTTGTAAAACTCATTATCAGGGTTAGGTATAATACTTTAAATTTAGTATTTCATTACGTTGCCAAAATAAATTATAAATAAGTATTTAAATACATATACAAACATATATTAACAAATGAAGTGCTAAATACATACATATTCAAAATACTTTAAATACTCAAAATACTATAAATAAATAATAATTTTGTATTGTATATTTTATTGCAACACCATAAGGTAATTGTCAATTACAGCAAATTAGTAATTGACAGTCATACAAATTTCTGAACAATAACTACTGTAATGAATTATAACAATATGTATTAATATTTTCAAATATAAAATGATATCAAAAATATGTCTAACACAAGGAAATGCAATTTTCTTTTAAAATGACTAATTTTTCTAATAATTCATCACATTCAATAAACCCCTAGTTGGCGAATGTATAAAACCTGCCAAGGTCAACAGTCATTCAACTGGGGTGACTGAACATAAACTATTGTCATGACGATTTTTTTGTCGGATAATTTAAAAATGAAGAGAATTAAAATTTAACAGCTGAAAGGACCTTTCATTTTTGTTTCAACGGCATGTATTCACCAGCGGAATCAAAGACTAGAAATTATAATCGTTCTAAACTATCTCCTTCGTCTGTACTTTAAGTTTATTTTAAGTATTTCTTTTTGTAAATACACCTCCTTAAGTATTTATAAATCACTATAAAACATGCCCAAAAATCTCAAAAATACGGGTTTTCAAATACAAAATGTAAAATTCGTATTTTAAATACAAGTATTCAAATACTGCCGATCCGGTGGCCGAGATCGGTAAGGCAGTAGTGCCGTAGCGATCTCGTACCGAAAGACCGCGCGTTCGAGTCCCGCCTCGGGCATGGTTGTATTGTGTTCGTCCTTTCACCCCCTATCATCATCATCATCATCACCATCATCATATCAGGGAAGGCAACGGGAAACCACGCTGAATAATTTATCCCAAGAAAACCCGTTATGGGTCACCTTAACTTCCGTATATGGAAGATAGGGCCAAAGAAGATGATTTAAATACTACTCACCTCTCCTGATTACTAATCATACATTGGGTGCGATAACTAAATATTTTCACGCAAATGTCAACACAAATTTGACAAATATAACTACTTTTCATACAGGTAAACCATATCCCAACAATAAGACATATTAAAAAAAATCCTCTGGGGTAATTGTTGCATTCCAATTTGATATTCCCATAAAAAGCTAGCAATTTTTATTATTTCATATATTTTGAATAGGTTTTAAATAATTTCTAAAATATTAATGTGCAAATTTATAACAAAACTTCGAATGTAAGAAACAAAGAAATATAAAACAATGTACAAATTTTAACTTACGAAGCATCCAAATGTCTGGTTTTCATAAAGCGCCGTAAATTCAGAGAGGGGGGTTATTTTTGTCCGCAAATGAAACAAAATACTCATATATTCAAAAAATCAAACATGACCTTTTTTAAAGATCTATTTTTGATAAACCCATTTCATTAAAATAAATTCTATATTTACAATTGTGGTTCTAGGAAGTCACTGAATTCTTTGAAAAAAAATTTCCACTTTCGTGCACCATTCTCTTGTATGTCCTTAATGCTATGTAAGGTCGCACTTTAATCAAAAAAATTATAAGAAAAATGGTTTAAAGAAAATAACAAATGCCTATATTTGAAACAAAAAATACACATGTTTTTGAAAAATGGAACTTGACCTTATTTGAAGATCTGTTTTTGATTAACACCTTTCATAAAGAAAACAATTATCTTCATATTGTAGTTGTAGGAAGTCGTCGAAAAAATATTGAATTTTTTCAATTTCCGAAAAATTAGAGCTTTTAAAGAAAATGAGACAAGCACCATTCTCGTAAAAGTCCTATCAAACAACAAAAAACTTATACTATCAAACAACAAAATTTAATTAAAAACGAGCGCCCCATTTTTTTTAAAAATTTTGAAAGTGGGCTTAACATAAAGTATCCCACAGAATTAAAAATCGATTTCAAATTCAAGGGGCCCCAGCATCAGCTAGATAGGTTGGCAAATATCAATTTTGGAGACAATCGGCTGAGCAGCTACACAGTCCGCTGTTCACAGACGGACCGACAGGCGGACAGACAGACGTATTGCCGTCAATCGACTTTTTTATGTCAAGGACCCACAAAACGTGGATTCGTGGCTATACCATGTGGTAGGTGATTTTTTCTAAATTTAGCAACTGCATATCTTCTTTTTTCGTTGCCAGGACCCTGTAATAAGAGTTTTTCTTACGAAAATTCTCAGTTTTTCGCACAGGATTACATAACTTTCTCTACACCGCGGAAGCGGTAGAAAGTAAAAATTGATGATATTATAACTGTTTAATTATTTCATATGCTTAATGCGGTTTTGTGTATATTTTTAATGTATTTCTGCTACACATTAGTATAATTGTAGAAAAGGAAAAAAAGTTGCAGTGTTTCTTTTCTTTTTCCACATAATTGTGTGAAAAGTCATTTCGAAAGACAATTTTCACTAGTGGTGCTACATCACATACTCGAGGTTTTGGAAGTTTCGAGTATGTTTTGATTTTTAAGGGTTATTTACATCAAACCTCAATTTTTTCTCAAACATGGCACCAATGTTTTATTAAAGTTTGTCCTTGGAAAGTGTAAAGAATGCTTCAGAAAATGGTGCAGGATTCATGTTAGTTAAAGTCTCTAATTTTTTGAAAATTGCCAAAGTGCAATTTTGTTAGCGTTTTCCTAGAACTAAAAATTGAAAATATTTTTTTTCTCAATGAGATGTGTTCTTTAAAGACAGATCTTCAAATAAGCCCAGGCTTAATATTTCGAAAATATGAGTCGTTTTCGTGTAATTGTGATCTAAATATAGATTTTTTTTTGAAGTAATAACATTTCTTAAATTTTTGCCTCAAAAACCGCTCCAATTTTTTTCTTTACATTTTCTTTTCATATGAAATAAGGGGCGATAATAAAAAATATGGTGCAATTTTCAGTTATCTCTCCGTTTTTCGAAAATTACAAAAGTTAACAGTTTAAAACTACAAAACTGAAGATGGGGCTTTTGCCTCAGACAAAGTCAGTTGTAAAATGTAATTTCTCTTCAGACGGTCATGCACAATTTTGAAGAAACGAGGAGATTTTTCGTAATTTGTGCTTGAAATTAATTATCCCGTCTGAACCGAATCCATATGAACGTGAGCCATCAACATTCAGAGTAAGTGAACATATGCGAAATTTCAGCAGGTGAAGAGGTTTATAGACTTTAACATTTATGCTACTGCCGCTCGTCTCCATGCTAGTTTGGTGCTGATAGCACCATCACACTTCACACAACAGTAGTCGAAGGCGCCAGTAGGTAGCGAAACAAAGACTACAAGAAATTCCCGGAAGAAATGTAATTAATATAAAAAATTGAGAGCTGCCACTACTTGAGAGAAGTATTTGCCGCGAAGAGCGAGGCAAAGTCCTAATCTTTATCACTTTTACAAGCTTTGAGATCAACTAAATATAATGGTTTCTTATTTCATCTGGCGCCAAAGAAATATTGATCAATTATTTACAAATTGTAATAATGAATGTAATAATAAGATATAGAAAAAATACACTCAATAATGATCTGCATGTTGAATATCAAATACTTTATCTAGAATATATATTTTAGATTTGCATGTAATAAATTCATACGTATTGAAATGTTCAACTCTTTAATTTTTCTAATTACAGTTTAACGAGATAGCGATTATTTTATTATTCTTAAAGAATTGATAGAAACGTCTGATAGTTTCTCATAGTATATTTTATTAACGACCAACTTTATACAGACAGCTCTTAACTAATGGTTGCATACCAAATTCGCAATGAAACATTTCTTCACCTTTGGCATTTGTCTGAAATTTGAATCTGAACATTTCTTCACTTCGGGCATTTGTCTGAAATTATTTCAGAATCTTAATAATTTCAATTAAACAAATTTCATATAAAAATTGAATAGATTTCATCCCTAAAAGATGTGTTCATTAGAAGGTTAAGTGTATCTTCAATTTGTGGATAGAGCAAATGGTAAATAATTATGTCCAAAGTATCGATCTTTTATCGTAACCTTGAAAGACGAAGTAATGAGTAAATCACTATACATTTCACCACTTAGTATAGATATTTTTACGACCACTTAGTCACATTTTTAAGTTAAACCATTACATAGACATATGGTTCCAGACGTCCAATTCTAAACGACAGGTACAACCACCAACATAGAACAATAGAAATCTAGCTCGTTGGGTGCAATCTATGGATATTTAGCATCATTACTAATTGTAAATCACTATGTTCAAACCAAGTACCTCTGTAATGACAAGAGCACCCTATTTACTCTTTGCTACACGCATCATCGATTCGATCGATACAATCGAATGTGTGTAACACCACGGCATGAATTAATTAGTTAATGCCGTGGTGTTACACACATTGAATTAATTAGTTAAATGAATTAACTAATTAATTCTGAAAGTAAATTAGAATGTAAAGTTTCAGTAACACAGAAATGTTGTTGTTTACTCTACTCATTTAAGTCAATCTGATCTCATAACTTTCCCTGCATTTGCAGACATGATGTGAAATGGAACTTGTTCACTTGTGTTCCTTCTCATTGGCTCACAATTTTCATTTAAATTTTATTTCAAATACAATATTTTAAATTGTGTAACTAACTACTATATTGCCAAATTCTTAGGGCGATTTACCTGATGAAGATATTAATGTATTTTCAAAATGTAGTTATTTATAACAAAATGTAAATGTAACTCGTAAAGAAAAGTTATAAAACACGATCTGTAAAATTAATTAGTCATTAAATACGCCTAATTATACATTAACAACCGAGAGAAGTGACTCAGTGAGTAGCGCGCTGACTTCGCAATCGGGAGGCCCGGGTTCGATCACCGGGCCGGCCATCCTAACAGGGGGTTTTTGTGGTTTCCCTCAGTCATAAGGCGAATGCTGGAATGGTTTGAAAAGGCCACGATCATCTCCCATCTCACCTCTCATCAGCATCATCATCATCAGCATCTTATCACCTCATGAACCACTCATCACTTCATTCAGTATTCCCTGCATGAAGGAAGGAGTTCTTCGCCCTTAATGAGATCTTTGTTGGCTAATATTAATATTATTATTAATAATAATAATAAGGGTAATAATACATTAACAAATTTTACGGTCAGAAATTAAGCAGTTTACTCCAGCATTACAATGCTTTATCTACATTACATAAGAAGCATGCGATACATTAACTGAAGGCGCTACAGAATTGCTCAAACTAGCTCGTACTCGTTTGAGTCCTAATCAGTTTAGTCAGGGCTAGCTTTTCGATTTTCCCCGCCTTCTTCGAAGCTGCTACTTATCGTAGCCTAAAATACATTGTCCCCTACGTTTTCTCAATTTTTCATTTCCCTAATAGTTGAATAGATCATATTAAGAATATTATTATAGAAGAGTGAAATCTGATTTTATCTGCAAGTTTTCATTGAAAACTTTGGATGCTGCCATCGAAAAAAAGGACGTCTTTCGAAAGTTTCTGAAAATGAGCAATTTTCTGCACCATTACATAACTTTCTCCTTACTACGTGCATTACTCTATATTTACGTATATTTACGAGAAAGTAAAAAATAACTACCATGGCTTCCAAAACTTTATTCTTCGAGCTTTTCGAAAAGGCCATCAAGTCAAGGAAATACCTTAACACTATTGGCCTGAAAGAACAAAAACACTGCTGAATAAAGCAACAAAAAATTGTTTTCAAGAAATTAGCACGTGCACTGTTTAAGAACAAATAAAATACTCAAGAATAACCCCGCAATAAATTAAATATTTTAACACAGTCTTCACGAATACAGGCGAAGTATTCTATAACAGTTTTTTACGTACCAAGAATATCAAACATGTAGTTATTCCATAACATAACATGCGAATAGTAAATATTTAACAGTAGGCAGCCTCTCCCTTGGAGCCTCCCTTTCGCATGACAACAGCTGTGTCAGATGTAATGACGCCCTGAGTATGAGAATATAGTCGGTACGCGCAGTATGGAAATCGGCGGATTGACACAATCAATTAATTATTTGCATTTTTCAGTCAAAATCGGAATTGTTTTATTGTTCTGGGATTTATCCCGAGTGTGTGGGTATCTAACAAAACCATAGAGATCTCTTACATAGTCGGTAGCTGCGTAGTTTTATTCAATTTCTTAGCGCATTGGAATTGAGTAATAAATCTTTAATTTTCGCTGAATTCATCATTCCTCAAACACGTAAATACTCTATAGAGGTTTCAGTTATTCTAATCAGAACACGTAAATGTTAATGCAGTTTAAAAAACTATTTTCGCGAAGTGTTGTCCCGGAACTTTGAACAAGGATAAAAACCAACAGATTGTTTGCTTAGTGACCAAATTAGACGGAAAGTTCATAACTCTAGAGTATTCTTGGTGTCTAGAGGATTATGGCATGAAAAGTACATTCATGTTAACTTAAATATGATTAATTACATAAAATTCACATATTATTCCTCTCGTGGAACAAGTTCCAGTGTAGCAGAGACAGAGAAGAAAACGGAAAATTCGTTCAATCGATTGTGATCGACCTGTTGGACAGGTATATAGGAAACGAATACGTCAAATTTGCATACAACTTAAATAACTTCAAAGTATCATCATGAACTTTCATATCGTTTCACATGGCAGAACTTGTCGAGAAATATTATTACAGCCTTCAAATTAAAAAAATGCCTTTGAAACAAGTATTTAGCGCGAAAAAACGTGCGTGATTCGTACTCAGTTTTTGTGTACATAACATATGAGACATCAAAACGAGAACTGGAAGAATGTGAATAACGATTTGAGCGCCGCTTTGGAATCTGAAACGCCGCTGTGTGATTTTTACGCGAGCTTCTGCGGGAATGTTTGATGGAAAATACAATCGCAAACAATGAAAATTCTGAGAACGTCTAAATTACTGTCCAAAATTCCCTCAAATATATATGAATATTATTTATATGAAATAGCAAGCAAATTGACTGAGGAACTTTCAAAGGTAGAGAAACAAAGAACCAATTAAGAGTAACAACTGCTCTGAGTGTATCAAATTCACTTATGAAAATATTGAGTGACCTACAGTTTTATTTCACAAAAGGGTTTCTGAAACACATTTCAAATGTTTATGAAAATGAATCATTTTGCGAAAATTCTAAGATTGCATAAAAAGCGTTATATCAAGATAATACAAAAATATAAATACAAAAAAATTAATATGTTTTTCTATTGCTTGGTATTTATTTTTTACAGCACATCACGCGAATGTGAACTTGTCTGCTTTAGAAACGTGTTATTAACAGAATCAAGTTGAACTTTTAGTGAAAAAGCGTTTTCTTAGGAGAGACACTGTATACCCCGAAGTCAGAATCAACTGGGTGCGTAAGTCGTATTATGTCTTTGTGAATTCGCAATGTTAACTGAAAGATTTTACTCGATTTTTGGGTATTGTATATCAGTTATACAATTATGTTAAACGTCGCCATTTGTCTCTATGAATTTTCTAGTGGAAGTTAGTATTCATAGTTTTGATTCCTACAAATAGTTTCAGACGGATGCCTTAAACCATGAGTCACGGAAAGTCCGCCAACCATCCTCGCCCATCCTCTATTTAGGGCCTCAAAATTGAGAAATCTCCATCATCATTAGGCCCATTCTCACAATGTGGCAAGACTTCGCCAGTATGCCAATGCCTAATGTACGAACTAGGCTGCATCTCTACAGACCTGTATGGCAAACCTCAGAGCCCAAGCGCCACAGGTGGCGCATTGGATGTTTACAAGTGGCCCATTGCTTCCTAGTGGCTAGTTAAAAAAAGGCCTCAGACGTCTAACGCCATTAAATCTATAGACATTAGACTATTATGTCAAGTTCAATTTATTACATCTTTCTCACATCAAAATAAGAGTTATTTTGGCGAAAATTCACGTTTTCTAGTGCACGATTACAAAACTTTCTCTTCTTACGAAGTTCCTTCTTAAGGCAAGAAAGTAAAAACCATGATCCAAACGAAAGAGTATCTGACAGCTAAAGTACCATCACCTCATTAAGACAGCAAACGTTCTCTCTCACTTGGTCCTTCACGTATGAACATGCGTACATTAACAATTTCGTTGCGTGATTGACGTACATCTTTTCTTCCCTTGTGCGAAGCAGATCCAATACTTTACTAGTTTTTTTCACCCCTAATCATAAAGGTAAAATGGTAAAAAAATATTGTTGAGTTCTAGTTAAACTCTTATGTGTAAATATGGAGCGTGATATTTATTCAAAATGTAGGCAACCTTTGCCATAGATACAATGAGCCATAATCAGCGAGTGAATCATAATCAACCCTGTGAGTCAACCAAATCTGTCACACAACAGTTACAGAAGATGCCATACTATCGGACTTTGCGAGGCCTTATTGGTGAAATTACTTACAATAACTATTCCCGTGTTGCACTCCCCTCTGCGTTTACTCCCGCGCTCAGTAGTGTAAAAGAAAACGAGAAAGTAGTGGTGTCATTGGTCACAGATAGCGGATTTATGGGGGGTGGCACCTCGGAGACTGTGCTCGCACCCCAAAGCCAACAGCTACTGCAATTTTTGACTCTCACTCCTTGCAAAATGAGAATGTTATTTTCCAAGTAATTTATTTGCATGTACTACTTCGGGAAAGTTGCCTAATTTTGCCTTTTTTAATTTTTCATTTCCATTCTATCAATAAATATTCAAATAAAACAAAATATTCTACAACACAATCTACAATCCATGATACGTCATTATAAAATATATAATATTTTAATTATATTGTTTCTGGTGAAAAGAAATGGAAAAAAATGAATGTGTGCAATGGATCCAAATTGAGAAACTAACAAATTGCCGTATTTGAACTCAGTCCCTAATAAGTTAAATGTCAAAAGAAATGCACGTGTAATAATAAACAAATGGAATAAATGAGTCTTTTTATTGAAAGTAACATCAATATGAAACAAAAAAAAACATGATGTTGAGTCAGTTGAAAGAAATTATAGATTTTTTTGAAACATAATCGACAGTCCACACCTTTCTTTAATGATTTTAAAACCTCATTCTAATTATCACGATTATATAAAGAGACATTCATTTTAATATTGTAACTTGAACTTTCCTTCAAGGTTTAAATTACCTGTACTCCAAATCAATGAAAACGGTATGTAACACTAGGAAAATGAATAATTAAGAAATTTTTATTCTATAAAAAAGCTATTATTATACGTGCACGTTTTTTTGAATATTGCAAGATGCGAGAGGAGTGGGAGGGTTGTTTATTTGCATGGCAGGACTATTTATATCAAATCTGTAGCTTGTCTTTCCATCCTAAATAATTTTTAATACACGTAAGCAAGAATTTCTGGTTAACAGATCAACAACTCATTATTTATGCTTACGCAACTAATGACAGTAAAGGAGTGGGGGCAGCTACGCATTCCTGGACTCACGAAAACGTGTGCATATAATTGACAATGATAAAAAAGTGAAGAACCCTGCGTGATCATCTTTACCTTCTTGAGCACCTGTAAACACTTGTAAATTGTTGTACACTCCCGGCAAAATTTCAGAAGCAATCTTGACCTTCAATTGACCTTCAAGCTCTATTGAAATTCAGCAAAATACGTTTTAAAAAAATTGCGTTGGCTTTAAGAAAGCTTCAATTCACTACTTTAAATTTCCTCATCATTTTCAAAATATTCGCGAAGAACTGAAAGAGGGCACTGAAAGAGGGTAATTTTTACGAAATCTCTTGTAAACAGTAACTTTTCTCTTATTTTGAAGACAACATGTACAAAATTTCTTTAGGATCGGAATAAAACTTTAAATTTGTGTGTAAAAATAAACATTATTCTTTATATAAGACACAATAATAATAACTTGAAAACTTGAGTAGCCTAAGTTACGTCCGACAAAACACTCAACCTTTCAGTGAAAATTACATTGAAGTCGGTTTCGTTGTTCCAGATTACCCTGGACAAATAAAAATCGTAAAAACTATTGAATTTTCATATCCTCTAAATAAGCATATGCAATTATAAAAAGGCATTCATTTTTAAATCACTGACTGATAGTCCAATTTTATTTGTAAATGCAGATGCACTGGACATGTTGGTATGTGAGAATGGATAATGTAAATATACTTGTCATTATCTCTAAAAGTATACCATAAAAGCTCAAAATGTAATACCATTTTATTTATTGATATATTTATTTATTTTCATGGAAAAATAACAGGAATAACTGTATGGGATATATAGGAAAGAATTATAAATCTGCGCACGTGTTCTTGAGCTCTAGAATCACTTCCTCTCCCTTTTATTTTACAAAAGCGAATAATGACTAGAAGTACCAAAAAAGAGAGGTTAGCAACATTTGAAAATTAGAAAGTTTCTCTCCCTAATTATATAAAACGCATTTGCATACACGAGCTACAGATTTTATTTCGGAGAATTGCTAACAAAATAGCAACCCACACCCTTGGCTATGTTCCTATCACAACTGGTAAAAGGAGAGATCACCAAAACTTGGGCATATCTTCAAAATTCAAAGGATTTATAAGAAATAATGTAGATGGCTTACTTACAATTCGGTTGTTTATTCACTATATTTCCTCAATGAGAAATACGACTGTACTGATTGCAAAGAAAACCTTTTCACAACAGAGAAGACTGCAATTATATTATGGCATATATCAAACTATTTTATTTTATATTGAAATAACAGGACTGTTTTAATATTAATATTAACATTTCTGTGATTAAGTAATGATCCGCCCTTGTACCTCTTTTACATCGAAACAAGAGCTGTTGCTTCTGCACTGTTCTACAGCAAGTTTCGTTGACGAAATGCACATGTTTATTACACAATATAAGTATATAACAAAGGGAATTGACGTTCTACATGACAAGCAATTAACTACCTCGCACATACAATAAACCGCAAATTAATATCCTATGCTCTCGGACACAACTCATCCATTTCTCGTATAAAACGCACGGTAGGCTTCCATAACCATTCGTGGTCTGGTCCATCAGATTTTTTTTCAAATCTGTTAATATCGAACACCGAATGATTGGAAACTAACAAATAAAGTTACTTGATCAAAACGAATAATAGGAGAAATATGTGAAAACGAATAAAACGATGAATATGTATTTACAATTACATTATTACATACTAGTTGATGTGATAACTTCTTCACACTCACCTCTTTTACATAATTCCTTCTGTTTTGCAATACAGTAGGAATGTGTAAGAGTTGATAACGCCATTCAATTCTCATTACAGTATCTCGGCAGTAATGCGTTACATATCAATATTGTCATTGCACAACAATAAGGTCAAAATGCGTCTTATGGTAATGCACAGCTGCCTTCAACTTCTGAAATTGTTTCCATTGTTACCAACACCTGAAAGTTTGTAAGAACATTGATATGAAAAAAACACGTACGCCTTCGCACCTTAAATAAATGAATTAAGTATCAACCTCATTAAGTAACAAAACGTCGTGAATCTTACATATACAGTGAAAGCAAACTTCACATCTGACCCCTCAAGTTCATATGAAAACAAGTTTCATTGAGAATCGTTGCTTAATCAGAAATGTTGAGTAATTAATTAAAATGCCCGTAGTTCTTTCAACCGACATAAAAATGCTTTCTTATGAATTATTTTAAGTCACAAGGTTTCAATTATCACAAAACCTTACCACTTAATTGCTGTCCAGAATATTACATTGAAAATATCACTCTTCACAAATACATACTATCTTTAGAGCTTTAAATGTCACTTTCTAATTTCCAAAATTAAATTTAGTCTACAGAAGAAAGTTTCGTTGTTATGCACGTGCAGTAGACAATTCCCGTGAAGTTCCGACGCGAATCACGAAACTCCGAAGCAGCTGAGGCGATCGCTGAGCGCCTGACGTTCGACGAAAGCAAGGCCCCGCCGCAGGTCGGGCGGCGAATTCCCTCCGGCACCGCCTGCCCGTCAGCCCCTCCCACCCCCTTCCTCCGTCTGCCGCCATCCGACCTTTGCTTCCCCGCCCTTTCCTTTCCCGATCACCCGCGTCCACCACCCGAGCGCACGGCGCGCCGCGGCCGCCAAGCGGCTGCAGTTACATAGTTTACTTGGTTTTGCGGCCACACCGACTCTAAAATTCCTGTTTCTCTCTGTCTTGCTTTTTGTCCGTCCGTCTCTGTCGCTCTCATAATTCATTCGCAGTGTCTACTCCGCTATATAGCCGGCCCTTCATAAATGGCTAATATTGTGAACCCCAAAAGCCCAGGGCAAAAGTTATAATTAATTCTGAACCCTACTGATTAACTTTGAATGATTCGCAGCGCCGCGAAAACACATTAAAACTGAACGAATGCAGATGAAACTTTGGTCAAAATCAAGGGACCACAAAAACCAAATGTCCGAATGGTGACGGGAGAACGGAAACCTCAAAATCATACCAACACAAGCCGCCGCCGCGGCCGCCGCCGCCGCTGCCCGCCACCGCGCGTTGGTGTGCGAAGCCGCGTGCAGAGCGCAGCACGGACGGGCCGAGCGCTGTGACCACCGTTCGTTCGCTCGCCCTCCTCCTCCGAAAAATTATAAATAAATGAGAGAGAACTATATAAACGGACTGCCAAATTCACAGTTTCGCGTATTTTCCTCTCGCTCAGTGCCTTTAACCTTTTTTGTGTTTTTTTAAAGCAACAGTGGTTGAGGCTGTTATTAAAAGGCTAAACCCCCAAAGGGATAATAAATAAATAATTTCATCAATATTATAAAAATTGCTTACGGGCGAGCCTCACAATTTCTCCATTAACAGACCTTTCAATAGAAATCGTGAGATTATTTATACACAGACACGCGTATTTGACCGCGCAAGGCAGAGGCCTAGGCCGATGATTTGTTTTTTTGTTTTGTTTTGTGCCTTTTGCGGGGAAAAAATTCACGTCGATTCCGTTATTTTTATTTCAAAAGGCGAGATAGACGTGTGTGGTTTTGTTCCGCTGACTGCTTCGCAACGGAAAATCAAGCGCTGACTGAGGCTCTGACGGATGAAGAGTACTGCTTACAGTGCTGCCTCCGCTGATAGAAACTACTTTCGAAAGGTGTGACTTCCATCCTCGTCAAAGACTACGTAAGACACGAGCATACCCTGCTCTTTTACTGTAGTCTTTGTTTCTTTCTTTTCCTGCGTCTTACCATCAGATTCTCTGTCAATAAAGGGTAAGAAATAACATTCGTGCCACACCAGCGAAATTCACACAGGCAAAAGTACAGTAATTTGATTTGGGTTCTTAAGAATAAATGTAATCGAAGATGGAAGACAGGATACAAGAATATTGCCAAACAAAGACAAGGAATGAAAAGCAAAAAACAGCTTGTGCATGTTTAATCAAGGGTCCAATTGTTTATGGTATCACCTCTTCATCCTCTAAAAAACCTTTTTTAAGCATTCCATTCAAATATTTCAGTAGAACGCAACACGAGAAAATCTTAATAGAATATTTTATAAAATAAAATTGATTTTCATCAAAGCATCTGAATTTTCGAAAATTCCAAAAGTTCAATATTTTCTGGTATGCTACTACAATTGTATTATTAGATTATTTTTCTTATAGAAATATCGTTTTTAAAACTAGACTTATTGTTATGATCATTTTTTAAATAAGAGTAGTTTTCGAGTAATTTTGAGAGAAATATTGACTTTTTTAAAATTGTAAACAATACTTTTTAAACGACTCAAAAAGTTTCTCCAAAAATTGCCATTTCTAAAGAAGTTTTGCTCTTCGGTGACGTTCCGAAGTTACATATCAATTGAACTATCAGGGGACCATAAAATTCAAACAATGGTGGAAGAAGTTTGTTTTTAATAAAACATTTTAATTTCAAGAAAACTTTTCCATTGTACTAATTGAGAAGACCTGTAAAATAATATGTTCTATCTTATTTTCAATGTAGTTCATTTTCAGAAAATTGTATGTTAGTAAATGCGAGGACAAAATATATTAAAGCCAAAGCAACTTACAAATTTTGTTCCAATGAAAAAAATACTGTTAAATGGTATTGTAAAGTAATAAAATAAAGGTTGATAAACACCTTGTTGGGCGTGTATGCAAAAAAGATGAATTTTATTTAAAAAAGGTGGTTTGTGAAGAAATGGTGTTTCAAGTAGTTTAATAAAGAAATAATTGTACACGATAGCTGAAATATTTGATATTCATAATTTGCAAATGTATTATCGCTTTACAAAACTGTTTTAGTTTGTACGGGAATATTTGTGACGTGTTTTAAATCCAGAATTTATATGTTTAAGTTAACGTGTTTTTTCCCCGAGGAATACACAAATACTTCAAATATATCAAACAGCGAGCAAGCTTTATAGGCATCATCGGTATATTATTACTTCAATCAAGAAGCATCGTAAATATTACTTTGAGATTGTGAATATTTATACGGAATCTCGTCATATCAATGTTTTTTCAACTTCATTGCCAGGAGGCAACATGCAGAATTATACAATTTATTTCAATTCATTTACAGAGAGGTCAAGCGAGTTCTCAAAAAAAAAAAACATTATTTTTCTTCATTTAAATTCAATATTAAACGATTTGCAACAGTAATATTTTCGCGCAAGTTGTCAAATGAACAGTCAAAAAATTGCATTATGCATTGAGAACTATTACAAAAGTATGTCGTTCAGTGGGAGAGTTTCAGTTCTCAGGAATGTGATACGTTAGACAAGCAACATAACTGAAAAGTGAATTGTGCTGGCAGCACGAAAAGAGACGATAGTGGTTTCAGTAAATAATTCAATTATATTCTATAGAAACATCAAGGGAGCGTTCATTCCAAATTATAAATGCAGAAACCTTTGTGTAAAAAACATTGTGGCTCGGGATTTCAATGAATATTCTGGACCTAAATAATTCCAGTGTATTCCGCACAAGGGTCACGAAGCATATATTTTCCTATGCTTGAACGTGCAGCTCCTCTTTGTTGCCTCGGTGTAAAAGTATCTTCCACTTTGAATTGGTTACTAGGGTTCTATAGCAATCATCAAGTTTTGGCTGCACATTCTATATTTTTGTAGTATTCATTTTATGAAAAAGTATACCTTATACTTTGTGATTTCGCCTATTCTTCGCAAAATTTAAGAAAAACAAAAACATTAAGTCTTTATAAAAGTAGAAACTATAAGTTATTTTGGGAAGGGGAAACGTTTGTACACTATGATCACCAAACAGGCTGATGTGGATCAGAGCAGTACCTCTGGATACTTGACTGTCTTCTTCCTTGTGGCCTGCTATACATGCAATCAAAGCAGTGCTTCTGATCGGGAAGTCATATGATTCGAGTACCTTCTGTGACAGTATTTTCAACAGCAGCTAAATAGCAAGATCGAATTCTGTAGCGGTCTGAAGCAAAATTCTGGCATCTGGCCGCTCTGGTCGGTAATTTTCCGTGGTTTCTCCGATCAACACCAGGCGAAAACTGGAAGAGAACCCGAACAAATGGGTCACGGACTTTTCGCGATCGTTCCTCCTCTTCCTTCTCCTATTCTTTCCCTTTTCTTTTCTTACACACATATACTCTTACGTGCATTGCACTACCACACATGTAGAGAGAACATCTTATCTTATAGCTTGTCGCAGATGGGGGCGGTGCCCCTCTGCTGGAGATACGTGGACGTGGATAACTACGCAAGCCGCCGTATAGGTCGGCGTCGGATCTCATCATCCAGCAGAAGAAGAACACAGCCACATCCCGTGAATAAAACGTGCACTACACTTACAGGACCAATGACCATAGCTGTTCACACGACCAGACACATGAAATAACCAATCATTATCACAAACAACGTTTTCAAATTATCATATTATTCTTTTACAAACAGTATTGTATAACTTTGTTATAAAAATAGCAATTATTATTAGTAGTAGTAGTATTAGTAGTATTATTGATAAAGGTCAGTTTTAGACATAATATTAATTTTATCAAATTATTAGGTGCAGAGTTGCACCCAAGATATTTTCTCGGCGGGGGGGGGGAGGAAAATCTTTCGAGTCTAGCTTGTTTCCTTATAAAAAAATCCATTTATTCTAAAAATAAAAAGGTCTCTTATTGGTGTACTTAACATTTATAATGTTAACGATTGATATATTCAATGATTTTCTTGAGTAACAACTATATTTTCGAATATGTGTCGGCTTCGGGGCTGAAGCCACATCCCCCTCCCTCTTGCGTACACCACTTAATGCAGCAGTAACACATTGCCAAATACTATGGCCTCTTGAGACAGGGCTCCGGGAGAGATGGCTCAGGGCATCTGCAGTCTCTCTGACCGGGAGGACCTAGGTTCAAGTCCCGACCATGGCTAGATTTTCCACTCTAGCTTGTGAGCTAGGTCGGATTAAGTCGCTGTCTGGAGGAAAATTCTAGCGACCGGCTGCTCTGATCAGTAGTTTTCCGTTGTTTCTTCGATCAATACCAGGTGAATGCCGGAGCCAGGCGAATACCCTAACAAACGGGCCACAAACAGCGTGCGATCTTTGCTACATCTTCTGTGTCCTATATTACTCGCGCAACTTTTCTTGAACGATGGATTGAAGAATGCGGGTAGAGTGGGAGTATTAGTTACGAAATCGGCCACTAGATTTTATGAAGCAATGTCAATGTTACGAGAATCAGTCACGCCTTCGTAATGTTCTCAATAATTTGCGTTCTAACTTTATCAGGAGTTCGAGGTATCTCTTGTGATAGATTCGTGCCTGCTTCGGTCATTTCTTTAGATTTTTGGAGAAAATAACCGATAGAAGTTCTCGTCTTCAAAAGACAATTGTTTCTACTTCGCGCCAGTGAAGATGTGTTTGGAATGTTGTCATCAGTGCTCGTTGCGAGCTTTTGCCTTCATCTGTTCATTGTGCCAGACAGAGGGAAGCAAGGTCAACGTTCAAGAAAAGTTGCGCGAGTAATACTCTCCCCTTACAAACACACATTTATACTAACGCTCACACATGCCGAGAGACAGGTCGGGAGCATAGAGCTTGTCCCGGCTGGGGCGGTGCCCGGCTAGTGGTTGAGGATGAGGAAAACCGCGCTAGCCAACGTTAGGTCGGCGCGGGAAAGATCACCGCTATCTCCTTGCACTGCTAGTTCGTTTTTATAATTCAAAGCACATAATTTTAACATTGTACGAGTATACCGTCAGCAGAGTGCAGCGGTGGGTACCAAATATTTCTCTAATATTTCATCGTTCCAAAGATCTTTAAAATATTGTAGATACTGATTAATATTTTGTTGTTGAATGTTAGCGCCATCTTTCTCGTCTCGGCCAAGGTGCTTTATATTCGGTGTGCCATCCCCTGACCATCATGAATACCGTTCGCAATATTCCAAACCCAGCATTTCCAGCTTTCTTTTTGAACTTTCCGTTTTTGCGTTTTAGTTTTTCTTGCCTCTCTGCGATGAGATTCTAATACTTGTGAGATTTCTAGAGATATCGATCGCAGAAGATATTTTTATATAAATACGAAATAATAGTATTAAGTTTATATTTTTTATTTGCGTCTTTTAATCTTCATTTCCTGTACACACGTTTACTCCTTTCTATTCATTCTCTTACTTATCTTAGCAAAAACTTTGTTGAAGTGTTTTCGTATCAGATATTTTATATTTATTGTTCATCCACAATGGATTCAAGGGGTTCCATCATATATTGTGTGATCGTTACCAAAAATACCTGTGGTCACCAAACAGGAGTGTTTTCCAATTTGTCTCATTTGCATGTTTTGCTTGTTTAATTTTGTTTCATTTGGTGTTTAAATTCATTTCCTCGGAGTAAGAAATGATCACAGTTTATATTACATCTCCTTAGTACTTTTACATCGTTCAGTATTTTTGCTGGCTTCTCATTGATAAGATGTTGATCCAAGATTGATCTAGTTCTCACGAGGTCCATATGTAATTGAGGCTTTGCGTCAGACATAGTCACAAGTCACACTTCCATGAAATTTGAGGTATTGCCATAAGTCAGTAGTTGATCACTAGAAGTGACTAATGAGACATAGTTACCATTTAACGGTTGGATGTAGAATTATAAGGCTTAGTTAATACCCATTTCTCACGTTGGGTCTGCTTTTTCCCTGAGAGATAGTGACAAGCAACTGAAAAGGTAACAACAAAACGGAAGTGATACAAACGGTAGTAAAATTGAAGAAGAAGCTGTCGTGTACACACGTTTACTCCTTTCTATTCATTCTCTTACTTATCTTAGCAAAAACTTTTATGATTTTCTGACATATGAAAACATATGAAAACATGAAAACATTATGATTTTCTGACAAATGTCAAACGTTAGAGATGGAAAATATTGAGTGATATACAAGGTAGGAGCAGATAACGTAGAATGCAGCTTAATAAAATACTTGCAGTCCGCAAATCCAAATGCAGAGTACCTTCACGTTTTAACTGATAATTGCAAGGGGAAATGGGTCAAAAGCTACCCTCGAGTGAGCATTAGTAGAAAGTGGAAGATACAAGATTGACACTCACTGGTTCCCACAAGTAGATCGTACTGTGTAATCGTTAGTTTGGGAAGATAGAAAAGCATTCCAGGCAGAGTAGAAACATTTATATAGAGTGACTCTATGGCTATCATTTGTGCGCCCGTTACCAACATTGGCGTATGATCGGAGAGGAGGGGTTCAACCTCGTCCGAAATTTCCTAAATGTGTCGCTCTAAGAAGAAATAGTTTTTGTGGTTTACGGACAAGACGTATTTCGAAGTTTCTTATAACGCCTCCTCGCGAAAAATAATAGGTATGCTATTGATTACAGAGATGGAGAGAAAATACGTTTAAAACGGTAAATTCTTAGAGACTTTCGCAAATCTTCAGTCTCCAATTCTAACTAGACTTCAACTTTTAGTGTTTCAAATATACCCTAATGAGCTACCAGAATATAATTCAAGATGTCCACTCCACATGCAGATTGTTTTCCAAAAATATGGCATTATTCAGAGGTAGGGTTATCCAAAAAGATAGCACTATCCACGAAGAGTGTAGCTTGTGTAATAACAGACCAACACTTAGTCTGCTGCTTACATTACATGATTACTGAACTGATTACTGTTACGAACTTCTGTTCACGTTTGAACAGGATAATCCTGATATTTTCAATCAAGTTTACAAACAAGAAATTAATAAATATACAGAAATTATTATTAGCAAAAAATTCCTATATTCTTTTGAGAATTCATTCAACCTACCTGAGAAATAAAAAAACCTTGATAATGAACAATACAAATCTGTACGCTGTAATGGCTTTCTTGTATTACATTATGGTAGCTTATTAGGGTTTCTTTCAAACACTAGAAGTTGATATCCAGTTAGAATTGGAGGTTTATATTGGAGGTGATTATATTAAAACCGGTGCAAGAGTTTACATAATCCAAACATTTAATTGTAATAGGTCAAAGACTGTTTCATACTCTGATAAAATAATAATTATTAACTCAGATAAGTTTCATGTATTAAAATAAATGATTCTAACTGAATAATAAGTCGTTATTTTACTTTCCTGATAGAAAGTCAGATATCCCAG
The DNA here is from genome assembly GCA_038098605.1 of Gryllus longicercus. Classification (NCBI taxonomy): domain Eukaryota; kingdom Metazoa; phylum Arthropoda; class Insecta; order Orthoptera; family Gryllidae; genus Gryllus; species Gryllus longicercus. The sequence goes on from JAZDUA010000026.1 coordinate 5,671,380, forward strand.
ACCATCTTCACATATCAACGCTATCATTAATATAACATAGTAAGTTCTTATATTTAATTCCGCCTGCCTCAAATGTTTCAGAAAAGTCCCAGAAAATTTCAGGCAAAATTTGATCATTCATTTGAAATCTTTGATTTTAGAAATTAGCAAAAACAGCTCTCCTGTAAAATTACCACATTGTGGCTTGTGACTGTCTCTGATGTAACGCCTCAATTGTATATTTCCTTGTGTTGAAGAATTAGTTTATTTCCGTGGTCGATTAAAACATACAAAGTCTTCAATGTTTTCCGATTGCTTTTAATAGATGGATGACCAATGTGACCAATTGTATCTTTCATTGGTCTGTAACATTGCGTTAATGTTTCTTGCAAGAATTTAATTGTCTTATCGTAATTTAGTGTCCTCTTCCCTACCTCTACTCTAGGGAATGTACTGCAATGCTATGAAGACATTTCCGAATATTTTGAAATTACAGATTACAATTTTATTAATTTATTTATGTATTTATTTATTTATTCTGTTCAACAAGACTTCGATAAAGAATAAGATTTTTAGTAGGTTCAGATTTTTAGAGGTGTATATATATATTAAAATCACAACTTTTTCTATTTTTGTACATAGTCTCCGAACAAACTCAATCACTTGTCATACCTTTTAACAGTTTTCGAAATACCCTCTGCATGAAAGTCTGCCGCCTGCGAACGAAGGCAACCTGTCACGGCGCATTGAAGCTCCGCGTCATTGGCGAAGCGCTGAGATGCAAACCACTCTTTCAAGTATTGGAACAGAAAAAAGTCACTAGGACCTAAGTTCAGGCTGTTGGGTGGACGGTCAAAAGCGTCCTATTTGAAACTGGCCAAAAGTTCATTGGTTCTTCGAGCTGTGTGCGAGTGAGCGTTATCATGCACTAACACAACACCAGACGTCAGCAATGACAATTATTTTGGATTGCCTTCCTTAGTCTTTTCAACGTTTCTCAGTAGGATTCAGAAATTATAGTCGTACCACTTTCCATAAAATTAACGAATAAGATTCCCTTGACATCCCAAACACTATAGTCATGACTTTCCTCGCAGACAAAGCCGTGCCCATTGCATTGACTGCCGTTTTGCCTCAGCATCCTCGTACTACGCCACATAAATCTCATCGCCAGAATCAATTCTGTTAAAAAAAAAGTATTTCCCGAGAAAGAAAGTCTATGGAAGAACTCATTATTTTGGTTTTGTGGTCGTCGGTGAGAAGTTTTGGTACTCAACGAGCACAAAACGAACTGATGGCCGTTGAGAAACGTACTGATCGGTAGTTTTCCGTGGTTTCTTCGATCAACACCAGTTCCCTAACAAACGGGCCACGGACTGCGCGCGATCTTTGCTTCCTCTTCCTTGTCCTATACTTACCCCTTACTTACACACACTTTCACTCATATGCACTTCACTACCACGTTTATGGGGAGACCAGTGGGGTAGAGAGTAGTTGCTTAGAGCTTGTCCCGACTGGGGCGGTGCCGCGCTGGTGGGTGACACCTGGTTGGAGCAAATCCCCGCGAGCAGACGTAGGTCGGAGCCCGGTGAACATCACCTCCCCCACCCACGATAAAAACGTGCACTAAACTGAAGGTACAAATGACCTTAGCAGTTGACGCACCCGGAAACAAAATCAATTTATAAATCAATACTTTCGCTAACCCAGGAAGAGTAATCTTTGTTTTCTTTTCTTATAAACTAAGATTCCTACCCCGACAGAGAGAGAGAATTAACTATTAAAAAGTAAACTCGTAAATTGAAAGCATATTTCTGTTTTTTCTTCGTTTCAGTTATTGTTGGGATGTCAATTTACTATTTTCTATTTACTATCTATCTATCTATCTATATATTGAATTGAATTGAATTGAATTAATGCCTTATTTTACGTGGCGAGACTCAGGCCATTAGGCCCGCTCTTCCGTCTATATCTTCATCAACTTATCATCATATCATCAACATATCATCAATTTCTTTTTCCAGTCCTCAAAAATTCCAAGTTTTATTGATACTGCTATTCACACCACATTTTATTCTGTCAGCTATCCCTATTCCCAATTCCCAATTCCCAAGCGTTTGTCCTTTTATCGTTACAAATCGGTCGTTTCTATTCAAATGAACCGGCTATTTCCTTCGAGCATACCAATAATAATACGTTTGGTCGCTTTACGAACGCTACGCACTCTATGACGGGGCTGACAACGTTCAACTTTCTGACTTGTCGGATAATATTACGGGTCACAGTCCCTAGGCAGTATGATTTTACTGGACTATGAGTTCTGCTTACCTCTTCGCAGCCATCTTCCAATGCCGAAAGCCACTTCAATGTGCTGCTCTTGAGTTTTATCTGGTGTTGAGGCCCTCTTCTGGAATTAAGATTTGCGAACGTAGACTTCCAAGGGCACGTTCTCGTACACAAGTGTTGATACCTGCCACACAATCAGGACGCAGTATATACTACAATAAACATTTTACCTTATTATTACCTAATTCCAAATGTGGAAAGGTATATAATGCTGCAGGAATATGTGCTTATTTTGTGTCAGAAATCACATTTAGTGGGTTTCTTGTATCCCAAGAGTGAACTTTTTCTCCCACGTGTCACTTTCCCGTATACGTAGTACAATGAAAATACACTTTTTGGGAGTCCTTGGTACCGAAAAAGGGTTTTTTTCTAATAAGACTGTGCTTCTGTCTGTGCACAACTAGCGCTTACCCTACACTATACTCGAGAGTTTTACCAAAATTGATATTTCGCAATCAATCTGACTACTGTAGCGGCCTCTGGAATTTAAATCGTTAATTTTTGTGGTATAATTTACATTAAGCCCCTACATTTTCAAAATGTTCTAAATAATGGTTCCAAATTTGTTCATTATTTTTTTTTTGATCAAATATAACAATGAACGATTATCAGAATCGTAAATATTCAATTTTCAGTTGAACCTCAGAAAATTCCAATATTGCAAAAGTTTTTTTTTCGAACCTTTCTACATCTTCAAAATTGAAGTTAGAGCTCCATGCAATCTGTTCCCTAATATTGCATCTTCAAATCATTTTGTGTGTCCGTTAACTTTGTCTTCTTACTTCATAAAAAGAGAAATTATTGTATTTGTGCGCCGAAAAATCGGTGATCAAGAAACGATTTACAAGTTAAATTTTTAGAACATTTGTAACGTGTGTATATATATATATATATATATATATATATATATATATATATATTATTTTCGTATTAATATATATTATATATATATATTATTATTATTATTATTATTATTATTATTATTTTCGTTTCGGCCAACTAGGACCACGCAGGGCAAGCAACCTGCAATTACCGTGGCTCAGTTTTTCATTTAATATCACGGTGGCAGGTGCTTGCGAACACTTCTTTGGGGGGACCAGCATTAAGCTGGATCCGATTTTTATCCCCCAGGGTTGTTAGTCCTGGGGGTATGAAAGATGAAATGATGATGATAATGAGGGGTGAAAGGACGACACACTCATACAAACACACACAAATACACCCATGCCCGAGGCGGGACTCGAATCCGCGATCTTCTGGTCCGAGACCACTCCGGGACTACTGCCTTAGCGATCTCGGCCATCTGATCGGCTTTATATATATATATATATATATATATATATATATATATATATATATATATATATATGTATATATATATATATATAATTTACTATCGTAATATAATAATATATATTATATAATTTACTATATGATAATTTACTTTCGTCAATAATACTATAATACTAACATCGACGACTCGTAATAATACTATTCCTTGAAAACTCGCTTGCAACTTCTCTTGGATTGGCATTCGTTATTGGTGGTGATTGCGAAACCACTAAGGTTGAAATGGCCCGTAAGGAAAGGGTGAATACAAGTAAAAGTAAGCCTGTAGGAGAAAAGCAAATCAAATTTTAATTGTATGTGATTTCGATTATGCATTATCTTATTAATAATATAAGAAACCAGTAATATTATACCAATATTTTACAATATAATGGTAAGTGTTTTTTTTTTATTCTAGCATTACAAACGACCTCTTTAGTTACAAGAAAAGGTTCATCAAAAGATATCTTACAGCAAATGTTATGACTGATTTGCCGTTTATGGCACGAATAATTATGTCATCACACAAACAGCCAATCGCAGCGAGAGAATCGTGGAGAGTAAACGGAACAGCCGAATACCGTTTTTTTTCGCACAGATGTCAAATGCCCGTAACGTAACAATAAAGTTCTTTCAAAATTAACTTCTCTTATAAGCTGTTAAGCTATAATGCTGTTACACAAAAAACAGCTTATGCAACTCGGTTATAATGTTTCATTTCATTTGTACAAATTTGAAAACTCACTCCAAACGTCGCTCGCTTTCAAAATATGTACTCGAACCATAAAACTTACATTATAAGATAGTTGCATAAACTGCAAAAACAATATTACATACGTATATGACTGATTGACTGAATAGTGATTCCAGGCGCGTCAACTACTAAGGTCATTAGTCCCGTAATTGTAATGCATGTTTTATCGTTTGAGGCGGAGGTGATCTTCCCCTGCGGGCTGGTGAGATCCGGCGCCGACCACGCGTCGGCAAGCAGAGTCCTTCCCAATAAGGTATCTCCCACCAGCGGGACACCACTTTACCCGGGGAAGGCTATAAGCACTCGACCGGTCTCCCGGGACATGTGGTAGTATAGAGCGTGTTAGTGTAAATGTGAGTAATGAAAGGGTCAGGATAGGACATGGAAAAGAAAGGAAAGATTGCACGCGATCCGTGACCCGTTTATTAGGGTTCTGTACGCCTGGTATTGTTCGGAGAAACCACGGAAAACTACCTATTAGGTTAGCCGGACGCCATATTTCACCCCCAGATAGCGATTGAAGTCGACCTAACATATTATATATTTGATAATTGTGTATACAATAGTATATATGTAAATAAATATTACGTTCCTATGATATCCAGTGACCAGGAAACTACTCGGATATCTATTTTTGCTCCGCTGGCAACGGAGGGTGAGATTTAAGATCGCAGTCAGCATCGGAAGTTGCAACGCCTCGCGGCCTCCTCCACCCCTTTCTTGTGCGCGTCTAACAGTCGATGGAGACTTCACATCACTTAATATTGTTATTCATCTTGTAAATATCAACTTTTGTAAATACCTAAATCACTTAAAAATTGACCTGTACGTTTTCGTATAGGTCATAGACTATCAGCTGGCGAAGTCTCATGAAAATCCGAGTGTCCGACATGGTGAGTGTAAGTATGATACGAAGGCAGGCGTTACCAGCCAGCACGAAGTGCGACTGAGTTTGCATCCAGCCGGCGCGGTCGCTTGCGCGGTCCGCCGCAGTGGGCGCCAGCGGCCGGCCGGGCGAGTACCACGGCCCGTATACCACGGACTCCTCGGGCAATTTCCCCGCACGTTTCCTTAAACCCTCATTTTACTAGAGGCATGAGAAGTAGGGGGCTTGATTATTTTGTCGATTTTTTTCTTCTCAAATCTGTACCTCATTTAGATACAAAATAGTTTCTGTTTCACTGAAGCAACTATATCTGTTATCAGATTTTGTCAACAAACCTCATTGCGATCACATTTTTAATTCGACTAGTTTTAGTAAAAGACTGGAGACAGGCATTTCGGGGCTCAAGAAAACGTGCGCGTATATTACCAGCAGGCGGTGCAGAGCGCGGAGGCGCCGTCCCTTAGCGCGGGCCAGTAACCCGTGTCCCCCGCCGCCGCGACCACTCGCCACCCGGATTAATACGAATATTAACCCCGGCGCGCAATTACTTAGCATACATTATTTACAATAAGAAAGCGACGCGTAATGTAAGAACGCACAGCCTCGCGCCCGCTAATTATAATCATTGGGGCCCGTAATTAGCTACGACCTTGCAGCCGCCGCGACCGCCTTCTTCGCCGCCAGGGCTGTGATTTATTGCGGAGCCGCTGCCGCCGCCGCCACCGCCGCCGCAGCCGCGCGCGCTCGCGGCGAATAAATTAAACTGCTCGCGCTGCGCCGCGCCCGCAGTCTGCGCCTCGGCCGCGGCTAGCGCCCGCTGCCGAAGGTTTGTTTGCGTGGGGGGGTGGGTCCACCTCGAGAGCCAAGGCTGAGGAGTGAAGACAAGAGGAGGGGAGGGAAACTTTTCGAAATGTAAGACCCTGATAGGTGTACAGAGGGCGTAATTGTTCGACTTTGTGAATTGGTGGATGAAACGAAATAGTGAAGTAAGAACAAAAAATAGTCATAATTGTTAGTTTCAAATTCCACCTCTCTTCGTTTTAATATGCAGGTACATGTTCATTCTACTCATTTACAATGTTCAAGTTGGAAATCTTGCACGTTATTTTTAAAATAATTTCCAAAATGCCTGTTGTAAAATCAACATAACCAAGAACACGAACTCAAAATCAAGTGTAATATAAAGTTTTCAGTAAGTATTTTTGCTGGAACAAGCTTATCTAATATATTATTTATAAGCATATTATGTATAATCTAACATGCGCAACTTGGCATAGGGCAGTAATAAAGAATTGTAGAAATAATTGTGTAATCGTATTGTATTCTGTATTCTATATTTCAGCACGCAATGAATTGATCAACTCAGGCTAAAGGTGGCTAAAGGCTGGCTCAGGCTCAGGCTGGAGTGCTAAAATTGAAAACTTATTTAAATACTGAAAAATATTACGTACCTCAAGAAAAGCAACTCCGAGCGAAAAAATAAGAAAACTAATATTTTCACCTTAGAGTAATAAATACCATTTGTTACCATTAGAAACAATTCTGTGCGCTAAGACTTCACTTACGTACATGGGAATGTTGCTCAGACAATGTTTACGTATTTAATATTTTAGCGATACGACACCTTAAGTTTAATAACATACAATGTATTGTTTATAATATGAGTTTACAGGTGGGCATTGATGTCCAGATGTCCAGATACCTTAGAACAACAGTAGAGTAAACACTGTAATAATATTGTGAGAAAGGAGCAATTTAACAACACATAAAATTTAACTTAATGTTTAAAGAAGTTATGTCTACCCAACACAAGAAGAGCGCGTTCAAATGGTACGTTTATCTGGTGCGTGTTTGTAAGTGTTACGGGTTGTTACAAAGGGGTTGGGGAACAATTTTGTGAAAGCATTTTTTCAAAGGCCTGGTTTTTCATTGATCCAAGTAAACCTTTCAACATTTATACGGGTGATTCAAGGAGCCCACAGTGTAATGTCTCAGTTTGCCATTGAAGCGATTCAAATATACAAATCGTCTTTCAGAACATTGAGAATCGATCTTTAATTAAGAAAAGTTATCTTCAAAAAATAGAAATGTAATGCGTGGAAAGATGATATATTTATGAAGTAAATAATTTAGGTTCGAAACAATTTTGCATGTTCAGTTTTTATTTTGATCTTTTTACTTCTTTAGGTGCAAATGGCCTGAGGGTGGTTTATCCAAGAGACTTTCATCCTTCTGTAATTGCCCGAAAACGAAAATGTTAAAGTAATAACATTAAGTACACCAGTCTCAGTTTTAGTCATTCGTGTGTCCCAGTCATTGTGTCTGTTGAGAGTTTCTGGAACGTAAATATCAAAACAGGTAAAAGAAATATAATAAGATAAGATAAATTTATTTGAACTGCAAATGAGCATAACCCGGTGGCAGCTAATTACATAAATAAAATACTACAGCTAACATGCAAATTATATAATAATATAATAATAATAAAATAATGGCGAACTTAACACAACTGTATTGTTAATTAGATATAAACTTTTGAATTATCAAAATAAGAAATTAAACATTGTCAAAAGACTTATATCTTATTGAAACTAATTTATTGAAAAATAGTTTGCCCATTTTCTAAAAAAATGTTAACAAAAACTTCCTATCCAGGACACTTGCTTGTGAATTATTTGTAAATGATTCCATAAAATATTAAAAATAATAAAATGGTTAAGGGAGAATTGTATAAATTGCGTTATTGAACTGAATGTTTCCTTGCATTTTTACATTTCAAATTCATTATATGCATGATACGATTGAATCAATCTGATTCTATTTCATTAAGCATACGACCGGGAGAGATAGCTCTGTGCATCCATTGAGTGCACAGTTCCATTGAGTCGGGAAGTCCTAGGTTCGAGTTCTGACGGTGATAAAATTATCGACTCTAGTGTATCAGCTAGGTCGAATTCAGTCTCTGCCTGACGGATAATTCTAGTGGCCGGCTTCTCTGATCGGTAATTTTGCATGGTTTCTCCGAACAATAGCAAACGAATGCCGGAGCAGTACCCTAACAGACGGGTCATGGACCGCGCGCAAACTTACCTTCTTATTCCTTGTCCTATCCTACCTCTTACTTACATACACACCAACAGGCACTACACTTACACATGCCGCGAAACCGGTCTGGAGTTAAGAACTTGTCCCGGCTGCGGCGGTGCCTTACTTGTAGGAAATCCTGATTGGAGAAAAGCCCGCTAAGCGTCCCGGAAGTTCGGCGCCAGATCTCGCCATACACCGAGGAAAGACCACCGCCACCTCCCGAGCAAAAACATGCCCTACACTTACGGGATTAATGATCCTACTAGTTGAAGTGACCGGAATCACTAACAATCAATCAATCATAAAGTATACGAAGCATTTTGAGACGATATTTATTTAAACTCATTTAAACAAATTGAATTAAATTTAATTGTCTTAATGTCAAATTAGCATAAACATATTAAATAGTAGCCGCCTTGGATGGCCAAGGTGGCTAAGAGCGTGTACCGACTCAGCGCTTCACTCAGAAGGGTCGCGGGTTCGAACCTTGGGGTTGGTTGGTTGTCCCTTGTTTCATATGTATGTCGTCGCGGGGGACTCGCATTCTGTTGATCCCAGATCACAGGAGCTCGCAAGTGTGCTGGTCTCTAATGTGCAGTCGAATATGTGTCCCATCGGAATGATAAGTACAGATTACGGAGCCAAAACTATCACAGTTGATTTTATTTTAATTGCATTTTTGTTTTATTCGTGAGGGTTCTCCTAAGCAAGATCTCTATGATCCAATAACAAAAACAACTTTTAGAATTGTGGAAGAATCCACCATAATGTGTGCACAATTTGTACGCTTCGTATACCTGATATTATCTCTTGTGTCCTTTTTATTATTCCGTGTGATAGCGACTCTCAGATTTCTTTCAACGCTTTTTCGTGTTTGCAATAACAGCAGTGCATGAAATATGCGCGCACCTTAACCTCGCGCAAACCAACACGAAATTGCCGCCATTAGCTACTGAAAATGCTTTACGACTTGCAATACCTGACGATTTACAGATTAACTACTGCTCGTTATGGAGTTCAGGTTACCGATAATATGAAGTAGGATAAAAATTAAGCATTCTGAAGGGTGCTCTCTTGCTAATATAATTGTACAAAATATAACATGCCACTACATATTCTCCGTCTATCTGTTTGGTTAGTGAGTTTGTGGGACTGAGTGGAATATTCTTGAAGATATTTTGTGATATTCATTCTACATTTTATTTTTTTCAGCTGTAAAAACAAAGTTTGCTTGAAACGTTTTGTATTGATACGTTTTTTACGATGACTAGGTAGTGACTGCAGATGTGGACGATTTGAGTTTCATGATCCGTAAACTCAATGAACACTTTTTAAAAGCATGAATTAATATAACATGGACAAATACGAATACGTGGCAGTTGGTAATAATGAGGTAGAAAATCTTCTTCTGGAAATGGAGGAAAAATGAAATGAGTAAACAAATATAAATATTTGAATGTACTTTTTAACAATAAGGGAAATAGCCAAGAAGAAATTGAGAGACGAATAAGTTTGGGGAGAAACGTGACACAAAGTATAAATTCTGCCTTATGGAACAAAACCATCACTAACACTACTAAAAGAGGCCTTTACTCCACACTAGTTACGAGTACGTACGGTTATGACGTACGGGTCAGAAGTTTGGGAGGTTGATAAAAGAACAAGAGGGAAGCTTGAAATGGACTTCTGGCATAGAAGATAATGTTACAGCAGACGTGACAGAATCAGTAACGACATCTGCACAAATAAGAAAGTGGATGTAAAGTAAACTATCTCTGACGAAATAGAGAAAAACAAATCGTCTGTTATGCGAACGTACGGTCATGTTATGCGAATGACAGACGAAAGATGGCTAAAACGAGTCCTTCAATGGGTGTCGACAGAAGGACAGAAGTGCGGAAGACACAGACTTGCATGGCAGCAGGGAGTGCAAGAGGCTATGATGGCAAGAGAAATGCAAGATGATCTATGGTCCAATAGAGAGGCATGGAGACTGAGAGCGGAGAAACGGAAACAGTTGTAGAGCAACTCCGTACTACATATGATCAATGCACTTAACTTGTTCAATTTCCAGATATCGGAATGCTTCTTCAGCCTGCAACCGGCTTATGCTTTCACAGGTCTCAAGCTTATAGACAGTATTTTTAACATTTTTCTTAGCTCTTTTGTAACAGTTCGCGCTAATCGCATGTGAACACAGTGGTACACTTTGTATAAGAAATTCTCTATGCTGAAGCTGTGAATGTAATTGGTGACCTTTCTCCTCTTCACTTCGAATTCTCTAAAGAAAGTTCTACTTCCAAAACGTGATAACAATTTTATTTTCATCTTACTGGGTAACGTCCCTCTTTATTGACTAAGCGTACAACATCTCTAGACCATCAGGTGCTGCCGTCAACAACAAAACACCCTCCTTTGTATGAGCGGCGAAATTAACTTATGGGTGACGAAGAAATGACTGGATCGTTCGTGAAGACCATTCGGTCGAAATCGAAGAGAGAACGAGAAGATTATATTCATGACAACGTTGATGATCTTCTTAACAAGACCTCCAAAACAACTACGCAGTAAACATCCTCCTGTCAGTGCAGTTTTTTCTGATTTCTCGAAACCTGATGTTTCTTTCAAACATAATACCCATGGACCTTTTGAGGTTTGGTTAAAAAAATCAAGACCAGACAAGGACGTTCTCAATGCTTACAAAGTTGGAAATTTTCTTTTGAAGAAGAAATACAAGAACTTTGGTATTAGAAATAAAAGTATGTATAAAGTAGAAGTGAAGTTTTAAAATGCAATAACGTCAATCTTTTCATTATAGACAAAGACTTGCAGGTACTAGGATTAGAAGCTATTGTTCCCAGTTTTAGAAAATGCAGAAAACGAATTATAAAGGGAATCTCTACATAATTTTCAAATGAAGGAATTGAAAAATCTTCCCAGTAAGAAAATAGACATTTTAGAAGTAAGAAGGTTAAACCGAAACGTTAAAAATGGTAATGCGAGCAGTGGTGAGGACTGGATTCCCAGCTAAACAGTACTGATCACTTTCGTTGATCAGTCGCTTCCAACTGAAATCTATATATTCCATGTTCGAAGTAAAGTAGAACTTGTGTGCCCCAATCCAATGTTTCAAATGTTTTCAATTCGGGCTTACAGCCAAATCCTGTAAAGGTAAAGAAATATGATCCAAGCTATCTAGTATATCAAATTTAAAGATTATAAGAAACCTTGATTTTACCTGTTGGATCTTTCAAGCAAAGCCGTTGTCACTTTTAATCACATTAGAAGCAACCATACGTCTTTTAACAGCAGTTTATTTAGGCATCAAATTGTCAGTAATGAAATTTTTGAATGTGGTGAATCTATTGAGCATGTCTTTGGGCAATGCATTCTATTTGATACTGAAAAGAAAGAAATGTTATTCTAGTTGCGCAAATGTAATAAATATGGTTCGTTTTACTTTCCCATATACATACGTCTATACAGAGTAATAAGTGTAGTATAATGTTATGCAATGCTGCGAAAAATCGATTTCGAGATTTCAACGGAAATATATGTTTTGGGTTATCCCTGATACCGATTTTTTTATTTATTTTTCAAAACGTCCGTCGGTCCGTAAGTCTGTCGCTCCGTCTGTGTGGTGTAAGTGAACAATACTAGCGCCTAAACCACACAGGTTTTTTTTTCCAAATTGAAGAAACTCCTATCCATTTAGGCTGAGTCGATGCTCCGCGATTTTGAAAATCATTCATTAGTTTTTGGGGGTACTTTACATTAAGCCCTTAGAACATTTTCAAACTTTTCTCAAAAATGGCTCAAATTTTTTTCTTCACACTTTTCGCAATAATAGTGCTAATTGCACTCTTTAATATGACTAAAGTTCATTTAGGTGTATTTTTTTGTTTTTTCAAAAATTACACAAATTACACATTTTAGCAAAATCTCTCCTGCCGGTAATATGCACATTTCCAGCAATTTGTAAACGCTGTTGTATTTGTGAGTTAAAGTAATTCATATGACGTTTTTCTAAAACTCAAAAATTTTCTATGAAAAAGCGCTTCAAATTTCGAATTTACTGTAGCGCTTAATGACCATTTTCTTAAAAATGGCTCCAAATTTTTCAAAGATAGTTGCCATTTATGACGAAGTTTTACTGTTTTTTAATATTCTTAAATTAATATTTTCGCTCTACAATTAGGAAACCAGTTTTTTTTTATTTCAAAAAATGTTTTGTTTCTGTAAACACGCGTTTTACTGCCAATAAAAATATACTATGCTACTACTAAGTGTACGCATCATACTGTAGCTCATCTCGTGTTAAATGGCCTCGTATTATGACGTGTTGACCAGCAACTCTAACGTTTACGACGATTACACTCGACACTAATACAGCTTCGTTTTGCTAAATATGGCAAAAAAGGAAATGTTTATATATTTTAATTTATTCTCGAATATAACTTAATATACAACAGGTCAAGTAGAATTATTTAACTATTTAAGAAAACAATTATGTAAATCTAATGAACGTTGTCCATCGAAATTGAATTTTTCCAGGAGGAATAACAACTCGTTCTTTTCCATGAAAATGTCTAGAACCTGCTGATCTAAATCATTACAAAATTTACACAACTTAAAAACGAGATCATGAATGCATGCAGAAAGGCTTACTGAAAGAGGAAAATTTTTATTTGGACGGAAAAATAAACACCAAGGTGATATTGATTGTTCATATACTATTTCACAGTACTACGAATTATTTTCAAAATTACGTGTAAAATATTTTCTATTTTCTTCTTATTAATAAAATATTAACATCCCAAATGCCGGAATTCAAATATTTTGTCTTCTTTTTCTTTGCTGAAGTAATTCTGTTGGTGAACTTCAACAAATAGTAAATTCTTACTCTCATAAAACTTTTCAGAACTATTTTCTTCACTTCACAACAACCGCTCACAAAATTATTTCTGAGAGATTGTGTAATAGCTGAGCGATAATATTTTGCTAAGCAATTAATTTTCAAAATTCTGTCACTAAAACAGCTTCACACTTACAGATATTCATTAAAACTGGCAGAACTCGCATATACTCGTAAGTTTGAAGTTATTTTTAACATTTTCAAAGCAATATACTTTACTGTTATGTCTTTATCTGGGTTACCACTCAACACGTTTTTGCATTTTTCACAAGATGCAACCCCATAACTTTAATACAAAACCCAAAACATACTGCTTGGCATTAATTTCTGCTAAATCCATATTTAATTCCCCCACACATTTCTGTTATAGGTGAAGAAATTGTTTTTTAGTAATTGTATGACTGATCGCTCACTTTGACGAGTTCTGGATCTCAGATCAAGAAAATATCAAGAAACAACACGAATTATTTTTAAATGCTTAACCATTTCTTAAAAATGCAACTTCACAAACAATCACTGTACTTCAACAATGCCCTCTGGAAAGCAAAACGTAAACTTCACTCCAATTTAAATGCATGATTGTGTATACGTCTGTGGAACCTATTTTAAAGGAACAAATATTGCAGACAATCATAACATTGTTTCATGAATACATTCATAATTTGTTCATAAATATGGTAAAATTATTTTTTAAAACAATATTTAACAAAAATTATACTATGAGTAATTATTGTGCCCATTCAGTGAACGTAACGTTAATAAAATACTTCTGAGGAAAACAGAGCAGATCAAATTCTAATAGCGTACAGTACTGTGTAGTAAAATAAAATATAAAGAAAGTTATAGTATTTTATTAAAATTTGAACCACTATTACATTTAAAAAATTGCAAACATCATGGTTCATATAAAATTTATCTTTTTTCTTCATTCAAAGGATTTGATCTGAAGAAAGCCAATTTAACGGGTATTTTGCTAGTGTGTAAATATATATAACAAAGTCGGGATAGTTACACCATTTATAACTCACGAACAGCTGGACCAATTTTAATTTTCTCTGATCAGGGTTGCCAGATTGGGCGGAATTCCGCTTTTTGGGCTGGAAAACGCTTTCTCTCGCGGGACAAAAATTGACATCGCGGAATACCCAACGGGCGGAAATGCATCAACATATGTGCGGTTTTGGGCGAGTTTTCAGATTCCGACGAAATTTTCAAAAAAACAAAAAAAAAACAACGTCGTTGACAGTGAGCTTAATTTTTTAGTTGTTTTTTTTACTTTATACGTGATTTTTCACTAATTATTTATTAATTCATCTAAACTTACTTCTAAAAGTGAGTAATGTTATAGTTTTTAGACCCCTAGTATATAGAGTGTTCTAAAATTCATGCCGTCTTTGTTGTGCACAACATGAATATATAATATCAGATTGGCAATGCGTGCAGATAATTTTAGAACAAATCATTTAAAATTAGTCATCTTTTGGAAGTACGGTGTCACTGCCAGCAAATTGTTGCATCAACGTGTTTGTGCGATTTCCCAAGCAGAATATCAGAATCGGAACCAGAAACACAGGACTTAGAAGAGGCTAGCGATGAAAACCTTGTGGAAGTTGTCAGGTTATTTGCGAAGGTGAACCCTACCAATGAATCTTGCATTTAATTTTAGCTACATTCATCCAAAAACCATTTCAATGTGATAATAAAATGATCTCATTTGAAAATAATTATTTTATCCCCTTATGTACTCCTCCCATCTACTATAGTCATAAGAATAGCCATAAGTAATTTTTAAGTATTAAGGTATAACTTATTATTACGAAAAGTATAAGTTTTACATAAATTATTAATTACAATGGTCACAAACAAAAAATAAAACTAACAGTGTTAACATAATGGGGTATCGAAAACCATGTTCAAATGTTTTGCTCCAATACAACTGCATCAAACACTTGACCATTGAAAGGAGCATGTGTCTTTCTTGAAGAAAACTTGGACAGGGAATTGTTTTTCTTCCCATGCTGTCATTACATACACTAATTCATTTAACAATGTGTGTTTGAATGTAAAATACTACATTATCTAAGCCTTAAAAATGTCTTTCTGTTTATTGTAACCATTTATGTCAAACCGTGGCTTCAGTGCAGTGCAGCTGTAAAAGCTCTTTATCACAATATCTGCTTTTAAAAAGTTCTAAAATCAGATAAAATTTCTGAAATCACAAAATTCCCCAATTTCAAAAGCAGCTCTAAAACAATTTAGACACGGTATGTGGTATTTATTAGAAGAATTACCTGTCTTATCACTGATGATGAAGTAGACGTACAAATCAAATCAATATCAAAATGGTAGCAAATTTAGCCAGAGAGAATCTACACATGGAAGAGTGACAAATTCCTTTTTGTGGAGAATAATATGGTAAGATCAATTGTTACTCAATGACCATTCTTTAATTATTAATTCTTTAGTATACAATATATCTAATTCAATTTAATCGATTTCATTGAAAACAATAATCGACTTTCTGACAACCAAAATCAGATATGTGTTCCTTTGCCTGAAGATAAATATTAGTTTTATTCAAGAATGTCTGATCTGGTCAAGCAAGTCTTTATATTTAGAAGCGAAAAGGTTATTTATGACATTGGAAATTGTTAATGACTGTGCTGAAAGGGCTGTTAAATTAAAGCAAGGACTGTTAAGTTAAGTTACAGGACTGTTGATGAAGAGCGAAAGAAATTTCTGTTGTGTTGTTCAAGAACATGGTTCACTGTACCCATATTGCAAGGAAAAAAACACAGAAAAAGTACCCACAAGAAAAAAGAAAAAAAAACATAACACAGTCTAAAGAGTGAATATGAATTAAATTGTAATATAAAATTAAATAATAAACATGTATCAGTAGTTTTCCACTGACTTAACACAACAAAACCAATCATCCCTAACATTCAAATTTCGCACTCAAGTCGGCACAGGTTAATATTGACCTATTCTGATGAAATATATACATACAAAATGTTTGATTTATAAAAATTGAGGTTCTGCAAAGTGCCCCAAATTAATTATTCATTAAATAGAAATAGTTATATAATTTAATAATTATAAATCAAACTTACTAACAATTACTAACAGCATTAGCATTAGCTTTGTGTGAATGTAGTGATGACAATAGGAAATAAAAAATTAGAGTTTACATTGATCTTTTATCATTTTTACTAATAATTTTATTACGTTCATAGAAAAAGTGGTTTACAAAAGTTGATTGAACTAAGAATCGAAGTTCCCAAGTGTTTGCGCTCTGCTTTTTGTTTGGTGTTTTTTTTATAGGAATGCCGTTCCGCCCGAATCAATTTATCAAAATATCAATAAAATCAAAATTTAAGCGATGAGCTCCGTAATCCCACCGCGAACCTTGATATTGTTAGGCTCAATAGAAATACCTGCAGTAATTCTCATCAAAGCAAGCTTGTTGACAATTTCAAATAAAGCGCTATAGAGCGAAGGTAACGTGGAAATATATAGCACGAGAACTTGTTCGGACTCGTGCAGGCACCTGGTGGGCATATTTTGACTTAAAAGGCTGCAAGAATGTGCTGGCATCCAGTGGAGAAAGATTCATTTAAGACGATGTAGGTCGTTTGTAAATCGAACACATATAACTCGAATCAAGTCGAAAACTGTCATCGAAGATGGTTTTGATAATTTGAGATGAATCATCTACGACGTTGAATGGATGAGTGTATGAGGTGTGTAAAACTAAGCCAGGTTACGTGTGGAATGAATGTGTGAGGATTATATTGAACCAAAAAGACGTTGAATTAAGGGATCACGATGCAGCCAATAATTGAATTTCAGGAATGTCTGCGAGACTCTCCCAAATTTAGGTGAGTTAAATATGAAAAAAAATGTACTTCCTGATGTTATTTAGAGCATGAAAAAAATGCAAAGCCTGCGTCAAAAATGTATTTGAACTAAAAACCCTACTAATAATCTCTAATTTTAAAATAGGGTGAATTCCGTTTAGTGTGTTAATTCCATATTTAATATTACATATATTGCAGATCTAAGTTAGAAGATTGTGAGGCAGATATTGAACAGCTAGAGCAGCGGCTGGATAAGGTACATCTAGTGAATTTTTCGTTCATTGTTTGAGTTGTTATTTTTTATTGTTTTTGAAATGTGCTTATAATTGTTTGGTTCTTGCAGGTGCTGAAAATGTGTGGGCTTATGGTTGATTGTGGAAAGAATTATGTTGCCCAACAAAGGTTAGACCATGCAATAAATTTGAGGGTCAAATGGAAATAGTAAAAGCATGGGTGCAAAGAAATAACTAACCTATATGATTGTTCAGTTGAATGGCACATTTTATTCTCCATATTTCCACACTGGATCATTTTTATGTACTGTTGACTGTGACCCCAATAAATACAGATTTTTATTTATTTAAAATAAAAAAAAAGTTCAAAACTCTGACATACTTTAGGGAAAAGTGAAATTTGTGCACGATTTGAGCTCTGAGGTCTCTGCCCTGACTAATAAACTTGTTAAGTTGTTTTACTTTCATTTAGTTTTAAAATAAATGTTTGAAGAATTTCTTATTATGATGTTGGTTGGTATTATTGCTCCTTTAATGACAAGTGTTTTAAAATTCAAACCAGATATTTGTGGTAGGATTATTTTCTTAATGTTTTAAGACAAAAACATGTTTTTCACAAATTCTGCGTGAACATTGAAAGAAGTAAATTTTGTGTTATTGAAAACTGATGACAAAACTGCAATATTTACAAGTTCAAGTATTCAGTGTACCACTTGTGACATCTTTTTTGACATCAGAGTTTTGTTTTGATACAAATAGTTTGAAGAGAGTGTGTAGTGTGTACTTCAGTTTTGTAATTTGTTGCTGCTTTATAAAACTGAATTTATTTAATTTCTTTTCAGTTCATTTGCAAATAGCTTGTGGGACCTCAGTACCTATTTTCGATCTGACAGTGATGTTGTGGCCTGTCTTAATAAATTGATCCATGCCTTGCAAGAAATGAACAAATTTCATACTATATTGCTTGATCAAGCTTCACGCACTATTCTAAAAAACCTTACATCATTCATAAAGGGGTAAGTGCAGCACAAATGTTAGTTGTGTAACCTATTTTGTGCTAATTGATTAATTTTTTACCTCCAGAAGTTTGGAATTAAATATAGGAATTTATAATGTAACCAAAATTGAGATTATCAGTGAACCATTTTACAAACCATTTTGTAATTAGAAGTTAACAAATACTTTCTGATTTGATATGAGATATGTAATTAACACTGAAGTTAATTAATTTTCAGTTATGTCATAAAATACTTTAACCATGTTCAAATAGAATGGGATAATGATATTAACTACCTTAATTCATAAGTTTTGTCTCTTCAAAAATAAGATAGATGTGACTTTCAGGGTCCAGGGACCAGAGATAGAAATCAAATACAATAACTTCTTGAGCCATTGTATGTATGATTTTTACTTTTGCCATTGATTCACTTCACCTTTTAACCACAGTTGCAATGTGAACTGAACTGTCAGCTACAAGCTGGTTGGTTTCCATTTAGAGAGTTGTCTGAAGGACATTCTGATTCTCAACCAGCTGACAATAGAAAGTGCATTAAGGTAAAACAGTGGAGGTCTTCTCATACCCAAAAGATTACTTCAAAGTTTAGTGCATATTTTATATAACTATTGATGTGGTTATTGTGAAAGTTACTTTAAGAATAATATACTATACTTCTATTCTATTCTAATATACTATTTAGAAGAATATTGTAATCTCTTTCACAGGAGAGAAATCCTATTAAAAAATTAATAGTTCATTGCAATGTTGATTGAATATAAATGAAGTACATACATTTCAAATAATAATAGATAATGTTGTGGGTAAAGTAAACATTAGCTAATGATTAAATGTCATTTGTATCAAACCCAAACCTTTTGCTAATCTGTGCACTATCTCTTGACCCAAATGTTTGTGTAAATTACTCTCCATTTATGTTTATAGGGATATCAAGCAAGTAAAGGATCAGAGGCATTATTTTGAGAAAATATCAGTAGATCTAGATAATGTATTGACCCGAAATTCTCAAGCTTTGCGAACAAAACCTGCAGAGGTGGAAGAGGCTCAGAATCTCCTATGTGCCACTCGTTCATGTTTTCGGCACACAGCATTGGATTATGTTCATGCTGTGAGTCTGCTTCAGACTCGCAAGCGCCATGAAGTTCTCAGTACAGTAAGTTTATGTTTGAACAGTTCATGAGACCTCTTGTTTTTCAGGTAATTTCATGTGAATGCATAATTTCCTGAGCAAAGCTGTAGAATTTTCAATAAAACTTTATTTTCCTGACATTCGTATACATAATAAATGGATGCTCATTTTTGGGGAAAAGTGTTAGGAATTTTATTTTCAATTTATCCCATCATCTGATTTTTACAGAAAATAGCAATTCATTATTCTTTGTAATTGTTCATTTAATTTAAACTCGATCCATTATGATCCAAATGTCTTCATGTGATGTTTACTTCTGTGCTGTTACATATTTGGAAATTTACTGTGTTGCATTAGAAAATCAATAAGATTGTTTGTTTTGTTTTTCTCAAATATTTGTTTCAGCTCCTGTCTTATATACATGCTTGCAGTACATTCTTCCATCAAGGTTCTGATTTGTGCCAAGATCTTGATCCTTTTCTAAAGAAATTGGCAGATGAGGTAAAATAGAAATATAGTCTTAATAGTGAAATTGTGTGTTGACTCTTAATTTTTAACCAGTAAAATTAGTTCCAAAGTTCTGCAATGTCTTGTAAGTAGTGCGTGATGTGAAAACTTTGGAATTTTACATTATATTATTGTAGTGAAATGATATTGAAAATGTAATATAAATTTTATGTTAGAGCTATTTTATGTTTTATTTCATTTTAAAATATTTATTATCTCTGCAAACTTGCAAAAATATGTTTTATATTTTTTTATTGTGGCAAAGAGAATTTAAGCACCTTCGGAATTGTTTTTAGGTAACAATATGATCACTTATGGCAAACACTGTTACAAGGTCAGGCTGGAAAGAATTTTTTTGTAGTGTGAAGTAAATAATCTTCAGTTTGCAAGTAATTTTTGACTTGAAAAAATGAAACTTGAAATAAAAAATTTTTGTTTTAATTATTATTTTTATGTATTATTGTTGTTTTCGAATTATCTACATGAATGCAATCTGTTACTTAGGTGAATTATATGACATTTTTTTAAATTATCAGTGAATCAATATATAATTCTTCATAGATTGTGAGTATGAGGCAAGGAAGTAGCAAATTGGAGAAGGAGATGGAAAATCGCCATTCTTATGTCACAAGTACTGATATAATTCCTCCACCCGCTGCAGATGGCTCTAGTAACATGGAAGGATACTTATTCAAACGAACATCAAATGCGTTTAAGACATGGAATCGACGGTGGTTCATATTACAGGTATTACAACTTTTAAAATATAATCAAACAAAATTAAATTTCATGAGTGAAAAGTTTGTTTGTGCAAGTGCGTCACGAAATCATTATTCACTTTTCATCATTTATCCAACAGTTTAGATAGTTCATATACTTATATTGATTTTCACTTTATTCAATATGTGTGTCAAACAATCTTGTTTTCTTCCAACAGGAAAACCAGTTAGTATACAGAAAGAGAACTGGAGAACCTACTCCAACGGTTATGGAGGAAGACCTTCGATTGTGCACTGTTAAACCTGTTGTAGATGGAGATCGACGTTACTGCTTTGAAGTGTTATCACCAACAAAGTAAGAATTTGTAACATTGTGTCTTAAAGTGATTTGCCTTCTAGTGACATTAAAAAGCTTCATCAATTCTAGCTTTGTTTCTAGGGATCCTTGTACTTCGTATTTTTGTTGCTATATCATTCTAGCCGATCTGGACATGATGTGTATTTTATGTTTTAGAAATTAACTAGAGATTTTGATTATTTGACAATGAAGCTTCAGAAAATATTTAGGACAGTGAGGGAGAATTTAAAGATTAAAGGAAACCATGTTTTTGATTGAATTTAAGGTAATAACTATTGCAATTTATATAGTGTTGATTCAAACCATATTCATCAAAAGAGCGCTCAAAGGAAAGGCCCGTAAAGACACAATGCTAAAGTTTTATAAAGTTATGGCAGTGCCTTGCGAACTTTACGGAAGCAAAAACTGGACTATGAACTCCAGAACACACAATAGACTTCAAGCAGCTGAGATGAGATTTTTAAGATCAGTCCTGGGTGTAACAAGAATGGACAGATTAAAAAACAAGACCATCCGGAAAAATATAGGAATTTACAACATAAATGAAAAAAGTAAGGAATACAGAGAACAATGGAAAAAACACCTGGAAAGAATGGAAGATGACCGTATTCCAAAGCAAGTGCTTCAGTACATCCCTAAAGGAAGAAGAAGCATTGGTAGACCCAGGAGAAGATGGTTAGATCAAGGAGGCGCAATGGACCAACCGGGCTAATGCTTGAGGGAGAAGAAGAAGAAGACCATAACTACTCAAATGCTCATGCCCTACTTTTCTTCTAAGCAGCCACAATATGTAGCATTTTTGTCAGTGGGGTCTTCACTGGGAGCAGGTTTTGAATCCAGAACAATCTGATAAAACTGCAAATGGTTCACTTCTCCTGTCCTCCCCAAATATCTTCCTCAGCAAATTCTCAATGTTACTCTCTCAAATGATGAGAGACATAGTTGAGGAGATAGATTGCGATTGCATGAAGATCATGCTTTTTCCTGTTCTAAACTACTGCACCCATCTGTAAAAAGCCTTAAACTATCAGTTTGTGTGTGTGTGTAAGGTTACTGTTACAGCTACACTTTTTTTAGCTGATCAGTATATCCAATAGAATAGTTAAAATTCCGGCAACATGAATTTAGTGGTGTTGCAACAGCTCATACTTTCTTGAATTATTTGTAACTTCTTGCATTATTTGCACAAGCAACAGACAAGCAAGGATAGTTTCACATTTAAGTTGAACATCCATTACTATCCATTATATTGCTTTATGAATACATACAAAACTACAATATCATTACATAATGTCCATCTTATGTGTATCTGAATATATTTTTCCCTACTTTAGTAAAGTTGAACGCACCATTTTATTGAACATAGAGACATTGTAACATCAACATTAAGTTAATAAAGCTGCCGTATTTTATCTCTCTTCCATCCTTGTCTCTGTCCAACAATGAAATTATCGGAATAACTTCTCAAATATCCATCGCTTCATTGTATGGCAACACCGCTTATGGTAGACTTAATATGTTTGTAACAAATAATGTACTTTAGCTAATGGGTCAATGACCCCCCCTCTCGATCCGGTTTTTGTCCAGTTTCACTGATCCATTGAGCAAATGCTGAGATGGCTCCTTGTTTTGCTTCTGGACGTAAATGTAGCTTCACTATGTGCAAGTTTTGTTGAACTTTCCTTTTGCTTGATATGGTAAGAGTAGAGGTAACGGTGAGTTGCTCTTTTGTTAACAATGCAGAGAAATCATACTTCCAATTCGTGTACTGATGCAAATAAGTTTTCTGTAACTCTGAAACAAAAATGACTATTTTTCAAATATTGCTAATCTTACGATTTTTAAAATTTATTTTTGAAATTTAATTATTTATTCATGTTAAACTTTTACTCACCTTTCAACTATTTATAGTTAACATGACAGGAAGGGATTCTAGAACTCAAGAAAACGTGCACAGATAATTTTTTCCCCGTATGTCACATACAGTTTTTACGCTTTTTTTTTTTTTTTTTTTTTTTTTTTTTGACTGAATAAATCTAAATATCAGCTTCTTGTAATAAAAGTTCAAACAAATTTATGGTATTCATGGTTTTTGAATTTTTCTTTCATATTACATTTATATCATATTGTTAAGAGAGAAAACCTAGTTGGGCTAATTTTAATTAAGGTTTGCATATTGCATGGAAGAAAATACATCAATACATTGAGAATACAAATTGTAGAATAAAGTGAAAATCAAATTAAGATTGAGATTATCAATAGTAAGTTATAACTAAAATAACATTAATTATTTTTCATATCCTTTTGATCCATTCCTATTCTCCAAGAATTTTTCCTGTGTCTCATAGTCGGTGGGACACGTGTATATATTTCATTAATTTGAAGCAAAAGTTACTACTAGCTTTTAAAAAAAAATGTACATGAACTTCCTTAATGAACTGTTTTTTTTAACACATTTTGTTGAAGGCAACAATTTCATATCTTCAATTTGATAGTTTTTAAATTTTCAAGTTTTAGCAGTAATTGCCTCCATTCTTTTCTAAAATACAGAGAATTCAACAAAAATGAGACCTGCACCATTCTTTTAACCATTTCTTGTTTTATCTGTGGAGAAAATTTGAAGAAAAAATTCAGAATTGTTTTAGAGGAAATATTTTTTAATTTAGAAAATGTATAGATTTCAAGCACAAATGACACAAAAACTACTACTAATTTTAGAGTACTTTATAGATTGTCTGGACAAATAGATATTGATTTTAAGTATCCTTGATATTATAGACAATCATAGAAACAGGAATTAATACAAGGAAGATGAACACAGGTTGTAATAAAATGCACATACATGTGCAGTTCATGCATTTATGTTTCATTTTCGAACTGTGGTACAGCATTGCTTGTTTTTTTATGTTGCTTCTTCAGACACTGTCTGTGAAACAAGAATTTTTAACTAGATTAAATATTAAAGTAAAACTTAAGAACAATATTTTACAATGAACCGAGATTCTATGCCTGATTAATATTAGGAACCTTATTTTTCATGATAAATAATACTATTAACTCAATGTTAGAGAGTAATATATTTACCAAGGCATATGATTGCATCTTAAATAAAATCGATTAAGAATTTGAGCCCAAGTTTTACATAATTCGCCCTTTTGTTTTTTTCGTTGTGTCTAGATATTTAATGTCTTTGTTAAAATCTTACCTTTTGAGTCTGTGTTGCCATTTTCATCCCAGTTATTGTTGGTAATTTTCTGTTTTTTCTCTTTCCTCAATCATTCCCCACTTGCCCACCCCAACCCCTCTTAGTTTCCTTTTTCCTCACCCCACTCCTCATGGGTATCTGTTCAATTGAAAGCCCCTCATACTGACCCCAACTTCATCATTTTATCTTAGGCACTAGTGCCACGTAGGCCATAGTTGACGAAGACCTCTGGTCCTCCATTTTAGTAAAAGCTGAGACAATGGGTCACCTCAGCTTATTTAAGACGATCTGCACATAATAAGTGCATAATATTTTATTAACATTCATTAACGTTTTATAAATTAATTTTTGTGGCAATGGGACAAGATGAGCCTCAAAACCTCACTGTACTTTGTACTTATGAGTACTTGTTAATTTTGGTTCTTATCTTTCACTTTAATATTTAATCTAGTTAAAAATTCTTGTTTCAAAGACAGTGCTTGAAGAAGTGAAACAAAAAGTCACAAAACGTTGTACTACGTTGTACAGTTCAAGAATGAAACATAAATATATGTCTTTTATTACAACCTGTGTTCATCTGCCTTTCATTAATTCCTGCTTTTATCAATGATTGTCTGTAATACCAAGAATACTTAAAATCAATACTATTAGTGGTGTTTTTTGTTTTTGTTTTGTTTTGTTTTGTTTTTTTCCTCCAAAAAAATTGTACATGACCTGTTTTTTAAAGAGCTGATTTTTTAGAACAGATTTTGTGTAAGACAAAAATCTCAATCTTCAATTTTCCAATTTTTGAATTTAAAAATTTTGCAGTTTTCAAAAATACATAGTTCTTAGGAAATAATAACAACATCACTTGTTTTTTACGGTCCTTTCAAACATACAAAGAGACATTTAAAAAAATACATTTGGTGTCTTTCTTTACCTTTTTACTTCAGAAAAAATTGTTTTAAAAAAATTTCCTATATTAAAAAAAAAAATTCAAAAGCTACTCAAATTTTCATAAAATTGAACATGACCTTATTTCAAGATGTCTTTAAACAACAGATTTCGTTAAGGGAAAAAAAACTAACCACAATATTTTAGTTGCAGGAAGACACTGATAAAAAATTGAACTTTTGCAATTTTCGACAAAATTCAATCAAAATATTTGGACCCATTTGTTTGAAAATTTTGTAAATACCCCAAAAATTAAAATTTTAATTTCAAATTCATGGCACCATATCATCAGCCAGATCGATTGGGGAATATTAATTTTGGAGAAAATTTACTGAATGGTTTAGGAGTAAATGTTGACCACAGAGTTGCTGTCATTCGATTTTTTGGTAACAATGACTCACAAAACTGGATTCTGACTACACAACATGTTACAGGAAGTAATTTGCTAAATATATGGAGATAGATTAAAATTTGGCCAAAAAAAAACCATTAAGAGTTTTTCTGTCGAAAATTGTCCGCTTTTACCTACAGCATTACAATACTTTCTCTACGCTGCATAAGCAGTAGCGAGAAAGTGAAATAGAGTAAAGGATAAAATACGATTTGTACCAACCATGAATAAAGACGTACTAATACAATATGAATCAATGTGTTTTCAAGCTACATTTAAGTAAGGATAGAATGTGATTAAAAACCATTTATCAAAACCAATACATCATGATAGTGCATTTAAGAAACGTTATGAAAAGATGTCAAACTCTTTTTCGTCCATGAATGGACATAATATGATTTGAAATCACTCTCTTCAATTATTTTGATTAGTACCTCTTACAGACACTAAGCAGAAACTAGTTGCTAAACTAAGCTAAAACTAGCAGGAGCAGAAATTAGTTGAATTTATATTAGAGAGAGGACCTTTATTGAGAGAAGTATTTCAGAAACATGTTCATTGTTAATATTATTAAATAAATGTATAGATGATTTACCATTTTATGTTTATATTATTTTACATTTGAGGGGGAAGGGCATACACCCCTCTCTGGATCTGCCCTGGTAATTTGGTGAAATGAACGAGTTACAAATTATTAATGAGTTATTTCTTGCTCTTTCCTTTTGCAACAAAAAATGGAAAACAACTAGTGGCCTGTATTAGCAAAAATTCATGAATAAAACGACACAAAATGATTTTCCAAACAGTAGTACATACTCTCAGGAACAAGTAATAAAATATTCTTATACAACACTGCAACAAATTAAATATTTTAACTATGACAGCCTTCACGAAGATTGCAATAACATAATATAGTATATTCAAATACAACATACAACAGTTGTTTATGAACCTACCAAGAATATCGAAAAGTTGCTGTTCCATAACGCAACATATGAATAGCAAACATTAAATGGTGGGTGTCCTCTTTCTAGGAACCTTGCTGTTATGTGACATTAGCGGTGTCAGAAGTAGTAATACATAATAAAATTTTTCAAAAACAGTGATTTCTGTGAGGACATACAGTACAAATATAGGCATAATAACACAATCAAATATTTACATTTTTCAATCAACATCAAAACTGCTTCATTGTTTTTGGATTCCCCCCCCCCCAAGTTTCTGGGTGTTTAACAAAACCACAGAAACCTCTCACGGTACCACTTGCTGCTTAGTTTTCTTTCAGTTTCTCCATGCATTGGAAATTAGTAATATATACGTGATTGGGTACTCTTCCTTTGATCTCTGAGAACCAAGGAACATACCAAATTAATTAAAGTAGATATCTAGGATCAACATTGTTGAAAGAAAATAAACCCTATTAGAGAAATCAGATGTGATAAGGTCTGTGAGGCTCATTTGTATGAGCTTAATAAGCATATGTTCATACAATTTTTACTTCAGGAGCCACATGCTGCAGGCTGATTCAGACGAAATGTTCCAAGCGTGGATAGCAGCCATGCAGCATGGCATTGGTGCTGCCATTCAGCAAAGTTTGAGTGATGAGGGTGGCATGAACCAGCACTCAACTGGAGGATCTCCGAGTGGCAAGAATTCCCAAGGGGGCTCACATCCACCCAGCTGTAGTTCAGGAGAAACAGGAGAAGTCCATGCATCACCTGACAAACAACGCAAATCCAAGTAAGTAGAGTTGTGCATTTCTGTGTGTCTTGAAAAGTTGGACAGTGGAAAATTTTCATAAGTTGGATAATGGTTGGAGCAAAGGACATGAAAAATATCTAACTGTTAAACTGAAAATGAGAGCTCAACAAGTTAACTGAAATGGGAATTTGGTAATGGCATTTTGAAGTGAAATAATTGATAGTATGTAGAAGGGAGCACCTTTATCTGGTATTGAATATTTTCAGAGATAATTTTTCATTTTTTTCATTTTTAAAAGGCAATATGAAGATTCACTATCTCTGATCTTAACATTTGCCCATAATGTAATTAAACATTTGGGCACACTAAAAACAAATCTTCTAATTCTAAACTCAATTTACAGGAAACAATAATTTGTATGTTGTTATATTCATCAACTGCAGGTAAAAAAGTACAGAGAGCCAACATTAGAAATAGCAAAATTTATGACATTTAAATTTTTATGTATATATTCTTTTGAATTATTGAACAGATTTTTAAATAGGTTACTAAAATTGGTTATATTATTATCATTATTATTATTATTATTATTATTTATTGAAAAATTGTGTTGTAAATAAAAAATTATCCTTTAATAAAATTAAAGTAAATGAGTGAAACATATATGAAAGGTTTAAAATTCAGTACTCTTTTTTTGTACAATCATATGTCTGTTTCAGAATTTGGGAGCAGTTACTCAAAATTCCAGGAAATAACAAATGCTGTGATTGTGAAAGCCCAAATCCACAGTGGGCAAGTATAAATCTAGGCATTACGTTATGTATAGGTAAGCAATTTTTCTCCCTGATTGTTTATTATGTTTTGTTGTTCTTTATTAACCCTTGCAATACCACTGTATAAATGGTCCCGTGCTTTATCAAGGGCTCTGGAGCCCACTGCTTCAATTTTGACTTTCTTGTTGTTTTTCATTAATGCATGAATTGATATAACTAATAACAATTTACACATGCATTCCTTTAAACAAAAAACATTGTTCAATTTCTGGCTATCCAATTGAAAAAAATGAATTTCTTGCATGAATATTTGTATGTAATGACAAAACCTATTCTATTTTTATGTTGAATAAAGTCAGATGTATCTTCATAACATAATAATGTATTACACTATGTTATTCTAAGACACAAAAACCTACAAACATTTCCAAAATAGCTTGTATATATTCAATTTTTATGTATAATTGTGAATATGTTATCCTCCGACAAAGATACTGTAATAACACAAATTATAACTAACACTAGTGATAAATTGCATTGCATTTTGAGCAAAAAGCATTTCAGAAACAATATCAATGATTTTCAACTTTCTAAAAAAAATTGAAACTATAAAAACAAGCAAACAGTCATCAGCGGGCCTCTTGAGGTTCCTGCGGTTGTGCTAGGGGTTACAGACAGGATTTGTAGGTTTAAACCTGTAAATTTTGATGACTGATTTCATGATTGGGCTCAGTTGATCATTTCCACTACAATTGAGACACCATTAAATTTCTTTTAATTCTATCAAATGACAATTGGTTTTAATGGTGATGGTTCTGATCTATTACAAAAACAATTAGGTAAACTTCCCTTATTTGAAATTAGGAAAAATAGTTTTTTTTCCGAAAGTGGCAATCTGAAGAAAGTAGTAGTGCATTTGAAATGTAATACCAAGTAAAGAAAAAAAGTGTTATAAAATTCATGACTGCCACGTAATTGTGACAATTTTATGATGATCACCAGGTATGTAGCCAAAAGCAAAGCAAAAAAATTCTGGGGAAAAGTGACCTCTTGAAGTAAATGTGAAGAATTAGAAGAAGCCAACCCAACACCAAGAACTTATCAAATTTCAAGCTGACAGCTAAGTAGGATCTCTTTCTTGTAGAAGTACAACATACAATTCCAGAAATTATAATTCTAACTGTAACTTGGTTACACGAAAGTATCACAGAATTACTATGATATAATCTCTACCATAGAGACAGTGGACATAAGAGGGGAGGGATCATAATGTACATGTCAAATGAAATGAAAAACTTTATAACTAAAATTACTTCTCTTGAAGAGTTTGAAGATTCAATAAAAATGCTGCTCTGAGTGCACCGAATTGACTCACAATCTCATTGTGTGACACCAAAGTTTAATTATTTTAGGGCTGATGATGACAGTATTAAAACGGGAAAACAAGAACTTGATGAACGAACTGTGTATTCTAATGGGAATATTGATGAAGAATTCAATGATCCTGTGGATAAGCTAACATACATACTATTGAAAACAAATGTTGGTAAACCTTGGATAAACAAAGAACCAAAGAAATTACTAGGAAAAACCGACATTTTTGAGTTAAGCATAGGGACAAAAATGAATATGATTATTAGGGATCAGATTTTTAGGTGATGCACCTAGAGACAAAGCTCATTACGAGCTTTCATTTTTTACTTCTAACATGTTATGTAACCCAATAGAAAGCTTTTCAGAGACTTGCCTTGCACCTAATTTGCACCTAAATAGAACTTATGCCCCTATTTCTCCCCTATTTCCCAATCTTCGCAAAAACTCTTACTTTGAATGTGCACATTACATGAACACTTAGTGTTTAAAGTTCATTCAAACAATATTTGTGCAAGTCATGCATTTGTTTTGCTACACTTTGCCCCAAAGTAAGCTGCCTCTCCTTTAACCTCAGGATAACAAAAGCAAAGGACACACATTGTCATTCATACCCACCAGTTGTGAATAATGTGTGTTTTTGAAAACTTAACAGTACTTATGCTTGAAGATGACGATTAACTTCGTCGAAATGATGGACTAATAATAAAAGTTGAATATATATATTTTTAATAATTAAATTTGTTCAAATAATTGGTTGTCCCAACCGGGATTCGAACCCAGGCCTTCTGGTTTACACCCAGCTGCTCTAACCACTAAGCTACCGAGACAACCAATCCTTTGAACAGTTTTCATGAGCGTGATTATTGCTTCTTGTATGTATATATAATTGTCACCATCCCGTCACCTTGTTAGATGCAATTACACTCAGAGAATATATTTCGCAATGCCAATTATAGGAAAAGCTGTAAAAACTTTTGCACAATTCCATTTTGTAAAGAAATTCTTGTGTGTTCACTCCTTCAAATTCTTTTGTGTATCTAAAAACTAACTACAGAGGGGCAACTGCCTGCCATTGAACTGTGGTGAATTTTCACAGAAGCAAAGAAGAGTATAGAAGGATTTGCTCTTCAAAAATTGGCCAATATTCAGATATTTTAATGGTTACAAGCGCTGATGATTTTCCATTAGAAGAAAGGATTGTTACAAAGGTGTTAGAATTGCTCCCACTAGTGTCAGAGGATGTAGAAAGATATTTTTCTGCCTATTCAAACTTTCTGAAAGACAAGCATTAAAATTTTTATTTCCTTAAAATTTGGAATGTAATTCATTATAATATATTTTTTAAGGCACAGGGAACATTGATGATGTGAACATGTTTCAATAAATATAGTTTGTAGGTAACATGTATTTTCCTTCAACATTTCATGTGCATTTGTCATGTTATGATATAAAATCATGTATTTATATTTGCACTAATTATTATTTTTTTGCACCTAAACATCCACCTATTTTTAATATTTTTTTGCACCTATTTTAGCACCTAAATTAGGAAATGTTTGCCTCCTAAACGTCCGGCCTCCAATGATTATGATATATGTAGATCACATTCAAATGGACTAATTGTGTACACCAGAAACAAGAAAAAAAAATGAAGATAATATAATTTCGTTGACAACAAATTTTGTCAAGAGTGACTTACTGGGAATTTTAAAAACCCAACAGCTAAAAGATTACAGACCCTATGAGTGTTGTAAAGCTATTTTAGAGAGTTTTAGGAAGTTTATTCAACTGAATCAACAAAAAAACTTAATTATTTGATGGTAATGAATTTTAGAAGATCAGCATAGGGAAGAAAAACAAGATGCAGGTAGTATGCAATGAAAAACTACTCTGCATTGATGAGATAACAAACAATAAGTTGACAAACCTCAGCAAGGAAAGTGAATCAAGACAACAAGTGAAGGAAATATCTTTGAGTGAAAGTCATATAAAAAAACAACAATTCTTGGAATGCCTAAGTTTTGCTGTTTATTAAGCTTTTCTTGGGGCACTTTAATTATAACGTATTCCTTGTCTAGCAACCATATTCAGCCCATTTACTGCATATACTCCTTACAATTTGCACTTCTTTTCACATAACCTCATGTTAGCATCATCGTGCATGACTTCAAGATCATACATGACTTGACCGGCATCATGCACATTATTCACTATAAAGTGTGGTCTCCACGAAAAAAAATTGTAAATTTTGTGGTGTATACATACAAAAGTGAGCTTGATAGTGGTTGCTAGATAATGGATGCTTTGCAAATAATGTGCAGCTTAACAAAAGCTTAATAAAATCCGAAATGCTTGTGTATTAAGAATTGTTGTTTTCTTTCAACAACCTGCACTCAAGATATTTTCTATTCAAGGTCAAGAAAACTTGTCTTTCTAGTAACTAGCCAACACTTCAGTTTACAAAAGAATACATCTGTATAATATGTATTGACTGAAACTATTCTGTAAACCTAAAATATACTCTTTAAGACACTTGTTACCACTACTTGTTAAGACACTTGTTACCTAATAGTTATTTAAGAGATAAGTTTGATATGTATGTCATAATGAAATGAGTATAAAGTTTGTACCATGAAGTGTATGACATATTTGACTTATTTATAATTGGCAAAGGTGGCTCACTGCATCAATTGATGTCTCTGACTTGGAGGTCCTAGGTTCGCTTTCCAATGGTGGCAGGATTTTTGACACTAACTGGATAGTAAGGTCGAATTCAGTCACATTCTGGAGGAAAATTTTAGTGGCTGGCTGCTCGGATCGGTAGTTTTCCGTGGTTTCTACAACCAATGCCAGTCGAATGCTAGAGCAGTAGCCTAACAAACGGGCTATGGACCGTGCATGATCTTTCCTTCCTCTTGCTTGTCCTACTCTCACCCCTTACTTACACACTTAAGAATATGACACAGTAACAGAATAATAGTATAATATAATAACCAAGAATAATGAGTATAATAATAATAATAATAATAATAATAATAATAATAATAATAATAATAATAATAATGATGATGTATGTAGTGAAGTAAATAGTGTATGTCAATAATATATCTTTCAGTACTTTATCTACGCACTTTCAGATTGTTTTTATTTCATTTTATAATAAATTAATCAACAGCTAAACACTGAATGTGTTCATTTCAGTAATAATGACTTTCATTTTGTTTTGTTTTTCTTTTATTTTGCAAAAGCATGAAGCATTATATACAAACAGTAAACACTTGATACTAGTGCCAGAGCTAGACAATTTTGGGCCCAGGGTAATGCTGAAACATTTTGAAGTTTTACCAAGAAGCTGAGTTATTTTATTTTAACAAATAACAAAAATTAATTTAAACTAGAAAAAATTTTGGCAATATATTTTAAATAATAGTTTTAAGTAAAAGTATTTAGTGATCAAATAATACAATTTCCACGGTGATCTTAAAAAACAAAAAAACAAAAACAAAAATTGTATTTAGTTAGTGTTTAATAAAATTACTTATTAAATACATGAAATAATAAATATAAATTTCAGTAAAACATATTTTAATGTTGGCGTCATTTGATTCATTTCATAGTCCTACCTTATAAGTAACTAGCAGAACTCAGCAGACTTTCTGCTCACTCCCTCTCTCCCCTCCTTATCCTTTTTCTCTCGCCCCCTCTCTTTCCTCTTTCTCTTCCCTCTTCCTCTTTTTCCCTATCTCATTTTCCTCCCCTCCCATTCTCTCTCTTGTTCCCTCTCTCTAACAGACCCAGGCATACCTCCTGGTATTCTTTTCTTCCTCTTTTCCCTCTTTTTTCTTTCCCCCTCTTGCTCACTTCTCCTTCTCTTTTTAATATGCACATTTCCAGCATTTGTTAACACTAATGTATATGCGAGTTAAAATGCTTCAAATGACTTGTCATGAAGTTTTTCGAAACTCAACAATTTTTTGTGAAGAAGTGCTTCAAATTTTGAATTTACTGTAGCACTGAAAGAGCCATCTGCTTAAAAACAGCTTCAAATTTTTCAACGAAAATTACCATTTATGACAAGGTTTTACTTTTCTTTAATATTATTGAAATAATATTTCCGTTCTACTATTGGGAAACCGATAAATTAAGAAAATAAAAAAATTGTTTTTTTTTTTTTTTGTGCTGCAGTAAATGGCAGTTGGCAAGAGCATGTGACAAGTTTGTATAGCTAGATGAGACCAAAGGAAATAGAAAACTAATACAGGAAAGTCTGTGCCATTCTGTAGCACCACTAGTTCCCTCTATCTCTCTTTCCCCTCTCAGTCGGTCTTGTTCCCCTTCTCTTTTCCTCTCTTTGCCACCCTCTCTTTCCCCATCTTTCTTTTCCCTCTCTTCTCTCTATCCCTCACCACCTGCTCCTCCTGTTCTCCTCATCCTCGACCCAGCATCGCCCAGTAACATTGAAGCCCAAATGGATTGAGAATTGCATTTAATTGAAGCGCCATCTTGTGGTGTTACGACAAAATGAACATCATAAAAATCTTCTCCATGAAAAAACACATAGATATGACAACTTTCGTGGAAATCAGTCAAACAGTGTGAGTTCGTTGATCAGTTACATACCAACATCCATTTTATTAATACAGATGACTATAACACCTTTAAGTAAAAAAATAATTGAAAATTTTATGAAATATTAGGCTTCTGTACTGTGACTTATACAATTATGATAATTATTTTCTTGAGTTCTAATTTTGTCAATTTTTTTAATATTTTTTTCCCATCAGTCCCATCTTGACAGGCAGGGCCCTTTGACAATCACCCAGACTGCCTTTTCCTAGCCCCTTCATTACTGCTTAATACATGTTTCACTGCTTTTCACTGCAGTTTTTAAGGTTTACCAATGAGGTAATTCTTCGTATAGAACCCTAAGTAATTTTTTATTTACTTCATCAAAGTACTTCATTTCTGGTTAAATGGCAAGGAACAATCATGACAATTACAAAGAAATTAAAACAAACTGTTTGTTCATGAATGCGTAGCAATCAAATATACAAACAGATTAATTGTGAACAGATGAGTTCCATTTGGCTAGAATCATTTAAAAAAATTCTTGAAATGTAGCTATTAAAACTGACACTATCATGAATGAAGAATGAAAGAATAAAAATGTTTACACAGATGTCATTTTTAATTACTTCAATTACCATTCATGCCAAATACAAAGAAATACAAACAATGTGTTTGTTCACAAAAACATAACAATCAAATGTAAAAACAGATCAATTCTGAATAATTGAATTCCATTTGGGTAGAATTGTTCAAAAAACAAACTTGAAATGGAATCTTTAAAACTGCTACCATCTTGAAACAGAATGAAGGAAAAAATATGTTCACACCTACATCATTTTAATTACTTCAAGAAACATTCATGCCAAATTCAAAGGAAAAAAATTAACAAAGGGTGTTGTTGACACTACATGACAAAGTAATTTAGAGACAGATTAAATGCTAAATGGTTGAATTAAAACAGGTCATCTACTGAGCAGTAGCTAAATTTGGAGGCTATTATTCAGTTTGTCTCGTCTTCAGGGTTTGCTCAAAATAAGCATCTTACTCTTTTAATTGATCTGTTTAATACTAATCTGTGTTGTATTCTTAAAGAATGGAAATATTCTTTTTGCAAAATAAGAATTTAAATTATCATTCTATTTTTTGCAGGATGTTCTGGGGTTCATCGCAGCCTTGGAGTACACTATAGTAAAGTTCGTTCCCTCACTCTGGATGCATGGGAGCCTGAAATCTTGAAAGTTATGGCAGAACTGGGCAATAATATTGTCAACAATGTTTATGAAGCCAATGTTACTTCTGATTTTGCTCGGGCTACACCAAAATGTCATGGGTAAGTTGTTGATAGTTTTGAAGACTGCATTGTAGTAAAGCAATATTTCCATGGTATAATATATTTTATAGTTTTTCTATAGTAAAATTTAAACTGACCATTATTTCACAAATTGTGTAGGTTATTTATTGCAGAGAACCTTGTCTCTACAATTTTACTCACTCTCTTTACATATTTTGTTCATAAGATTGGGGGTTACTTAATATTGGAATTGTAAAAATAGGTGTCTAATTAGTCAATTGCACAAAATGGTTCTACTAGAAAGTCTTCAGTGATCACTGATCAGCTAGTGCTTCCTTAAGAAGACAGAAAAGAAGGGGCTTGCCAAAGTGCCTCTTATACTTACTAAGTGGAAGTGGGAATTACAGGCACAAGGTGAAAAGAGACCCCACATCTTACTACTTCACTTTTCAAGACCTCTTTTGCCTTATTTCATCACTTGCTTGACTAAGTTCAATTTATATTTGATCCACCCTTATTTAACTTATTTTAAAATTGCAGTGTTTGGTAGTACTATTTTATTTTGGTGAACAGTCCAATGAGGGGCTGTTAAACTTAATTAGGTTTTCAAGAATAGATCACAAATGACAGTGATAATTCACTATTTTATGTTTGTGTTTATGCAACTCATTTTGTGTAATTAGTGATATCTGCTACAAAATGGTTGCTCGTTGTTGGCAAAGTGGTTTCCCAAGCAAAATTAAAAGATACTAGTATGCAGAAGCTCACTTCCAAATCCAAGGAGTCAGTAACCTTGTATGTGTTTGCTATTCATTTCTCCGTATGACTATAAAAGAAATAAAAAAATATGTATTTGACTCTACTACCTCTGTACATTTTATACATTCTACACTTTTAAAAATAATTTAAAAAAAATATTCTAATTTTCTTTGAAGCATCTTCCAACCACATCATTTTAATTTCAACAGTGGACTTAGATCCTTTCTGGTTGGCTCCTGGCCAACTTAACATTGTAATTGTAGTATTATTAATTCTGCTTCTATGTGAACAGTGATTGCTTGTGGAAATTCCAATGTTACAAAATAATTTATAACATTTGAGGTAACTAATGTCAAATGATGGTTCCCACTATTATGAAATGGGAGTAAATTGCATGAAAGGTGCTGAAACAGTTGCGTCTAGACATTAGTTGACTCCAGGTGCCTCCAAAACTTATTGTAATCATCTTTGATTGCAAATCATGCAGAGTTCACTGTGTTCTGCAATGAAAAAATCATCAGTTGCAGATTGTCACCTCCAAGGTTCCAATCTTATCCTGTGGAGTTTTTTTTGCGAGTATATTCTGAGGTTTAAGTGCGTAGGAACCATCACACCATAGAGAAAGTCTGCAAAAATATAACAAATAAATTGTTCCTTATAATTCTGTAAATATTTTTATTATTATTATTATTATTATTATTATTATTATTATTATTATTATTATTTATCTTCCTTCCTTATAGATTGTTAAAAGTTGTATGTGTGTGTGTAAATAATTGATGAATAATGGTGAATAAATAATGTTATCTAACAGCTGACTTGCAAACAATTAGAATGAAATTGCTCCAAGAAGATTGCAAAAAGATTTGGCTCTGTAACACATTTCTCATTGCTTTAACTTTTTCAATTATTAAGCAATTCAGATGAAATAAAGAATTATTTGTTGTTATCATATACTTTGAAACATTACATTTCCTTAAGAAATGTGAAATGTTAGTTTACTATTATTTATTCCCAAACACCTCATATCATATAAAGCAGAAATTCTTGAATATACCATTATTCATCTTAACATACTTATTCTCCTTGATTGTCCCCATAGATCAAGTAATAAGCTTTCATTTTAACATTACATTCTCTTCTTTTTCTTACATGCGTCTCAGTTATGCAATCCTCAAAGCCTCAACAAATCATACTCAATCTTCTTTTCAGTATTTGGTCAATTCCAGAGTTTAGTCCATTTGAATTATTATGTTGATTTATATCACATGTTATGGCCTGTCACACACCTGCCTACAAGTTCAAATATTATCTGTGTGATGTTTGACTTTAAGTTAACTTATATTATTTTTCATAGAAACATTCGTGAAGCTTGGATAAAAGCAAAATACATAGAAAAGCGATTTACAAAACCATTAGCAATACCTGCAATTACAATAACTGGCACTGAGGTACCACAAGGAACTGAATCCCCAGGGCAACGTGCATCTCGATCAAACTACCTCTCTGTGCGCAAATGGAGTGTGCGCAAGATTCGGCAGCGGTCTCGAGATAATAGAAATCGATCTACATCAGCTGGCAAGAAAGTTTCACCTAGAAGACGTCTCCCAATGCCATCTGAATCGCTTAGATCATCTAAGATTGATGAAAAATCAAACAAAGATATATCCAAAGAGGAGGTTGGTGATATTAGTATTAATGATAAATACTTTCTGCAGCAAATAATAATACTTATATACACCTTACAGTTTAGATGATTGTATTGTTTATTTTAGAATTTTTAATCATCCAGCATTTTTACTTTGCACGATAATTATGGATTATTATTTTCTTAACTTTTAAAGTATTGTTTTAATAATTATTTTGTAGGTGGACACTAAAGAAGAAAATATCACCAAAGAAATATCTGATACAGAAAGCATTGTAAAAGTGGAAACAGAATCAGAACCACCTTCTCCTGCAGCAAGCAAGAAAAGTAGTTCAGGATCGGTTTCTGATTCATCACTGAACTGTGAAGTACTTATTTTTGGAAAAAGTCTTGAGAAACAGCCTATGGAGGGATCTATAGAACTTAGTAGTGATGAAGACTCCACAGGAGGAGAGGATGATGAACATATAGGTAAAATTTATTACACTTTTTTTTTTGTTGCTGATAATTTTATTAATAGTTTTGTATGCGCACAGAAACAGAGATGTAACTAAGCAGCCTATGGTCATATGAGAGGTGTCATTGGTTTCATTAGATCGCCAGCATCTTGGCAAAAATACAAAAACAATGAAACTGATATTCTTTTTGAAAAATGCAAATATTTGATTGTGCTATTCTGTCTATTTTTATGTCACTACTTCTTAGTAGGGAAGAGAGCTCTCATTGTGACAGCAATGCTCAAAAAAAAAGACCTCCCACCATTAAATGTTTGCTATTCACGCATTACATTTCTGAACAACTTTTTAGATTTTTTGGCATGTAAGGAACTGTTGTACTGTGTATCTGAATATACT
The DNA here is from genome assembly GCA_038098605.1 of Gryllus longicercus. Lineage (NCBI taxonomy): Eukaryota > Metazoa > Arthropoda > Insecta > Orthoptera > Gryllidae > Gryllus > Gryllus longicercus. Next base: position 5,709,998 of record JAZDUA010000026.1, read on the forward strand.
ACATGATGTCATATTGTTTTCATAAAATATTTCATAAGAGAATGTATACTGTTACAAGAGAGTATTTTATTTGTGGTTCTTGAGCAGTGTGTATGCTACTTTTAAAAAAAACATATTTGTGTGGCATTTTGTTCAGCAGAAATTTTGCTGCTTCAGGCCATTAGTTCTCTTTATTTTGCATATTCATATGCTCAAATCCTTGCGATTATGTTGATTAGTTATCAATAATTACTTATTTACATTGAAGTTGATTATTTTGTTAGTGCTGAGCAATATCTATTTCTTTTTTCTTCTGTTTAATATTGTTTTTCTTTATAAAAAATTTTATAGGAGAAGAAGATATTTCCAAGTTACATCCTGATTTGCTGTTGTACAAAGCAGCTCGTGCACACAATCTTCCTGTCATGTGTGAAGCATTAGCCTGGGGTGCTGACAAGAATTGGTGTCATGAAGAAGACAAAAATCGTTCTGCAATACATCAAGCCATTCTTAGTGTAAGGAATAAAAATTTCAGGCAGTTACAGTATTAAAAGAGAAACATATTTTGAATAAAGGCAAGTTTATTAAATGAAGTTATTATTAATTTTCTTGTTTCTTGTCTGTTAGGGATCAGTTATGGCATGTGAATACTTGTTGCTAAATGGAGCCAAAATCAATGCTCAAGACAGCCTTGGTAAAACACCTCTTCATTTAGCCACAGAACTAGGTGAGTAATTTTTTAATTGTCATTGGGGAATGATTGCAATGTAGTAAAACAACAATGTATCTACATGTATATATATTGAGTTTTTCAAAAATATGTGATAAAAAATTTAAAAGATGTAAAATATAAAAAAAAATGATAATGATGTTTAGAATTGCACTACAAAAGCCTTTATAAATTTTCTAACTAAAAAAGGTGCTTATCAAATTTTAAAATTGCTATGGAGCTCCTGAAAGAACATTCTACCATTATAGAAGTAATTGAACACAATCCTTTGCCTCACAGTAAGAGTTTTGTATGAAATATAAAATACGAGAAGCCAATATATCTGCTGTGAACAGTGTTGTGGTAAAGGCAGTGATGGAATAGAGTACCTCATATCAATTGCATCACAAGCCAAAGGAGAATTTCCATTAGGCGCGAAAGGCCAAAAGGTGGGATTTCATGAATAGGTGCAGAATTTTCCTTCCCTAGAATGGGTGTGTTTCTCAGCTGGAAAAAAGAAGAAAAAAGAAGAAAGAAAGCATGTTTAGACAATGTCTGAAAAGTTTGTCAGATTTCTATCGAGATGCATGAAGACAGTAAAACACAAGTACGCACATAGTAGCGATCACTTCTGCTCTGCCTATATCCTTCCATCCTTGATTCAGAGTATGCAAATTCCGAGAAGCAGGGGTAAGAATTTGACAATTTGTGGTGGTCTGAAGGTCAGTGAAGCAGTTGTAATTTTACACATGTGCAAACCTGGTGGCCATCAGAGGCATCGCTCTCTAAGGGAGCCTCAAAATATTCAATACTAGAAATATGCCCTTCAAAAAGTATATTACGAATTTTACTTTCCCACCTACTTCATAAGTAGTAGAGAGAAATACTTGTAAAGCTGTGGTGAAAAACAGATTTTTCGACAGAAAAACTTGCCTTGTCGGTCCCTGGTAACAAAAAAGGAAATAAATCTTGTTTCTGTATGTACTAACTTACTTCCCCGAACACATGTAGATGTTTCCAAATCCACGTTTTTCTGTTTGTGTATTGGGTGGGTATTGTGGATCCTTGATAACAAAAAATGGATTGATGGCAGAATTTCTTTCTTCTTATTCGTATTATATATATATATATATATATATATATATATATATATATATATATATATATATATATATATATATATATATATATATATATATATATATATATATATGTAGAATCTTGGGTTTAGGACGAACGGAATAAGACACGAATTAAACGAAACAAACAATACTATATTAAATAAATTGAAAAATACATGGAAATACAATGAACGACTTGAACACAACAACTTCTCACAACTGACTGACTGTCTCTCGCCACACTCGCTCACTTCTCCGATACTACGTGATTCAAGTTTCGAATCCCACATTCGGCCATCCTCGAAAGCCTTCAGCCTCTGAAGGAAATACGTATGGCTTCATATAATCTGCTGATGTTGTGGTTATCATGGATCCATCTTCATCGAAGTTTCCTACTCGAATCACCTCATATCGATCATTACCTTTCACTTGACTGACCTTGTAAGGCCCCAGATACTTTTGTTTGATTTTCATACCTGGTCCAGACTGGGTTCTTCTGATCGCTACAATATCCCCTTCTTGATAATTTCGAGCTTCTTTCGAGTGTTTGTCATGGTACTTCTTATTTTCTTCTTGGATCTTCAGGATGGATTTTTTTGCTGCATTTCGAAGATCTTCTCTTTCACGATCAAACAATTCAACTGCTTCTTGTTCCAAGACTTCTAAAATGGCTACGTCATCTTGGTGTCTCATCTTCACACCAAATAGGACTTCAAACGGGCTTCTGCCAATACTTCGCTGAAAAGTACTGTTGATACATCTCTGTAATTTATTTACATGTCGATACCATTGTTCAGGTTTATCTTTGGAGAACTTCGTGAGAACTGGTACTATTATGCCATTGATTCGTTCCACTTGACCATTTCCACGTGGCACGCCAGTAGTAGTGAGGACGTGTTCGATCTTCTCTTTTGCACAGTACTCTTGGAATGTTGTAGAAGTAAAAGCTGCTCCTCGGTCACTTATTATTCTGTATGGATTTCCAAACGATGCCTGCATAATGTCCATCTTGCTCAGAACTTCACTCGCGTTGGTTGTTTTGGTTGGAAAAATCCATGTAAATTTGGAGAAACTGTCAACAACAACAAATAAATATTTGTAGAGTTTTGAAGTTGCAGTAATAGGTCCTATGTGGTCCACATGGTAAGTATGTAGTGGAATGTCGCCTTTAGGTATAGGTCGAAGTAAACCCTCCTTTTTTCCTTTCTTCTTTTCTGCCATAATACAGGTTATACAACATTCAACTAGATGGTCCAGCTTTTCCCTCAATCTAGGAACATAGTAGTCTGCTTGAATAATCTCTTGCATTTTCTTAGTGCCAAAATGACCATTGTCATGCACTTTCTTCCAAACTTCCTGTTGCATACTGGTAAGTAGTACTACAACGTTTCTTCCGTCTATTGTCTTCATAAGGATCTCGTTCTGCATCGAATAGTCTTCATAGGGTTCTTTGAGTAAAAGTTGAATGATTACGTTCAGTCGTTCTTCTTTCTTCTGCTCCTTCTTAATTACTTCTAGCATTAGATCTTCAACCATCATAACCGGATTTCGACTCAACGCATCCACGTGTTTCATTCTATCGCCCATACGGTGTTCAATTTCATAATCGAACTCTTCAAGTTGAAGAGCCCATCTTGTGACTTTTGGTGGTAAATTGATCTTCCCCAACGTTTTCTGGAAAGTATCACTAGGTCGGATAATGTCCTTTTCAAACCACTCCTTGATCTGATCACTTAGTATCTTCTTCTCCTTCGGAGCTAATCGGCGTGGTTGTAAACACACTGGGTCGTCGTCCTTCAGTTTTATCTTCGTCTCGATGTTAGTCTTCACTTGTTTCTGGGGTGAGTAATCTTCAAGTAATTGGCGAACCTTCGCTTCGTAGGGAGCAGGAACATCAATTTCGTCTACAGCAATACATTGAAGCACTTCCAAGTCTTCATGGAATTCGGTGTACGTTGCATTTAACAGTAGTCCATCGTTGTCTTGTCCTTGTTCACATCTAGCTGGAACTTGCCTCACTGAGATTTTGCCCTGACTAATGGTGATCTCCATGTCTTTAATCCACTCTTGTCCAAGGATAAAGTTATATTTCATCGAGTCTTTTGGAACTACATAAAATGGCGTGCTGTATACCTGGTTGTCGATTTCGATGTCCAGCTTGACTCTCCCAACAGGATTTGTTGTCTTGTTCCCCAATCCGGTGAAGCATCGCGTCGTTGGACTCATTTCTGGACGGCCTATCTTCTCGTAGATATCAGTTGGTACTAAATTGACATCACTGCCTGTATCTAGTAACGCCCGGTAGTTTCTTCCTCTCACCTTCATTGATATAAGACCCTCGTCGTTTGAACTTATACATCCCACACTCTGACTCTCCTTAGTGCAATTTGGCGCAATGTGCCCAAACATATTGCACTTAAAACATTTGGGTCCTTTATCTTTGTTCGTGCAGTTGACTCTTTCATGCTCCTTCGATCCACAACTAAAACACCGTTTCTGACCTGGCCGCTTCCCATCTGAATTTTTGTTGCCATGATCCTCTTTTGTTGAACTAGTTTGATTTTTGTTTTCCTTATTTCGATGTTTGCTTTCTTCCTTCTGTGTAGTTGTCTGTCGTCCTTTTGATTTTTCCTTCATCCTCTCGTATGCCTCAAAACATTTCTTCAGTTCTTGAATATTTCTTGCACTATACAAAATGGCTTTATTGCTCTCGTAATCTTGAATTCCATCGATGATATACTCGACGAGTGCTTCTTCATCTACTGTTCCTTGGTTGGCTATTTCAATCATCGAGTATATGTACTGCTTCGCCGTCTCGTCAGATAATCGTTTACGTTTACGTAATTGGCTGTGTACTGTAGCACTGCTGAGTTTGGTGGTAAACTCTTTCGTCAGGTCTTTATTGAATTTTTTCCATGTTGATATTTTTTTGGTCAACATAAATTTCTTCGCAGAGCCTTTAAGCATTCGTTTTGCATAAATAATCTTTTGCAAATCATGCCATTCTAACAAATTACTTATATCTTCAAATTCATTGAGCCATTGTTCGACTTGTATTTTATCATCGCCTGAAAACTCTGTCAAACTATTTTCAACATCACGAATTGTAAATTCATGTTTGGCTCTATTGCCTTCTCGTCTACTACGTTCACGCCGATCATGTTCACGTCTGTCACGTTCATGTTCATTGCGTTTACGTCTGTCGTGTTCACGCTCGTTGCATTCACGCCTGTCATGTTCGTAACGTGTCTCGCGCATGTCGCGCCATCTATGATCACGCCGTTTTGTTTTTGTGGGTTGTTTAAGCATCTCTTGATCAGAACTGTCATCACTTTCTGAATAATCGGACGTGTCAAAATTTAGCTTACCTTTTTTCATATTCAAACTCAATTTCTTGGAATTGCGTGAATCATAACCTAATTCTTCTTCTGACTCACTTTCACTTGACGTTGGTCTGGAACTTTTCTTATCGAGTACTTTCTTTTCTGTTTTCGATACCTTTTTCCTTTTATCCCCTATATTGTCACTGAAAAAATGTGCGTAATATTCGTCAGAGTCTATATCATTTTCTTTTTCCGTGTTACTTTCGTTCTTTGTTTTGATATCGTCTTCGTCTTTGTTCATAATGTCATTCTTCTCAGGGTCATTAGTTTTCCTCAAAAATATTGCTGCTGTCTTCAATCGTTCAATTAGAATCAACTTCTTACCATCAGTCGGTAACTTCAATTTTTCCAATTCTTCTTGCAACTTGGCAACTGTAAATGTTTCGATTTCTTTGATGTTGATTACAGATCCTCCTTTCATGACTGTTTGCAGTATTTGTTTTGGCGTCTCTTGAATTTTTGTCTCCTTGTCATTCTGTTCGTCTATCTCTCCCTTCACTTTCTTGTCGTCCAAGTCGTTTTTCATGTTAATCTTTTTTTCATCATCTGCCATCTTTTCTCGACTTGCGGTGGAATCTGCGTCGAAACACGAACGAACTTAACTGAACTCGTAGTCGTCTTCTACTCGTTCCGTACAACTGGCTTCGTTCCGCGTATCCCCACAACAATCCCGCCGCTAACCTCTTTTCCTTCTGCAATGTTCCGTCGATTCGCGCCGAACTTTTTCCGGAATTCGCCCGTATATCCCGGGCCAGCCCCCAAATGTAGAATCTTGGGTTTAGGACGAACGGAATAAGACACGAATTAAACGAAACAAACAATACTATATTAAATAAATTGAAAAATACATGGAAATACAATGAACGACTTGAACACAACAACTTCTCACAACTGACTGACTGTCTCTCGCCACACTCGCTCACTTCTCCGATACTACGTGATTCAAGTTTCGAATCCCACATATATATATATATATATATATATATATATATATATATATATATATATATATATATATATATATATATTTTATATATTTTATATAATGTGACAAAGGGGGGTAAAAATATAGTGCTGGTCCCATTTTCACAAGCAGCACACATTGTGAAATCAAACTCTTTGTATTTTCAAAAAATGAACATTACAAAAGTACAATGGATGATGGAGATTGTGATATATTTGACTAGATTGAGATTTTTGTTTTAAATTAAATCTGTTCTAAAAATTAGATCTTTAAATAACAGCATGTACAATTTTTTTGAAAAACAAGTAATGCTCATATAATTTCTTCTCAAAGTTACTCAATTTATAAACTAAAAATTGGCCCAAGCCTCACTTTTGTTGAAATTTCTCAATTTTCAAAAACTGCTATGTTAAAAACAATACAAGAAATTATGTGCTGTTGGAGCACCATTATTTTTTACCAAAGATGCTGAGAACAGTGGCAGTCGTAGCAACACGAGTATGCAAAATCTTTAAGACATGGTTTCTCTTTATATTCTTAATTGTGGCAGTATATGTAAAAGTGCAGGATGCCGCCAAATGTTGTGGTCAAGCTTATCTTGAGGCACCATTCAAGATGGTGGAAAATAACAATATTGACACAATTATCTCTGAAATCCCAGGTCCAATCTTTTTGCTTTTCATTGTAAGTGAAAGATTGTAATGTGATCTTTAAGAAATGTGCTTACATACTTTTTGATATCTTGTACTGTTTTTGAGTTAGAGTGCAATGTTTGAAATTTGAGTTAGAGTGCAATGAAGTGAAAAGTTGCCCTAGAGTTGTAAAAAAATGGTCATTTGAAGCAAATTTTGGAAAAGTGACTCACAATACCATCTCAGATTTTGATGCAGTTTTGTATGCCAAGTTCCGTATGTCTCAAAGGAACTTCTGTGGAGTTGTAGCATTATGTGTGAAGTAGTTTTTGAAATGCAGCTTTTGTTCGACCGAATTGTCATATAGTAAGGTCATTAGACTCTCTTCTCTGTTACTGTTAAACAAATGAAACTGAGCTTGTTTGTGCAACATTTTTTGCTATATTCAGTGGAACTAATACTAATTTTTCCTTTATGTTTTTCATTCATGTATTTTTCATTTCACAGTGGGTATATTACAGCACAATACAAGCTCCACCTTTCTTGGTCTAGCTCTGAAGTTCTTTATTTTTTAGTAATAATGCATATGCAATTTATATTGATTTATTATTCAAATAAAAAAATCTTTATATGTGTGTATGTATGAAAAATATCTCGTGTGTGGGTACATGGGGGACCTCATTTGCGAATCCACCAGGGACCTCAGAGGTTGTAAAACCGAATCTGCAGAGAAGCGCAGTAGCAATGTATTACATTGCTTTTATCTCACAGAAAGCTGATTTTAGGAATATGTATTTGCAAACTCGTATCTGAATTAATCTGATTTGACTTGTAAATATATTGAAATATGCGAAATCACCGAGTGTAACCAAATATGTAGTTATGGGTAAAACATGTAAAAAATGTAATTTTATTGAAATAAAAATATTTTTGAAATTCATACAAAATTTCTTCCAAATTCTAAAAAAAATATGAAATGCCGGTACTTTGAACTTGTAAAAATGCTTTACGTGAAATTCCATTCCCTAATTAACATCACAAGAATAATAGATATAAGGATTACATTAGTGGAAGCATGTAAAATATATATTATTTTTACTTTCCATTTATTTATTTGTTAATATTCAATTTGTGTTTATTAGAATACATTTTCAGTTTTTCACGCAGTTGATATATTTTAATGCAATAATATTTTGGTTTTAGGTCATACTGCTCAAGTGTGTTTACTCCTGAAGCACAGGGCTGACCAACGTCTTAAAGACAGTGATGGTACAGAGCCTCTGGCAATTGCAATCAAGAAAGCTAATGCTGACATAGTTACATTGTAAGGATTAAATTACTTAACCATTTACTTTTTTCATGGTTTTTTTCTCACTATATTTTTCTCCATTCAAAGATGTTTTATACCCTTTTTATGAGTAATACAATTGTTGCAAAGTGTGTGCTATTCAAGTTCTTAATAATAGTTTTTAAGATTTAATGCAGACTGTCTTTTATTTCAATTCTTGTTGTTACTTTTGTTTGATGTTTTTATTATTAATAATGTTGACTCTTGAAATATGTATAAAGTAATGCCAGTTTAATTCTTACTTCTAGAAGTTGGAAGTTATTGATTAATAAACATATTCTATTCAATTAATTAGGTTGCGACTGGCCTTGCTTAATGAGGAGATCAAGGCTTCAGAACTGGGCTCAACAGGTGACGACACTTTCAATGATGTTGTTCGAGACTTCTCTCAACTTGCATATTCCCATCCTGAGCGATTACAGCGTGGCCCTCAAGAACCCGAGTGAGGGCGGGAGTTGGAGGTAGTAGCGGGATCTTCTCGCCCTACCTCCTACTTCCATCACTCGCTTCCATCATTTGTGCGCTCTTCTGCCCGAAAGCTTTTCCCTCGTGTATCTAGGCGAAAGAAGCACAAATCTTAATAGTTGTATGTAATGAACCATTCTAATAACGAACATATTCTCAACCCATGGTATTACTGTACAATGTTTTCAGAGTGATGGTTTCACTGCTCTACATTTAAGGTGTGTATACCTTGAAATTTGTACTTTAAAATTTTTAACCTCTGTTAGAAGAGGATAATAGATCTGAACCACGTTCATACTTGAACTTAGATATTCATTGAAAATACTAACTGCAGTTCCTGAAATTTACAAAATTCTCATATTTGTGTAAGTTGATGGCTTCAGAACACTTGTACATAACTATTGTTATGAATATCCTAATGTTAATTGATAAAAGCATGACAAAGTAGTATATTTAATTTTTAGGAGTTATACATTAGGTTCAGTACTCTGGAGTATTGCTCTTGTGATAGTGTGTTTATATCATTTTGTGATATATATGAACAAATTTTATTTTGGTATTAATGAATTTTATTTTTATTACTATTATCATTATTATTGTCTTATTATCATCGTTTATTAGTAATTTTTGCCTGTGTATTGCTCACTACATGAATTAGTTCTTGTAGATGTAATATTAGTGTGTAATGTAGTTCATGTAAAGGATGATATTGTCATCTCTGTATAATTTGCATTTTTAAATGTAATCATTCTAGTAATCTCTGTTTATTGCATTCCTTTTGAGTGTTTTTGCGGAACAATATATTCTGCAGAACTGATCAGGTTTGTTGACTGTATATGAATTGTTTGCAAATGTTTATTTTGTTAATCACTTTCAAATTTTAAAGAATACCATTTGCTGTTATGTACAGGCTTCCATAAAATATATGAAACTTTATTGCTTTTAGATAATGTTAGTATAAGTTTTGTTATATTGCAACAGTAGGAGATTGATGTAGATGCTTCCATATATTCTTACCTTTATCAAGTTTGTTTCTGTAAAATCATAAGTAGAACTTACAATTGCAAATTAGGGCTTGTGTTGTTTGCTGGTATTGTGTATTGGAAGCAAACAATAGAAACTCAGTAATATTTTATAATGTATTACGTTACTAATTTATAGCCTCCGACACTGTAGCAGGTTAGCTTATAATATGCACTTCGACAATTAAATTGTTGCATTGATTGGTTTATAAAATTTGATAATGAAGCAATTATGATAGAGAATAATGTTCAGTACTTTTTTGAGTGATTACCTAGATGAAATATTGACAGTATTTTATCTACTGATGTAATATCAACTTAGAAATTTTGCTTTAGGTGGGACAGAATAGTGATGTAATTTTCTGTCTTTGTGATACAAAAATTCTCTCTTTGATCCGAAGACTGAAGTGCTGCTCTATGCCTTTAGAACCATACTCCTCAGCTGAGCTTGTGTGCTATTGGGGCTCCAGAGTAAGCTTGTACCAAATTTGGGGATCTCCCAAATGGCTGTGTTCAAGATATCATTTCATCATTCCATTGACTAGATGAACTGCATTTGAATTCTGCAATCTAGTAGTTGAATATTTTATGCGAAACTAAACACAATTCTGAATTTTAGTAGAATATGAACAACTATTTCTGCTTTATGCAAACATGAATGCAATGGTTCCATTTGTTTGGTATAAATATCATTTGCTTATTAGTAAGGTGCAAGACACTAGTTTCTAATTTTTAATTAAAAGGAAGCAATTTTGTTGTACTTGGTTAAGATGTGTCTTCATTATTTCATCTTGTTTTGAATGATCAGGAATTCATGATGCAAGAGGTTTGATATAAGAAAATTTTTCTTAAATTCATCTTATTTCTTCATTGATTTCAATGCATTTGAAATCTGTTTTCTTAACATTGATTTCTCAAAATTGTAATTTCAGTAGCTATTAAGAATGTGAATGTTGCTTATGATACTACAACTTGCATTATATTTAAATTCTTGCACTTGGAAGTGTTTCAGTGTAATTTTATAAGAGGAGAATTATCAAATGCAATCTCTACCCATTCTGTGTTCAAAAGAAAATTTATGTATTTTCATAAATGGTTTAGTCTGGATTTTGAAACTTATCACTTGCAGATGAAAAATATGAAAATGTTATTCTTCAAGTTGAATGCTAAATCAGAAAATATTTTGCATAATTTTAATGGTTGATTGCATATAACAATTCTATACTGTATGTGGTATCGATGCTATATATTGCCTTTTTTCACTTAGTGATTGTGTTTGAAAAATTTAGGTGTTTGCACATAAAACAGTTCTTTCTGTAGATAGAATATCTACTGATATGAAAATGTATAGACACATTTGGAAGACATAGTTTTTGTGTCAATAAAGTATTAATCCCTAGCAAATTGAGAAAACTACTGGTCTTCCTCATGGATGCCTCAGTATTTTAAGAGTAAATTGGAATTTGTCTGATTTGTTAGCTTTGTTATGTTTTGTTAGAAACCCCTATTCCAGGTTTCTGAAATTCTATCTACTTATTTGTAATTAAAAAATACATTTAAAAAGTCTGTCTATGTGGATTTCTCTTGAAAACATCGAGACTTTTCTACGTATTGGTGATAATAATGGAATTGTATTAGTGTTCAAATAATATCCTGAAAGTAATAACAAAAAAATTATTTTGTAATTTTCTGGCTTTGCCATAATTGTATAGAAATTGTATATTTGAATTATAATTGATTTTGGCAAATGATGCTATGGTGCTGTTGTACTTGTACAGTATTAGTTATCAAGTGCATGCTATAATTGCCTAAGCTAATATAAAATGGAAAATCTATGAAATTTGGCAATAATTGTACATTTTTTTAGAAACACTCGTAAGTGTCCTTGAGGCATAGACTTATGTTTGTGCATTTATGCATATCTTTTATATATTACTTTGTTAAATTACTTCTAAAATCACTATGGACAAAGCATCACAATTTATATTGTATTTTTCCTTTGATATGTGTAGGTTTCATCGTTATTGTTTTATAAATATTTCTTTTGGCTAACAGTACTTCACTAGATAAATATTTGAATCCCTCCATCAGCTGGAAGTTTTAAATCCAGTAATTATATTTAATTTGGAAAATCTTTTACTTTTGTACAATGTCTTCATGTAGTCTGTGTTTCTGTTTAAAGTTTCACCAGTATCAACTCCTTCCATTATAGCATGAATTGATAGGGGATCGTTTCCACCTGTCTCTTCTGAAGTATTTCTTGTTCATTCTCAAAAAGTATTAATTTGTTCTTTTCAGGTACACAGACAATCTCATATTTGATTTACGATTTCCAACCTTTGAACTGTGTAAATGTAGATAGTATAAAATTGGAAAAGAAAACTTAATTTGGTACATAAGAATGTTTATTGGCCCAGTTGCTTTTGGACAGTGGACTATTATTACTAGGTATCACCAGAGGCCATATGTGTGTATATTAATCATCATATTCACTTGTGGTTAAAAAATGAAATGCTGATGTAATGCCATATCCAATTCACACGTGCTTTGTTTATGTTTAATCCCCCCCCCCCCAGAAAATTGCCAATTTGCTACCAGCCTCAAATGACAATTTTGTTTGAACAAATAAAACTCCAGGTGATGTATGGATGATTAAAGTTGTCTTAATTACCTCTCACAGGGAAAATTGATGTGAAACATGCATGTTTTACATTTTGTTATGGTAAATATAACTGTCACATTATTATTTGAAAAATAAGCATTACTGCCAATAACTTTACATTGTGTAAAATCAATATTTTGTAAGGAATAGTGAAAATCTCAGAAGTCAGAATAATTAATAAGTGAATCAAACGCCATTTACTTGTGCCACATCGGTTGACATAAGGGGTTAGTGGTAAGCATAAGAATTTTCATTATTTTATTATTGAACAATATTTTCATTTATCTGGATGTTCCAGAAAGCTGTGTAGAATATGCATTAAATCATTCAATATTTCTGTGATCCTATAATGTGTTTTCTTATGTATTTGTAGTAGCCTAAAATATGAAATACTAATTAGTTTTTAAAGTGTTAGTGTATGGTTACACATTCCTAGTGAAAACAAACCAAATATTAAGGCTTTCACTTACATGATTTGCTGATTGATTATTAAAAATATATCTGTCCTTTTCTTTTGATATATTTGTGTTGTTATTTCATTTTCACTTCTTTTTTAACAGAAAAGAAGCACCAATGGTCACTGGGAAAGGTAGGAATATATTTCTTTGTATGTCTTAGAAAATGTCTTTTATCATCACATCGTTGTTGTTGTTGTTGTTATTGTTATTATTATTATTATCATGATTAATGTTAATTATTATCATGTTAATGAATTTAATTCTGATTTGTTTATATATTTTAATTAAATGATTATTTAGTATTAATCAAGTATGAGCCGCATCAATCATATGTGCAGTAATAAGATCATTCCTCCAATACTGAAATAAGATCAGCAGTTGATAAAGGCTTTAAATTTCATTCTCGAAATAAGAATTTTTATAGAAGATAAATTAATTATGCTTTATACAATGATGTAACACAGCAGAATAAAACACTAACTCCAAGATGAAAGACTTATATCAGGAACGGAAATATGAAACAGTTGTTACCTGTCTATAACTCAACCATTACATTCCAATTGCATTGGTTCTATCATATTCAGACCATTTATGCTCATTAATCCCAATGTTGCATAAACACAACATTATTGTAAATTATCAATAATAAGATATGTAAGGGCCTGTCTACATAATAAATATTCTAAAACAAAAAAGAAGGTTCATGCAGGTTTGTTGAGTAATGTACAGTAAAAAAAGGTTTTGGGTAATGATTACATTAAAAATTGAATATCATTAGCATAATCCATTACATTATCTTCAAGTTTCAAAATTCAGCAAAGCCAGATTTGTGCTTGGATATGAACGAAAAGATCAGAAACTGATCAAATAGCATTTCTTCTTAGTGTGTTAGTGATAAAGAAGAAATTTATATGGAATCACTGTGATGTTACCATATCTGTGAAGAGTAAATAAATTAAAAAAGAACCAACATTTAGGAAAGATATACACTGTCACTCAAACTAGATTCTATAGAATAACGAAATGCTTGTCAAAGATAGGCAATCGGCGATTACACAAACGTTTAGAAGATAACAATATTAGAAATTTGGAGAAGGGCATGTTTATTAAATTTACTATTTGGTTTTTAATTGGAAATTATTGCAATGAAGAAATTGAGGAAATGTAAAGACATCCAAAAATTGGAATGTAAAAATGCACAGCGAGTTTGATAAGAGAAGATCCTTTGTTTCAAACTGCGCAGTGAAGAACAGGACAGGGCAACAATGCACATAGACAGACGGGTTTGGGATCTTGAGTGTTAACATCGTGGCGGAAGTCGAATCTTTGATTTTCATGTAGAAATTTGTTTTGAAGGTAGTTCATTTCGTAAAGTGATGCTATGGAGCCTGTGATGTGATGGAGTATATTAATTCGCGTGTAGTTCAATTAGGAATTTAAAAAAAGAAAAGGAAAAGATGGTAACCGCGACGAGAGGACAGAAATTTGCAGCGGTCGGAGACGGCGCCATTATGGGGTCCAGCAACCAGGAAGGTGACGCAATTTTGCCAAACGATGTTGTAACAAGGCCACGACTTGTAATTAAGTGTTATGTAGTAAATGGCCATTAGAATCAATTCAATTTCCAGAAAGAGTGAACTTCCGTGAATGAAATGTAAATTAAATATGTATGAATGACTGAATGTTATTTGTAACAGTCCGAGTAACATTTCGGAATATTGTTTACGAATAAATAATTGCTGATCATATTGTCAGCATTATTAAATATCTGTATTTGTATTTTATTAGCTAACTAAAACCCAATGACTGAAGAAAGGAGCCAGGTCCCAAAATCAATATAATAATATATCGATTTCCTGTTTGGGGTCGACTTCACTAATTCACACCAAAATTATAAATTTGTAAACTTGGCATTTTCATGATTTCGTTGAGAAAATCATACATTGGACTTGGCAGTCAACATAAATTATTAACTGCTTATAAATTTTGACTCGCTCAAGTGCGGGGTGAAATAGTTAAAAAGGTTAATTATTAGTAAATTTTAATTCGTAGGTTTATGAGATATATATATATATATATATATATATATATATATATATATATATATATATATATATATATAAGCGGTTAATGCGGTTAGGTTTATGAAATATTCATCATAAACCTAAGAATTAAAGTTTACTAATAATTAACCTTTTTAACTAGGAAAATCATTGGATAACTCATTGTAAAGGTATTTCCACTGAAAATTACCTATATATATATATATATATATATATATATATATATATATATATATATATATATATATATATATATATATATATGCCATATCCAATGATTTTCCTTCTTCGTATACGTACGTATATAAAGAAGTAGTACAGATAAAATTATGCAATACTGTGAAAAATCGATTTCGAGATATCAACGGAAGTAGGTACACGTTTCGGGGTCCCCTAATACCGAAAAATGTTTTTGTTTTTTCAAAATGTCTGTCCGTCCGCCTGTGAACACCATTAGCGCTTAAACCATGCGTAGAATTTTTTCAAATTGAAGAAACCCCTGTCAATCTGACTCGAGTCGAAGCTTTGAGGTTTAGAAAAACTTTTTTTAAAATTTGGGCATTATTGCATGCAATAAAAACAAGGTATTCTAGAAAATGGCTTCAATTGATTTCTTTAAACTTTAGAAAGAAGGGGTCGTCCATAAATTACGTAACGTAGTTCCTCGGAAACTCAGGAGTTTTCTATGACAATGAACCCAAAATTCCACTCAAACGCCGTGTCCTAAAAATGGCTCAAAATGTTTTCTTCAGACTTTTCCAACGGATAGTGTTAATTGTCCTGTTTAATAGTGAAGTCCATTTTGGGGTATTCTTTTGTTTATTTGTTGTTGTTTTTTTCAAAAATTACACAAATATATTATTTTAAATATCTTCCACACCGTTTAAATGCTCATTTTAAACAGTTTGATGACATTTGAATGAGTGGTTGAAATGACATTTTTCGAAAACTCAAAAGCTTAATGTGAAAAAGAGCTTCAAATTTCGCATTTACACTAACGCTTAATCGCCATTTTCTTAAAAACAGCACCGAATTTTTCAATGATAATTGCTATTTAGAACGAGGTTTTACTTTTCTTTAACATTTTTAAAGTAATATTTTGGTTCTGCGGTTAAAAAATCAAAAAATTGAGAAACTTTCAAAAAATATACTTTATGCGGATTACATGTCAGCCGGCAAGAGGATTAGGACAAGATTGTTAAGCCAGTAACAGAAAGGAAATTAGAAAACTTTATTACGAGAAAGTCTGTGCCATTTTGTAACACCCTTGGTTTCTTTTTACTTTGTCGTACTAACTAGCGTAAAAAGAGAAATTATTGTAATCGTGCGCCAGAAAACGGCGAATTTTCGACACAAAAACTCTTATTGCTGGGCCCTGGTAACGAAAAAGTAGATAGATCCAGTTGTTAAAAATAGAAAATAAATCCTTCTAACACGTGATGTAGCCGCAATCCATGTTTTGTACGTCCTTCAGAACGAATAAATCGATTGACAGCTGAACGTCTGTCTGTGTCTGTCCGTCTGTGCACAACCCTAACACAAAAACCGTTCAGTCGATTTTCTCCAAAATTTATAATTCCCAATCGTTCTGGCTGATGTCGTCCTCCGGTTTTGAAATCGATATTTTAATTTTGGGGGGGTACTTTACATTAAGTTCAACGGATATTTTTTTTTTAAATGGCCTAAAATTTTTTTAATTAAATTTCGTTGTTGAATAGTGTGAAGGGCGTTTAAAAGAAGGGTGCAGAACTCATTTTCGTTAAAATCCTTGATTTTTCAATTCGTTCGATAAACATTCTTTAAAATTTGGGTGTACTTAATATAAAGCACCTGCGACATTTCCAAAATTTTCTCAAACATTTTTTCTTAAAATTTCTTGTAAGAATAGAGTAAAAGACTCTTATAAAGGTGAGATAGGTCCGATTTTCACTGTGAGTGAGAGTGTTTTCACTCTAAAGTGTCGAAAATTTTGAAAGTTTGAATTTTTCAGCGTCTTCCTACAACTACGAAATTAAAGATAGAGATTTTTCGTTGAAATGAAATTTGCTGTCTTGCTTTTATGTAGGTAATGTATATTTGTTTGTAAAATTTAGTTGTTTTCGGGCTATATTGCGTGCAAAATGTGCAAATTTAAAAATAACAAAAACAAGATTTTCTCGAAATTTTGTCTTTAAACTTTGGTAGGAAGTGTTGAATGTACTCTATGAAATGACAAAAGCCTATTCTTTTGTTGTTTTTTAAATTACGATAATAATTTTTTTTTGAGTTGTCTCCCACATCCGTAATATTTACATTAGCGGCGATTTGTTCATATTATTTCGTTTATGGATGCATGTGCTTTAAATGATATCATACAAAGTTTCTCAAAAACTCAAGTTTTCTGTGAAAACTATCTCAAAATTCCACATTATCAGAAATGCTCAAATGTCATTTTCTCAAAAAATGCTCCAAATTTTTTGTTGGAACATTTTCATGCGGATAGTGCTAATTGTGCTGTTTAAGATGACATAAGTCATTTTTCTATATATTTTTTTTTAATTACAAAAAATCTCTCACGCCATTAATATGTACGTTTTCAGCAAAAAATGTATGCATTGTTGCATTTGTGAATAGGGGTGCTTTTAATCCCTAATTTTAAAAACTTCCAATGGAGTTTCTTCAAAAACTTAAAAGATTTCTATGAAAAATAGTTTGAAATTTCACATTTACATGAGAACTTTAACACCATTTCCTTAAGAACAACACCATATTTTTTAATGAAAATTGCCACTTGGGACAAGGTTTTATTGTTCTGTTATATTCTTAAAGTAATATTTCAGTTCTATTATTAGGAAGCCAAAAAAAAAGAGAAAATTTCAAAAAATTTACTTAGGGCAGCAATAGATGGCAGATGGCAAGAGTATGTGGCTAGTCCGAATAGCTAGCCCAAACCAAAGAAAATGGAAAAGTAATACAAGAAAGTCTGTGCCATTCTGTAGCACCAAGAGTTTTTTTTTATTTATTTTTTTTTATTTTTTAATATATATTCAGAGTTATATGTATTCTTAACTATAGATTTTGTCATTTTTATTGCAATCTACCTATACTACATTTTGCACAATTTACAAGACAATTTTATTTGAACCACCTTTTATTTCTTACATTTAGCAAAGACAGGGCTCAAGAAAATGTGCGCAGATAATACCAACTTATGCAGTATTGTGTTCACTGTGGCAGATAAAATCTATTTAATTGCAAGTTAATTTTTAAGTTACTGAATTTCATAATAACTGTATCTAAAGATATTGAAGAGAATCAAACTCTGTTTGTTGCATTCTTTATTTTTATTTATTTACATATCTTAGTTACCTCTGCAGAAGTCCAATGCCTTTTCATTATGATTCAATTTAATTTTTGAGATAACTTGTCACCTTTCTCTTTCTTCATCAGTTTGTAAGAAAACAGACAATATATCAGTAAATGGGCAAAGGATGCAACTATTGCAAATAATACAAGATAAATTGAAATAAATAAGGAAGGAACTGTGGTTGATAGTTAAATAAAGGAAGTTTTCAAATGTGATATTTTTAATTATTGAAGTATATAATTAATTGTTAACAAACAACAAATGCAATACAAGAATGATTTTTCTATTAGAAAATTATTCTACTATAAAATACTGTGTATAAATACATAAGAATATACAATAGCTATTTTTTTACAATAAATAATTACAATGTACAAACAAAAGATGAAGAAATTTTAAGAAATAAATATTATTCAAGTATTTTAATAAACAAAACAGGTGAAACTATTGAAACTACTTCAATGTTTGGAGGTGAACGATTGCATGTTCTGCTTTATGTTCTACAAATTAAATAATCTCTTGCATAAATGTTACTGCACTTATTTATATTGTGATTATGAAGTAAATACTGTAAATAGTTAAAACATTTTAACAAAAGTTATAGGTTGCAACCATTCTAAGATGATTATTCAATATTTCAAATATTTATCATAGAATAAAAAAATTGGTATATGATTTCGTAATGACATTAAAACTACACATTTTCTTCAAAAAGTTCAAAACTATGAATGTTCACCTTGAACATGCAATCCATGTCTCTGTGCCTTAATTCTGGCAAGTAATTATCAATATTGAAGAGTTCCATTCCAGAAATCACTCAAGTTATTTTTTTGGAGAAGTAAAAAAATGTAGTACCTTTGCTGTACTTTAAATTAAATTTATTTTAATGATATTCATTGCTTGTTTTTAATTATAATTATACTCAAGTTACTAAAACAGTATATTTATATTGGAGTATTGTGTACACGAATGTCTTTTTCTTTCAGCAATGCTTTAGTTCTTTAGGAAATATCAAAATTCAAAACATTAAGTCTAATACACTATTGTTTACCATTGACACACCCTCTTCTCCCTCCTGATAGTTCTTTTGAAAATTTTGTATTATGAGCTTCTTCATAAAAAGTGTACTCTTTAGGGTTCAGTACAATAAATCTTTAAAATCTTTTTTGCACATTCATAACTGATGTACTTGACATTATAGTTATTAAAGCTTCACAACAATGGATAGCAGGCTTTCTGGAATATCAAGAGCAGAAACTATGACGTTAGTTGATTTTGGAATAATAGTTTTAAAAGAATTAGACTTGGAAAATGTACCTAATAGTATCCCTTATCTCATATCTACAGAACTAAGACAAGTCTTGCATCTTCATTACGAAGATAATGTGCATGTCAACCTAATGAAAGTGTTCATACAGAAAAAAAAAGAAAGAAAGAAAAAAAAAACAGCAAAAATTACTTAAATAGTTTTCAGAATAGAACTCTTCAATGTATGGAAGTATGTTCTGAATGTAGGAACATTATTTTAATTTCCAGAAACTGTAAAACAATTTCAGAACTATGTTTACTAAGTACTACAATCTTAAACACTGCAAATGTATTCACAAAGTATTGGGTGTATGTACATTAACTGAGCAGGTCTTATTCTAATAATAGGTTTCATATCCAGTTTACAATTATCAAGAATAAACCCTGTACAGTCCAGTTCACATTCACTTACTTTTAATGGATCACCTCCTAGTGCTAAATCTATACCCTCTAAATGTGTCGTATGCTAGGATGTTAATGGGATGAATTATTTAAGTACAAATGAGGAATACTGTCATGGATAATTAATTGTCTACTGATATGGACCCCTGTCGCAGACATTTTTGACATACAGAAAGATGGAGTACAAAATGAATACTTTGACCCACTTGAAGTGGAATCACAAGTGGAATTGTAAATTATTCTCAAAACCTATATTAGAAGTAATGTATCATGAAAATTCAGAGAGAATGATACAATACTAAAATATAAATCTTGAATATAAGTGAATTAATACAATTATACAAATTTGACACTTAGAATTAACTTTCATGTCAGGATTCATTATTTTTAACATCCTATCTCTTTTTGTCTATTTTAAACAGACTACTTTGAACTTGCACTATTATTTACTTAATGTTTAGAATAAATAGAATATATTTACAAAGGTACCCTATTGTATAAAATATGTTGGTACACATGTCTGTGTGTAAGCACGTTCTTCTATTAGGTCTTTATCTTCCCGTCTGACTTGCATTCTCATTCCAGATTTGAATAGAAAAGTTATCTAAAAGATATTATGAATGACGCC
Source organism: Gryllus longicercus (assembly GCA_038098605.1). NCBI lineage: Eukaryota > Metazoa > Arthropoda > Insecta > Orthoptera > Gryllidae > Gryllus > Gryllus longicercus. The sequence continues at coordinate 5,730,488 of JAZDUA010000026.1, forward strand.
AAGTTCATTTAAGAAAATGAAAGTGTTTTCACGCCGACCTGGATGGCCGAGGTAGTTAGAACATACGTCGACTCAGCGCCTCAGTCTGAAGGGTCGCGGGTTCGAGCGCGTCCATGGGCATGGTTGTTTATCCCTTGCCTTTCGTGTATGTGTGTTGTTACGAAGGGCCTTATGAGTTTGCTGTCTACAGGCCGATGATCCCGCAAGTGTGTCTAGTGTAAAAGATTAATGTGTGTCCTCACATGAGGGGTGTACTGGGTAGCGGGCGCGGAGAGTCGAAATCGACTACAGGGGAAAAAAAGAAAGAAAGATTGTTTTCACACTTCAACTTGCAATAGAATTGATCGTATTTCAAGTGGATTATGGATTAACTCTTATGGATTTTGTGCGAATGCCACGGGAAGTAGACAAATTGTAGGCAAATGCGACCAAATTGGGGCGGAATTGATGTTTGACTGTCCAAGGCAGCCGATCGGGAAACATTCTCGAAGGCTCACTCCGGGGCAAACACTGGATATGCTCTTAACTTCCCACTTGACAGTTCCGTCCAGACACCAAATTAGTTGAATGTTCGGGAGTAACAGGGCTGGATTAATATCGTAAGGGATCCTAAGCATGACAAACTGAACCCCGTAAGAATATTAATAAAAATTAATACCAAAATAAACTAAAACATTCTCATTTTAAAAATTTAACATTCAAATATTTTCCTTTGGGACCCAGTCACACGTGGGAGTAAAACCCCTCCGAAACAAACACAAACAAACAAACAAACAAACACACACACACACACACACAAGAATCAATAACAAGATAACAATTCGTTTAAAAAACAATTGAAGGGAGGCTGAATTTTTTTTAAATAGCCCTCCGCCATTTTTTAAAAATTAATTGTTATATTTAGTTTTAAAAAGTATTTGAGGGGCTGAGCTTATCCTTAGATTACTTATATTAATCCACCCCTGGGCGGCAAGATTTCTGGGAAGGTCGAAGTGGCGGCTATCACGTCAGACTAACTCCGTTGCTAATTGACGTTTCGACGAGCTGTCGAGTGCAGATTTAGTGACCAGAGTCAGTGCGTACACGCAGGATGGGCGACGCTGCGCCAGGAACTGTAGTAGCAGCGAGTGTCCCGTGGCTACGCCTGGTCGGCCTCCGTTGTCGAGGTGGTGTGAGTGGGCGCCCTGCAGCGGTACACGTAAGCGCTCACCGACAGGTCGTCATCCGTGCGCAAGCACATCTTTCCCTTGGGGCAGTCGCACCTGGAACACAGAGAAGTAATTATTAGTTGTGTTTATTTTCTAACGAACTCTTCACGTTTTAGTTAAGTTGTTTCTTCAAAATCTGTTTTCTCAAACGAGTCGCACATTTGAATTGATTTATGGTCCATACAATTGTAAATCACTTATTGGACAAATTAAATTATGAAAAAGTGTTTTAATACCATGATGCTAAAGAAAAATTAAACTTAATTTCCAGCTAGATTCGCATGTCTTCACTGCGTACGCCAATTTTGTCGAGAATACTACATCCTTTTCAACTCTCCAGCGAGTGTGAGAAATAGTGTAATTTCATGAGTGAAGTAAACTGTCAGTGATGCGGAAGAAATGTGGACCCTGATAGCTATCTAAATGAAGTGAGTTGGAATGAAAATTGCTTGATGTGGGAATTCCTTACTTGCTTCCATCTTAAGATTAGAGTGCTTTAATGCTTAATGATAGCTTGGTGATGATATGAAGTAATTCATTCTCTTTACTGCCATTTGCAGAAAATCAGTAGAATACAATTGTTTTCAACATTTTTATGATCGACACAAATTCCCGTATTGACTTTAGAAAATCTTCAAGTTCTCTATTTACGCTTACCAAATTTCGTAGTCCACATTCAGAAACAAAATGATGCGAGTCCATCTTAGATTCTCGTATCGAACGCGACTGACTCCGCGTGAATATGGGATATTGCGACCATTCTAGAACTCATTATCTTCTTCGCCAAATGGAAGTCCAAATAATGATGCTGTACAACGTAGTGGCTTCATTTTATTGTGGACGTGTCTCGAAACATTTGTCTTTATGAACGTGTCATGTTTGAATTTTTTTTAAAGATTTTTAAAAGTTTGAAGAAAATGTGGATTAGTAATTGTGATTTAAAGTTTGCCTTTCGGAAATGTAGTCTTAATATTAATATCTCCGCAGAACATGACATAGCATGACCAAATGAAACTTCATGAAAACATTCCTCTACTGTTTTATAATGTTTTTATTTTTGTTTGCTCTTTGTTCTACTTAGATTGAGAGGAAATACACATTGTATTTTAAATTTGCCAACTTTTTGCCTTTAATTATTTTATTAATTTATTATTTGTGACGAGCAAAAATTATTGCATCAACTTATACAGTTCCTCAGAACAGTAATGTTGACTATTCAACCAAACCATATTTCCGACCGATAGAGAGAGGAAATTCGGAATTGAAGGGTTCTCCCAGAGTTTAAAAACAACCCAGCACCTTCTAAATTACTAAGATATCCTTGAGTAACAAGTTACGAAATATACACAACCTCTTACTGAAGTTGTTTCTTGAGGAAAGAATTTTCCAAGTTTGGTGAATAACGTTTAAGAAGAGACTGCTTTTAGAAATAAGAGCAATACTATTAAGACTTGCCCATCCTTATGACACCATATTTAGTTTATAACTAAGAATGTTAGAAGGGAGAGTAGAGAAATGAAGACTTCAAAAGTTGATCTCATAATCTCAACTTTTTCCGCTGTGATTTATCAATTTGTTTTTTCCCCCGAACACTCTCAGCTCCAATCTAACTTGCAGCTAAGAAAGTTGTAGTCAAACTCATTTTTAATTTCTTTATGAAAACTCCCAATTTAGTTTCGTGGAGTCTAGGACTGAATTGCAGTGATTGTGATGATGTGAAGACAATGTACACATTCGAAGAAAGTTTTCAATAAAAAAAAAATTCACAGAAAAATACTTTCTTCGTTTATTTTTAATCATATTTTCACGACTACGAAATATTGTTATAAATATTCCCATAAATATTATTTTAAATACAATTCCTTTTTGTTTTTGTCAATAATCTGAAAGTGTAATGCAACCCTCGCCAGCATATAAAAAAGCATGCCGAGGAACAGGCTAACGCGCCGCTCCAAACAATCCCTCTCAATGTGAGATAGAATTGAAAAGGTAATATTAAAAGATCGTTTCTAGATTGGGGAAAAACGCTAGTTATTCAGTGGTTAAGTTGGCAAGACCCCTATTAAATAGGGACTGCAGCTGAAGCGCCGAACCGCTGACAAAGCTAGTGTTTCTCACTTCGACCAAAAAACTAAATGCTGAGCTACATGTATGGTGTTATTCATATAAAACGAGATTTAATTTCTGCTTCATCTGTGTCCGTACGGTAGCAATAGACTTCCATTTGTCTTGAGGCAGTCGCGATTCGTATGGCCGCCAACCGTCAATGGCGGCAGACTGCCACCCGATGGCTGAATGCCACTCGATGATCGTCAATGTTTTCGAACCGACTGAATCTCGCGAGTTTATATTCACGTATCTATTGAACCTATTGCTTTTTCACTAACCAAAAGAAATTTAGGGAATGTTGAGCGTGCTAAAAGTTCAATTTTTAACACTATAATGCTGAAAGTGAGACGATATTCAAATGCTCAGATAAAATTGTGAATGCAACAAAGAAAACAAAATACTTTCGTCTGATCGGCTACAAGTGATCTTAATGTAACATTGTGCCCAATTAAGTGATTTGTACAATTGAATTAAAATAAAAGGAAAGTCAGTAAGGCTGTCTAAAACAATTGTCTACGACACACATAGTAAAAGTTATTTTATTTTGGTCGAAGGATTGCGACACGTGACCTGACGGTCTCGAGTCGCAATATTTCATACTCTTAAAATAAAATGTTAGTAACTCGTACTATTCGTATCGTAAATTATTATTACAAAGCACCATTAACGCAGAAAGGGAGAATTTTACATTCATTTTGAGAATATTGATGATGATGATGATGATGATGATGATATAAGTCCATTCAATCCCTGAAAGGGCAGGGGCCTCCCGTCAGAACCCAGGGGTGGTTCTGGTTATCTCTTTAGGTGAACAAAGTCCTTAAGATTGAGTACATTACCAATGTATAATTTGTAAAGAAAACCAATGCATTATGACGCTTCCTACGAAGAGGCATCAAGAAATACGGACCCCTGCCTAATTCGACCACTGCGTTTCTCACGTGTCAGAAGTCACGTGTTCATCCCTGACCCCACTGAGGCCTCACGCGGACCACGAGTGGGCGTTACCGCGCATCTATTCTTCGATTTTAGTAAAGTGACTTTGATGATTGTTCAACTAGGCGCGGTTATGCAAACATGAGTTTCAGTACGACTTTTTTTTTTAGTTTTGAAGCTCCCGATTGGATAACCGCATCCCATCTGATCGAACAGCAGAAGTCCCTATAATAAAATCGGGATCTCTGCGTGCGTCTGCCGGCGCGGCGTGCAGCGGCGCGGCGTCGGCGCTCGCGCTGCATGCCGCGGGATCACGCGCCATTCACAGCGGCGGGGCCTCCACCGTCCGCCACGGTCGGACCTTTACGTAATGTTGCGTGCCAGAGCCGTTGCGCCGCGCCGCGTCGCCGTCGCCGACCCCGAGGCCCCCGGGGATGGTCGCGGTGGATTAGGCCTCTCGCAGAAGCGCACACGCGACGCCTTGCGACGACCGAGCCGGCGCGGGCGTCAAGCACGCCACTCGCTGCCGGCGTTTTACAGTTCTCTTGACTGGGGTCAGGGTCTTCCGACGGCGGGTGCGGACGTGAGAGTCCCCTGGCGGGAGCCCCGGCGGCATGCAAGCGGCGCGGCGCGGCGCGGCGCGGCGCGATGCGACGCGGACATTGGTAATTAGAGAGTCTCGTTTGTGGCGGCCACCTACCGGAATGACCCAAAGCTGTGTCAACTTGACGTATTCCGAAGAATAATGCAAAAGGAAGTCGTGGATTTAGAAAGAATGCTCATCATTTAATTGAGTATTAATATAAAGTCGGCATTGAACATTAGGCGGGTCAATAGGCAGAAACCTGTATTAATCTATACAAATAATTATATTTTAAGCGGCGAAGATCATGCGAACATACTTTTTACCATAGCTCAAATTATTCTCCATATAATCAATGCATTCAATTTTCTTTTCATTATTAACGATTTCTATTGCTAGTTTACCGATAATATTTCATAATTAATGTTAACATTTAATTTTGATAAAATTTCAAATAAAAACATTCAATAAGTTAACGCATTCTATTTTATTTCCAATTCCCTGAAATATTCTTCGCGTATGAATACAATTTTGAGAATATTGTTTTAATAAGTTAGCATTTTCCTATGATAGCTTTATGTGATCACTCCTTTAAAATCTTCAGTATTTAAATCACGGTTCTGATTCACTAATTTTAGTCGAAATATAATCTGTGATGATGCCTAACAGTGTCATCGAAACTGTATGTAAGAAAATGCTTCCACTGACCCTCTTTCACATTTTGCAATAAGCGAAAACATTCTTACTAGCTATCCTAAAATACCCTGCATAAAGCTTTTGCAATTATGACCGAAGACCACCTTCTTCAGATTGCGTTCAACAAATGAGTGATGCTAACGGGAGCTGTGACGGCCGCTACTCGAGGAAGGCGCGGGCGGGCACGACGCGTTTCCACTCAATGGGCTGAAACAGGCAGCTTTTGGCACGCGCAAGAGCTGTCCGCGCCGACCTTAATGCGAGGACGAGCGACACGCGGCCTTTCCCAGAACCTCGGAGCAGTGTCCTCTCCGCACTATCGTCTCTTCTGGCCGCGAGTAGGGATGTGACCTTAAGGTTGATGTTTTAAACATAGGCATATTGAAGCCAACGTTTTTTTAACATGGATGTTTTGCGCTCCATATTTTAACGTTTTGTGCTTGAAGTTTTGTAAATGAAAATTTCCCACAATCAAAATTTTATAAAAGTTAAAATATGAAATAACGAATAGTGCCTTCTTCGGCGAACTGAGGACTGGCCTTTTGAAATAACCCTGCACGCAAAGACTCTCGGGCTCATGCTGTTAATATTTTTAACTTTTTTTCAGTTAAAACAATTTTAAATTAATAAACGACCACTGCCAAACTAAATTTTGTAGCGCACGAATTTAATGTTAGATGTTACCAAACCAGCTTTAAACATGGATGTTTGTCGTTCGATGTATTATTAACATCGATATTTCAATTTTGAACATCGATACTTAGTAACATCGATGTTGTGTTATCGATGTCGCATCGCTGTCCTCGAGGCGCGTTTCGCGTCAGAAGGACTCACTCAGCACTAGAGTAACGCAACTTGAGCCGCGCCGCCATTTAAAGCCTCTCTCTGCCAGGTGCGAATGGACGGGGGGGGGGGAGAAATGCCGATGATCTCCCCTCTGAAGAGCATGATGTTCCCTGCTGGGAATGTATTAATTTAATCTTTCATGGTATACATTTAATCCGCATTAGATGTCTGATTTATGATTTCCACATTTTTTAATTCAAAACACGGAATCCACATAAAAAAATTGATCAGGAGAACATTGCCGAATGCATTTTTAGGTTTAATTCAGACTGTTTGTGTGAGAAGAACTTGATTTCACTGGTCGTTTCCTCGATTAGCCCTCTCCTGGAGTGTTTAAGCCCCCTCCCCTCGAGAAAATTGCATATTCTTACTCATCTCGCTCAATAGCTCTATGAGAAAGCTTACAGAAGTAATCAATACCAAGTTCAATTGTTACAAATAACGTTAATTGAAGGTAGTGTGGAGATTTTCGAGTCTATTAATTTGGATCGGGGTTGACTGGTGATTCCCAGCACACATCACTGCCCTGTTCAAGAGGATATAAAATGGCGGAATCGGTGACCCGAAGGAATGCGCCACTCTCTGCATCCAGGGCCGCGACCGCAGCGGGGCTGTCTGGGTGCGTGCCGGAGAGCGTCAGACAACGACCTACACAAACGGCCGGACGAGAGCGCTGACACAGGATGCGTGAGCACGCCGCCCGAGGGAGGGGGTCGTGAGACAGGTGGCGCGGGAGGTTCACACCGCGTGCTTGAGAACGTGCCAGTTGTCGGCAGAGCGAGAAAGAAAGCAGGATGATTAGATCGGCAAAATATCGAAGCTGCTTTCTTTCAAATATGCTCTTGACGACAAGTTGATCATGATCGTGTGCTAAACAACTTCAGCTTCTTTGGAATAAGATAAGAACTAAAACGCTATTTTGTAAAGCTTGTGTTTCATAACTGTACTACCTATATCTGATTACGTAAAATATATTCAAGTATTTTCAATTTTTATATTACTCTTTACTCGAAGATTCTCCCGTTATTCCTCACCGAGCAGTCATGTGACGAAAAATTCCTCACACAAATTAATTAAGTGAAATGGTAACTCCTCCCCCTATAGCTAAGTAGTAAGAAAGAAGACAATCATTTCCTAATACATCTTACAATTAGTATGGACATTTTCTATCGTTTAGTACATTTCGTATTATTTCGAAAAATTCAAGACTGACGCGAGAATTTAAATGACATCAGAAAAGGCAAGAAGAAAATAAGAAAGAATACCGTTTTCATTATAACTAGTATTACTGTATTCAATGACGAAAACAAGTGAATTATTGAATCACCAAACTTTGAAACCATTCGTTATTTTCACGGAATAAGATTGATTGGAATATTTCATTGTCAGCGTCCGAGTAACAAATCATTATCACATCAAAACATCACAGATACAGTACGGGTAATTCCCTGTTGGTGAAGTGATTTTGCTTCCCGGAGCAAGAACCGATCAAAACGGACGCTTCACAGGTGGCGGGAGAAGGGCATTGAGGGCATTGCCTTCGGCTCTGAGGCGAAGAATTTACCTGACGTGGTTACAGAAATTATATGTAAATAATTAATTAAGGTGCTCGAAAAATTGTCTCGACTTAGCCAACTTTTGCAGTTTTGTAATTTTCTTCTCATAGTATTCAAGTTTAAAATTGTGGAAATTTCTTTGCCTTGTGTCATCGCTCGTGGACTGCAATAGTTGCACAACCCAAAAACGATGAATTTTGAGTGAATGTACGCTACAGAATTACATATTGGACCTCCCAGCAGCAGCAGCAGGATATCTTACAGTAAATTATTCCACCAACAAATGGCAGAAGTTTGAATGCAAGAATGATGTATTTCAATATATGATGAAACTTCAAACTTATTTATCTCAAAACCTGATTTTTTAGTTGTGTCACTATCGCAGCCCATAAACCATCTATTATTGTGTTTAAATTAGTTTGGTATTTAAGAAAATTACGTGTCCTTATATTAATTTTTTCTCATTATAGAAGTGAAAAGGAGGATTAATTGTGTGTTACAGAATATTTGGGCGTCTCCGAGACCGTGGTTCTGATTTAATTTTGTACTCTTAAATATTCGCAGAGTAAAAAATATAATCTGAATTCAACTGACAGTGTGAGGACTACCTAGGGGTCGATGGTGTGTGACTATTACGTGTGTTAATTCGAATGTCTGTGACTGTATTTGCCAATGTAGCTGGATGAGCGTTATGATGCGAAAGCTTTTCGAGAATTCTCCTATGGAAAGCAGGGGATGAACTTACGTGTTCTTCATGAAGTAGTCGACGCGGCGAGTGAATGGCACGTACACTGCCCAACCACAGGGCGTACTGCTGTGGCAAATCTTGGGAGGCGCCTCTGAAGACGGGCTGCTATTCGCCACCGCTCTCTAAGAACAAAAAGAAAAGAAAATATCACCCACTGTCACAGGTACTAACGAAGCTATTTTGGAGTAGGTTTGGTAGTTTGCATGCGAACGTGCAATACCTAAGAATTTTGTACAGAAGAAAGATAATGTTGATATTATATTTGAATGAGCTCTTTTTACAAATAATAATAATAATAATAATAATAATAATAATAATAATAATAATATTGATATTAATGTTTATTGCCCAAGTACATAATGTATGTAATCGTTATTCATTCCCAGACTCCCTCTGCTTGGTGAACGCAAAGCACTTCTGTTGCTTTTAATTTGAGAATGATACCTTCTGTCAATTAATTGTGCATGGTAACAAGTTTAAGATATAATATATCAGATGTAAACAGTGGATGAGTCTTGCTTCTTTGAAGAGTTTATCGGTCCGAAATCATAACATTTCGCGATCTTTTAATCTCTTGAAACTGAGGCAAATAGGACGAAACCAGTGCAAACCAAGCGTAACTGAATAACATCATTAAGGAAAGGGTAATAACAGTAACACAGTCGTCATGTCACGATCGAGCGTTGCCCAACTGCTTTCCCCCTTCCAACCGGATTCTTCGCCGCCGCTTGCTGCGACCTGTGTCTCGGCACCGTCCATCCCAGAGGCCTTTTCTTGGTCGTCATCGTTTCATACGACAACCAATCACCGGAGGAGCCCTCTCCTTCGGCGCGCGGAAGGCTCGCTTGCGCCAGCGCCCTTGCGACACCGGCACCGCGAGTCAAAAGTCGCTCCCCGCCCCGCCCCGCTCCGCCCCTACCGTCCCGTCCCGCCTCGCTCCGTCCCGCCTCGCCCCGCATCGCACCACGTCGTTCCTCCCCGCCCCGCCAGCCCCACCCCGCCACGCCCCGCCCCGCCACGCCTGATCGCTCGCGTGCATGAACACCAGCCTCCGCGCGCCGCCCCCTCACCGAGCCTTCGAGCCTCCTCATCCCCTCCGCCGGCGCGACCGATTATCGGCGAGCGACATCTTTACGCGTTTCAACATCCGGTCGCAGTTGCACCAAAGGGAGGAAGCCGCCTCCCCACTCCCCGGCCGCCTCAGCCTATTGCGTCGGACTTCGGCCACGCCGCCGGCGCTCGCGGCCACTCGCAAACGCCGACGGCGTCTTTTGGTTTGCGCCATCAATCAAAACAGGCGTTAATTAAGGTCTGGTAAACACCATGCGATAGCCGCCGGACACCCAGACGATGACTCCGGGAGCTTTCGCAACTCTCGGAGTCGATAACCCTTGTCAGAAAGCAGCGGCAGTCTGACGAGGCTGCACAGGAGGCGCGGCCTCCCAGCCCTAGTCCAACGGATCCCAAATTCACGGCGCGAAAACGAACTCTCGATCCTAATTCCACATCACATATATCGTAACTGCGAAAGCCTATTTCCTTGATTACAATCAGGGCCCGATTAATATCTTACGGAAGCCTAAGCATCAAACTATGGGGCTCCTTTTAATATTGAAATATAAAAAAATTGTTATAAAAGTGTCTATGAATTAATATAAAATGTTGTTTAAAACATTCCTTGGGGCCCCTAATTAGGGGGATCTCCAAGCACGTGGTTTGTCTGTTTTTGTTTTAATCTATTCCTGGATATGTTTACCCCCTGTACAACGGAAGCAGACCTTTATGTTTCTCACGGAGGACTTTGAGAGTTTGTTTCTTCCCGCTCGCGTAACTTTTTAACAAATCAACTTATTTTGATGATCCAAACGAACTATTTTCAACTATGGGAGCGTTGTAGGCTAGACGAGTTTTAATAATCAAAAGTTTCAGTAAGCTAGGCAATATTCTAAAAATCAAAAACACATTCACATTATTGCGCTAATCAAACATCATAGCAATGTCGTGGGTATACGTCTTCTATAACAGTTTTGTTTCATGATTGACTAATAATCTCCTTCTTAGGAATATATAATCCTTTCTGCGTGGGAAAATGCTCGTCAAAGAATGCACTTTATTTCAGAATGCTGAATGTCATACAATTTGTACGACTTCCATGGAATAACTGTTATGGAACAATGAAAAATTATTATTAGGAAAAACTGATTAGGAATTTTATTTCCTGATAAAATATATATTTTTCCATATTTTTGCTTATTGTTCCGTTCATTTAATTTATTTTCCCATTAACGTTGTCTTTTCAAGTTTCAACATTTTGACCTTCTCTCAAGTAATATTGTTTACTTTGTAGTGACACATCTGTATTAACATTTGCATCTCTTATGTATTATATGTATTATAAATGCCTACAGATTACTTTTTTAATGTGTCAATAATTCTCGCGGAATTGTCGTTTCGTATCTGAGAGTGTTCCACGAGAAAATTAGACGCACTATAGCAATAAAGACTGTCACGTCCCAAATAGTTTCCTAGCATTTCATGTCTATCAATGAAAAATCACGGTGATGGGGCAGAATGTCGACATCGTCCGATTCGTCCTGACGTCGTTGTTATCGAATCTTCTTGCCCTTGTTTGGGTTTGCAGAGGCATAGACGTCAGAAGCAGACAGAATATCTTAGAACACCAGAGATTTCGGACGATTTACGTTACAAAACGTTATAGATGTTTTTAGCTGTATCATCTATGCAACAGAGCAATACCGTGTGACAATGAACGCTGTGCAATGCATTTAATATTGAATAGATGATTGAAAATTTTCTTAACCATTTAATGGTACAAGTGTAGAGAAATATATTTCAATTAAAAATTTGGAGCATGATCTAGATACATGGTATGAAGTCAGGTGCTGCGCAGAGATGTAAATTAATGATGAATTTTAAAGGAATCTGCCACGATTGATACAGAAAGTTCGAAGTATTTCTAACATTTCCCGAAAAAAAAACAGTAATTATAAAATGTATAATATAGTACGTAAACTCCTGTTTAATGGAATATTATCGGAAAACCCGATACAAACCAAAACTATCGTATTAAGGGTTTGCACTTGACTGTGCATGTGAAGTGATCGTGAATATCAGTAATTATTATTAAAATGCAAAATAATAAAGGAAACAATATATTCAATTGAAATAAAATAACTACGCATACCTCTCATGCCCATTGCCTTTCGAATACCTCCCATTGCGCAGTTGTTCGAACTCAATGAGGCCGAGCGGTATAGAGGGGGGAAAAGAGTTTTCGGAGTCCTTGGAGATCTACTGAGCGAGATAGTGAATATTTAGTGTTTCTGGTCACGTCAACTAATGCAGCATTAAGTCATCGAAGTGGATTGCATGTTATATCGCAGGAGGTAAGCGGTGTTCTTCCCGCGCTGGAACTTAAGACCCGGCGCCGACACCTCAGCTTGCAAGGTTTTCCCGCTCTAGCGTGCACTTGCTTCGGTAGTATAGCGCATGTAAGTGTGTGTGTGTGTGTGTGTGTGTGTGTGTGTGTGTAAGGGGTGTGTATGAGGAAGGAAAGATCGCGCTCGGTCCATGGTCTATTTGTTAGAGTATTGCTCTAACAATCGCCTTGCACTGATTGGAGAGACCACGGAAACTACGAATCAGAGCAGCTGACCGCCATAATTCTCCTCCAGAGGTAGAAGCTATGCAGCCAGTGACGCCGCCCGAGTCCGCCACCGGCAGGTCTCAAATCTTAACACCTCCCGCAACGACGCCGCAGCGGCACAAGGGTCGCCCCTGAGCCATCACGGCAGAGCCGCGTGAGGCGGGCGTGGGCGGACGCGGGAGAAGGAAGAGGTGGGGCCTGTTTGTAAACAGGAGGCGACCGCTACGCCGCCGGCTGCGACGGATGTTGAGGCTGGCGCAGCGAGCGCTGCCGGCGCTACTCCAGCAGTAGTACGAGTGACCTCGGGGTCAGCCCCCGCGACCGGCGGGCGCCGCGCCGCGCCGCGCCGAGGCCCCCGGCCGCCCGCTTGTGAATGGAGGCAATCACGCGCGCAGCCACTGCGCAGTAGCTGCGCCGAGCCGCGCCGCGCCGCGGCTCACCGCCGAACCACCGACGCGGAGCCAAATAGGCCGCCTTCCTTCCAGTTTTGGGCCGATTTTCAAAAGAAAGCGTACGTGGTGAAGGTGGAGGGCTAATTTGATCAAAGATGCTCTCTCTCTCTCTCTCTCCCACTTTCAATCTTCCATCCTAAAATGTAGATAGGATAGCCAAATGCAAGACAAATATTCATGACTACGAGCGAATTCCACTAATGTAATTGACCAATATTTTTGCAATCAGCGGCAATTTCCCGTATAAGCCATTTCAAATAATTCGAAAGTTAGAATCGTTTACTGCATGTCCTGTGTCTAATATTTATATAATAAGCAGCAAAGAAGCTTCACAATCAAGGCTCATAATCCACATAAAATGTATAATCGAAGGGATTCAGTTCACGATCTCTCGTGCGTATACCTAAGATTGGCTGGCAGATGCAATGAGAGAAAGGAGGATGTAAATGTAGATTTCTCCCCATAACGACCTCTTCCCTTTCCTAGTGAACAACAGTTCCAAGAGCTTTCTCTAATATGGTAAAGGAAATAAGGTTTTCTCTAGTTTCTCTCTCTTGCGGTTGATGCAGTGTGGCAGTCACTATGTCATTAGTGGGATCGAGACTGTGAGTCACGCCTACATTTCAGTCGTGCTCTTTCCGCGTAATTTTGGAGTTTATTGACTTACCGGGAACTATGACTGGAGGATCTACTTGACCGACGCCATAGTACTTTATTCATTCAATGGAAGCTCCGAATCGAAAATTGTCTCTCAAATATGGAGATGCGGTAGATGACCCGAAACGTGACGCAAGTCACGTTTCAACTGTGTTCTACGACACCATTCGCAGTCCTCGAATGCACGTCGGGCTAGACTTAATCATACTCGGATGGACTTAATACTTTGACCTTCCTTCTTTTACACGCCTCAGGGTCTGACTTCCTAGTTACATCATCAAAACAAGAACACGTGGTAACCATGCGAGTACCCACAAACACGAGAAACGTGATCACATACTTAGAAGACATCAATGTTTGTTCACTCCTTGCCCAAGACTCGTGGACGTATCATTACTTATATATGCATTTTATGTGTAGATATTAACTATACTCCCTCTAAGGAAGTAAGCTTCCCATATATCAATATAAGCCACCGTCGTCTACAGAAAGCCCCTAACCGTGTCCCGAACGTGCTATTGCTGGACATTTTCCTTCTCTAGGCCTACATTATTTAAGATGAACATTTAAGGAATTCGTTAGTTATGAAATTGGGAAAAATGAAGGCACACATGCAACCCGAAACACATGTTACACTGAAACTCACATTACAATGCGCATAATTCTGAAATGAAGCGTTCGAGGATCTTAAACCCAAGACACATATGTTGTGTTTCTCGGCATTTACAAAATGAGTTATTTTTCCTGCCATTCCCTTATATTTTTTAAGTGAACCCCAAAAAGATTCGTTGAAAGTTGTCGTCAGAAAGTTTGTGTATAAATCTATTTTCACCTTTGAAGGAAATATTTAAAAAGTGCGGAATATCCGCACAGATCCAACTATTTCTATACAATCGTAAGACTTCGAATGTCAAACTTTTAGAATGACAATTCATAACTACGGATAAATACAATGTTTTTTTTGTTAAGATTTTATTGAATGTTTGGAAGGTTATTAATAACCTCGTCCAGAAAATACTTCATGAAGTGGATAATACGCGAGGATCTCTCAGTGCATTTATGTTCAAATTAAATAGACCATCGTGACACAACGTTGCCCCTGTGAGGGACTGCAACCCGCTGCCCGCAAGAGGCGAGCTTGTAGCCGCACCGTGAAGCCGGGGGCGCATCAGGCTGAACGAAGCCTGTGCGAGCGTGGCGATCCGTGGCTTCTCCAGTCGACTCGTAATTAGATTCTTTCGCGAGTGCTTCCTTTGCTTGAACATGCACATTTGATTTCAAACGTGAGCAGAAGACATGCAGCGGAACTAATTAAAAGAATGTTCAACTTGTTCAGTTTCTAGGCAAGTAACTTCGTTCAGGAAGAAAAGTAAACATTTAATTTTCTTCATATTATTTCCGTTTTGTATAATTATTAGATAGTGTCAAATAAAATGTAATTACATGGAGAAAATACGCTTCAGGATTAATGAATAGGAAAGAAAATTTCGTACTTGTAGCGATAGTCTTATGAACCTACTGATATCTCAGAAAGCGTAAACATTATAAATAACTCTTTTTATACTCGTACCAACTCATTAGAGTTATGTTTTATATAATACAATATTGCTTGCTTCATTCCTGACAATTACGTTTGCATCTTTCCGTCTTAGATAAAGTACCAATAATGAATAACGAACATTGCACATATGCAACCTCTCTAGACTATGCTCTAAATGAAATTTTAAAAATTTCATTACATTTGTTCAGATACTGTACACTTCTCATTTAATTAAAAAAAAACATTCAATTGCAGAGCCAGAACATATTGCTCATTAATTATTTTAAAAAGTCTGTTACTAATGAAAATGTGACTAAATGACTTATGATATGAACATAAATTAATAACTCTCAAGTACTTAAGAAAGTACAGTATGTGTACTAAGTAGACAAAAGAAGTAAATTATTGGCAAACACACAAGAGATAACTGTAAAGCAATTATTTGCATTTCCATTATTTCTAAACCCGCAAAACTGAACATATAATTTATTTTACTTTAAATCACTGTTTTAAAAAAAATTACGAAAATAATTCATTTTGAATTTATTATTTTAATAATAAAATAGTTAAGGTACATCATTTGTGTACTGGAAATATTGTAACAATTGTTTTCATGAACGCACTTCCCTTGCAAAAGATATGTCGTTTCACTTCACTACTGTTTGCTTCATGTTACAATTTCAGTGATTTGCTGTTTGTGAGAAGCCAATAGACCTGAGCAAACGCGACTTTTTACCAGATATTCAGTTAAGAAATGTAACGGGAGCGAAAAGGCATTTGTCACAGCATGCATGACCAAATCGTGCCCTCCACTAAGCTACGTACACCCCCTTTTCGTGATTCTCCTCTATCGCAAACTTAAATAGGTATTTTTTATTTTATACGTTCACTACTTTTTATATTCATAAATGTTGTTCCGTCGAATATAAAATGAAATAAAAATGTGAAATAGTTTAGATATTAGTATCCGTTTAACTATTTTTCCTCTCATTCACGACATTCCTGTCAGAATCTCAACTTTTCTTCCAGCAGAAAATTATTACTTTTTTAATAGTGATGTAGTGATAAATAGTTTATAAATAATCACAAACTGGCGAATTTATTATTCTCTACGTATACTACATTCTTCATTCTCCTACTTCTCAGCACCATCCATATCTAGCACTTCATTCGATTTGAAAATGTGCGGCTGCATTTTCCCGAACACCCCCCATCCCACACTTGACATCCTTCCCAACCCGTACCATTCCATTCCGTATGCGTATCTCCGTTCCGCACTCTCACCACAACAGAAAAAGTCCCTCCAAGCACATCCTCTCCTTTTTAATAGTTCCTCGAGTCCTTAAGCTTTCGCTCTAGCTTTCCCTGCCTCCTTGTCTCTCCCTTTCTAAATTGTGCTTATGTATCGCCAAGTTCAATCCCGTAACATCCAGTACTATAAACATACACTGAGATTGATTTGTGTGCGCCATGTTTCCACGTCGATCCCCGAGACTTCATCTCCAAAGCACGAACATCCAATCAGGAGGAGAGCAACCCGAAAGCCGCATTTCCCATCACGCTCCCCGAGACTTCCCTCCGGTCCGAACCGCTCGTAACCAGCGTCGGCCGTGCTCCGCGCCGCCTGGCCGGCCGGCCGCGACCGTTCGCGCTGCCTCTGTGGGCGCGGGACGTCCTCCGGGGCTGCCTCCTCATTGAAGGATTTACGGCGCGTGGGCGCCACCAGAAGGCGCTGATTCCCGTGCCGCGGGCGGCGGCGGAAGCGCCTTCCAGATTGACCGAGTTGACGAAGTTACGAGGGAGATTCAAAATGTCACCGGGAAGCGGATGCTCTCTAATTCCAGCCTACGTCGGCTTTTCGAGGCAAGGCGACGTTGAGGACGATAAGCCACGAGACCGTAGAGACATGAAATATTGTGAAAACCTAGCGGTTTAGAGATAAATAATTATAATTTTCTTTTGTTTCAATAACGTGTTGGATTTCTTCTCATTTTACAAGATCTCGAATTGAAGCAACGTACGTTCAAGAAGAAAGAGTAAGTAAAAGACGTAAGTAGTAAATAAAGCAAATAAGTAAATAAAAGCACTTAAAATAAGTTTTTCGGTTCTTGCTTTAGCGGTACATAATTCTTGATTGATTAAGTTGCGTTTTGCGTTTTATAACGCTTATCAATACTGTAAAATGTTAAGACTTTATTGTTACAAGTTGGAGCGGCTCATATTAGTAGTTCGGTCAACATGCAAATTCCACGTGTTTTCTATGCATCAAAGAAACATTAACATAGATAGCTTCTAATGTGAATGAAATGCACTAAACGCGAATTAATATAACTTGATTATTCACGAAACCTATAGACTATTTTTTTTCAGTCACGGAATTTTACATCAATAGTTTCGAACAAGGTATCATAAAGTTAAAACATGAAGTGAAATTACCGGAAGAACAAACAATAAATCAATTATAAAAAAATCATTCCTGAAATAAAAATACATTTGAGAACATTACCAAAAAATTCATGCAATTCGATGGTGAATTCTTCCCTTTTGCTGATTCCATTGTGAAATTACTTAGTATTTATAAGGGTGTAGAAACGAGAATGGTAAATTAATGATATCACCAAACATTAAAAATTGTAAAGCAGTGAATTAGCTCCGGTTTCCTAAGGAGATTTTGTCCACATTCCAAGTTACATTACTTCATTTATTGGCAATAATTTTGTCATCTTCAAGCGTCAACATTACCCTCGAACATTATTAATCGAAATAAAAATTTGATGCAAGAACACAAACGATATATTCGAGAAAAAAAGGCATTTGAGTAGAACGAAACCAACAACAAAGACAGAGAAGATAGCACTCACCTTGCTGTGGACGGCGGCGGCGTGAGCGGGCGTGAGGGCGGATAGCGCCAGCAGCACGCAACACGCGACTGCGACGGCAACGGCGAACCTCTGCATGCGGTCCATGGCTTCAGACACCGGGCGGGCGCAAACGCGACGGAGGATTTCGGCTGATGCAAGGGGATGACGCAACTGAACACGCGGTTGCAGCGGCTGCGTCGAGGTCTCGACGAGGAGTACGACGGCGGCGTGCGTAAAGCTCACTAGAGCGCAGCGGCGGCGGCGGCAGCGGTGGCGGCGGCGCGCGAGAGGCAAAGGCGAAGGCACGTCGGCTGGGGGCGACTTCGGAATGCCGCGTCCGGCGCCCAGCTGCCCTATATAGGGCGCCGCGATTGGCCCGTTGGTGGGGGGCCGCCGGCCAATGAGCGCGGCGCGGAGAGGCACGGCGCGGGCGGCGTGACGCGGCGTGGTGAGGCGTGACGCGCTGCGCGGCGTGCGTCGCGTTTCGCACGGCGGCGGAGCGGCCTCCTTCGCCTGCGCGCCGCGGCGCGGCACTTTCGCGGAACGAGGAGGCGCGGCCCCCCGTCGAACACTGTGCAGTGGCAGTGCTGTAGGTCTAGTGCCCAGGCGACATTCAGTTTTCTTTCATTTATGTTGAATTTTAATTTTCTTTTGTTGATTTATAGTTAGTTATAACGTATTCAATTGAGATACTGAAAGACTTTCTTTACTATAGAAAAACTATGAGTACGTGTCATCAGCTTCTGGGATGTTAGGGAAGCCCCATGAACTCTTCCTTGGGTGTCCCAGTGACTACTTCACATTACTGCACACAACTGAACTGCGCCTAAGTGAGCGTGCGCGTTTCTGGCACGTGTAAATTGGGAAGCGGCAGCAAAAGTTGTGATTTAAATGCAAGTACCTGCGTGGGATTTTAGACCTGGATGATTTTTAAGACACTTTTATTCATTTATTGAAGTTAACAAGACACAAGATATGCCGGTCCGGATGGCCGAGATTTCTAAGGCAGTAGGGCCGAAGGATCGCGGGTTCGAGTCCCACCTCGGGCATGGTTGTACTGAGTTCGTCCTTCCACCCCCTATCTTCATCATATAGTGTCACCCTCATAGTTACCATACCGTTACTCGCAATAGTAGCCGCTAATGACCTAGAAGTTGATGCAACCTTAAATAAAAAAGAAGACACAAGATATGATGAATTATGAAAAGATTGAGTGAAATGAATGAAAAGATTAAGTTAAGCCGCATATATTCATGAATTCAATAATATACTCCAACTATTAACTCAGAAAACAATTCAACACGAAAAACGTCACACGTAATAAAAAGTAATCAATAATAACTTATCTTAACATGTATCACATACTACCAGTATTCTAATGCTGATTGAATTGCCGAATGTCCTGCGACGCTCATTCGTTGCAACAAATCCACCTGTTAATTATAAGTTGGGAAATTGCAACGATTCCTGATGTGTGTGGCATATGACAACAATATTCAGTTCTTTCCTTGGCATGCTATTTCTTAAGAAAGGTTTCAGTCTTGGACGGAAATCAAAGCTCCTCTCGAATTAACAGCGCCATCAGTACGCCTCAAAGATTACTGATGGACATCCTTGTAGTTATTTTGTCTGTTACGTAAGTAAGCAGTCTAAACACTGCATAAGGCCCTAATTTGATAGTGTGTCCCAATTTTTTAAACATTTTATATTTATTTATATTGTGCACACGGTTGTTTTAAAATAATTTTTCGAAATTGAAAATGTTATATTTCATTTTCCTTCATGTTTAGAATACATATGTTTAATATTTATTTATTAGGAGAACTCGTAGCTCAGCTATGCTTACAACTCCTCAAGATATCAATCCGGTCGAGATTGCAACTCAGGGAACCTAAGACATATGAAATGTCACCAGATTTTTTGTCTGAAAACCAAATTTTCAGTTCAGATAATTAGGGGTAATAGTGAAATTATTTCAGAAAATAATTTAATTAATAAAATGTTTCCATCTAAGATTTCACTTCAACCAATTTCAATTGCATATTTCCTCATCAAGACGGTTGACTCATCTGTATTTTGTTGGCAATTAATTTCATTTAAATCAGAGCCACAGTTCAATTGGGGGGTGACGAATCAAGCGCATGGAACATCAAAAGTATTTCGCCAGTAATTATATAACTTATTGAAATATTTTCTTATTACTCAAGTCTACCAAACCTGCATTTATATAGCTTTTTAGAAGCTTAATGAGAACATGAAAATTCATAATATGGACATGATCTGAATTGTTCTAGTATTTGTTTACGCAATGTAGCTGAAAAACGGCAATTTTTTTAAACAATATGCCCAAGAACAAATTATTAAAATATTGAATTTTAATTGTTCAATTTCTTTTAATAACATACCCCGAATTTCATTTCTTCATGTTCAATGAGAATTAATTTTGGAAGCTACTGAAAAAGAGACCGAAAAAAATGAAAAAAGGAGAATATATTTTTATTAGACAGATTCTATGAATTTAGGGGGGGGGGGGAAGTTGCAAGTTTCAATTTTATGAATGAATGGGTAGATTAAATAAGAAAAAAGGTCATTTGTCTCTCTTGCGTCGAAGACGGAAGAGAGGAGAGTAGTATCACATGGGGTTCTGGGAACTTCAGAGCTTGCATAAGCCCACCGCGAATTGGCAGCAGGGCAGAGAAAACATTGTCTACTCTCAGCGAGATCTTGGCATGAGTAACCCATTAGTGCTATCCGTCTGCCGGTAGTGCCAAAATCAATGTGACGCAGTACTAGAGACGTGTCGTCTTACTTTTTGCGTTGGATGCTCTTTGTGAGTTCAAAAGGTTACGACGAATTTGTTTTTGCATGATGCGCGTCAGTGCTCTGATAAATAGCATATCAGGATATCTGAGAATTGAATTTCAAAAATTGCAAAAGTTTAATATTTTTTAACTCGTACATCTATACTATTGAAGATTGATATTTTTTTAACGAAGCATCGCCTTCAAAATTGAATCTGTAAATAATTTAATTTACATAAAAAATAGTAGTTTTCGCGTAATTTTGAGTAAAATCGAGGTATTTTTCAAAATAATATCAAAAGAAGAAGTCCTGAAACACTGCTATTTTTTATTCAAACCTTTTGTAATGGTAAAGAACAGTTCACTAAGTTATATGGTACAGGTGCTGTTTTCATTTTTTTAATTAAAAAAAATATATTTTTACTTTTTTGAATCGCTTGCACTTGGTTAATATATTCATTATATAAGTTTTGAAGATGCGTGGCGTCTTAGTTGACGCAACTAATTTTTTAAAAAACCTCCTTTAATAAACTTTAAATATATTTTACAGTATCTCTTGCAGTTTCCCGAAAATCAGAAGTTTTTAGGTATAAGTGAGAAAAATATTTGCATTTTCTAAAACATATCAACGCAAGGTTTCGAATTTTTATTAAAACATTTTCAAATTAATCCAGTAATCTATGATATTCTGTAAACCTGGTTACAATATACCTAAAACTTTATATCAGGAGACAAAAATTAACAAAAAGTGAAAAAAATGATTTTTTTTCAAAAATTACATGAAATATCAATCATACAACCTTAAAAACAGGTTTTCGGATTTGCGATGAAACTTAAGAGTGTTCTTTATGCCTTAATCTACAAAATGAGACCTTCTTGGTGGTAGCTCTCTCTTACATATTTGGAGGTAGGGGACAAATTGTTAGAAATGTTCAAAGTTGAAATGTTCAAATGTTCCAGAATGAAGCTATTGATACTTTCGAAATAATGATTTAAAAAATTGGTTGGTGTTTCTTGGTTCTTCTATTACATTTGTGGGTGTTGGGATCTGGGTAGTCTAGGTAATCAAGAAAAATTGTATCTGCAACAAGAGCTATTACTTTTTCCACCCCCGCAAGGTTAGGAAAGAATTTTGTCTCAAAAACACTAAAATATAAATACATTTCTGAATTTCTAGCTTAACTTCCAATTGAACATGTGGAGGAAATGCGTTTTTCTTATTTTACTTTTATTAAACTATAATTTTACCTGACAGTACTGTAAAGTGGCTTGGCAGTTGGCCTCCTGAGGCTGGGACTTCGAGCATGTTTGCCTAAGTATGCGTACACTAAACCTGTGGGTTCGAAACCCACGTAAGGCATGAATGTTTTCAGTTGTTTATGACCTGGAGGACATTCACCCCACTCTCGCTCTCATTCTGAATGTGATTAATGATTTTGTTGCATGTTAATGGTTTGTTGCATTGTTTATTATAGTTGTAACGTAAAACAATATTTTCAATGTATTATTTGTATAACAAATAGTAGATTTTATTTTAATGAATTGTTGAAGAAAAATTAATTCTAAAATTAGGTATTACTTTACAGTAGAAATGTGAAATAAAAAAAGATTCAGATAGATTCACCACTGAGGATGTTAAATGCTGTGGCGTCTCGTCCCGGTTCTAGCAAACTACGAGGTGCATCCAGAAAGAATGGTTCACTAGATCGTGAACAAAAACAAAACACAATTTCATGGAAAAGCTTTATTTTAGCAGATACAGCATATGTGGCACTACTTTTTCACATGATCGCCACCAGAACTGACACTTTTGGCATACCGTGGTATCAACAATTGTATCTCGGTGTTGTAGAAGTCTGCCGCCCGGGATAGGTATCAGTGTTAGACAGCCACTTGCGTCGCTGCGATACGCGTAAATGAGCGAATAATTACTTGAGGTGTAAGAAAAGAAGAAAATCGCTGGGGGGCGGGGAGGGGGGGGGTAAGATTCGGACCATATGGTTTGGTATATTCAGACCTCGCAGCGAAACTGCTGCAGAAAACCTATTGTGAGCCGAGCCGTGCGTGACCGTCCACCCTACAGTCCGAATGGCGCCTGATCTCCCAATCCAGCGGGGAGTGCCACCGCCTCCCGGGAATAACATGTACTACCCTTTGGGGTCTAATGGCGTAGATGAAGCGTCCGAAAACAATAATTACTCTCACAAGCTAAAGCACAAAGATGTCGTCTCAACCCATCGTCCATCCGGGCTGCCGTGGCAGCCAAAAGCGGAGAAACGGGAGGGGCGGGCGGCATCGCGAGGCACTGCGCCACCCAGCTTGGCGTGCTACTCTACGCGCAATCGTGGACCCGGCGTGAAGTCGGCGCCGGCGCCCGCCACGCCGAGCCACGCCGCGCCGCGCTTTATCAATGGCGCGTCGCCCCATTGACGGCGCCCGCGCCGCCTCCGCCGCCACCGCGCGCCTCCTCGTGGAAAAACAAACTTCACAAAAACGTACGCTGCGCGTAGCACGACCGAGCCGGCGGCGGGCGAGCGGGCGACGAGCGGGAGGGCGATAGAGCGCGGGCTGGGAGATGAGCGAGAGAACGAAGGGGGGAGGAGCGGCGAGGAGGTGGAGGAGGGTGAGGGAACGCGGGCGTGGTGATGAGCGGGATGGCGGGGGGCGAGCGGGCGGATGAAGGGGTGAGGAGGAGGAGAGCGATGGAGCATGGGCGAGGAGATGAGCAGGAGGGCGGGAGGACGAACGGACGGAGGAAGGGGTGTGGAGGAGGAGGAGGAGGAAGAGGGCGAGGGAGCGCGAGCGGGTGATGCGGGAGGGCGGTGGTAACAGTGGGTGGGCAGCGGGGTGACGGAGAGCGAGCGGGACAAAGAGCGGGAGGATGGGATGAAGATCGGGTGGTGAAGGGAGGGGGAGGGTGGGGGAGGGGAGAGAGGGGGAGGCGCGATAAAGCCTTGTCGCGTGGAACCGACCCAAACGCGCGCCGCGGACGTAGAAGTTCCGGTCGCTGACGCAGGACACAGCGCCTTAAACGCTAGGCGCAGCTAGAAGAGGCCGTTCCACTTACTGCACCTGGCTGGCTGGCGTGTAGCGCGGAATGACTTCACGTCACGACTTCAGTTGCTTCGTCGATGATGGAAAAACCGTATCATTTCTTTCAAAACTTCAAATGCTTAGTAGTAGCACAAAGTGACGATTAATTGTGAGTTATTTTAAAATAAATGAAATACAAATTATCATTGATACTTTGCTTGAGTTAAAATGTATTATTTGAAAATATGATAGCTGATTATTAGAAGCTGATCTACGCGAATGCCCGAACCCCCTTTTGTTTTCTCATACCTTTGATAACGATTCGTAAATGAGTGAACTCTGCAACATAGTTCGTTATCATAAGAAACTAGAATTTGTATTAAAATTCAATAAAAAACATGAAAGGGACGATATTTTTCATTGTTGCGATAAAATTACAAGTTTGCGTTCCAAATTGTTTGGGGTTTCTCAGAAGATCAGAAGATGATATCGGTGGTGAAAAGTGAATGTGCTGAGTTTAATTCTCAGCGCACTGGTACCATTGTGTGGTATGAAAGAGCTTTCCAATGTATGTTAAAACGAAGTGTTCCTCTTGGATGTAGAAGCTTCATAAAATCAACAGTCTTAAATATTATTGCATTGTGAGTGGGATTGATTATTCATCCCAATCGTTCTGAGCGCAAAAAGTCTTTATACAGGAAAATTTTCCTGTGTGTATAGCAGCAACTCAGCAAATCTGGGTTTGTAAAAACAAAAAATATGGAACAAATAATTTTATATAATTACCAATATCTCCAAAAGAATAAATATTTAATGAAAAGTTAAGTTTATTTTCTTATTAACTATTTCAATAATACAGCTGAATCTCACTATATCTCTAACACGCAGCCAGTCTTTTGGATGAGACGGTGACACAGGAGAAAGGTTTGCATAGCTCGTTATGTTCCCGCAGAAGCTCATTCGTGTCTATGAACATATCATTAAGAGAAAAAAATATGATAATGTACAATTTATAACATTAAATTCTCTCGCCTTATATGCTGAATTGCGGAAAATATGCCATCCAGGTTTCGCTGCAGTCTTAACCGAGCTGGATGATTATCTACTACTACTTTATTCATAAAAGAGCAATGTTGATACTTTTATTGTCTTCAGTATTTGTTGTGTGTAAATATATTAATATGACTTATTTAACAGAAATGCAATAAAGAAATTTTCAAAGTTGTGCAAAACAAACATTTTTCCCTCTCTTAATGCAGATAAATGTAATGACTACAAGACGTTCCCATAACGAAGGCATGCTCTTGATGATTTCCTTCCTGTCTTATGTTTCTACATTTTATTAATGTTCTTGATTTACTTATTAGTTTTATTTGAATAAATTAATGATTGAAATTTGCGAGTATTTTTCCTGCCCCAAACGGGTATCATGAGAAAATCGGTTTCTTCGATATTATTGCTACAAGTCTACTCCTAAAGTTGATATTATTTGTCTAAATTAATAAACAAAATGGGGTGCGTCATTTTATCGCTGTCTCAAGTCCTTTCTGAGAAGTGTATGACATAGATTCTTGATAAAACTTTCCTGAAAAATATGGCGAAACATGAATTTCGCCAGGGTTGTCTCATGGACCAAATATTATTGCATCATTCGCGCAATTTCCACTTCAACGGAAACTGCTTATCATGTGGGAGCACTCGATGACGTGAATAAACAATGTCTAGACAAGACTTGTTGTGCAAGAAATTTGAACCAGAGGGAAGTGTTTTTCAAGTATAAATTTCGATTCAATGACTTGCTACGTTAGTTGGTAGTAGTCCAAAATATATTTGCTTATATTGTCAGGTTCTTGGAGAAGAGAAGCATCCGGTTCATTGCTCTGGTGCCCGTGAATTTCAAGAGAGCCAATAAAGCCCAACGCGTCCCATAATTTTTATTATAACTTGAATACTTATTTTATTCATTTAATTTTTATCGTAGCTAACCTTTTTCAATTATGAAACGTCCCTATTTTCAAAATAACGTTATGCTCTACATAAGGCACACGGATCATCCTAGTTTTACCTACGAATAAAATCGATTACAAGAAATAATAACATAGACATAAATAATAGTATTAGAGAATTTTATATATAAAATTGTATATATAAAAATCTTTAAATCTATTTATATTGTATATAGAATAGTAGAATTTGTAAAAAAATTTTAAGGGACCACATCCAGTGTGCCGGAGCTCTGATTTTCTTTCGCTTGCTCTGTACATGATGTAGTACGTGACAAGTATCAGAAAAAGTCATACTATTACTTTAATGTGTTACTGAATATCTAAACTGTATGCTGTTTAACTCTTAGTACTAATACCCGCACTGAATACAATCATCAAAATGAGTACGACCAACTCTTGCAAAGAAATGAATTAGTAAAGAGAATCTATGTGTTGCATTTTTCATGTGTTTCAGTTTCCTTCAAATGGTAAATATTAAAATGAGATTTCCAGAGTGAAACGTGAGGGATCAGCGTTATAACTGTCTAAACTGAAAGAGCCATATCGCTTCAGATTGCTTCTTTCTACCTCCATTCTCTGTTCCAACTTGCTGGTTGAAGGTCCGCGGAAGATCTTCAGCATCAAAGACCTCTTATGATGCATTGGAAAGATAGTCAACCTTCTTCAATTCTACGATACTCTAAAGTTTCAATAAACTAAAAATTATCTCTGCAGACAGCAATTCATTTTAAATGCATTTCGGAAATTCTGGTTAGTGTTTGTTTTGAAGTTGGCACCGAATCATTCGCACCACTACCAGAGGGTAAGTTGGTATTAATGCAGCAAAAATGGCTGAATACGCTGGCGGGCGCCTCTAGTACGTTAGAGCAGTGGAAGTGGATAAGAGAACGAACGGCGCAAGCGTTTTAATAACGTGTCTTTTCTTTGGGGAAGAAATCCATTTGGATATCACTTCCGAGAAGATGAGGGCAAATGACCAACAGTTACTTCACGTCGAAAGGCAACAACAGCATGCCTTCATCATGGGTACGTCTTGTAGTAATTACTTCTTTTGTTTGCATGAACATGGGAACATTTTTGTTTTGCACAACTTTCAAAATTTCTTAGTTGTATTTCTGTTAAGTAAGTCATGTTAATTTATTTACACATAACAAAGAATAATTTAAGCTTGAGCCGCTCTATGTTTGAAATCTGATCTACATCAGAGGACATTTTTGTAGCACTTTGCATGTTTTTTAAAATAAATGAATTGAACGTTCATTCAAAAAAAATATTTTTTTCTGGAATGTACTACGTTGAATCGAATTATTGTATTAATCCTAATAAATGTGTATTGAATCATTCAGCCGAATTTGCAGAAAACAGCTTCTGTTGAAGATTAATACTAACACTTGTGTTGATTTCTCCCTTCGAGCGCAAAATTTACGAATTTACTTCTACTCCCAGGCAGTTGGATCCATCCATTACAAATTACTTTCCGAATCTGAACCCCACAAACATACATATCAGAAATACTACTTTAAATTTTTGAAACTTACAAAACACGTGCTATTAGTAATTCGAATGGTATTGTAAATTGATATTGACTACGTTTGACTATGTCTTCTGTTGATACTGTTCTCCTTTAAAACTCCATTTCCTTTAGTTCACAACGTAAATGATCCCTTATAAAGTAACGTGATCGAGGTTAAAAAGTTTCATATTTACATAATTTTTAGGTTATCGATTTGGAAATCTACGACGAATTATTAAGCATAATCATTTCAAATAAAACTGTTATCTCACAAATAATTAAACTGACAAGACATATTCACAAGGGAGATTTTATACAAAACAAGTTTCGTTTAGAACGCCGAACACAGTAACAATTCGCATTCTGATATACATATACATGAATATTCACACATTAATGGACAATACTACACTCTGTCTTGCAATAAAGTACATCGGAAGTTATAGCATACATTGAAAGTTCAGTCAAAATGTGAACCTGCCTTTACAAAAGGTTTGTGTATATTTTAATTATCTCATTATATAGCTCATTTTTCCTTTTTGTTAAAATTATTGAACTCTGCGGATTCTGCGCACTTAGAATTCGTTCTCATGGTTCGTATCTGTGTACTGCTATTCCTATCTACATGTTATGTTTTGAAGCATGCTCTTCCGCACACGTGCAAAGTCAACAACACTTCAGGTGAATGGAAAATTGAATGCAGGTTTTCCTTGTTCACTATCTTGTGTGCTTTGCAAGATCTCTGGATTTACAGTAGCAGTGTTTAGGTTTCTCTTCAATGCTGTTACATTTCTCAGGTACCCTTGCTGATCATCTTTTGGGGCTTATTGGAAATATTGTTTTGGGGCTGTGTATTTCACATTATGCTCCTGAAATATATAACGAAACTAAAATAAAATACTTCAACGATTCTAGTATAGACAGAAGAAAAAAAAGATCATAGTTTAATAATACGTATTATGTTGATTACTCCTCTTCTTCTTCTTCTTCTTCTTCTTCTTCTTCTTCTTCTTCTTCTTCTTCTTCGCCTTCTCCATATTTTCTTTAGTAAAAATATGAAGTCCATAGACTGCTTGTCAAAACCACATACACACAATGGTGCATAGTAAGCAACCTACGTGTTATCAGAAACATACGTATTATCTCCCAATAAGAGGAGATAAATCTTCCTTCAAATTTTACGAAAACAAAGTGACAAAAATATTTCTTGGAATTATATAAAAAACAAATGTGAGAAAATAGCATTACACACATTGCGGTAGCAACTCAGTTGATTATAGTTTTAACCGACAGATGCAATATTTTTACCACAAATTGATAAGTAAAATCAGTGCCTGATTTATAAAATATTAGGTTCCGAAATGCCCCTCCAAACTATTTATTAATTTAAGATAAATAAATATATTTATAGTATAATTTAATAATTATTCCCGAGTTACCGGAACGCCGTTCCGTCGCGTTCCGCCAGAAATCAAGCCCTGAGTAAAATAATTAGAATATCAGATTTATAGGAATGAAAATCGTTGGCCTTAGTCTTGTGGAGTCTTTCTGTCAGAGTGCGGCATTACAGCAGGGTGAGCAAAATCAATGCAGAGGATGGCAATTTATCGTCCCGTCAAGGCCGAGTCAGCCGGAACCTCGAGGCTGCGCAGGTGTGCTTCCGCTCCACGGCAGCAGATCGCGCTGCGCCTTCAGGTGGAATATTTTGCTACATAACGATATTATGTACAAAATCAGACACTCCCTGAGACTGCTTCTTCGAGTGCAGAAAATAACCTTTATTTTTTACTGATACGTTATTGAAAGTAATTGCCTTTGATATGGAGCTTACATACTGCATAATTTCCAGAGTATCGTGGTTACGAGGGCAATATGAAAAGTTGAATGATGCGACATGTTTTCTTACGAAGAGAATTATGAGAAGGAATAATGAAATTAAATTATAGGGGGAAAATATGAAAACAACCCGAGTGAAGTTAACATAAGTTATTAGTAAGTCACTATATTAGAATCATTAAAATTTGGTAAAAACACTTATATGTACCACAGGCACGGGATCTCGGGCGGCAACAAGTCCCTCGGCCAAAAATGCCCCCCCGCCCCCGAGAAAAAAGATCCTCGAGATTTTGGTTGCAGCTCGATCATTAGACCCCTTAATTATAACTCCCTTAGTGCATTAATAAACATTTAAGCATTCCTGTACGGAAACTAATTCTTCCCTCCCCTATTTATTGATTCTTTTTCTGTACGCGTGCGGCTGAGTACAGTGTAGGATTCCGCGGCAGGAGTCGATACTAACTTGGCTGTCCGGGAGACGTCGCGTCCTAGGCGTAGTTGTCAACGTTTCGGCCGTCATACTGTGACCTTCGACAGGGAGAAATGCAAAAGATACAGCCAAATACGGCGGTAAGAAGTGCCCCCAAACCAAGTCGATGATCGCGATGCTCATATGAAAGAATAAAAAAAAAAAAAAACGCCTTATATTCCCCGAAAATCAGCTTTGTAAAGCAATTTCCTGATTTATTTTTTCTCAGCTTCTATTGCATGTATCAAGCTGAAAAAATTGCAGACAGCGAAAATAGTTGAATTTAAAAACATTTTTGTCAATCAGTTTTGACGCCAAATTAAAATAGAAAAAAAAATAATAGATATTTGAAATTCATTTTTTACGTGATAACGTTGCATTACTGTCTCAGTTTTCCCCCTAAAATGTGTCTTATAACATTCTATAACATATTTATTTTATAATTTAAACATTGTCGACGATAGTGAAAAACAAAACCAATTTTATCAGTTTAAAAATTTGAAATTGGCGCCAAAATGTGATTGGAAAACATTATTTTCACCAATGTTTAAACAATTTGTATTTAAATTATTAAAAAGTCTCACTTATCAGCATGATTTACATTTTGCTGACTAATGTTTGTTTTTATGTGAAAAGTATTTATATTATCGAAATAAAATCATCAAACCTCTTTTGTTTTTATCTTTATGTATTGCATTCAATGCAGGTTTCCTACAAAGCTGATTTTTGGAAATGTACAGCATTTTTATTCTCTTTCATATGAGCATTGCGATTATCGATTTCGTTTGGGGACTTTTTCACCGTCTTATTCGGCTATATCCTTTAAATCCAATTCCTCCTTGAGGCTGTCCGCGTCGTCACCCCAACAGCCTTCTATAGCAAAGTACAACTTGTAATCACCGCCATATAAAATACTTGAGTTTCGCGTAGTAAACAAAACACTGCGGCGACTTAAATCAACGCCTCACTATCTGGAAATGATTTCAAGATTATGTGGATTGGTGAGTTTCCATGAATTCATGCAAACTAAATATAATGTATGCAATTTGTACGGCACTCTCTTTGTCTTCTTTACACAACGCCGGATTTGGCTCCTGTCATCGCCTCGTCCGTTCACATTTCATTCGTGCCCCAAGACTCACTTTCTGTACTATAAATATATATTTTCCTAGAACTCTTACAGTATTGTGGAATGTCCTACAATCATTAATTATTTTTGTCTCATAATTTTTATAATTTTTAATAAAAAAGTTCTAATGAAAATTACACTTATACCGTATACTTCAAAATAACCGAGACTCAGACCGCAGAGAAAAATTCAGATGAACATAGACATACTCCTACACACTGACAGTCAGACCTACAGACAGAGACAATTTTTAAAAGAAAACCAATGGCGCTAGTTTCGTAAAATCGTGGAAAATACATATATTTTTAAAATTCAAATATTTAAATCAAACAGCTTTCTACCTTTGAATTCAGTGTATTCACGTTCTTCATAAACGTACCAACGATGCGTATTTAGTCGTAAATAAAATTACTAGTTTATATTAACGGGAAAGAAATGGTAGCAATCACTATCGCTTTCTGTTATCAGTGCGGCATTACAACAATGGGTTACAAGGAACAATTACCACTAATTCGTATGGGATAAACATTTTGCTCATTTACATTTTTCACATAGGCAAGTTAGCATTGTTGCACCGCTAGCAAAAAAAAATGAAAACGGGTAGAAAAAAATATAGTATTTTTATATTCATCAAAGTTACTCGCTTTTTACATGCATTACTTTTCATTGCCACATTTTATTAAGCGAGGAGAAATCATCTATTCGTTTTTCATTTAACTCAGTTAAAGAACACAGTTTAAAATATATTTTAAATAATTTCTAAAATATTAATTTTAAAACATAACAAAAGGTTGAAAAAGAAGCGAACAAATAAAATGAAATAATAGGTATACAAATTCTAACTTACGTAGCATCCAACTGCTTCAAAATATCTCTAAAATTATGTTCAGGAAGCACAAGAAATAATATGCTTGTGCCAAATTGCTCCAAAAATATTCATATTTTCGTAAAATTTATCATGACCTTATTTGAAGATGTTTTTGATGAACACATTTCATTAAGAAAAAACATTTTATCTTCATAATTCTAGTAGTAAGAACACGCCGAAAAAAATGATTTTTCTTTCAATTTTCGAAAAAACAGGGTTTTTAACTATGACACCTGCACCATTTTCTTAAACGTTTTTCTGACTATTCAACAACAAAATTTCATCTAGTCGAGGGAGCCTTTTTTTTAATTTTGAAAATGTGCCATGGGCTTCATAATGACCCCTAAATATTTAATTACCCTCCACAATGTTCCCCAAAATTAAAATATCGATTTAAATTTCAAGGAGCCGCGACATCCCCCAGATTGTTCGGGGAATATAAATTTTGGAGAAAATCGGCTGAACAGCTTAGTCGCTAGCATTCTTCACGAACGGACAGACAGCCGTTTTGCCGTCGATCGACATTTCGGTATCACCCAAATAACATGGATTCTGGCTACACCACATGTTAGAGGACTTTTTTTTTTTTTTCAAATTTTGCAAATGGATTTATCCACTTTTTCGTTGGGCCCTGTAATAAGAGTTTTCTGCCGAAAATTCGCAGCTTTTCGCGCAGCATTACATAACTTTCTTTCTATCGTAGGAACGGTAGCGAGAAAGTAAAAATTGTTTTCCATATCAGGGACCTACAATATTTGCGTCAAAATAAATCATTTTTTTAGCATTACCGTACTTTCTACTTTGTATATGAAAAAAATATTAGTCTACTAAAATATTTGTCATTTGTTGAATTGTGACATCTCAGATCTCTACCATCTTTCTAATGTGTTTATACAACTCTTGGAAAAAAAATGTTTGTACAAACTGTCCAATAATCTTCTACTAGTCAACGTTTACAACCGTTGTATTTACACATAATGTGCCAGAATAAATGTTATGAACGTCTAGATAATGTAGAAGGAGTTAGGCACATGGGATTACAGGTACATGAAATCTTGACTGCATCAGAACGTGGTAACCTGTAGAACACGTGTGCATAAGGAGTTGCCTACAGTCAGCGGCAAATGTCACGCGTGTAACTCCGCTAAAGAAATTTCTCACAATATATTAATTGGCAAAACGTGATCGTTTTTGATCCCTCTATATTCCCAAAAAGTTTGCAACCTTTATTCTGAGACATCCAATATAGAATTTACACACAGCAGGCGTTCAGTGTGAGTTAGGCCAACGCGTGTGTTTACGTGTCGCGTTTATATTTAAGTCACGAGACGACACGGAAGTCGAGACCGGATGTGTTCATTTGTGTGGGGCCGCGCCTAATCAGCCTACTTCTCTTCCATCATCGGAGACCAGAATCCGTTCCTTCCGGTGCGGACGCAGCACTTCGGCCTCGCTCCGCCGAATCTACGCAGCAGGGGCGCCACGCTGCGCGGAGCGAGCGTCCTTCCGACCTGCCCGTGCCACTCGACTCGACTCGACTCGTCCGTTCGTCCGGGCGCGCACGCGACCGGGAGCTCGCCCGGCCCGCCCGGCCCGCCCGGCCCGAGCGGCGCCGCGCAGCGCACGCCGCGCCGCCGTTCAAGGCCACGCGCCGGGCGCCCGCCAGCTCCTTCGCTCGGGCTGGCGGTGCCCGTTTCGAAATCGCCAGGTGAGCAAAATTGAAGATTGATTATTGAGACCGGTATTTTGTTTCCGGGCGCGTCAACTCATATGGCCATTAGTCTCGTAAGTGTAATGCATTTATTACATTCCCGTATACATAAATATCTAACGAGTAATACATGTAGTATAGGGAAAGTTATGTAATACTGCGAAAAAAGGAAGAAGAAAAAAAAAAAAAAGCGGCGGATTTTCGACCGAAAAAAAATTATTGCCGCGCCCCGACAACGAAAAAGTGGATAAATCAGTTGCTAAATTAAGAAAATAAACCCTCTAACACGTGGAGTAACCAGAATCCCTGTTTTGTGGGTATTTGATAACGAAAAACCAATTGACGGCAAAACGTCCGTCCGTCTGTCCGCCCGCCCTCAGTCTGTCCATCAGTCTGAGAACATCACTAGCTCCTAAATCATACGTACTATGTTTTCCAAAATGGTTATTGCCCGATCGATCTGGATCCACATGAGGCGTCGCGATTTTGAAAACTTTCTTCAAAATTTGAGAGTACTTTACATAAATCCCTACGGACATTTTAAATTTTTTCTCAAAAACGTCTCCAAGATTTTTCTTTAAATTTCTTGTAAGAATAGAGTAAAATATGCTTATAAAGGTGGTATAGGTCCGATTTTCACGGTTCACTCTGAATTTTCGAAAATTGCAAAGGTTTGATTTTTTCCGCGTCATCCTACAACTACAGAATTAAAGATAGCGGTTTTTCCTTCATATAAATTTTGTTGTTGATAATTAATTCTTTCATTAAAGTCAGATATATATTTTTGAAAATTTTAGTGGTTTTAGCACAATACTGCATGAAATATGTGCAATTTTACAACATTACAAACACAAGATTTTCTCAAAAATGGTTTCATTTTTTTCTTTAAACGTTTGGTAGGAATAATACTGAATGCACACTATAAGATGACGTAAACGCCATATTGCTGTATTCTTTTGTTTTTTTCAAAACTTACAAAAATGTAATTTTTTTAACTTGTCTTTCACGTCGTTTATGTTTACATTAATGTATTTATAAGTACATGTGCTTTAAATTAATGTCAGATAAAGTTTCTCGAAAACTCAACAGTTTTCTGTGCCAATGAGCTCCATTCCAGTTATTTCAAATACATATAACTACATGTAATTGTAAACATATTACCTTGACCTAAAAAGACTGGTCAGCCGTGTTCTAGGCGAAATTCTGTAAGTGTAAGGAAACCGCAATAGAGCTCGTCTAGTCTAGTTCCAATTGCCACGCCACGCCATGTCATGCCATGCGTGTTGCATTGATTAAGAAGTGTGCTTGGCGTCTCACGCGACGTTCTTATTCAGCTAATGAATGCGCTTTGGTGTTAAGGGTCCAAATGGGGTTTCTTCACGAAACTATTTACTTGTAGGCTACTTTGATCTTCTGTGGTCAGTAAAAGTATTTTCATAAATAAATAGATGACTAGGTTTAACTGATATCCACGAGTTGGGTGAGAGTGTTCATGTTTATTACGAGTAAAAAAGAAGAAAGTCAACAATTGAAATTTCTGCCTTTTGACCTTTCTTGCTCTCAACAATTGAGGGTTAACACTTAGAAAATTTGTTCTCAACATTTTCCTTTATTTTTAATTCAACTCGTCGACGTAGAACTAACCATTTCACATCAATTTGTGGTTCTAGAGTAAATGTAGATGTTTTATTTCCGAACACCAAAAGGCATCGTTTCGTCCAAAAATACATTTTTATAAATTTACCAGTTCACGGAGTTAGTGAAACCGGGGGTTTTAAAAACAATTAGCGAAACAGTAGAGGAATAGAGTCGAGGAGGACAGATATTAGACGAGTAGCCATGGCTACCTAGGTGCACCTAATGAGAACGTGTACCTTACAGTCTTTTCTCAATGATTTCAGTTATCTGATTTGCTGTCAAAAGGGGAAGAATCAAGACTAATGTAGGTCTCAAATATCCACAATGGTCTGTAGAATCAATTTTACCTATCTTCCCATCCCATTCTCCAGGATTCAAAATGTGGTTACGCACTCGGTCCAAAAGACATGTCAAGTATGGACATGTCTTGAATGCTCGACATATCGTCCTCATTTGTGTGAGTTCTTTTTATACAAAAATGAATTTTTCTGGGGTCCTTGATATCAAACAAGTTTTTTTTCTCAAAACGTGTGTCTGTGTACAATGGGAGCTTCTAAATAGTTCACATGATTTTCTCCAAAACGTTTATATTTACCATTCAATCTCGCTGCTCTTAAGGTCCTGCTAATTTAAAGGTTGTTTAAAAACGTATAAAAAGAAGTAAAATTATTTTAATATTGAGTAAGTTCCTTTTATCATTAAACCCATGGGAATTATGAAAATGGCAAAAGTTGCTTTTTGCCAGACTCGTTTTACACCTTTAACGTGGCAGCTGTAGATTTCGTTGTGAATGCAAAGTATTTCTCAATAATATATCTTTATATCATTTCACATGTTTTCTTTTATATAGTACGAGATTTAGTACTTAGTTCTTTTATATAGTACGATTTCTTATATATATATATATATATATATATATATATATATATATATATATCGTCTCCTATATTATTTTAGTAGTAACATACCATTTGCGGCTCTTACACGCAACTAATCTTGATAAATAACTCCTATACGAAGCGATTTACGACCTTAAAACTTGAAATTTTGAGGCCAAAGGACTCAAAAGAAACGTTTCTTACACCTTAGTTAACAGGATTCGATATTCTTGAACATTTTATTACATATTTGCTTGTCCGACACATCGGTATTATCCAATACCAACTATATTACTTGGCACTTGGAGACGATCTTTGTTTGTGACGTCACGCTTAGAAGGCTTAGATTTCTCCAACTTATATGTAGGCTTTCTGTGTACACTGTGGTTTACACCGACTGATATTTATTTGCTTAATCATTAATTCAAGATTATGCAAATAAACCTAAATTCTCTCGTAGCTACGAGAAGTATTAATATTTGCTTGATACTGATTAAGATTGTTTTATGTGTATAGTGCAACCGTTCATTTATCGAGTATTGGCATTTGTGTGTGTGAACAGTATCTGCAGAAACGAAAACACAACATAGAAATAAGGACTAGTACAAACAACGTATCAATTCAGTAAAACAGTTGAATACCACGCCACTCGTATGTTTTGACTGCAGAAAACATGACGATCCCTAGTTCTAAAAGCGTGCACCAAGAGCGCTAAATCCATATAGAAAGCCTCTCAGAATAGTAATATTCTATTTCATTTATTCTTGCGCTTCATTTGATTTTGAATTTTTAAAGTATGCTGAAGTGTTAGTGGGCTAGACGATGCAAAATTAATTTATATTGTAACCATTGTCAAAGTAAGGAGAAATAATCTACCTCTTGATTCTACTTCTGCATGTATGATTCTTTAATTTTGAAATAATATTGAAAATATTTGCTTTCATTGCACCATAATATTATCAGATTTTTTGTGCAAATGCAAGTCCGTTAAGGAACTGAATTACGGAAGGAATAAGAAAACTTCAGAAAGAAAAAACATAATTTCGCTCCCGTTTAGAAACCATGCTACCTACGCTTCGGAAATAGTCACTTTTTGTCGTAGTTCGTTGATATACAGTCGACTCCTGTTGTAATGAACTCGGATATAGTGAACCCTCGGTTACAGTTAATTTAATTCTTTAGTCCCGTTTCACTTATATTACAAATAAACCTAAGATTTGTTTATAGTGAACATGAACCTCGGATCTGAACGTTGGAAATATGTCCTGGAAATTAATACCCTACTGGAAAAGAATATATTGCCTCAATGTCACAAATTCCAACACTAGGCAGCTTGAAAAGAAACATGGTCGGCCAAAGGTCGTATTCGAAGAAGCGTCTCCTGACGTGAAGGTAGCGTACCCGGAATGGGGGATCTTATTGATGACCTTATTCCACTCGTTTTCACTGCAGAAACAAAGGTCATGTCCTGTGTGTGCTACAGCTGGCGGCGGCGACGTGCGATTGCTTGCTTCGGTATCAAGCGCGTTGAGTTCTACGTAAGCGACAGGAAGCGCGCAACTGTCATCCGCTTGGCGATATCCGTCGTGCCGCACGGAAAAGCGATCAGTTTCATTAGCCGCTTGAGCCATCCATCTACCGAAAGCATCTCGTATGTTATTTGGCGAGGAAGTGGCATTCAGAGAGTGGGAAGGGGTCCAACAGTTCAACAGACATTAAAGGTTGTCATAACTGTATTACGATACTTAGACACAGAGGACAATGCAGAATCAAGCACGGAGAGAACACGAACTTTGGACGAGGATCTGGAGAATTTACTAATGAAAAATGTATGAAGCAATGAAGCAAACATTGAAAATAATTGATTATTTAAGGACAAATAAAGATATTGAAATTTTCAGATCGTGCTGTTCATGTATTTTGCTGTATCGCTGTATTAATAAATTCAATCGTTAGGGAGAAATTCTATTTAATTTTGACATCATCGGGTAAAGTGAATCAAAAATGTTAGTCCTCAGAAGTTCTCTATTACCGCATTCGGCTGTACTTTGCTACATACTATTTAAATAAGCGATTATTTGCCATAAAGTATGTTGTGTAAACGCATCCGAGAGAATCTGAAGAAACTCGCTTTATCAAAGACTGACATACCAATACTACACCAACAGACACTTTTTTTCTGGCAAACGTTTGCGACTAGACGCGCACATAAATAGATTCTACTTAAACGTTCTCTGAACACAAGCCTGCTTCCTGAGCCATTTTTAAAAACAGCGCTTTTCTTGGCTCGCTCAGACCAGCACGACTTTTTCGCTCCCAGAAAGAAAGCGAAAAAAAATCGCGCTTGTTGTGATACCGGAAATCACAACCTAACAAATTTGAACTATCGCAATGATGCTGTCGAAGAAAATAGATATGAGAAAAGTTTTATACTTTCTCTTTTACGTGCGTATAGGGATTAATTAGATAGAATGAAAATAGTTATGTAATGCTGCAGAAAATCTTTTGCGAGATTTCAACGGAAATACACGCTTTAGGGTCCCCTGATATAGAAAAAGTGTTTTTTCTTTCTTTTTTCAAAACGTCCGTCTGTCTGTCGTCTGTGAACAACACAAGCACCTAAACGATGAGAAGTATTTTTCCAAACTGAATACTCCCCTGTCGATCTGGCCCCACATGAAGCTCTGCGATTAAGGATAACTTTCTTTAATTTTGGACGATACTTAACATGAAGACCCTTGGAAATTTTCAAAAAATAATTCAAAAATGTCTCGAAATTTGTTCTTTAAATTTTTTGAAATAATAGACTAAAGTACTCTTATAAAAGATGGCATAGGTTCGAGTTTCACTGTTAACTTTAAAATTTCTAACATTGCAAAAGTTTGAATTTTTTGACGTCTTTCCACAATTACAATATTAAAGACAGAATTTTTCTTCAAATGAAAAATGCTCTCCGTAATTAGCTCTTTCATTAAAGTAATGTACATTTTTTGAAAATTGTAGTAGTTTTCGCGCGCATGAAATATGGGCAATATTTAAAAAATATCAGCCAGAAGAATTTCTGAAAAACGACACCAATTTTTCCTTTAAACTTTTCATAGTAGTAGTGCTACGTATATTGTATAAGATGCCATAAACGACATTTTGCTGTATTATTTTTTCTTCAAAAATTACACAAATATATTTTTGTAAATATCTCTCACGACGTTAATATTTATGTTATCAGCAACGTGTATACGTAATTACATTTGTGAGTATAAGAGTTTGGAGTGGTTTTCAATGAAGTTTCTCGAAAACTGAAGTGTTTTCTGTGTAAAAGAACTTCAAATTTCGGACTGTCAGAAACGCTTAAACAACAATTTCTCGAAAAGGCTCCAATTATTTTAACGAAATTTGCCATGTAGGATGAGGTTTTATTCTTCCTACTTTTCTTTACGTAAATTACTAATTATTGAGAACGAGGGTCACAGATTATTATGAGGCTGTCTTGTGTTCTTCTAGGCTTCCTTTGACATGTAATACAACTCTTCTAAATAACGCACCATTTCGCTAAGCCTTTTTGATTAGGGCAGTTTTTAATGAAGCGGAAAAGTGTCGTGAAAGGGGAGCGCCAGCGAGAGAATCACGCTCAACAGCTAAGATGCCGCTGAGGCACATTTGCGGGAAATAAATCTGTGCCCAAGTCGCTGCGACACTCTCCCTCCGGTCCCAACAAGTTCGTAGGATTCATCAGGGCGCTGGCGATATCGAAGAAACAGAGAATTGGTGGTGCTACAACACGTATTTTCTCGAATTGATATTGGTTACGTAATATTATAATCCTACAATTTCTGGCCATACTAATACATCTCAGCCATCACTTGTAAAATACCCTTACGAATCGCAGCGCATGAGATGCAAACTTGTAATTTTTATCTGCAGTCAACAACAATCGCCATTTTTCTACTCATCTAGAAAACAAACATCTTCTTTCAAGGGCTTTTATCTAGCCGACAGCCGGTTACTCTTTACAACCCGATGGGACGCTTATTCCTCTACACAATAGACACCAACACACTTGCGTGCTCCTCCAATCTGGTGTTAGTAGAACGCGAGGCCCTCCGCAACAATACATACATGAGAGACAATGGACAAACAACCATGCCCAAGACGGTATTCAAACCCGCGATACTTCGGACCGAAGTGCTGAGTCGGCCCACTAAATGTGAAAAAGCATTCCACGTCGTGTGAAGAGTGATAGTGTGAGACGTGTTAAAATGATTGCGAGTGATGTGGTAGAGAAATAGTGAAGCCTAGAGGCTGTTTGCCTACGCGCCAGACGTGGCCGCCTTGTGACCGCCGCCGGCTGCTGGGGCAGGTGCGCGTCGGGAGTTCGCGACGTGCAGCGTAGCGCCTGGAGTAATTCGTTCCGCGCGCCGCGCCTGCGAGAGTGGGGCGGCGGCGGCGGCGGCGACGCAGGCGTATGGCGTGGTGCGGCGCAGATCGGCCCAGCCTCACCGCGCTGCTGGGGAAGTTTGAACGGCAGGTCGGCCCGACCGGCGGCGGCCGCTGCGTAGTAGACAGGCGTGCCGCCGCCGCCGCCGCCGCCGCTGCTACCCCCTCCCCTCCCCCCACCAACAGCTTCATCGCGCAGGTGGGCCCCTTGCTACGAACCCAGCTCGCCAGTTCTCCAGCTCCCGCACGCTGCGCTTTTGTTGCAGTTATTGTTTTGCCATTTTTTCTTGGAATAGGGCACGGCGGAAGGGCATATGGTATAGTCGTCTCGCGTTTACTTGGAATGCTCCCGCGTCGAACAACCAGGAGTGCAACAAAGGACTCGTAAAGAAAGTTTGTCATACTTCCAGAGATATTGTTAGTGGTACGATACTACCCAAGGAAAAAAATAATAAATTTGATTGTCCTATTGTCCCTTTTAAAAATTTGATTTGTATTCTGTGAGCGCATTCTAGTATATTCATGTATTAATTTATTTCAGGAATATACTTATTCGAAATACTAGTTGTTAGTAAAGGACAATAACACAAGTTCGTAAAATCTTTTAGAAGTAATTATCTTATAAAAAAACACAAACTTCTGATAAGGAAACTTGTTCGTTCCA
Source organism: Gryllus longicercus (assembly GCA_038098605.1). Lineage (NCBI taxonomy): Eukaryota > Metazoa > Arthropoda > Insecta > Orthoptera > Gryllidae > Gryllus > Gryllus longicercus. The sequence continues at coordinate 5,771,327 of JAZDUA010000026.1, forward strand.
GCACTTTTATTTTAAATACGAAGAATTATTTCTTTTAAATACAAAAAGTCATTCTCGGCCGCAAATTATATGATAATATAATTGTCGTAAGTCAAAATATTTCACCATTAATAATTTAAATTACTCAAGCTATCCGTTCAACTAAACCGCAAGTGATCAACTAAACCGCAAACGAATATACGTGTCTCAGAAAACAGGTTCCAGACCCATGTTGTAAATTTTGTTTTGGTTTTCTGCACTTCCTCGAGAAGAAAACGAGGACTTCGCTTTATTGTGCTTCAGGTGAATAAGTATAGAGACCGTGTTTTCACTCTCGTACTGTATAACCAATGGCAATTTCGCACAGCTCGTTAAATGATTTTTAAGGCATTTTAACACTGTCTTAACTCCTACAAACGTTAGAATTGAAGTAATTAATCCACATACTTTGATGATAGTGATCTCTAATAAATGAATATATCTAGAATTTATCTTCTTTATTGAAATAAGGCACGATGGAGAGGCATGAAGAGCCTTCGCACGTTCACTTGCAAAGCACTCGCGATGAGCTTCTAGGAGTGCAGTTAAGGACGCGCGAAGAAAAGTTTACCCTTCTTGCCAGGTATTATCATTACCGGTATAACACTAAGCAGTGAATAAATAATATGTCGGAATGATCTGTTGTTCTCTTTAAAAATTGGGAGCGAAGTGTTAGTAGTTATTTTTGATAGCGCAAGTAGAGAACGCCATGGCAGGGCCCGAGTTCGTTTCCCGGATGGGGCAAAAATTAAAAACTGTCGCTTTTCACTGTCATGCCCCAGCTTATTGAGATCTTTGATAATGTAAAATCTTCTCGAAGTAGACAATGGCAAATAGATGGTGTAAGGCTGGCTCTAGGGCGGCGCCCTCTCCAGGAACACCAACCTCGGGAAAAGTTGCAGAAAATATTAAAATTACAATAAATCGGTTCGTTTAATTTGTGCATAGCACAAACGCAATTTTTTAGAACGAGTTTAGTTATAAGTGCCTGATTGAGTTCGAGCTCTCACGGGGCAAGACCTCCGCCAGGAGTCGTTCGTTGCGATAAGAGCGCTGCGATAACAACGGAGTTATTGAATGTAGTTTAAATTAAGTTTTCTATAGATACAAATTTACCTAATCGGTGAAGAGTTCATCAAAACGGGTATTGTGCAATATAAACATTTGACAATCAGTTCAGTACAAAAAGGAATCCTCTGGCCTCGGCCAGAGCAACTGTGATGCTAGTATATTAACTTACAACGGAATAACGTGCGATGCAATGCAGTCATCCGATACACCGCAACTTACGCCAAAAAAGCAGCTTCAGTGGCAGCACCATCTACAAATGCAGTCACAACCAGTGCAGAACAACAGCAGAGAACCATTACCACCTGTCAAAAACGGAGATGCAAGTACGCCAGAGTAGCAGCTTTCACAACACCCTCCACAGACGCACAGACATCGTGACCTCGACAAATGCAAAATAGTGACAGAGAAAATTCAACAACTGATAACAAAGGTGATGCAAGTGCCGAAGGATGGCAAACAAACGTGCGCAAACAAACACAAAGTGATGATAGTCATTCAAATAATAACCTACCTAAAGGAAAGTGGGATTCCTCTGCATAATAAATTCGCCCCTCTAAGGAATGAAACTCAAAACAAAACTCACAACGAAACAGCAAGAGAAGAAACACATATTTGTGTCCCACCTATATTTATACCCGGCATAACAAATGTATCAAAATTGATTGACATTATCAAGCAAAAAGTGAAACAAGAAGACTATATTTACAAAATGTACAATGTAAAATCAAAGTAATGCGAAGAACAGTAGAAGCGTACGTACCGTTTAGTAATTAGTTATTCGACGAAAAAATGCAGCATGTCATACTTCCCGACTTAAACAAGTTAGAGCTTTTAGAGTTGTATTACGATATCATGCATATATCTGAAACCCACATAGAAAAAAGTTATCTTCAAATTCCGGGCTACTTAATCTACACTACCGAATATCCGGACGGAACAGCGCACGGAGGAACGGCCGTTATCATTCGCAACACGATAAAATACCCCTGGGGAGACGCACGGAAAATGTTCGGTTCTTTCCAACCGAACATTTTCCGTGCGTCTCCCCTGGGCTCTCTCCACACCTTTCACCATCGGATATACCAATCACCCAAAATACTGCAATAGCTCTATTTGCTGATGATGGTACTTTACTCCTCAAATAGCAATCTTCAATCTACGTGAATGATCTGCAGCATCACCTCTCATTATTTTCCAACTGGGCCAAAAAATGGTACATTGAAATAAATCCTAATAAGAGTCAGGCAAAAATATTTACCCTTCGTAGACCAGATGTCCCTCCAAATCTCACATACCAATCCCAAACCATCACTGGCTCCCTCCCAACAAAACTGTCAAATATCTAGGAGTTCTGTTCGATAAAAGGCTTACATGGCGGCAAAATATAAAACACCGAATAGCGTTAGCGACTACTAGAGTTCATCATTTATATCCGAATCTCAAAAAATCATCCCCCTACAACTACATGTTGCTATTCACCTGTATAATGTTATGAAAAGACACATGCTTTCCTATGCTTCCCCTGTCTGGACCGCCGCAGCCAAAAAACATCAACAAAATCCAAATTTTCCAAAGTAGATTCCTACGCACCATCACAAAAGCTCCCTGGTACATTCCGAATGCACAGTTACATAATGAACTTGGCATTACACAAGTCTCCGTCCATTTCTCCCTCTTATCCGCAAAAGTATATTCCAAAATATTAAAGATCCCTTCAGCTATTCACTTTCACATAGGTAAGCAAAATCCTCATCGCAAACGATTAAAAGGAATGTTACCAAGAGAATTTTTCGATCCCCCATAGACACACACCGATGAGTCTTTTCCCATTATAAAGTACTGTATGAAACCACTGTATTGTCTTATCTAAAATTAAATTACTGTTTATTCTTTGTTCTGTCATCAAATTAATCGTCTATCTATAATTATTATTAATGTAATATCTGTCGTATGTGGCTGCAGAGGGCCAGTGGCCAAATTAGAATAAATAAAAAAAAGAAGAAATTCACACTTCTTCCGTAATGATTACAGAAAACGGCAGACCACTAACCTTAACAGCTGTTTATTGCCCTCCGAAACATCAGAAGATCAATTTGTTGCATTTATAAAAACACTTGTAAGAAGATTCATAGCCGGCGGATACTACAGTGCCAAACATCTACAGTGGGTCTCAAGGCTCAATACATTAAGGGGGAAGAACCTACTCAAAGGAACAAACAAATTGAATGTAATGACACTATCAACTGGAGAACCTTTATACTGGCCAACTGATACAAATGAAATACCTGATTTTCTAGACATTTTCTTAGCTAAAGGAGTAATACCTGATATCACTGAGATAAAAACAAACCAAGACCTGAGCTCCGATCACACGCCAGTGATGACTATCAGTTTGTACGTTATTGAGCGCAGATCACACCCTAAACTGTGTAGCAAGTTTACCACTTGGGATAAATTTTAAATGTACGTTAACAACTCGTTAAGCACAAACATGCCCTTAAAATAAAGTAAAGATATAGACACCGCAGTACAGTATTTAACAGATATTATACAGAACGCTGGCTAGAGAGCGACACCAATAATTGACGTTAACTCACCGTATCCCATAGAAATAAGCAAAACATATCAGAAGAACGTGGACTCCGTAGAATCTAAATGTACACCCGACAACCTGAAGAGAAAAAGAAACTGAACGCATCACCTCACCAGCTAAAAAGAGAACTAACAGAGTACCAAAATATCAGATTTTCCAATAATTACTGTACAAAATGTTACTGAATAAAGCAATAATCAAGCCAACATGGACTTACGGCAAAGAACTATGGGGTACAGGCAGCACGTCAAACCTGGAGATCCTGAGAAGATTCGAAACAAAAGCATTGATATATTTATGCAACGCGCCGTGGTTCGCAACCTACAATAATTTGTATAAAAGATTTGAAAAATCTCATCTATGGCAGAGACTATCAGCGAGCTAAGTAATAGGCATCAGACGAGTCTGACTTACTATACAAACCTACTTTCAGTGAATATGTTGGACAGTAGTGAACATACTGACTGAAGCGTGAACGTATATTATATTTACCATTTAGATTCACTTAGTAATTACTTGTTCCAAGTGAACAGATTGTAAATCGGTAGTATTGAAAATAAAAATAAAACAACTGCCTGGTTAAGGGAAAGATAAATATTTTTGGAATTGGTCGCCTCTTGGTCTACTGCGAGTCCATCCATAGCTGGTGCATGCGATACAGTGAAAGCTTGAGGAAAAATTGCGGTACTGTGCGGTATTGCGGTGGGGAAGCGTGCTGCTTAGAATTTTGTTCGGCAGAGTCCGTGCCTATTAATTAATGTAAGAATATCCGCTGACACTTTCATCTGATTTAATAACTTACTTTTTTCTGTAAATAATTTTAAAAAAATCACTTTACCTAGCAGGAGCACAATTGTATCGACCGTTATCAAAGTAAAAATTGTCTTAGACAAGGATTCGTGCAATTTGGTAAAACTCTACATGCTATAGTTTTCCTCGTTCAAGAAATATTTTGAAGAGGTAAAATTTATGTGATAGTTTGATCATAAATTTCGCCCATCCTAATTCGCTACTCCCCGACCACTACTGGTCAAACTCTGCCCGCACGAGCTACTTGCTCACGTGGGAAGCCCGGTGTTCCTGCGCAAAGGGTAGCAGCAAAGCTAAGTACAAAACGCTCTCAAAATATCAAGAAGAATGGTTGCTTCATACGAAAGTTAGTTTGCAAGTTTTTTCAATCAAACAAACGAGATTTGAATTTGTTTATTTACTTTACTACTTATTAATTTATTTCAATTTTTGTTTTGTTTTTATTCTGCCTTACATAAACATTTTCCTCTCTCCAGAACTCTAGAAAGCACCTTTCCCGAAACCTTGATGTCCGGCAAATGGGGTTGCGACCTGCTTACCACAGGTCTCTCGAGAGCTAATGCTTTAGGACGCAGTTGACGCTTCGCTACACATGTCCCAGTTAGTGACGAGGCCCTGGCGTATGCGAGTAACATAAAACAAATCATAAGGAAAGATAATATAAAAATATTATACGAAAGAAAGATATGAACTGGATAAAACGACTTATTTTAGAATAAAAATTCGTGGGGAATACGATAATATATTTAAGCTAATTTGAACTATTTTATACTATTAATTCAGACTATATATTTTGACTAATAATTATTATTAAGATCACACACTGTATTATTTCAAATAGAGTAGTGCAATAATTATTTAGGAAACACGTTTTTATCATTTTTTGGTTTTCGTATCTTTATTTTCTCGCTTTCAGTGGAGAGAAAGTTTGGAATGAAATCTGAGGGGGAAAATCGCGTAATTTTGAATGTCATATGGGCAGTTTTAAAACCAAGATTTTCTCAAAAGCAGTTTCCATTTTTTCTGCTTGCACCAAATCAATCGCGTTAATAAATTGAGATGTGCAGCGTCGCTTCGTCACACAATACATTTGGTTTTGAATTTACGACTAGTTACCCACGTAAAAGAAGCGTTTATACCAACCTCGGCTAAATAACGAAAACTACAGCGTGAAGTGCGCTACTAGTTGGAAGTTTAATTCAGGATTGACTCTTGAATTCAAATTAAAACTGAAAGAAAAATTCCTAAGCGAGTGTCGTAAGATATGTGACTCAGGTGACGTTTGTATTGACAGATGACCACTGGTTGTTTTAATCGAGCATACTGAAAAATGTATTAAAAATTGAAAACGTGGCGTCATCATATTTCTAGGTAAACGATATTAACTGGCAGAATTTATCGCTGAAGTCAACACTGTGACGTACAGATAAAATCTGAGACAGAAAACCGGATTACTCCGGTCTTGTGTGTCCATTTCCACTTTTATCCCTCTAGTGAATGGCAGAGAAGGCACAAATGCGCAGAGAGACGCAACTAGCGTGAATGATGCTGCTAACGCTCCAGTTATCCAGTGATGCTCCGCTGCCAGCGCCACTGCCATCAACGCCCATTACACGTGCCTAAAGCACTCCCTTCCTCAGTGTACGAAATTTTCTTTCTGCCTTAGCTATGTAGAAGGAGCTTTTGTTTATTATGACAGCGCCTTCAAAAATTATTCAATGACTTGTAATGGCCAATAAATTTGATTTCTGAATGACTGAATTTGATAAAAAATTCATGCTAAACTAAGTTGAATTTTCTCTCCTTCTTGAACTATTAGGGCACATAATTTGTTTTACCCTCAAAACGTTGGGGAGAAATAGCGGCAAATTACATTAGGTTGCAAGGAAGGATCCCGTCGTAAATTTTCTAAATGTGTACTTTTAATTTTGTATCATAATAGTTCGCATTCTTCCAAAAAGATGAATAACAGATTTCAACAGACAGAAAAAGCAGAATCAATACAGCCTTCCGGCACCAGTGCATCCTTGAAGAGATATAATCAAAATTGATTTAATAAGTATTTAAAAGTTATGTATTATGATAAAAAGTAATGCTGCGCCTCAGACAAGAAGTAACAATATCTGTTAAAACCATATTGAAATAGATATTTTGATTCAAAGAACTGTCTTTAGTTGTTCAATTGACAGTGAATGGTCTATTTTGTCTTGTGCCCGTTTTTATGAAGTGCCAAAATGGAAAGAAATATTAAAAGTTTATCTGTTTATTTATGAAATCGGTCAACTATTTAAAATATTATATCTATTGAAATGTTTAAAATAATTCTACAGTAAATAAATGGTATGGTTTAATAGTTTTACAGTTTCAAATATACTGTATAACAGAATTATTATACGGACATGCTGCACATTATACATTTGGTTCACAGTGTTTAAGAAATTAGTTGAACTGCATGATGTATTAATAACATGTTCAATTGTATATTTGAGTAGCACACCAATCGAATTTCATAACATTTAAAATATCCCTTCGAAACACAAACACACCGAGAAGAATATCGGATGTTCACGTCATTAGTAAATTATTTTGTAAAAAATTGTTTAAATCTATCATTCAAATACTCTGATAAGTTTTCAATTGTCTGTGGGTAGATAATGTTTCACAATGTGATTGCAGAATGTTATTTAAAACACATTTGTTTAAAAAAACTTGACATCTCTTGACATTATCGTGATCAACGACCATTATCTGTGAGCTACAATAAAGTCATTCATAAAAGCATTATTGGCTTCATGGATTACGACGTACACTAGGAAATTATGTATGAAAATTCTTTTTGCAATATACTATTAATGTCTCTATGGAAGAATTATGAAAGGAAATACTTGAGAGATAATAGTCTTCAAGAGGTCAAAGTTGGCACATTCTGAAACTCACACATGCCACATAATAATGACCAATCGAGCGCGACATCAAAGTTGATGGAATATTGTGCTGAAGTGGGAGAGGATCTCTCAAAGGAATCTGCTCAAGGCCGAATGACTCACAGTTCTTTGTGAATGATTTTCTCATAAATTGCGATGCTTCTCAGATATATTTTTCTCGTATGAGATCGCATAAAAACATGAATGGATTTGACATTAACATAAGAATTCGGCGTGAAAATGTCACATACAGCTTAAAACACAATCGCGAATGGTTCAGTAAGGAAATATTGAGAATTGTTATCATCCGTATCATAAGCAAATAATTTATCATCCGTATTAATTGTTTATTTTACCATTTCTATTATTGCACCTGAATATTCTTACAAGAACAGAATAAATAAAAAACAATTTGAATACACTAGTAAGATCTGAAGAACATCAAGATTAACTTTCTAAAGAAGGTAAGCTGAATAAACCGATAATGACTGATCCGACCACATCAATTAGGTTGCGTGCAAAGCGTGGAATTCACTCCATTTTGTAAAGCGGATATTGAAGAAAGGAAACCGAAAACAAAGCGCTTAGCTTATACTTCTCTTGTTTTTTTTTTAATTTATTTTTTATTTTGGTAGACATTACATTGTTCAGTTTACATGTTAACTGTGCAAATGATTGATGATCTTAACCTATCTTATAGTAACTTACATTAACTTAAAATTATACATTACAATTTATATAAAACAATATACTGGGAGAGGAAGCAGGTAGCACCTCAGATTAGTATTATTCCAAGTTTGCGAATATTTTATAAAATGAATGGAGAGGAAATCTGTTGTTAATTCTCGTTCGATAATTGGGGGCTTTGCCTAGTTTATAGAAGGATGTTGCTTGAATTAGGGGAAGATTAGTGTAAAAGTTATGTGCAAGATAGGCTATTTGGTTTTTTATTGTGTTTATGTTTAAATCATTGTGTAGTTGATTGTTGGTGATGAACCATGGTGCTTTTGTAATTAATCTTAAAAATTTATTTTGGATAACTTGTATTTTGTATAGGTTGGAATTAGCTGCATTGGTCCAGATGGGACAAGCATAGAGTAATGTCGGCCGGATTATTGTTTTGTAGAGTAATAGAGCATTGGATTTGGAGAGTTGGCTATGTTGATTCAGTAAGGGTTGGAGTTGAATTAGTTTAATTTTGGCTTGATGAGTTTTTGCCTCTATATGTTGCTTCCAGTTGAGTCGGGTATCGAAGTTTAAGCCCAAATATTTAATTGTTTTATTAGTTGGTGTCCAATTGATGATGTCGTTGTTTATGAAGAATGGAAGAGGGTGAGTAAAAGGTCTTAATGTGAATATTTTTGCTACAGATTTTGTTGGGTTTAACTTTATTTTCCAGACATTAGCCCAGTTTGCTATTAAATTTATGTGATTCTGAAGCTGTGTTTGAAGAGTTGTTAAAGAATTTCCTGAGATATACAGTGCAGTGTCATCGGCAAATTGAGCAGTGTTTATATGTGCTGTAGTAGGAATATCTGCTGTGTATAAATTGAACAACGTGGGGGAAAGTGGTGAACCTTGGGGAACCCCAGCAGCAATTTTCCTTGGGTTGGAACAGTGGCCTTCGACTGAAACTGAAAATGTTATATTTGTTATGTAGCTAAGGATAATAGATACTAGATATTTAGGTGTACCTATTGATATTAATTTAAAATAGAGAGCTGGATGCCAAATTCTGTCAAATGCTTGCGAAATATCTATGAATGCAGCGATGGTATGTTGTCCCTTTTGAAATGCAGAGTGAATGTGTTCCGTAAGTCTTAGTAGTTGATGGGTGGTAGAGTATTGTGATTTGAAGCCAAACTGGTGCTGTGGAATACTGTTTGTTTTCTTGATATATTTGTTCAATCTGAAGAGTATTAATTTCTCTAAGATTTTTGACATTATAGGAAGCAGGCTGATAGGTCTGTAATTCTCGGCTTTTGAGTGATTCATGCTCGGTTTTGCTATTGGGTGAATGATTGAGTGTTTCCATGTTTGGGGGAAATATCCTGTTCTCAATACTGAATTGTAAATGTTATTTAGAAAGGCAATAGCTTTCTCTGGTAGATTTTTTAGAATGATTGTGTTGATCCGATCATGGCCTGGTGCTTTTTTATTTGGCATGTCCTTTATTATTTTTCTTATTTCATTAGGGGATATGAATTGTATTTGATGGGGAACATCATATAGGGGAGCATTAAACATTGTCATTATTTCATCGTGTTTCGGATCCTTAGGGGTGTTATTGGGGGTGAAAGTGTCAACAAAGTGTGAAGCCAGTACTTCAGCTTTTTCCATTGGGGAGTATTTTTTACCATCACTAGTTGCTAATGGGGAATGCTTGTTCTTTTTTTTAAGAGTTTCTTAGTAAACTGCCATAGTGAGTTGTTTTTAGTATTTAAGCTATTGATACATGAGTTGTATTGTTCTTGTTTATATCTGTTTAGAACCTTTTTACAAATATTATTTAGCAGGTTTAGTTCTTTTTTTAAAGAGGGAATTCTTAGTGAATTCCAAAGTCTTCTTGTTTTATTTTTTATTCGGATTAAGTTAATTATATTAGTTGGTAGTGGTTTGTGCATTATTTTGTTAACATCTAGGCTTTTTTGGATATGACTGTTGCTAATATTACTAAGTATTATATTGTTGAGGGTCATGATTGCTTGGTTAATTTCTTGGGGAGAGTTCAGGTTGTGAAATGGAGGTATGGATTTATTTATGGAACATTTAAAGTTCTTCCAGTTAATGTAATAAGTATTTAAAGTGGGTGGGGGTGTTGAAGGAGGCTTTTCTACTCGAGTTGAAATTATTACTGGTAAGTGGTCTGAATCTAGTTCATGGTATGTTGTAGAAATGAACTGAGTTTTAATATTAGTAACAGCTATGTCAAGTATATCTGGACTTTTGTTTGAATCATATGGAAAGTAAGTGGGTTCGGTTGGTGATAATATGTTGAAATTCAAGTTCCTTTTTATGTAGTATAAGTATTTTCCAGCTGTATTCGTAGTTCGACATCCCCATGAATAGTGTTTAGAGTTTAGATCACCTGCAATTATGAATGGGTTTGGTAGTTGTAATAGTGTGTATATGTTGGTATTATTGATTTTTATATTTGGAGATTTGTAAGCAGTTACTATTGTAATTGTCCTATTATTATTATACTTTACATTAATTGCTGCTGTTTCGAGTCCGGGCGTGTGTGGTAGAGTAATCTGGTGATGTGGTATACTGGATTTTATTAGTATTAATACTCCTCCACCTTTCGAGTTTTGTCTGTCTGTTCTGATTGTTATGTATCCCTGAATGAAGAATGAGTTTTCTTGGTTGAGATGAGTTTCTGTGATGCATGCTATATCAATTTTGTTAGCATGTAAGAAGTGTTGTAGTTCGGATCTTTTGTTGATAATGCCATTCGCATTCCAGTTTAATATAATTATATCTCTATGGTGATCCATAATTGTTGCTAAATGTCATAGCAAATGATTGTTGGATGTTCTGAATAATTGTTGGAATTAATGAATTTATAAAATTAATGATGTGATTAGTTATGAATTGAGTGATGTTTTGTATGAATGAGTTACCAATTTTGAAATTGTTGTAGTTTATGTTTGTCTGTTGGTTGTTATGTTGCTGGTGATTTGTGTTTCTTGTGTTTTGTTGGTGGTTGAAATTTGTTGCGTGTGAGAAATTAGGTATGTTGTTGGTTGGAGGTAGTGTTGGAAAATTTGTTGTATTAAATTGCGGGGGATTAGGATTGTTCCTAGGTCTGTCATTAGGATTGTTTCTTTTACTTTCTAAGATTTTTCGATAGTATGGACATTCTACTGATCTGAGGTCGGCCCTATGCTTCCCGAGACAATGTTTACATGTAGGAGTGGAGTTCTTTTTTTCGCAGTTTGCTGATAGGTGATCACCTGCACAAAACACACATGAAATTGAATGATTGCAATTGTTTTTGCTGTGACCAAAGTCTAAACACCGGTAGCATTGTAGGGGGCCCTTGGTTTTCTTTCTTCTTTCAGGTTTCACTATGTTATTACCTATTTGTTTTATTTCCAACACATCCTCGATTTTTTGGGTTCCATCAAAGTCTACTGCCACTACTGGGATGGGGGAATTGTTTTTATACAGACGTGTAACTTTTACAGCTGAGTTGAATTTGTTTTTGATTTCGTCTAATATTTCACTTTCTGAGATTGAAGGATGAATATTCTTGATAACTATGGAGTATTTTTTACTAATTTTGTCCGAATACGTATGAAATTGTTTTTTGGTGGCCAGAAAATATTTAACTGCTTTTCGGAAGTCGGTCACTGATTGAAATTGGATTCGAATCTTTTGATTTTTGAATTCTGTGGTGAAGTTGGATGAAACATTAGACTTTATTTCATTCGCGAGAGAAACTTGGTTTTCGAAATTAGTAACAAAAATTGGTGGGATTTTATTTTCGTCGCTTTGATCATCTGGGATTTCTTCATTTAGCCAACTAAATCTGTTTTTGATTTCTACGTTATATTGATTTTGTAGGTTCGACCCTGCCGGGGGCTGACTGTCTGTGGTTATACGTTTAAGGTCTCTGTTATCACTTTCGTTATCGCTGGCTCGCTTTCCTTGCGACATTACCTTGCTTTGATACGGTTGGGCTGAAGCGGCTGACTGTTGAGAATGCAATTGTTCATCGGGCTGGCCTGATGATCCGACCCCGAATTGGTAGTTGTTACTTGCGAAGTGTTGGCGTTGAGGCGGTATTTCGATGAAGTCCATGCTGTCGGTGAGATTTACGTTGCCTTCGTCGGGAACCACATTAGATGACTCTTCCGTATGATATAATGAGTTTAGGGCTTCACTAACCACTCACCCTGTGCTGGATAAAACATTGTGGTTCATTCAGCTACTAAAGCACTCGTAGTTGAATAGCTGGTCACTGAACACTATTACGAACTTAATGTTCTTAACGTTTGGCGTGATGTTGCGCTGCACTATCACAACTGAACGATTCTAGCTGCTGTTGGCGGAGCGACTGCACTGGCCCGCAGCTAAAGCGAGAATGATACTTCTCTTGTACGTCTGGTAATGGAATACTGTTCTGCATGATGGGACCCATATACATCTGGGCAGATAAGCTTGTTAGACTGTATCCAAAAGAGAGCGATAAAACTTGTAGGTAAAAACAATAATCAAACACATACGTGGCAAACGTCGAAGGATAGCTAGGCTAGTAAAACTTTACAAAGCGTACACTGAATGTAAGGCGTTCAACGACATTCACACTACGATAGGACATCCTCAATATTTCGGAAGATGGGATCATCCATGCAAAATTAAATACAGGAATCAAAAAATCAACGTAGCTAAATTCTCTTTTATCAATCGGACAATCACTGACTGGAACAATCTGCTGCGATACTAGCGACTTTTCTCTCTAATGTGCGTTGGTTTCGGAATCGTCTACGGAATTGCGTGTGGTCGCAACATTTATGTGTTGTATGACTTCCTAGTTACTTATATATCTTATATTCCTTTTAATATGTTTCTTAACTTGTCTTTGTATGTCTTTATATGTTGTATATGTTTGTCTTTATATGTACAAGCACTACCACCGAGAGAAAGCTCATTAGTAGGAAATAAATATTATTACTACCACTATTATTATTAATACTATTATTATTATTATTACTATTATTATTACTATTATTATTATTACTGTTATTATTATTACTATTATTATTATTACTATTATTATTATTATTATAAGGCAAAGAATATTTTTTAAGCTACTGCACATTGGCACAAAGACCAGGCCAATGAGGCAGACATTGGAGATGGAAGATAATTTCGAGATAGGCTTCGTTGCGTACGTAGTGTCAAAAAGGAACGCACACGGCTTTTGTCTCCTAACGGTCATATGGCGCACATTCTCAAATGGGAAAAATATGCCTTGCGAGCTCCTTCGGTGTTCGAAATGTCGATGTTACCAACGTTGTGCAAAAGAAAAACAATCACCTCAGATGGACCAACTTGATTCGTATACCTGTGTTGGCTCGAGTCATAACTTACAAACTTAATTGCGGTAGACCTCCGTTCTTTTGACTTTCTGCTCCTTCCCTACATGCCAGAGAGTTGGGTATTCCAATTAAACTTCGGAGCGTTGGATACCAACAAGAGTAACAAATTTGTTATAGAAATGTTAGATGTTTAAAAATCTTGGTAGTCTTTGGGCGGGACGAGATAAAAATAAATGAAATTCCGTACGAGAGAGAATTGTGTCAAAGTTCTTATATCATTATTATTATTATTATTATTATTATTATTATTATTATTATTATTTAATTACCCTCCATCTCTGTGGTGACCACATAAATTGTACAGATTAATATATTCACAGTTCAAAGTATGGTTATAATTTTGAATCTAATTATATCGGTTGATTTCTCACTAATTTCCTGACGATTCTAGTGGTTAGGATAATGGTAACCTTCTGCATTAGCTTACATAGGTTTTCAGGGAGATTTAACTCGTTAAGACTTCGATGCATGGTCTTCGGGATGGCTCCCCTGGCGAAAATGGGCATGTACGCCAATATATGAAAGTATGTACGCGCAAACGTATACGGAGTGCGCATGGAGTCATATCACCAATGTACAGGATGTGGTGCTATTTTTGGTGCTTTTAATCGTCGTTTCTTTTTCGTTTTTTTTTCTTCTTTTTTCCATTTTCCGTAGAATTGCACGACCATCATCTCCACTAAGCTTCATCGGACGTCCACGTTTTCTCACCTTCTTCAATGTTTTCCTTACACTAAACCTATCAATGACTCCCAGAATGCTATTTCTTGGTCTGACTAAAATCTGAGAAATTTTCTGCAATGATTTGCCTCATTATGCAACCTGATTATAATTTGTCTCTCTTCCAAAGACGTTTCCTTCCTTTTACGACCCATGTCAGCAGTTGTACGGTATATGCTTTGTACATGTGTTTTCTGCTGTTTTTGGTATTAACGTTTCAATACTCTTATGGTTAATACTATAATAGAAATATCTACTGATTATAAGATAATTATTGCATCATAATTACAATAATTGTTCACTGGTGAACGAATACTTTTTGCACTCTGTAGTAGAAACACTCCGTAGCACAAGTTGCAAGAAACGCTAAAAGTTGTTTTCCAGTAGGGAGCGATTTTCACGTTTAAAATTATGATAAAGGTTTGGATATAGGCGAATGCATGATGAAGCATAAAACGATATGTTCAATTATCTATGGGTTTGAGGAATTATTTCTTTGATACTGTTTTTACATTATTGAGATATGTTCTGAATTTTGAAACCACTTCCCAATTGTTTTAAATTAATTATTTTGAAATAATGATCAAAAGACTGAAAGTAAAAGAGAATTCTAGGGATAGCGGGAACTATTAAGTCCATTAAAATTTTCAAGGCTGCTCTGAATTATGGAGAAAATGACACCGCCTAGGGGCACCATCTGAACACCTGCTCGCAGAGGCAGCAATGATTCATGCGGAAGCCACGTCATCGACCTTCTTTTTTCGCCGACAACGTGTTCGGTCAGGCCACGTTCCCCGCCAGCCGTTTGGAAAAATTCCTCCGCCTCACCCCAGACGGTCTGAGCTCCTTTTTTTTCGGTTCAACTGGTGGCAGACGCCTCCCCCCCTCCCCTCCGTCCACCACCTCAAACGCTTCTCGCATCTGTGCTGGCTCCTCCTCTTCATTCTCGGAGTCCCCGCCTTCCTTTTTACAACCCGAGCACCCTCCCTCACCCCTACCTAGGCGGCCTTCAACTCCATTCTTTACAGACGTTTCCAACCCCCCATTTTTCACGTCTGGACGTCATCTCTCAGACTACATCACGCCACCCGATCCGCCATATTTCCTCCCACCACCTGAGTTTGTGCTTCCGCAACGGCACCCCCTCCCCTCTTCTGCTCCGGCATGCTCTCGCCACGCGGGGGAGCCCTCCCCTCTGAGGCCCGGCGCGGCCCGGCCTGGCCCGGCCCGATCCGCTCGACCTGCTCCGCTCGGCTGCACGCGGTCGCTGCAAGGCCTCAGGCCCTGACGCGGCGCGCTGCGGCGACCTGGCGCCTCGCCACCCGCCACCGCCCTCTTCGGCGACACCGATTCCTTCAGACGCAGCAAAGTTTGGTACTTGCCACCAGAGGGGCGGCCTCTGAAAATATTGCCGGGGGAGGGGGGAGAATTGCAGTAGTGTTTATTTATATTTTTAATAAAAAAACAACTAATCATTGGCTTGAAATATAATTAAAAAGTGTAGCCTGATAATAATGGGATTAATGTAATAATAGGAATACTGTTTTAGATATGCGTTTTCTCTTGTGAGTAAAATGAGAAAAAATACAAAAAAATTATGGTGAGGGAGGGGGGGAGAAATCCAATTCAGCATATTAGTAGTCAATTGTAATTCAAGATCTGTTTTCCACATTTGAACATATAGTATTTGTTCATAAGATCCATGTGGCTTTCGCTTGCTAATTGAATTGCTAATAAAATTAGAAGTACTCGCGCTTTTTATTTTTTCTCGGCAGTTGGCATTCGAAGGGGCAGAGAGTAAACGGTCTGAAAAATAGAACCTCCTGATATTACAGAATGGAGCAAGGAGTTTGACCCGTTTTGGAATAAAACAAAGATGGAGTATGTTAGAGCTTGCTAAGCATCAGACTACTATATTCGTTAGAAGGCGGAGGGGACGTGCCGAAGGCGCGACCTGGGTTATAACACGTTGAAGCATGCACAGAATTGCAAGTTCCTTTACATATAAAGAAAATGGTATTAACGTCCGCATTACTGTTTGTATTTCTATATTGCTCTAGTAGTAAATTATATTTTGGTATTAAAGTTTTCCTACTCAGATTTGTAAATGAAGCACATTGGACAGGTTGTTAAACACAGGTTGTTAAACTATACGATTTTTCTAGTACGTGATGAGCTTAAGAGTGTTTCATTTACAGTTACTTGCGCGTAATTGGAGTTGCTCCGACAGCCGGGTTCAATATTGAGTTGGATGAGGGAACTAACAATGTAAGTAAATAAGCGTTAAAACTAATGCAAGTAATTATTAGAAAGTTTCTTCTGGCCTTTTAAATGAACTATATCAACATTGAGCAAACAGCTCACCGCCTGCCTCAATACTACTTAAGTAGTTTGGCTTAGAAATTCCATAATACAAATGATTTCTTTACTGCTCCAAAATGGCGAAGTTAAGTCATGTGATTAAAATATGAAAGCAAATGCAGAGTAAATACAACTAGACCACAACAGATACAATATTACATGCAGATTGCAGCAAATTACTATTTTTCTGAACGTTCTATCAAATAATTTTCCGCTAACTTGGAACAACTACGTATGAGAATTATTTTTGGAAATTTCCTTCCTCTTATATTATGTCTACAATATAATAATTACACACACACACACACACACACACACACACACATATATATATATATATATATATATATATATATATATATATATCGGGCGTCTCCCTCATTAATATAGTACCTACGAACCCCAACGTATACTCTAACTTATACTTCTTTCCGCTCGCACTTATGGAACCTATGGGGCCACCATGATCATAATTTTCAGTTTTATAACATTTATTTCGCCGTTGGAAAAGTCTAAACGTTCATCAGAGCCGTAAATTAAAGAGGGGAAAAAACGGCACGTGAAGGTGAACGGAGGAGGGTGGTCTAGGAGGCACCCGTCGTCGTTCGCTGTCTCGCGTTTAGAGGCCTTCGAGTTGCGTCAGACAGGCTCTGCTCTGCAGACCGTGGCAGCTGCAACCGCCGCCGCCCCGCGCCGCGCCGCGCCGTCGCCGGCACAGCCGCCGCCAGCCCCGCCGATCCCACCACCACCACCACCACCACTACCACTCTTACCACTTCCACCGCCCCTGGGGGTCTCGGAAATGCTCATTGTCAGATGAACACACCGTCTCCCCGCACACGCTCCTCCCGAGACTCATTGCGAGGATGACGGAATCAGTGACCTAGTCGTTTGCGGCCAATTAATGACAGCCACTGCAGTCACGAACAAAATAAGCCGCGCAAACCTTTAAATGTCACTTCTCATGTACGAATCATTTTACTTTCTTGTATATGTAGTATAGAGATAATTATGAAAACCTGCAAAAAATCGATGACGAGAGTTTGATAATAATTCGCGTTTGGAGGATACCTGATGCCGGAAAAATCCATCGGTCTGTCTAGGAGCAACGCCAGAGCCTCAACCACACACAGGATATTAACCAAAATAGATATTTCTTGATAAATCTTGCTGATATTGTAGTCCTTTAAATATGAAACTGGTCTATTAAATTTTGAAGTTTGAAACTGGTCTATTAAAGTTTGTCACACAATGGTGCTGCAACATCACACATAAAATGTAACATTATTGGCAACATATTCACAGTATGACACTATTACATAAACCTACAAAAGTGTTTTGAACTAGCAACACTTTTTCCTCCGCACCAAGATTCAAATTCATATCTTTCGAGTTGACACGCCAAGCACATACCCACAGCACCAACACTCGCGCAGCTATACTCAGCTTTCACAACGCTTAAAA
Source organism: Gryllus longicercus (assembly GCA_038098605.1). Taxonomy (NCBI): domain Eukaryota; kingdom Metazoa; phylum Arthropoda; class Insecta; order Orthoptera; family Gryllidae; genus Gryllus; species Gryllus longicercus. The sequence goes on from JAZDUA010000026.1 coordinate 5,789,395, forward strand.
ATGTAGTGGTTTCCACGTATTATTTTTAACTAATGCAATTTTCGAAAATTCAGAGAGTTCATCGAAAACGAGATCTGCGCCGCTTGTTGAGCCTCCTTTGCTCCATTCGAAGAAATGCGTTAAATAAAAAAGAGCAGAAAAAATTAAAATAAATTGCTCCTTTGCCTCATGAATTACCACATTTTTTCTTCTCCCGATTAGAACAAATTTTGTTTAATAATATGTCCTAGATTCCATTTCAATTGAAAGATATGAAATTTAAAAAAATTGAAATTTTGAAAATTGCAGATGTTCATTTTTTTCGAACCTTCGAATCTTTAAATTTGAAGCTAGAGATTTCTTTCTCAACGTAATATATTTCTTAGTATTATAACTCTAAACCATTTTAAGTAAACTTTTTCAATATATATTAATATTTTTAGCGTAATTCTGAGTTGTATTATTTGATTTTGGGGTTGGTAAGTTAGGAGTTGCGATATCCCTTTATTTATTTTAACTTTAAAAAGCAGTTTAATACAGTGTATACTATAGAAAGAAGGGTATTTTGTGCACGTTTTCTTAATTTCTGGGATCTCTACCTCAACCTACATACAAGTTTAATTACAAATACTGGTGGAAACGAGGGATTTTGGCAAAAATTAATGAGAAGATATCAACTTCCTTGTAATAAGAAAGTATTTGCAAAGAAAAAAATCTACAGATTTTGGCTATTATCTCTCATCGTTCTCTTCGTGAAGGAATTGTCTTACTGTCGCGAGAACATTAATTTGAATAACTATATTTCCTACTGGACTCTCGAAAACATACACAGATGGTGAAGTTACATTCATGTCCAGAAACAAAACAAGGGGCCTATTCAGCATTCGGTCGAAAGATCAAGGAATGCGAAAAAGGATGAAATATTGCAGCAACCGTTATTTTACTAAAACTTCCGCATTCATACGTGAAGTTTATAGTTTTGCGCATATACGCTTGTTTACACACTTGTTTTGTGTATTCTGAACTGGCTAATCAACGTGGGTTCAACTGTCGGAGCAAAATTCATAGTTGTAAAGAATTTGAGAGGGGAGGAAGGTGAGTCTCTATTACCTAGGAGTGAGGCTCCTCCGACCTTCCAAGAATTGCTTCTCCTCACGCCACTACTTCTGAATAGTGGGCGGAGAGCGTTATGTTTCCGTTAAGAAAAGTGGTGGGGATAATGAAGTTGAGAGCAGGGTTGGCGATTGGTCGAGAAGGGACAAAGACTGGTACAGGAGAGTTACATTTTCCTCCGTCCTTCCAAGAAATTCCGTCTTCGGCTGACGCATTCTTACTATCAGAGGTACATAAAATATTATCTTTACTTTAATATTACGAGAGGCAATTTAAATTCTCAAATTGCTGAGAACAATTGAGGTACATCTATTGACTTTTATTGAAGATTGTATGAGTTGTAGAGAAGTATTCTGCAGAGAAAATCACTGCTGTCGTAGTTGTTCTGAAGATGTATTATTCAGGAATACTAAGTTGAGAAGAATAATAGTAAAAAATATGAATTCTTTGTTTATATTATGTGAAATATTTTCGTATTTCGAAATGGTTCCCTATTACACGAAATAATTCAAACTCAAGCATTAATTTAAAGGCATTCACCGGATATTTTATCGTGTACTAAATAAAATTCGTTTATAATGTATTAAATTGAATGCCTACTCACGATGTTGAAAAAGTTAACAAAAACTGTCGAGTTTCCATTACGGCTAACAGACAGCAGATAGGGTATGGGTAAGGGTATGTAAGGAAAAGTTAACGCGCGTGCATAAGACGTTTAGAACGTGGCCACCGCATGAGCTAAGTAGCGCTGTGTGATTCCTCCTAAGTGTCACAAGAATACAGGATGAAGATGATGAGGATGAAGATCCTCCTCGCCGTTTGCAAGTTTGCCGGGTGTGATGAAATATTTCAGCGCTCGGATCACGGCTTCTATCAAATGCATCGTCAACTGTGTCAAGTATATATGGCCGGACATCACGAGCAAGCAGATGGTGCGTCGCCGATGAAAGGATTTCGCAGGAAGTCGGCAAAACGGGCGTGATGCGGAGCGCAATGGGCGGACGTCCCTCGTCACGGATGATCTTGCGGAGCAAATGCAGCAGCGGTTTGGAAAGAACCTTCGTTTCCAAATTACGGAAATCGGCACCCATTTCTAGCAGATTTCCCATTATTACACATAGTCGCCACAAAAATCTATTGCTTAAGGAAATGCGAGGTGGGTGCCGAAGCAAGACACACTGAGCACAAAACAAAGAGCATGGAATCAGCATTCATACTTATGGAGCGATAGCATGATGATGGCAACGAGTTTTTAGATTGGATTGTCGCTGGTGATGAAACGATGAAACGTACGTCACTCACCTTACCCTAGAACACGGTTGTCCAACTGGCGGTCCGGCAACTGATTGTGGTCCGCAAAAGGTTATTTTGTATAAAAGTGAAAGTCCCTTGCATCCATGTCGCGCCTGGCGTACGCACTTTACTTATATGTTTATATGTTTCACTGCGATATGCAGGGTACTACCTCATATCACGCATGGGGAGGGGGATCCCCCCCTCCCGTTTCAGAACAGCCGGGATAACTGCCGAGAGGAACAGTACGGGGAGGTCACATGAGGATCGCCAAGTAATGAAATGGCCCGTAACCATATTAAAGGTGTTAGTTGTGGCCCTCGAATCCTTGCACGTTGGACACCCCTGCCCTACAAAACAAACCTAAGACAATGCATTGGTGTCATACTGGATCTCCGACTAAGACCGCACTCAAGCAGACTTTCTCGACGCGGAAAGTGAAGTCTCATGTTTTCCGAAACTTATTATCTAAGTTCTATTGAAATGAGAGAAGTCTACAAATTCTGGAACAATGCAATCACTATTAATTGTGAACACAGATTTAAAATGTCTTTATGAAATTGGAATATTTTATATTTTCCAAGATTTGGATTATTGTAGAGGAATACATCAGGAAAACCTGCTGCCCCTCATTAATTTAAAAACCTAATTCATCACATATTATAACTGCTGATTTTTAAAGGAACACATATTTCAAAGAACTGCTAGATTTTGCATTTGTGCACACTCAATAATATTTGCACATATAAACACTCAAATTTCGATAATAGAAAACTAGCTATGTACTTTGCAGTAACTATAACCTCACACTCACACACCCTTGCTCACATTAGAGCAAGGTCGTATCACAACCAAACGATGTACTGAATGAATGATGGTGGATAAGCGTTTATTATATTATTTTCATTATTTTACTTAAATGTATTTCTTCTGTTATAAAACCGGTTAGTAATAGCAAGTGATAATACATGTGGATACTACCACCTTTCATTAAACAAAAATCCTAAAATTTGTTTGAGTACAAAGCTCAAACTTCTTTATAAATTAAAATCCTTAGCGTATAAAATATAAAAATGTTTGCAATTTTCAAAAAGTATCAGAGTATTCAATGAAAGTCGGAATTATACCATACTTATAAACGCTATTTCTGCTATTTGAGAAAAAAACTTAGAAAAAATCGCAACCAATTTTTCCAAACAAACAAATTAAATAAATAAATAAATAAGTAAATAAGTAAATAAGTAAATTAGTAAATAAGTAAATAAGTAAAAAAGTAAATAAGTAAATAAGTAAATAAGTAAATAAGTAAATAAGTAAATAAGTAAATAAGTAAATAAGTAAATAAGTAAATAAGTAAATAAGTAAATAAGTAAATAAGTAAATAAGTAAATAAGTAAATAAGTAAATAAGTAAATAAGTAAATAAGTAAATAAGTAAATAAGTAAATAAGTAAATAAGTAAATAAGTAAATAAGTAAATAAATAAATAAATAAATAAAATTGAAAAATAAAATAAAAAAATTAAATTGACACACGTGCTTTGTGTAAAGAATCCCACGAAAATACAAGTATCTTAATGATATTTGGAACGACACACTTACTGACGTTTTTACCAACATTTAGCTAAAAAATTTCTTATCTGATAGAGTTATGCGAGAGATATACTTCCAGCCTTCCATCAAGACATCCTGATTATCGGGTACAAAATTGCGTATATCTTCTCGCCACCTGCACCAAGAGCAACTATTTTTGGGACAACACGAATAGTTCGTCATCCTGAAGTGTGTGCAACGTCTCAATGTAAAAGAACCTCAACCCTTTACGATCGAAAATTCAAGATTGTATTTTTAAGGTGATATCAAAACTTTAGAGAAATAAAAAGGTATACGAGAATCGCCACAGATTTAAAAATACATTTTCATGACATTTTTTAAAAGAATGGGCGTGTTTTGTAATTTTTGTACTTTTACTACGAATCCAGGACTTTATTTTTCTTAAAATACGAATGGACGTGAAAAATACCTACTGATATTAATAGTTTCATGAAAAGTTTATAATAAGTGCTTAATTAACAGAATTTAAGGAACATCCTAAAGACTAGACTTGTTCATTATTTGTCACGGCCAATATATTTTAATGACAATAAATTAGTAGTTTTCATGGATTTGGGATATGATAAAAATGCTTCCACATATGTGCGTACGTTCATCACCAGCTTTTTGATAATATTAAGGAGTGTACGATGCTAGAGACTATGAGTATAATACATTTTCTCCTGTAATGTATTAGTGGTGGTCCATTAAAATGAATTTTACATATTTAATCGTATTTCAAGACGAAATATAAGACCTTGTTTCAGAGCCATTACATAACTGAATTTCCTTTATTTTAGTAAAGTAAAAGTAAGTACTATAATGATTTCAGTAATGAGTACTATTCAGTAATCATATGCAACATATCGTGTTGATTAATGTAATAAATGAGAATTGTATTAAAGGAACGTGGGATTCTTTCTCACGTTAATTTTCGCACTTGGTAAACTTGCTCTTGCGTGCTGTGCACCCATAAAATATTGTTGTGTGATAAAAGTTACGTGATGTTATTGGCGTTGCAAACAACCTTTAAATAGAATCGAGTGGAACATAACGTAATTGATTAGTAATAACGTAACTTAGGTGATCTTTCGACTCAATTCTTTTTATTTCTCTTTGGAAACTTCTTTTATGAGAGAAAATTTATTTACTGAGATGCAATAGAACCAGATTAACTCTCAGCTGAGAAGAGTCGGGCCATTTTGATAGAACGATTGTACACTTGAAATGTGAATTGTCAACTTGTGCAATAGTACCTTCTTGTTGCCACAGCTTCATGACGAGGCAAGTCAAAGAAACCACTTCGGACGTCACAGTGTTTTTCATTCGGAGGGCCTTGTGTTTTGAACCAGCAAGAAGTCTCCTATCAAAAGACTGACAAGCGACGGCTGTCGCGCGAAGGGGCCAGAGGCGCGAGTGGGGTGAACTGCGTTTCCGCTCTTCTAGGAACAGTGTCTCGTGACGTATTCCCGTGTTTCAGGAATGGGTGATTTCGTTATCTACTTACTAATAAGTCACGATGTAATATAGGGATATCTCCTGACCCTTCTGGAGTAGGGATCTACCGTTGGTCGTTCGGACCAAAGTTTGGAAAAACGGCCGGGAAAGCATTAAAAAAATAAAAAGCAACATGCTGATCGTACAAACAAATCAGGACCATTATTCAATTGAAACACACCGTGTTAAGTTGACTAGGAAAATATCAAGATCGTTATATTAATAGCGCTCTCAGTGTAAAAAATTCAGAGCGTCCGCTATCCGCCATGGTGCGTTGTCCCAAAATGCTCATTTGTGAGACTTCGAATCTCCAAAAGTTCGCCTTCATTTGGAACCAGTGTTTATAAATACAATCATCTTGGAATAAATTAGACCATTAGCTTTGACGAAAATGTTGTTGTTTCTAATATTCATGCTATTCATCTAATATTCATGTCCATTGGCTTCTCCTAATACCTTCGTTATTGTTGACTAACAACTGCCTCAGTCATACTTAACCATTACTTGCGTTGTCTGGTTGAACGAATGATCTGAAAAGGTTGGGTATCGCCGGAGGGTTTAATTTTGGCAGACCTCAGCCCCAGCTGGAATTGAACCGGCAAACGTGGGTTTATGAATCCCCAATTGCTGGGGCTCAACATATTTAATTTAATATAATTCGAAGCGACATCCGCTGGGCTGATCACGTTAGGTATACTACACATAGGCATGGAAAGCTCTTCTTTTTGTTATGCGAGTATTACGGAAAGCCCTCTGTAACACAAATATACGGACTAACACTTTCGTGGTTCGTCACGTAATGGAATGTGGAACATTGGGCTGGGATACTTTTAGGGAAGATCAGATTAAAGCATTCACCCGAGTGCAGAAAAAAGCCTCTAATTTGGCAAACAGAAGTAATGAGACAATGTCAATTGGGAATCATTAGTTATACGTAGAAAGACAGCACGACCAAGTGCCATCTGCAAGGCGTACACATAGCGACCTGCAGGGAAAGCTATTAGTGGAAAACTTGGAATACCTTTATGAAAGCATTTTTCCTTAAGTTCATTCACGCAAAATAAAACGCAAAATACAAAGAACAGAAACAGGATAATTCAGCTTTGTAAATTTGACTGGAACAGTTCACCTGTAGATGTGTTAGTGACTCTTCCCAGAAGCACGCTAGTAATGCGTTCGAGGGTTCACGATATCTTTAGTGAAATGTGCGATGCAGTGATACGTGTGAAGTGTAGTCGCGTCTTCAGGATAGGGAAGAGTCTACAAAACTACGGGCATGTGCCAAGTGCAATTACTTACCTTTAATGTAGAAACTATTGTGTAGCGAAGGGACACCCAGTGAAGTGAAGTGAAGTGAAGTGCTGGGAATAGAGCTGAGAAGGCACGAATAGTGAATACACTTCATTTTTTATATTTATTTGTGCTTTTGTTTTTAATTATGTATTTGTTTTTATATTTGTTTCTTTTTTATTTTTATTTATACATTTTTTGCTGAACTGCAACCGAGCCTACGCTTCTTTGCAGTAATAAACTATTGTTATTATTGCCATTATTATTTTTATTATTATTATATTCTAATTTTGCAAATACATTCTAAATGTAAACGTTCAATCAGAGAAGAAATGAAACTGAATGACTGAATATCAGACTGCAAAGGATTTTATGAAAACGAAAAAATAAATTAAAATACCGCACATGTGTGGTTTATAAATGAAAAATATAACTTTTTGAGGCCGTAGCACTCCCAAAAATTCGGTTTGTTTTTGAAGGATCGTAAGAAACAGGGAGACACTGAAAGTTGTTGAACCGATGGGTATGAACTAATGTGACTTCACTGAAAGGAAACTGTATTTAATTACACATGTCTCTCATCAGTAATCAATACGTACTCAGAAATAAGATTTGGGAGGGACTTTAATTGCGGGCAGAGAAGATGGAGCAAATACAACCTGAGAGGTGCGTCTATGCGTAAAGAATCATTGTCTACTTCTACAAGTAAACAACGTATTCTGCGCAGATAAAGATAATCTACGTAGACAACCGCAATCTATCTTTTTTGTGGGGCAGGGACGAATCTACGAGGACCACGTTCCGCCCCCAAAACCAACATTTATATATAATAATTAAACATTGATAAATTGGGAATAATTATTGTACTCAATTTATGGAAAGCAATAAAATATTGATTGGATCACATCAAAAGAAGTTCTACCATAATGAATAATTTTTTTTTTTAAATTTCAGGTTAACATTATTTTGCTTCAAAAATATTTATGGGGCGGTTGACAATCATGACTGGAATTGCCTTCCTCCACTGAGAAATATTTAGCGGGTCCGCCTCTTGCGGGGGTCGAAGAGGTTGACGACAAGATCAGGGATTTACACAATATTTCTGCGCACCAGGTTGGTAACCACTGCAGTTGGAGGGAAAGAGTCGGATGCAGAGAGAACTGATGAGCAAGTTGAAACAAGTTCCTACTGGTTTCTTTAGATGGTTACGGAGGTTGGCATTTCTTAATTGGGATGGTATATTTTATTTCACTTTTTGAATCGAAAATAAAAATTTAAATTTTACATTTCAACATACTTATACTATTACTACTTATTATAAACGTTTTTGGGTTATTTGATGTGAAAAAATAAATAGACTACACAGGTTACGTTGTCTAAGTAGTCTACACGTAAAACGCCGTGCAGATTACATGTAGATTACGTGTAGGGAACATACGTAGAAGTAAAATTATACATATCTATTCATTATCACAATCCTCTGACGGTACAGTTTCCTTCTCCTTTCAAAAGATCTGACATTTAGCTTCTCACGCACTTCGTTAGTTTCACGCACATCATCACCAACCATCTCTCACTAATTATACATACACACAGTTCATAATATAAAATAAAAGTGAATTGAGGTTGGTCCGACGTTAAACAATGTCTTGGTACGCACTAACGTTTAAACTGAACTAATGGCAGATCTTCCGCCCATGTTAGTCGGGACTAAAAAGAGTTATGAATACGGCCAATAGTATACTACACAATTCTGAATAAAACGAAGAACACGCATGTAACATACAGATATCCAGCAATTAATATTGCATCGGATAACAAAACCCTAATGCAGTGCTTTGCTAATTACCAGAACAAATAACGACAGCAACAGAAGCTTTATCACATGCAACTTATATTACACAATTGTGAAGATTGTGAGAAAATGTGAGGAATTGCGCAAAAAGTACAGGCCCGTTTGAAGGGCCGTTTGTAAGGATAACATTTCCTTCCAATATTTCGTTTTAGCAGAGAAGCCATTTATTTTTGTTATATGAGTGATTAATTTATCATGGTTTTGAAAGATAAATTTGTATAATAAATTTTAATTTTAATTTTGTACTGCAGTCGGACTCGCAAATTATACCTCGTTGATATAACTATTTGAATGAAATTACTCACACTCTCAAATATTTCAGCTCTCATTTTTAATTGTCTGCAGATTGAAATTAGGTGTTCCGAAGAAAATGCTCTAATGACTCTAGTCACACCATTTCCACGTAAAATGACAGTTCAGTTTGTTTCACTGTTACTTTAAACCGGAAAAATATGAAATATTTTGTGTGAAATGGTAACATAAGCTACCCCAGGTTAAAATGTTCCTTTCAGTCATTTAATATAGTTTAGTTTAGAATATCAAACGAAGTAATAACTTGTTTCATTAATTCTATTAATATTTAACTCTAACATTTGTGACAAAGCTACCACAAACCTCAGGGTGGATTTCTGAAATTTCCTTTAATTTTTTGTACTTTCCAAATTTACTAACATTACATTTAGAAAAGAAGGTAGGATGTAAAGACATTAAGACATTGTTTTTATTTGTAAAAACTGCGTAGATCACAAGGGAAGCACATGCTGACATTTTCTATGACACATAAAGTGAAGGATGCCTTTGAGTGTCGTGTCGGGTACATCCCTCAGTGTGACCTTGTTTTTTGATTAATTGTTGAAAGGACACTGTGCTCTACCTACAAATGCTGTCTGCAAGCACGTGCTAATATTCTTGTGGATGTAAAACCGATCAATCTTCCTACTGAAGATTAGTACCTTGTAAGGATCTCTTAGTGAGTCAATAAAATAATGAAGTCCATATACCCTGGAGATCGCTTCGTCTTTGAAGATTTAATTTCGAGCAATTGAACTACGAAGCGAAGATATAGGCTTTCTTAGTACTCGTTAATTGCATTTGGTCTCTTCGACGAATTTGCGAAAAGCCGTTCGCGTTCCTTGGAGATGCACCGATTGCACGGTGATGGACAGACAAGACTTCTGACGAAAAAGAAACGCTCTCAGGCCGCAATCCGTAAAAGCGACGAGCGGCCTAGCAAAGCAATGCCACAAGGCCTTCCGAGAACATGTGGGAAGAGGGGAGGAAGGTATTAGGGTTTTTCCTACAAGTGCGTATGTGAGACAGTTTGCGCCACTTGGACGGGGATCATTTGCAAAAATTTCCTAGAAGATTCAACTCGCTATCTCATCTTGCTTCGGTCGTTTTTAATTGATTAATTAGCCTGCTGAAGAATTCTGTGTTCGCGATTATGGTTTCGAGGGATGAGTCACTGCAATGGCAATCGACTAAATACAAGGTTATGTAAAAATGAAAGGATGGAGATGGAATTTTGATGCGAGAACGATATTCCAAAAGAAGACTGACAAAGATGAGAGTGCGTGAAGCAATCAGCGCAAATCGGAGACGTGTGCGATGGTAAAGCCGCAAAAAAATTGCCAGGGATGTGAGTTGCAGATTATTTAACAGCTATTTGCTATGAGCTTCAAGTATGGAACATTTAGAAAAAATAGCGTTTAAAAGTCGTAAGAGAAAAATCCATAACGCATTAAAACTAGTGGTTCTACAACAACACATACTTTCTCGCATTATAGGAAGCAGCTATCTAATATTGAAATATTGAATTTTCTGCGTTACTAACACCAATTGTTATTTGAAAACGTCCAATTCGACCTAGAAGCGACCAATGCACTGTTTCCAGTGCAGCGTTGTCAAAGCTACGTATGTGTATTCGCTTGGCGAATAATATCAATTCTTGGCAAAAACGCTTATTCCATCAGTATTGAAATTTCAACTTGATTATTGGTTAGTCAAAGTACATCATACACAGTTGATATATAACTCTAATACTAATAACCTAATTAAGTAACTAAAATTCTATGATTTGTAATATTAAGTTAATTAATGTCGTGCTGTTTTTTAAGAAAAAATAGTTTAAAGAAAATAAAAAATGCCTATGTTTAACGCAAAATTTCGTAAAACATATGTCATGTTTTTGAAAAATTGAACATGACCTAATTTAAGATATCTTTTTTATAAACATATTTTGTGAAGGAAAAAATTTATCTTCACACTTGTAGTTGAAGGAAAAAGTCAACATTTTTAAATTATTTTAAATGTTCGCAAAATCAGACATTTCAACTAACATGAGACCATTCTCTTCAGCATCATTTATGCTATCTAAGATCCCAGTTTAATAAAAAATTGTTTACATATACAAATTGGCTATGTTTGATACAAAACTTCGCAAAAAATACTCATGTTTTATGACCTTATATGAAGATCTGTTTTTTATGTACACATTTCATTAAGAAAAAAGTATCTTCGTAATTGTAGTTATAGGAAGATACCGAAAAAAATTAATTTTTTTTTCCATTTTCAATAAATCAGGTTTTTCAACCAACATGAGATCTGCATCATTCTCTTAAACTTCCTTTAAACTATCCAACAACAAAATTTCATCAAAAACTATGGAGCCGTTTTTATTTTAATTTTAAAAATGTTCCAGGGTCGTCATGTAAACTATCCCCAAAATTAAAATATCGATTTCAAATTCAAGGGGCCTCTACATCAGCCAGATCGATCGGGGAATATCAATTTTGGAGAAAATCGGCTGGACGGGTTGTTGGGCTACCGTTGTTCACAGTGAGTCGGTCAGACAGACAGGCAGACGTCTTGCTGTCAAACGACTTTTCGGTATCAAACACCTACAACACATGGATACTGGATACACCACGTGTGAGAGGATTTCCCCCCCTAAATATAGAAACTGGATTTATCCTCATTTTCGTTACGAGGGCCCTGCGAGAAGAGTTTTTCTGCCGAAAATTCGCCGTTTTTTTCGCGCAACATTACATAACTCCAGGGCCGGATTTATGCATGTGCTGACAGTGCTGCAGCACAGGGCACTCCACCAAAAAGGGGCCTCCACCAAATAAAAAATTAAAAATGTTTTATTTTGGTCTATTTTTCTGCAAAAACTTTTTAATTTCATTGTTATGTAGTAATTTGTATTTTTTTAAATTTAGATTTCATGATGCATTTTTAGTCTCAAGAATATCTACTTATTTAGTATGTATTCAAAGTTATTTATGATTTATTCAGTATTAAACGCACATAATCTAACCGAATATCGTGTTTCAAACATGATCACCGGTTTCGACTTGCTCTTTTGGCTAAGCCGATCTGATTTTATACTATGAATAACGTAACTTTTATTTTGATTAGATAAATTTGAATTTGAAAGTTTATAAATGCAATAAATGCAATGTGCCGATTATTTATAGTCCGAAGTAATATATAATCGAATATGACTGTGTTTCAAGACTTCACCATAAATAAACGATTGATAACTGTGAAATACATGTCTCCTATTTCATAAACAAATACCCTTTGTTCGTTTAAAAATTATTTCATAAAGCAAACCGAGGAAGTGGTCATGTCAACTACCTTTCTTCAAAAGTTTGTGATGAGATTATTGAACTAATGGGAAAACGTGTTTTTGCAGAAATTATTTCACGTATTAAACAATCTCGCTACTACTCGATATCAGTTGATTCGACACCTGATGAAGGCCACGTGGATCAGCTGTCAATAGTATTTCGTTACATTGAAGGTGCCACTCCTGTTGAAAGATGTTTGATTTATTTACCAAATCAAGGTCACAAAGCACAAGAGATATATGACGGGTTAATCAGTATTTTAAATGACAATGATCTTAATATAAAAAATTGTCGTGGTCAGTCATATGATAATGCCTCTAACATGAGTGGTAAATTCAATGGTTTACAAGCTCTTATTAAATTGGACAACGAATTAGCATATTGGATTCCATGTGCAGCACATTCGCTGAATTTGGTTGGAAAAACAGCTACAGAATGTTGCGCAAATGCAATCAATTTTTTTGATTTCTTGGAAAATATTTATGTATTCTTTACTCGCTCAACAAGTCGCTATAAACTACTAAAAGAACAAGCTTCAAAATCGCCTGAGTCTAGTGACAGTACAACCAATTTTTACATTCCTAAAAGAATAGATACAACGCGGTGGTCCTGTCGAGCGGATGCTTCTAAAGCTTTATTTCGAGGATATTCTGAAATTAAAGCTGCACTTGTAAAAATCTTCGAAGATGATTCTCAAAATTCTAAAACTCGTAGTGAAGCACAAGCTTTATATAACAAAATGAATATGTTAGAAATCGCAATTTATGCAGTATTTTGGAATGATGTCTTGAGCAGAGTAAATGACACAAATAAAGTACTTCAGAATTCCAAGTTAGATTTGAATACTGCTGTTGCAGCTATTAAATCGTTGAGATTATTTATTCAAGAAAGGCGCGACAGTTTTGAATATTATGAAAAAATAGGAATGGAAAAATCTGGGACATCAGAGTATGTAATACGTAGAAAAGGACAACGGAATGTTCGTTTGGTTCCTGCAAACGTTCAGTTAACAGCTGCTGAAGAATTTCGAGTGAAAAGTTACCTTCCAGTAATTGACCAGTTTTTAGTTTCTTTAGATCAACGTGTCTCTGCGTATGAAATAATTTCTTCTCGGTTTGGTTTTTTATCAAAATTAGGCAACCTTAGTTCAGATGAAATAATCAAGCACGCAACAAACGTTAGTAAAATTTATGTAGACGACGTCGATGAAAATCTTGGAATTGAGTTGATCCAATTCAAAGAATTCATTAACCAATTCATACAAGATGAGGAATCTAAAAGCGCCTTAAGTCGGGAACATTTTATGTATAACTTAATAATTGAGAAGGGAATACAAGACGCGTTTCCGAATGTAGAAATTATTTTAAGAATTTATCTTGTGTTAATGATAACAAATTGTACAACGGAAAGATCATTTTCAAAATTAAAACTTCTAAAAAATAGATTGAGAACTAGTATGACAGAAGAACGACTTAATTATCTTTCTATTTTGAACATCAATTTTGATATTCTAAAAGAATTATCTTTCGACAATGTAATTGAAGAGTTTGCTTACAGAAAAGCAAGAAAAGTTCCTGTAGTTTAGTTATTATAATTAAGTTGTAATGTGTTGTAAATATTCGGTTTATAAATAAAATATTGTACGCAAAAATTATTTGCAAAAAACTTTTTTTTATTTAAACATATTTGACACATAGATTTTATTTTGTCAGCCGCCAACTGCATATAATATATATGGGGGGGGGGGGCCTCCACCAAAAATCAGCACATGGGCACCCACCAAGTTAAATCCGGCCCTGCATAACTCTCTCTTCTTCAGAAGTACCTTCTTAAATGCGAGAAAGTAAAAATGAGAGAAGGAAAATCCTGTTCATGAAATTAATTTGCAGAGTAACACCGGTCGTCAGTTTAATGCGTAAAACCATGTATAGAGCATGTAAATTTTCCTGTAAACCTGTTTGAAACACAAAGAGGTTTCGTTCAGAAAAAAGTTTTAAGGTTCCTGCACAACCAAATTTCGTGAATCTTTTTTTTAAATGAAAGATTCTTATTGAGACCTGTAGATCTTGGGGAAAAAAAATCAATTACATTCTCAGCAACATGTTTTACTCTGTGAATAGTGATTGTTTCAGAATTTGTAAACCTCCCGTATTTGTTTAGTTTTGGAGAATGAGTACTGAAAGACATGAAACAATATTTTTGGAGTTTTCGATTTTCCGTTTAGTGCATTTGCAATATTTTTTATAAGTAAATTTTCTACATTTCTTTCTTGTGTGCTATTTACGAAATTAATAAAATATTTTGTGATTTTTATTTATTATTTTAATCATTATTATTTTTGTTTTATTTTCACTTTTTCGTGTATTACTTATATTCGAAGTGTAGATTTAATGTAGAGAACATTAAGTTATGTTGCAAAAATATATGTGGAGGTTTTGACAGAATGTGTTTTGGAGATACCTGACACCGAAAAAGTTTGTTTTTTTCAAACATCAATCCGTCTGTCCGTCTAAATTAACACAAGCATTTAAACTGTACAAACGATTTTCGGACGAAACAAAAAATGAACTTTCCCTGATCCATCTGAATTCTAGGCCCGGCGAATTTAAAATGGATTTTTTTATTTTATGGGGTACTTGAAGAACCTATAACATATTCAATTTTTTTTCAGAATTGCCTAGAAACTGTTTCTTTTTTTCTGGATAATAGCAAAGTACACTTATAAATATAACTATAATATTCATTAAAACCTCTGAAGGTTAAAATATTGCAACTGTTCTAGTTTTTACCGCTTCCTAAAACAACACTATTGTCCAGAGTTTTTTCTTAACAGAACCTAAAAATCCAAATTAAATATTTACATAATGTCACTTACACTTCTTTCAAATTGTTTGTGGTTTTCGCGAAATTTTGAGTTAGATCGTGATAATTTTTCAAAAATACGTAAACAAGATTTTTGTGGAGCTATTCATTTTGTTTTTATACTTCAACTGGGGATAGAGCACAATATGTTGAATTATGTCTAAGGAGTAATTTTCACTCAAACTTGTGATTTTTGAAGTATGGACCATTTGTTGTTTTGTAATCTAAACTAATGTATGAGTTTTGTTCGTATCCTGTCGTAATTTGTAGCTGTGTTAATGCGCAGTACGGAGTTGAGCACTGCTCCGTGAGGTTGTGCCGACTGTGGAAACGCGCTGAGACGGGGCCGGCGCTTCAGGCTCCCGGGAGATGGGCTCTCAATTGAGCGGGAAGAGACCGGGCGACGGCCCCTGCTCGGGCCGCGCGCTCCAACACAATTTGCTTCGGAGGAGGTATCGAACATGCTCCTCGCGTGTGCGCACTTCCGGTTCACACAAACTGACTCTCATTTATTCAAATATTGTCTGCTATGAATTGCTTTTAGATTGTTCTTGTTCCTGAAGCTCCATATTTATTTGTGCATTGTTTGTGTATTCTCCGTTCTTCAAGAACCTTCCAAAAATGTAGTATGATGCGACACTTAGGAACATTTCACGGTCAGAGATCACTAATTACTTTATGTTTCTATGGCACCTCCTTTCACTTCGATATTTACGAAAACAGTTGTACTATTTGTTTCGAAGTGAACCACTTCGAAACCAATAGTTCCTGCTCCAGGCTGTTTTTCCAACTCGAATCCTTTTAGTTCCTTGTTAACTATAAGGAAGAGTTGATTCTGTGGTCAGGAGGTAAAAATTCTTAAGTCAAAAATATTGTTCGGAGAAAACAAAGTTACTAATTATTGAGTCGTCTATATTTCCCACCGCCGAGCTATATTTTCCAACGCTTTTTTGTCGTTGAGAAGGCAACATTTGAATTCAGTCGTTTTATTAAAATAAAATATAGATACATAACTTGTAGTTTGAGTACTTAACTAATTTCGCCAAAAATTGACTTAAGAACTTTTACACCGTGACCACAGGATTATCAATAAATGTGGGAATTTAATGTATTGTCAAGTCTTTAAGTATGTACGGAAACATGCACACTCAAAGGTAGCCACTAGAACAAAATCATATAATATTTTTCATACAAATTAGGTAACCACACTATTTAGTAAATTGAAGAAAGAATCATCTAACAAAATTATCACAAAATTAGAAATGTATGCAAGTAAGTAGAAAAACTTTGATTAGTTAGAACTTTTACATTTTATAAAATCACAGTTACAAAGTATTTCTGCAATTACTAAGTATTTCACAGTCAAATTATTTTTCAAAATTGGTTTTTCAGGAAAATCAATTATGACTTTCAGAATTCCAAAGTTATTTGAGTTATAATCGCATGAACAGCTGCAATGCTAGAATCCTTGTTTACTTAACCAGAAATTCCTGCAAGCACTCTGTTTTATATTTCCAAATTCATTCTTAGAAATTACACTCGTAATTTTGTTGGTGATCGTTAAGTCATTCCTAGCATGTAATTCGTTTAAATTGACTTATTTAGTATCGAGTTTTTACATATTGTTATATTTGTCTCCATTACGTCCATATATTGAATATCGGAATTAGTCCTGTCTACATCTGGAACACTTATCTGGATACATTCTCCAACATACGCCATTGGAAAAGAATCTAAGTAAGTAGTAACATTTCAGTTCGTTTATTCTGCTTAAAAGGAGTTGTTATTTTTTTTTTTGCCATTTCAGAGCGTGCAAAGAAAAATCTAGCACTACTACAACACTACGTACTTTCTCGCTTTGGAAACGGTTAGGTAATATTACAATACCGCAATTTCTGTCTGTATGGACACATCTCAGCCACTGCTGGTAAAGCTGCGCGTGAGTTTCGCGCCAATGCGCATGAGTTTCGAAAACAATGAAAGGAAATTCTAAAAATGTTCAACTGCCGTGGAGCGTCATTACCATTATATTGCGTTGTAATACCATGTGAAATATTTTTTTCAGTAAATGAAGCACGGGAAATTCGTATTTGCAATTTTGAAGATTACTTGAAACTACTCATATTTTCATAAGATAGTACAAGGTCTTATTTCAAGATCTAATTTTGAAGAACAGATTTCATTAAGTCCAAACTTTATATCATCAATATTATAGTTACGCGTTGTTAATTTTGTGCAATTTTCGAAAATACAGAGTGTTTACAGAAAATGGTCCCGCCGCCAGTTTTATAAGAATACTTTGCTCTAATCGATAAAAAATTAAAGAAATATTTTGGAGCTAATTATTGAAAGAAAGAAAAAAAATGAAGAAAAGAAGAAAAGAAAATGACCGTAGACCTTTATTGTAAGAACTGCGCAAAATCAAAATATGCGTTCGTTGCTCTTCGAGGGGAAAAAAAATCTTTAATCCGTTTATGAGACAATATATTTTCAGTTTCCTTTATTATAAATTATCCGAAAACTATTTTTGAACAAAATTGTTGAAACTTCTATTTGAAGTTTGTTCGGGGGGTCACGTGCTAAGGTCATTGGTCAGGAAGTGTAGTGAATGTTTTATCGCGGGAGGTGGCGGTGGTTTTCTCCCGCAATATTTCCTTTTACAGTATCATTTTTTCTGCTGTAATATCTTAATCAGTTTCTGAAGCTTTTCTATTGTAAAGCACGTGACATTTTTTAAATTAATTACTTCGACAGGATTCGAACATAACGAATTGCAGTTTATTATATTTATTGATGTCAGTCGGAAATTACTTTTAATAATTTGTGACATGAGCTGATAGTTAAAAAAGTAACTAATAACTTCCGCCGTTCCATTGGTTTATTATTAACTATAATCAGTAATTATTGATACAAAATGGGGAATCACTTCAAAATAAATATGTAGTGCAATGCGATCGTTACTTTACAGAATAATGCGTATACAAATGCAACGTGCAATTGTATCTGCGTGTTGTCAAACCATTCAATTATTTTAAATGTTTGTCTTGACAGCAGACATTTCTTACCTTCAATAGAGAAGATACTGGTTGCCGTATTAATTCGTCCCCCATCATCCAGCATTAACGTTGGCTACGCTCATGTCATATAAAATAATATCACGACAATGCGAACGAATAAATCTCATAAAACGGAAGTTTTTATGTCCATATGTGTTTGTGCTTGGTGCTATGTTGTAAATAAAAGAGGTTTTTGAACTCCGAGTGAATGGTCTTTTGCACAGTAAAGATGGCTAAATTGCATAACATGAAGTCAGTTCCATTCGCCTGTGAAATAATAGGTTCTATTCAATCACAGCTCCAGTCAGTGACCCTTAAACAGAAGGTGGAGATACAGATTTATCAACATCATGAAGCCGTAGGGTCCACGGAGCCAACAGTGTTTCATTGAATCTTCAATGCACTGTTATTCCTTTTTCCCGAAAGAAGATTGCAGGAGGTCTTGGAACCGAAGCCTCGTTCTTGGGTTACTATCTCCAACAAGAGCAATACAAATTGCTTGCGCGCGATCATAAGCAAAGACATGGATACGATAAGTCGTTTTATTTCGAGAGATGTGCTTAAATATGGTGAATGAAAATGGCACATATTTGATTATGAGTTCTACGTAGTTCTCCAGTCAGTGTGTAATTAAGATGACTAATTGTCAGGGCAATTGATTAAAGTACTTATTATAATAGAAATTAGACACAATCTCTTCTAATAACATTGACGTCCTCAACTCTGCTTGTTAAGAAGCTTCATGAAAAGTGCCATTCTCCAATTTCGGAATCCAAACGACAACGTAATTCAGAATATATAAAATACAAATCAACATTTGGCCTATTTATAGCTTTCAGATATAAGTATAAAACACATTACTTTAACTATGTTATTAAATAAATTATTAAAAAATGCCAAGAAATCACTTTGGTGTAAATGATTCTGGATCGAATTAACATTTACTAAAGTTTATCACGCAAAGAAAAATTTTGGAATTATATTCTCCATCCATTCAGTGAAAAAACAAATATTTATTTAGATTAATGTATCATCTGTCTATCTATTAATAAAACACAAGGAAGTTTTCGGAGCTAGCGAATAGCCGATACCCGCCTTTTATGTTGAAACATGAAAGGTCTCTTGCTTATTATAGAATTAGTACAGTGTTCATCAGAGACTTTTTGCCTGTTATTAAAAAAATTATTCCATCTGTAATACGTAAACCCAAAACAAGCTGTGATGGGAATAGCAGCAGCAGAATGAAGCAAATTGGATTTCTTCGAATACATCAGGCCATGTCAGAGGGAAACGTACCCAAGAGCAAGTGTAACAGAGGAAGCTCGCATGACCACCGGTGTACAATTCAGCGGGACGGTTCAGCCCTCTGCCACAGATTGATTTTTTAACAATATGGATCAGTAATAAATCAGCTAATCAGTAATAAGCTAAGTACTGAGTTGAGTGCAAGTAGCTAAGCTAATTGTACTGATGAAAGAAGGAAAGAAACTGTACAGGGTTTTAAGTATTAGATTTTGGATGTTTAGGTTTAGAAATAGTAGGTTTTGCTTTTGTAGAATTTATTAAATTTGTCTTGTATTGAACGAGATTTCAACTATATTAGATAGTACACAGTGTGTGTATTTTATTCTCAAGATCGTCTAGATTATAGAGTACTGGTAGGTGACTCGTAGAACTGACCTCAAATATCTTCCATTATTACAGGAATTATTGAAAAAGTTATATTTATTTAGCGCCTGCGTATCAAGTTAACTTAAGTAGAACGTGGAAAGTTCTGCCAAATTAGGTGAGATTATTAACCTGGTTAGCAGTGAGTTCGTGCGAATGACGTATATAATAATTGTCGTTGTGTAGGCACCCCGAATAGAGCCAGTAAGAAAAAGGAGTGAGAGCAGGGGTGATGTGTAGTACGAGTGAGCCTTCAACTAAGAGAGCATTTTACTTTTATTTCGGAAATTAAATAGTTTTTATTCACTACTTTGGAATGGTTAAGAGTCTTGCAGTATTTTATATTATTGGATATCAAAGATTGTGATATGGAGTGGTCACCCTAAGGGGAACCCCCTCGTGAATCTCAATTAATTGAGGTTTAGTAGTGATGAAAACAGGTTCGCGGTATTCTCTCAAGGCTCCGCCGCTGGCCGTTCTGTTCATTCAATCGTAGCTTCATCAGCATTCACATCGTCATTCAGTGTTCTAAACTGCAAAAACAGATTGGCTAAGACGTAGCATCTTTCTTCGGTCAATACCGAATGTATGTTATCTCCCATGGCCATTATGAAAATGTGAAAATAATGAATTTCAATCAATTCAAATAATTATATATATATATATATATATATATATATATATATATATATATATATATATATATAATGTATTCTAAAATGAATGGGAATGTTATACAACTGGTTCCGGAAACAATATTCGCCTGTTTCGCTGCTGAGGCATTGTAAAACATGAGGTTTTAGGATCAAATCACAGCGATTGCGTGATTTCAGCCTTCTAATTATTCGAGTCAAATAGCACTCAACGCTCAGAAGGAAAGCATTTAATTTCCGATAAGCTGTGATGAAACGCAATAAACCGATGATGGAAACGCGTGGTACTCGTCTATCACCACGTCTTTTGGACATCCCTGGCGCGACCTCACACTCTCCTCGCCCCTCGCATTCCACACCCCCGTGACTTACGTTAAAGAGCCGAGCCGAGTCTCCTCGGCCAGAAAAAGCGAAAGCCATAAAACGCTGAAAATAGAACAATCTCGTTCACTTGACACTTGCATTCTTTCGCCCAATGCGTAACAATTCAGAACGATCCCGCCCATACTGGCAACGAAGGAGTGAGAGGGAGGGACGAAGGGGAGTGCACACATAACATAGCGCGCGCATGCACACATTCACACAAGCACAAACATCGTACGTGCACACACAACGCTGTGCGTGTACAAACGTGCACACACACCGTACCAGCAGAAACATTCTGTAACTACACATGTATACACAACCACACACACACATACTGTACCTATACCAACATGCACGGAACACCAATATACTCAAAGGATGCACATGTCACGTACATACACGTGATATGCGTACACATCGTAGATACACAAACACGCAAGCACAACATCACAAAAACATGCTCACACATGGGAAGAAAGAAAAAAAAGAGGAAGAAAAAGAGAGGGAAGCAGAGGTCCTGCGGCGTCGCCGGAGCAAGGCCAGCAGGCGCGCTGCAATCTCAAGGCGACGCATCGGCGGCGGCGGCGGCGGCGGCCCCGACTTGAACTACGCCGTACTCGCGGTTATCGGGGCGCCCTGCTCCTGCCCCCTCTCGCGCCGCGCCGCCTGCGTAATCACGCGCGGCCGGGGCCGGGGCGCGCGCGGGGAACTCCATTGAGAGAGTTCAGTGTACGGCAGCCCCGACGCGGCGCGGCGCGGCGCGGCGTGGCGTGGCGTGGCGAAACACGGCACGGCGCGCGCGGCGCAGCGAGGCGGAGCGGGCAAATCTGAAGTGAGAATATTTTGGGCAGGGCCGCATTTAGGCGAATAAATGTTTTGAAGAAAACATGTTGTGCCTTCGTGAACATTGTACCCGTTATATAATACATTAACACTCACTAATAAATCAGACGTATTTCCAATGAATATTTTTGTATTGGGCATTTATCAGGAAGTCTGAAAACGATGACAAAATTGTGCCGATTTCTTCTAAATGAGCTTCTGAAGACGTTAATTGAATACCGACTAATTTTGTTTCCGTCAAGAAGACTGGTATTGTAAGCTAACAAATGAGTCAAACGTTACATTGTACCTTACATTGTACAAAGGCATCGTAATATTACACGCGTGTATTAATATCCATCATTACATCATCGTTTCATAATGTACTATTCTGCACTACCCTCATCCCTTTGTTTTTATATTTTCAGTTAAGAAAAACTTATGAGATAAACATTTGCCTATCCGATCACCAAGTCAAATTCATACCACCCTAAAATATTATTAATTTAATTCCTCGTTAAATTCTCATTTCCATATTATTGAAAAAATATGTTGAACCCACACAAAATAGACAAAAATATAGTGCGGATTTTTTACAGTTCGGTGCAATCTTCATGGAATATATACTCTGAAAAAACATGAAATTAACTCTACCATGAATGTCATCTGAAAAGCATGTGTGTTGAACAGTAAGAAATGAAAAAAAAAAAACACGTGGTGCTACAGTTCTTAGTTTTGCGCACAAATCCAACATTGTATATAAATGCTTTAAATATTAACGATATGAGATATTTACAAAAATTACATCTGTGTAATTTTTTGAAATATCAAAAGAATACATCAAAATGACATTTATGTTATGTGAGTACATTTAACTCCACCCGTTCCAAACGTTTAAAGAAAACATTCAAAGCACGCTTTTTAGAAAAATTGTTTATAATATTTCCCATATTTCGCTCGAAAGTTCTCGAAAACTACTCTTATTTTTAAATAACTACAAGACATTAAGTAAAAATTAAATGTGAAGAACAAATTTGAGTTGAAGAAAAAAATCTGTATCTTTATTAAGGTGGTACGAGGGGTCAATCAAATTTCAAACTTTTGCAATACTCGAAAATTGAGAGTTAAGAGTAAATATCGGTTAAGCCTTCTCTAGAAGAATATTTCAGATCTTTCAAGAAAATTAAAGAAACAAATTTGTAGTCAACTTTTAAAGAAAATTTGGAACGTATCGCAGGGTTTAAAAGTAGTTTCCCCAAAATTTAAATAATTAAACAAAATTGCAAGACATCTACTTGAGAAATATTCATTTCAGAAAATATCCTAGATGGCAGTGTTTTTCACGGACATTTGGAAAAAACGAAATTTAAAAAAAAAGCAAAAAACAAAAACATATTGTCGGACCCTATAACGTGTATTTCTGTTAAAATCTCTAAATCGATTTTTAGTAGCATTATATAACTTCCTCTTTACTACGTATAATTACTCGGTATATACTTACGCATACGAACAAGAAAAATCAGAGGGGCCCTACAGGACGAGGCTGAGGCGCGGAGCGGCGCGGCCGCCAATAGGCGCCGATCGGCGCATTGGGTTCGTCAATTGTTTGCCTGAGTGATGTCATCCCGCGTGGCGCAGTAGGTTTCCCCAATTCCCCTCTCGTCCGCCGCTCCAACGAATACTGCGAGTGTAGACCGGTGGAAGGCGGCCAGAAGATTCCTAGCGATTCATCACGCGCCGCGTCGTGGGCCCGAGAGAGGCATCCCGGGCAGAGGCGTAGATGCTCCTTGGTCGGAGCGACGAAGTGGAGAAGCAGTACGCATTGGATTGACCCGGTCAACTCAGCCAGATGATTCTTCTAGGTGGAAGGAGAATGGGACAAAACAATATTTTAAAGGTTGTAAAAAACAGTTTAGTCAGTTTCGTAAATTTCATAAATATTAAGACCCACATGTAAAAAAATGTTGATAAAATATTTATGCAGAATACGTAAATTGAGGAAGGCTCATGAGCTGAGCATGATGCAATATATTACGTCCTAGTATAAGTAGACTAAGAACGTGTTTAAAAAATATTGGGGGCTACTAGTAAACTAAAATTTCTATTAGTTAGTAAATATATATTTCAACCTTCTAAATTGCAAATGCAATCGTTTATTTTTTTATTCGTTTAGATTACACGAATTCAATGTTTCAATATATGTATTATTATGAAGGCCCTTTATTTCGTTTTAACGCCCCGTAGTTTATTAATTCGGATCTGCGGTGTCATGGTCGTTTCCATTTTCCTTCCCATTAGAACGATTACGAAAGGCACGAAAATTCTGAGAAAGTGAATCGAGAATGGAAAATTGCTCACCTTAGAAGCAATAAATGCTTATTACCATATACAGAGGGTCGTATAAACTGGACCCTAAAACAATAATTCAAAACGATTCGCAAAACCAAACATAATGTCTTATTCTAAGAACTTTTGGCTGTAAATAGGCACATTGAATCTGCAAGACTTTCCGTAAGATTTAAATATACAAGATTTGAATGTTTTATTTTGCTTTGTAGATATCATTAAATTAGTGTAGAGATCTTAACAGCGAATATGATCACGTATACGAGACTCCTTTCATATTTAGCTTCTTGAGTAAGATAACAGTCCCGCATATTCGATTCAAAATATTTCAACAGCTGCTCCAACAAAAATTACAAAATATATAATATTTAAATGCTTGTACTTCTACAGGGGAACAACAGCGATACTTAGCATTCAAATATTCATTCATCGCTATCTTTATAGCGCGCGCGCGCGTGTGTGTGTGTGTGTGTGTGTGAGTCTTTTTTGTTGCTTGAATGCATGCCCTTAATTGGTCAACGTATACGGCTTTGGAGAAGCATGAAGGCTTTCTCGGCGATGAACGCTGTGTTGGTTTGTGGAATGTGAATCTGATTTTCTCATAAATCAGTTCGAGTACCATCAGAAAGAAGAATCAACAATCTAATATCGTTTCCACTATGTGATTATTACGAGTATTGTGAGGACTGATTATAAAACAATTAAATGAGATCTCGTAAAGAAAAAATTATCAGTTCGCCTTCGCGAAAGAATATTCCTTCGGTTAGAGGTAATTAGGTCTGAACACATTAGATCTAATGAAAAGGTCTACATTTTAAAGTCTAATATCAGAAGGTCTATGAAAACTGGTATAATGAAAATTTTGTCTAATATTTAAAATGTCTAATAATATTTGGTGTGATTGTCAAAAATGCCTAATAAACTTCTATCTATCGGAAACAAATGTCTAATCTATTATTCTGTAACAGAAATAAGTAACAAAATATCACACATTGTTCACATATCATTACGTCAGTATGTTATTGTCTGAAATGAAATCTCAATAGGAATTATACACTAATTCAAGAAGTACGTAATGTACATAAAAAGAAACAGACTTTATTTTTTCTTTAAATATTCAGACTTCATTTTCGGTTGTTGGTGAAGCATGGAACTTTAATCTGTAGCTCTAAGACCGAAGGTATTAGTCGATAACACCATCATCTTTATAATTTTGGTAATTTGCTACCATTCGCTGTACTTGACTTTGATTAATTTTAAATGATTTAGTAATTGGGTTGTTGAACTTGTACATATCCTGCTAACCACTGAATGATCCAGAATTTCTCTGATCCCTTTGTAGGTGTTCGAAATATTTCCACTTTGATACATGATGCGAGACAATAATTTTCTGAACTTTCCAATTCCACACATCAACGGTGTTTATTGTACGTTGAAAGCCATTTTCAACCAGATGAAGTGCATTCCAAACTGCTGGTGGAAAGCGTGGAGGAACTGGTCGCCTCCTGCCTCGACCAAGGGAACCCCTTATGTAAATGATCTCGATGTACCTGGTAATAGGTTCAACAAGACCACTAATGTCCTCGTCTATATTATCAAAAATGTCTTCTACATCTGCTAGACGAACAAAGTTATACAAAGGTAGTCGACTGACATCCTTTTTTATTATTAAATCGGCTTGATTCTTGTAAGCCTCTTTCAGCCCTTCTGCAAACGATTCCTTTCCTGATGGATTGGGAAAAGTGAAAAAGACAACCTTTGAAAATGGTATTGGGGAGTGCTGATTGCAGCGCATTCATAGTAGCTTATTCGACATCTGTAAGGGTTTTATTGGTTTTCAGGCATTTGTGGTTTTCCAACGTTTAAATATGAAGCAATAGAAACCTTGCTATTATAATAGGTTGCTATTATGCTATTATAATATAAAGGTTCAACTTCCTATATGTATTAGACCTTATTAATTGAACATTCTAATTGTAGATCTCTTTAGGTATTAGACCTTCTGTCGCGTAGACCCTATGTCGCATTAGGCCTGGTTCACAATGGACGTCCTGTTTATTAGACCTAATGAGCATTAGACCTTGAACCTAACGACCTGAAATCATTCCTTCGTGTGGTGAATGCAGCGCGGTGTGATTACAGGCTGCATTTGTCCCAGCGTGTCAATGAAATGTAAACATGTGGAAACTGTGTGGTTTAGGACTCAGCAAGTCAATTCTGATTCTAAGTTGGTGGACATCAGAAATGGTGTTCCCATTAAATGATGAATACGAGGAAATTACTTTCAGTAGTTACCCAATAATGGTGGAGAAAATATGTTGATGCTTCTCCTGGCGCTTCGTTCAGTAACTGATGTGAGAGACATTGTGTTAAACACATTTTTGCTCTGAAACCGAAGGCAAGAGCATAAAGTGTTCAGTGTTTTATTGAGAATCAGTGGATGTAAATGAGATTAAAAAGCAAGTGTTCATTAAATTGTGCCATAAGATGCATTTTCATTTATGAGTGAGACGTATTCCCATGTAAGTTTTCACATATACAAGATAGAAAATGAAAAAGAGTTTTTGGTCATTTCATCCGTTTGTTATTACCAGTATTGTTATTGAACATAATTTTTATTTTCTCGTTTACACATGCATTTACGGAGTAATAATATACGAAGTATAAAGGAGGTTATGTGATGCTGTGGAAAATTGATCTCGAAAATTCAACGGCAAAACACATTTTGGGGTCCCCTGATACCGAAAATATGTTTTTTCTTTCTTTTTCAAAACTACTGTCCATCCGTTCGTCTGTGAACGACATCATGGCTTAAAATATCCGTAGGATTTTTTCTGAAATGAAAATTTCATGATCGCTCTGATAGAACTCACAGCTCAGCGATTTTGAAACACATTCTTTAAGTTTTGGCCATATTTGATATGAAGGCGAAATGTACTGACACTAGTTCAATTTGTCGCCATCACGTAGCAGCACCAAAATAAGCCAAAATTACTTTACTAATAACGTCTGAACAAGTGGGTCGATTTTCAATCAGCAAACTACATATGATTTGTATTTAATATAGAATTTACGCTACGAAGCCTCTTTGAAAAAAAATTGAAAACTGAGTTTTGGAATTTTTTTGGAATAGTTTTGGGAAGAAATTAAAAAAATGTGGGCTTTTAGCGCGATGGCGAAGGGTTTTCTGAATCCAACGCCGTATCAATCGTCCAAATTGGCTGAATAGGCGCGTCGTAAAGTGAAATTTGACAAAATACAATGCCCCCTTCCCCATGTCGCGCCGCCGCCGCCACCGCCGCCGCGCGTGAGGGCGCCGGCTCCGAGGGACAGGGAAGCATTCCGTAAGAAGTGGGAGGGGCGGGCTAGGAGCCAGGCAGGGAAGCAGGCGGTTCTCTTGTGGCCCGACTGGGATTTGTCAGATAATGCTTTCGCTATTTTCCGCATTACAACATTGGTTTTACATTCTCGTATACGTAGGTATATACTGAGTAATGTATGTAGTATCGCGAAAGTTATGTAATGATGCGGAAAATCGATTTTGAGATTTCAGCGAAATGCATGTTTTGAGGCCCTCTGATATCGAAAAAGTGTGTGTGTGTGTGTGTGTGTGTGTGTTGTTGTTGTTGTTGTTGTTGGTGGTGGTGGTAGTGGTGGTGTTTTTGTTTTTTTTT
The DNA here is from genome assembly GCA_038098605.1 of Gryllus longicercus. Classification (NCBI taxonomy): domain Eukaryota; kingdom Metazoa; phylum Arthropoda; class Insecta; order Orthoptera; family Gryllidae; genus Gryllus; species Gryllus longicercus. The sequence goes on from JAZDUA010000026.1 coordinate 5,817,095, forward strand.
ATTTAAAAAAAACATTTTTAACGTCCGACCATCTGTCTGACTCCAATTTTTTTCTTCGAATTTGTTGCAAGAATAGATTGAAATAAATTAAATTTGTTTTCCCTAATTAGTTCTTTCATTGAAGTCATGCACATTTCATGGAACATTTTAGTAGTTTTCGGGTAATATTGCGTGAAATATGTGCATCACAAAAAATACTAAAAACCAGAATCACTCAAAAACGGCTCCAAAATTTTGTTTCAAACTTTTGGTAGGGACATTTCTAATTGTCCTATGTACTCGTAAGAGAGCATAAACGTCGTATTGCTTTATTCTTTTTTTATTTTTCAAAACTTACACTATTTTTTGACATTTCTCTCACGTCCTTCATATTTAAATTACCAGCGACTTGCATACATTATTACGTTCGTTTAATTAATGTGTCATAAATAGAAACCGGAGAAATATGTAGTATGAAACGTCAAAATATGTATATAAATATATAATGGAAACAGTAAGAATATGTAAATTAGGTTAAAATATGTAATATTAAAATACATAATTATAAAACGAACATTTACATAATACAAAATTACATTTATAAAAAAAATACAATATTAATTTTAAAAGTGATACAAACGTTTTCAAAAATAATTTGAAGTGTACAAATTGATCCATGCTTTGTACCATACAACTTTCTTTCAGTTGTAAAACTTTCATCTACAGTATGTTACATGCTACACATGCTATACAGTACAGTCGTTTAGCAGCAAGACTAGACGCAATAGAAACTATTCTACAAGCTGGCGATATCTACAACCAGCAAACTATCACTGCAGCGTGTAGCATTCTCAGCGAAGAGTTACATGTCAACAATCGGCAAGTTGGAGGTTAAAGTTCACGAGACTTTCAGTGATACTTTTCACACCTGAAGGTGAAACTGATCTCAGTCACTGACGTGCACTTCCCGCCACTGAGGTAACTGATGCAGACGAGCAGACTATGAAAGGGGGAGGGGGCGAAATGTTTTCCAAAATTTCACTTTACGACGCTCCTATTCATCCGATTTTCCATGATTGACTCGCCGTTGGATTCAGGGAACATGTTGCCATCGCGCTATAAGCCCACATTAGTTAAATTTGTTCTCGAAAGTTCGAGCACCAATTTCAAATTCGAGATTTTGCCAGATTTTTGGAATAAGGACTTCATTGGAACATACTTCAAATTCTATTTTAAAAAGGCGTCAAATGCCGTTTACAGATCGAAAATCGGACCATTGGGTCAGACTTTGTTGGTGAAGTAAATTCCTCTGTGACAGTGCTGCGTTCTATTGAATTGTCCTACAAGTATTTTTCGGTGCATTTAACCTAAAGCCTCCCGATCATTTTCAAAATTTTCTCAAAAATGGCTCCAAATCTTTTTTTTAAAAATCTAATAAGATGAAGTTTAATACTTAATATGATGGTATATATTTTCGCTGTTTACTCTGAATTTACGAAATATGCGATTTTTTTCGTCGTCTTCCTAAAACTATAATACTGAATATAGGAATTTTTTCTTCAAATGAAATTTGTTCCCCACAGTTAGTTCTTTAATTAATGTCAAGTTAAGAGTTTTGAAAGTATTGGTATTTTTCGTGCAATTTTGAGTGAAATATAGGAAAATATTTAAAAATATTCTCAAAAACGGCTCTAAATTTGATTTTTAAGCATTTTTTTTTTGTGTACTGATAAATGTTCCAAAGCACATGACATGTAATTTAGTGACAAAATGTAATTTAGATGTTCCGAAAATTCCCCAATTTTCCGAAAATTCCCCAATTATAATCTTTTTAAAAATCTATCGCATTGTTAATATTTACAACAGGTGTGTTTTATACCGTATTTCATTTATTAATACACGAGCTTTAAACGGTGTCTTGTGAAGTTTCTCAAAAACTTAAAAGATTATGTGAAAATGAGCTCAAATTGAGCATTTTAGAGACGCTCAAACAACGTTTTTTAAAAACCACTCCATATACTTCCATGAAAAGTCGCAAATAGGACTAGATTTTACACTTCTGTAATACTTCTAAAGTCTTATTTTAATTCTACTATTAGGAATTCAGGCAAAAATTGAGATGATATATATGCATTTTATGCGCCAATACATTGCACATGAGAACAGGTTGGACAAAACCGAAAAGTTAAAAGACAGACTAAACATATAATAAAATTAGTACGATAAAGTCTGTGCCAATAGTTTTAAATTTAATATATCTGTCAACTCAATACTGATGTCGTTTCCTGATAAGTCATTTAAAGTTCATAGAAAATTAATTTCGTCAAGGATGCGGTTTTCCTTTGACCATCTCTTCCTGTAACAACATTCCAGTTGTGAACTCACTCGCCCTATTAACTCGGTCTTAAAGAACTATAATTATTGCCCCACTTGTATGACAGACACGTGCAGAGAAACCAGTCTGTCATATTCCCAGAACTTATTCGGAGACTGTCTAGATTCGTCGTTAAAATCACATATCATGCAACATTGGAGAAGTGATCTATTTACATGTCAATTAAGCATGACGCCAGCTCGTACAATTAGTGGCCAAAAAGCAATAAGCTTTTTGGTGACAGTTCCGAGTACTGCATGGAAGATCAGACGCGAAAGATCAGACTGATTTTTGTAACTCTTAATACACCTGATTGTTGGGTTTTAACGTTTATACATTTTAACCACTGATATAATTTTAAGTTAATTATTAGATTCACTATATTTCCCCAGAAAGGAAATTTCACTACATGTGTTATTGAATATTGCTTAGATACGAGAAAATAGAATTGATATTTGTTGAACTATAGCCTGAAGTATGCATATATGCGATTAGACTTAATAACGGACTATGGTAGAATTCTGAGAAAACTGGCAGGCTAGTGGGAGAAAGGAGTTGTTTATAGTGAATGCCTAAACAAACATTCAAAGATACACGTTGATAAACAGACTAGTCTGGAGTCATCCAAGTAAACAATTCAGTACGTGTGCACCTTTTATAGTATAGTTCTGAAATGTGAACAGTGATAAGAGAATCCACACTTATGTCTTATTTATTATATTAAAAAAACTATTAATGCAAATAGTTGCATAATATTACAGTATTGCACGTACTGACCTAACACTTCAGCTATCACTCGAAAAAAAACGACACACCTCAAAATTACACGAAAACTATTATTATTTTGAAATGAAAGTATTACATTACATTATTTGAAAATGTAATCTATCATTGAACTGGCTGCTTAGATTTATTTAAATTTCTGCACCCATTGGAAATTAGTATCATAGATTGAGTATTCAGTCGTGTCACATGAAGGTTCGAGTCCCGACGGTAGGACATCATTGTCAGGTCGAGTTTAGCCTCCAACTGAAGGAGAATTCTACCGACCGGCTGCTCTGATTGGTAGTTTTCCGTGGTATCTCCAATGAATAAAAAACGAATTGATGAGCAATAACTTAACAAACGAGCCACAGATCGCGCACGATCTTTCCTTTCTCATCCATCCCCCCTCCTTTCCAGTCTTCTCCGGTACATAAACGTGATCAAAAGTATCCGGACACGACCAAAATGGTGTTATGGTATGGTCGTGTTTTTCATGGAGGGGGTTGCACCCCTTGTTGTTTTGAGTGGCAGTATGACGACACAGACCTACGTTGATGTTTTAAAGCACAGCGAGTATATGTACATGCACTGCGTCGTGTCGCGAGACCAGTCAGTATGAAATGTTTGGTTCCAAATTTCCTTTCATCGGTGTGAAAAGTGCTAACGAATTTCGAGCCTGTCCTATTAGCGTTGAAGTGACTTCTTCCGTATATTTTTATAAACGTTCGACTTTTTAAATATTTATTTTAGAAATTTGTATTAAGTGTTATTAGTATTAATTATCGGAAAAAAATACGTACATTTAACTTTAATAATCGTTTGAAAAAAATCCAGAGCGTCCAAAAACAGTCCTAAAAATGTTCGTAATTTTTTATGGAGTGGAGGAACTTTCAATACTAAGTTACTCAGAAATTAATATAATTTAACTATACATTTTTCAATGTATTAATTGTTATAAATATGTTTATTTAAAAATATAAATAAATATTGCACATTTTATGGTATTTTTAAAGTAGTGGTACTACAGAATGACACAGTCTTTCCCGTATTAGTTTTCTATTTCCTTTGGTCTCGGCTAGCTATTCGGACTTGCTCCATTCTCTTGCCAGCTGCCACCCATCGCCACCCAACCTACATTTTTACTTTCCCATATACATACTTACATACGGAGTAATGTACGAAGTATAGAGAAAGGTATGTAATGCTGCGCGAAAAAACGGCGGATTTTCGGCGGATAAACTTTCATTGCCGGACCCTGATCACGAAGAAGTGGATAAATCCAGTCGCTAAATTAAGAAAAACATCCTCTCACACATGGTGTAACCAAAATCTCTGTTTTGTGAGTCCTTGATACCAAAAAATTAATTGACTACTAAACTTTCTGTGTATACTTCTAGCGCCTAAAGCATACGTAGGATTTTTTTCCAAATTGAAGAAACCCCCGTCCATCTGGCTCCAGTCGAAGCTTGAGATTTTGCAAAGATTCTTTAAAATTTGGGGGTAATTTACATTAAGCTGCACGGACATTTTCAAACTTTCCTCAAAAACAGCTCCAAATTTTTTTCTTTACATTTCTTGTAAGAATAGAGTAAAATACACTTATTAAAGTGGCATAGGTCCGATTTTCATTCATTATTCAGCATTCAATATTCAGCATTACAATATTTTCCCTATACATGTATAATACTCCGTATATACGTACGCATATGGGAAAGTAAAAATGTTTGCAGTTTGCAGTGTTGAATCCAAATTTTGATGGATGGTTCAAGTCTCGCGCTTAAAACAATACTTGTTGTCCCGAATGATTTTAATGCTAATATTTTTTATGAAACGAATTTTCAATATATTTTGCTTGGCAAGTTTTAATGAACATTTGATGTCATTTCTTGCATTACAGTTGGGACACGATTTGATAGCCGAGATGGCAGAAAAAATTAATTGATTTTGATTTTATATCAAAGAGTACAAAATTTAGTCCATTTGCTTCCACTGTGAGTTAAGGGACAGAAAGTACCGACTTAACTTGTCTTCTTGCTGCTGGCATTGCGCCCAAATTACGTGATATATTTATTGTCTTACACTACCTCGAGGTAAGTACAACATAAGGGTTTTAGTTCAGAAAGAAATGTGTTATTTTTACTGAATCATATTTCGGGATTTTTACTTTAAATGATTGGCAGTGGGGCCTAGATGTGTGGTCGTTGTTATATCTTCGGCGACATGAATACTCGTACAAAATGCAATGTTCAGCAATAGTCTACTACAAAATGTGTAGATCCTGGTAAATGTAAAACATTCCAATTACTTTTTTAGCGACATGTTTAATTCGGTGTTCACAGTGAATAAGATTGTGCCAGAAGTTTTGGAGAATTAGTATCGAACGCAATGAAGCGACATTTTGGGGACTGTCGATTTCCCGTATACGTTCCCGTGATACGTTTTTGTTCTGACGTTTCTACAGCTCTTCTTTGGTGTCATGTAGTCACAAGGGTTCAACTTATTATTTTAATGCTTGTTATTATTGAAGTCTTGTATTTCTTTGTCTATCTCATTAACTGTCATCGGATTATACCAAACTGCATTTTAAATAAATTTTCAGCGTAGATTGTTCTCGGTTCTGAGAATACAGAAGTTCGGATTCTCCCGTCCCTTTCCTTGATTCCGTAAAATAAGTCCAATAATTTATCTTGTGAACATCTCCCAACAAAGCAGATACAATGGTGTGAATTTTTGACGCCCTCGTAGCCCAGGACCTTTTCCTCAGCGGGACACGCGCCGCACCTCCACCCACAGCCATTCGACCGTTATCGGCGCCCAGGAGGCGGCGTCGCGGTCGCTGCCGCCCCCGCAAGGGGTGAGCTCGGGGGCGGGGTTTTCCCCCGTGGCGTCCTCCCATTGGCGCATGGCCGTGGGAAAGGAAGGGGAGGCACCTACCCCCCCTCCCCCAGGCCACCCGCTGCGTCTTCCACAACTCCAACGCCAGCCCGTCACATTCGTTTCTTCGGAAGGGCGCGGCGTCCGTGCTTTATGGAAACGCCGTTTTACTATGTCGTTTTTCTACTTTTGTTGTTCAATCATCCCTTTCGTTCATCAGTTTCTAGAATAGGTTTGGTCGTCTTCTTTCTTTGACGAATTCTACTATTTGTTTCTTCATTTTTTCCTCATCTTTGTCTTTGCCCTTCTTACGTTTCCTCATAGTCCCTTGAGGTGACGTAAGGTCACAATGATGATTCTCATTATGATCATTGACACTTCTCGTGTACTTACGTCATGAAGTTTCTTGCCTTCAGTTGAACTGTTTGATTTATAGTAGGTGTGCCTTTTTCTCAGCAAATATTTCTTATTCGTTTTATTTATTAACTTCATGTACGGCCTTAAGGCCCTTTGAAGGACTTCAATACTATAATAATTTTATTCTTTTAGGTGTGGGCAATCATAACTAATAGATTACTCAATCGTTGTTTACTTCAATTAATATCAACAATTTAATGGCTTTTACTGTGTGATATTTTAAAAACATTATACTAAAAGAATTAGAGAAAAAGGAAAGAAACCTAAGATCGTTTTCTGTTGACAATGAGCCAGTTCCATGTTTTATTATTTTGTTAGAAATGATAGCAATATCGCTATTACGTTTGAGTGTTCCATTTTCTAGTTCATGTAATCACTAAGAAAATGTTCGTTTCCCTACATTAGCTAACTTTTTTTTTAGATTTAATAGTGATTCCTGAGTTCACTAATTGTCGGTACATGATGTGAGGTTAAATAGTGAGAGAGCCGGAAGTTGTCACTATTTAAATTTGAAATTTGAAATTACTTATTACATTTGAATTTAAAGCATCTCTGTATTTTATTTATGAGAGAAAGGTGAGTTTTTTTCCTTTAGTGTTAACAATATTTTCCATGTATTTAAAATTAACAATATCTGGATAACCATAGGATATGCTGGTACCGGCAGGTTGAAAATACTTGTTCAGGGTTCTTTTCTGAAATCTCCACCGAAAATTTCCTTTTGTGATAATGAATGATTTTCATTCATGCTCTGAATCCTCTTCGGAGTATGAATTCCCGTTGAAAGCCAAGTTTATTTACGGGTGCGGACTATTTATACCCTGAATAATGAAGAAAAGAAAGGCTCAGGGGCATCGAGCCCAGGAGAAGCGAACTGAAGATACTTGTGCAAGTATATTGAAACGAATCAATTTGTTAAAAAATAAATTAATATCAAATGCATGTTACAGTACAGAAATTTCAACCCTAAATGTAATTTTTTAATAGTTTTGTATTTTTCCTTATATGTTGAATCGAATGAGTAATTTTGCAGTCTTACATTGCAGAACCATAGTTCTTTCAATGTTGCCCCATTTTCGATACTCCGATTGTAAATTCGTCTGGACATCAATTTAGTATGTTTTGTTACCATTTTACTCATATATATATATATATATATATATATATATATATATATATATATATATATATATATAATGTTTAAATAATCATTTCAATATTATTTATGAAAGGAAATTAACTGAAAAATCCCCCCATCTGAAAATCTTTCTGGATCAGTCCCTGGATGGAAGTCGTACAGAACTATTGCTATGATTATCCACATATTGTTAATTTTAAATACATGGAAAATATTGTTAACACTAAGGGGAAAAACAACTCACCTTTCTCTCAAAAATAAAATACAGAGATATTTTTACTAAAACGAACTGTTTTAAATTCAAATCTAATAAGTAATTTCAAAATGAAAATTTAAAGTGACAACTTCCGACTCTCTCACTATTTAACCTCGCATCATGTACTGACAATTAGTGGTCTCGGGAATCACTTTTAAATCTCAAGACAATCTGTCCCTCCTGAAGGGTAAATTGTGAACAATTCTAACATATTTCGACTTGACTTTAAAGGAAACGGAAGGTAATGTGAGAACGCGATGAAGTCATCTTGCTTCTAGGAAACGGTATAATGTCCTAACGAGAACACTGAGACGCTTGAATGACACCTACGCCTACGAATAAATGAGCGTCTGTGGGAGAGCAAAAGAGTGCTTGGAGCATTAGTCGAGAAGCCAGACATACAGAAAGATAATGTACGTTTAATGAAACACCCCGAACATAAACAAGTGTTACTCGTGTTATGCAGTATTAGTTACAAAACGATGTCCACACGATCATAGATCAGGTCCATGTGACTCCAGATAGCCTCGTAAAAGTGACAAGAAAGGAACCAAAAGTGGAAGAAGCGCGTGAAGGAGGAAGAAAATTGCAAAAGAAGGAAAGTGAAGCAGCTGCGATGACTGGCCTCTCGTCTGGCGGGCGACGCGACGGGGTCGTTCGGGGGCGGCGATCGGGGGCGGTGGCGGCGGAGGCGGGAGAGGACATGTCACGCGGCCGCAAGCTGACGTGGCCGTCGACCGGCCTCGTCGGGAAAGAAGATGCCGCCGCCTCCGCCCCCACCCCCGCCCCCGCCCCCACCCCCGCTCCCGTCCCCGGCCCCGCCGCCTCCTCCACCAGCGCGGGCGTTGACGGTATTTCGGGCGGTGAACAGCTACACCGCTGCCCCTTGCGGACGTCCAGTCAGCTTCAAGCACGCACGCGATTTTGCTTCAGACAAGCATCCGCACCGCGTGTCGCCCCTCACTTCACATGGCGTCACCTCCATCTCCCACCACCTCCCCCCATTTGCACGCTTGTGTCATGAGGCGACGCATCTGTTAGCGAACTCTCAACGGAATTTTCGATCTGCCCCAAAATGAATGGATTCAAGTTGAAATTTGAAAAGAGCTAATAATCTGTACTTCAGGATCATTCGTTTCTCTTATCATACGTTCCTCACGGGTTCTTATTCAATATTCTCATTTCTACTAACCATTGCTCATCATTTTCCCTGTCTTTATCAAAATAATGGATTCTAAGAAATTGAATGATGCAGATTGATTTGAAATCTGCGCCCTACTTTCCAGACAGCTCCACGACACGTCTAGCGAACTTTCAAAAGAATTTTCGTTCCACCACTACAAAAGTTCCTCCCTATAAAATTCATTTGTGGCACTCATCAACGTTTCGCAGCCACACTTCATAGCATATTTCCGAGTACACTGCTTCTTTAAGCCTCTAATATAATTTGCAGTCACATGGACTTTGAGGATACCTTTTAAATATGTACCATTCATAGTTATTTATTAAATATTTATCAATGAAAATTAGTACAAATTAGCCTGTATGTAATAAATATTGATGATTTCAACAAATGTTCGTTTATTCAATTCGTCCACTTGTTTAATATTTCATATCACTGATTAATTTTTCAATTCCGTTAATGATCATTCAAATACCAACAATACGTTTAATTTGCTCGCCGATCAAAGCAACAATATCTAAATATGTCATACATTCCAGCATCCAATCCACAAGAGCATAGAAATTTAGTAAATCTTTATTATTGATAAGCCAAATTAGAATTATGTTTCTGGGTGGAAGAAGAATGTTTCGAGCCGGTTCCGTGAATTTACTAAATGTATTTTGTTTTATTTTTAGACTGCTTTGCTATTCATCGTATCGTAGTGAAACGTGAACGTTAACGCGTCCCGAAGCACGAAATAATCAATGAATCCAAATTTCAGGTTAGATTACTTTAGCTTCTCATCCATCCACGATATCCACATCCACGATAGAGAAAACTGTACCGCGCCCATTAATAAATCCAAGATTGGTTGATTATAAATTATCTAGTATTTTATTTCTGTAGTATAGATTCATATTGTTTTTTACACCCAAATAATATACTCACATTTAACAAATGAGGTGTCAAAACATAGAGAATTTCACTCTATAAATATTCACATTTGTTGGGAAAACGCATCCAAATTAGGAAATGCAATTGCAATCCCTCAACACGGACAACTGAACGGTCTGTTTCTTGATACCGATCGTGCATAAAGCGAAAACAGTGCGTCCAGGCCTTACATCTGGTTGCCTCGAGTTACAAACCTCGCGTCTTAACAAACAAAGATCTCTTGTACCCTTCTACTACTCTATCACTACTATATCTACTTCTATCACATTTTTGGAAGGTTAGCTATTTTGGGTAATCCTTCTTTGTGGTAAAGGTGCAGCGTGCATTATCGTCTAATATGTTCCTCCATTCATACTGTACGAGTACATCTAGCCGCCCTTCGCCGCCACCGCTCCCGCGGCCACACCCGCTGCCGCTCGCGCTCTTTTTTCGTCGCCTCGAAGCTTTCCTTTTATCGTCGCCTTCTCGGAAAGGTCGTCCATTCACCAGACGTTACAGGATTCCGCAGCATTGTGTTTGCCAGAAGGTACCCAGTAAACGTAAATTAGATTTTTAGAATGTTAGGCATTTTCAGAAAATAAATTTCAACGGGCATGAGCAGATATTGCATTGGGTGAGGCCAAGTCCCACGTTCATTCGTTCAAATTCAACGGATGGTGCGCTCCCGCATCGGTGAATAGGTGGGAGACAGAGTTTCGGTCGTGAATTTTGTTGTGATTTAGATGCCACCACATACAAATTTCGGCCGAGTAAGGTTCAATCTGCCAATTAGGCTCTCGAGGGAGAGCGCGCATCTGCCGCAGTCGCGGAGTGCAAGACCTACACTTCATCATTCTCGTTGTCACCGCCACATCACGGAGTGGCTTTACGCGGACATTAATGTGCTGCCCTCCACATTACCATCGTCTAGGGTCGCGTGGCGAAAGGGTGATTGCGTGGACGCCGTGCGCCAGTGCGTGGCGAACGACTGGTGAGTGACCTGCCGGCCGCCGCCCAGCCAGCCAGACGCTGAAGGCCACCACCACCGCCTCCGCCAGACGCTGCTGATAAGAGCTGCGGCTATTGCTGCCCTAACCGTCGGGTCGGGGCTACAGGGACTGCGCGCTTACCTGCCCGTTTCGGCAAAGGACAACGATTGATGGACTGGATATTGAACCCGTAACATGCAATGTTCACAGTGGGAGTTTGTTCGTTTGTTTGTTTTTGATGCTGGGCGAGCTGCGCATTGGCTGTGTAACGTAGAACGTTAATTTAATATTACAAGCTTATTTGTACCAAATGAAGAATATTTCTTTTCTTAATAGTGCATGCAATACCACCTTTTTCCCGCATCCCACGATGTATTAGAAAGGCAAGGCAAAACGAAATTATAATCCCTCATTCCTTCTAGGAAGGAAGAGGAATTATTACAATACGGATATTCCGGGCAGAGGGAGGTCGGGTATTCATGTTCGAGAATTTTCGCACTGTTACACTACCACTTCTTCTTCTTCTTCTTCTTCTTCTTCTTCTTCTTCTTCTTCTTCTTCTTCTTCTTCTTATTATTATTATTATTATTATTATTATTATTATTATTATTACCATCGTTATTACACGAGTAATGCCACGAGTGCTTTCGAAATTGTCGATAAATTCCCGACTCGCGAAGCGAAGAGGAATTTATCTGAGAACTTCCAAAGCACGAGTGGTATTTAGTAGCACTATTCCACGAGTGAAATTATGTCCAAGAGACTTGAAAAATGCGCAAAATATTAAAAATAACTGAAAGCGAATGTTAAAATCAGAGGTTATGTTACAGTACATGCGCTGTTTATTGGACATCGACATAGCGATCGATGTACTCGACGTAATCGCCCTGCAGACGTACACATTTTTCACAACGTCGACGCCATGATTCCATGGCAGCGGCAAAGGCTTCTTTAGCAATCTGTTTTGACCACTGGAAAAGCGCTGAAGCAATAGCAGCACGGCTGGTAAATGTGCGGCCACGGAGAGTCTTTCATTGTTGAAAAAAGCCAATAGTCACTTGGAGCCAGGTCAGGTGAGTAGGGAGCATGAGGAATCACATCAAAGTCGTTTTCACGAAGAAACTGTTGCGTAACGTTAGCTCGATGTGCGGGTGCGTTGTCTTGATGAAACAGCACACGCGCAGCCCTTCCCGGACGGTTTTGTTGCAGTGCAGGAAGGAACTTGTTCTTCAAAACATTTTTGTAGGATGCACCGTAGTTCCCTTTGGAAAGCAATGGGTAATGGTTACGCCTTCGCTGTCCCAGAACATGGCAACCATCATTTTTTCAGCACTGGCGGTTACCCGAAAATATTTATACTGCCTCCTAAGACAGATGAGTCACAGTTTATGATTGGCCAGTTGGTAGAAATTGTAATAAAAATATGATAGAAAAAGCGATAAACTTTTTTAGATACACTGCCCTGATTGAGGCATTTTGTGAGTAGTTAAATACATATTGGTTTTAATTTCACGTGTGGAATAGTCAATATAATTCACACAGGTTTTGCTGCGCTTACCCGCTAGCTTGTAACGACCGTTGGACAAGTTCAATCAATCTCATCTCCCAAGATCTATTTGTAACACGGCAGGTATCCAGTATTACGAGTTTATATTTTTTGATTAAAATTTTTCTGATTTGAGAGTTTCTAAGTGTTTCTTTGTGTTTTTAGTTATGAGATCTTTGACCGAAAAGATTTAGTATACAATTTGTTTAGAATAAGCTATGGTAGAACCGATTCCGGCCAATATTTCCACCATGAAATTCAGTTACTTAATAAATGATGTTTGAAACTCTTCGAATTTTCATTTGTGTATGTAGCTTTGTGTATTATTAAAAACTGCAACAACATAACATAGTGTACATAATACATAATTCAACGTTACTTTACATACCAAGAATATCGAAAAAGACGCTTTTCTAAAACACGACACGTGAACACATTTTTTTTAATGAAGAGCGGAATCTTCTTTGAAGCCTTGCTGTCGCATTACGTACGCTGTGTCGTAAGCAGTAACGCACTGAGTAAGAGGATGCAGTCGGTATGCGCAGTATGACGGAAACAAATATTTGAATGTTTTAGTCAAAAGTTTCATTGCTTTTTAATTTTCTCGAGTTCTTGAGTATCTAACGAAAGCGTAGGAACCTATCAGAAGGCTGGAGTCTAGATAATTTTTTTTTTACGTAGTTTTATGCGCCGCTTGAAAAGTAATATTAAAAACATATGTAGTTTTTGCCTACTATAATCTCATTAATTAAAGAAAACACTGAACGTTGCAATTTGCCGTATAACGTGATAATTTTTTTCATTCTCTTGGAAAAAAGCAAAGTGCGACATTTACATGAAATAATTTGTGATTGCAAGTAATTCAATGTTTTTTATCTATTCAATAGATTGCAGACACCCCAATGTTGTGTTGTCCTATGACTAAACCTCGAAGTTTTAAGTTTAACCTTTGGAAAGTTACGTAGTGTTTGCTGGCAACCTGCCGATTCTATCAGTTCTCCGACATTTGAACTCGTTCCTCATGATTTTTTAGATATTATGGGAAAAAGTACAGATAGTGGGAGAGGCTGTGCGCAGATGATTTCGCTCACGTGACTGACAACAGTCGTAAACAAATATGTTGCATTATTACTACAAGCGAAGAAGAAATGTTGCGGCAAAAATATCAAATTCATTTTCTCCGCGATTGTCAGTTTCGTATCACGTAATCCTCGCAATATCCCTATACCGAATTTGACTAAAACGGAGAGTGCGCATTTGTGTTTTGCAGTTCCGTCTCTCGCGACTAAACCACTTTCCCTGCACCAATCGACGTCTCGGTCCCTTGATGGGCATCTGGTAATTTGTTTTCGGATCCGGCTGGAAGTTTCAAATAAATGTCCAAAAACATGTTTCTTCGTGTTTTAGCAATGCGAACTTAGTGGTAATGCCAAGAAGTAAACCAAGACCACCTAAATCGATCTGTGAATGTGGTTAAATACCATTGATTAAATACCAGTGCCCAAAGACATTTTTTCGCTTAATATGCCATAATTTTCTTTCACGACATTAGCAATACTGACGTTGACATCTTTAAGTGAACAATTGAATTACCAAGTAAATTACGCTACAATTTGATTTCGATTTAGATTCAAATTATCGTATTTAAAAAAATAAATTTGCGAAAACCTACATATAGTATTGCCTCGGCACTTTTAACTTGAATTTGAAGTGAATATGGAGAAAACAAAACTGTGGGTAATGCTAGAGAATGAATGAACGTTCTTATGTTCGACTTTGCACATTTACGTTCTTACACAAGTGTGCACATACCGATTTTCAAATGACTTTATTATTCAAATTAACTAACACTTCATTCATATAAACATACAAAAAGTCGTATTTTAATGTTAGATTCACATGCAACGCTAGATTCGCATTAACAGAGCAATTGCAGAAGTTGATGTGAACACTAATTAGACTGAGTTTGTAAAGTTTTAATCTCTTCAAAAATTAGGGGAAAAATATGGAATTTTTAAGGAAATCCGGAAGATTCAAATTTAGTTGTAAAGGATGTTACGACAGAATTTTCTCAAGTAATTGGGAATGGTCTGCATTTTTGCATTTAGAATTTGTGCTAATGCAAATGTACTATTTGCATTTTGTGTATATTAGCAAAAGAGCTTTAAAATTTTGCTGTACTTAAATTTAACTATTAGCATCAAAACCTGCAAGTATTTCTTACGACGATTATAATTTTGAAATTGCAATAAGACCAGTTTATATTCCGTATGGAGGTAACACACAAGGCCATTGGGTGTTGGGAATTTTTGAACGGGAGTATAACAATATCAGCAACTACGATTCACGGGTAAGTCCAATTCAAGATACTGAAAGAACATATTTATACAAAGCTGGGCATGAAACAAATGAAGTATGAGAGAAATTTTCAACACAAGAAACTATTTTTAAAACAGTTTACTATTGTTCCTGACTGATCTCCCGAAATGTGTAGTAAGGTAGGGCATGCAAGTGGAATTGCGTGTAAGTGAGGGGTGTGTATAAGATGCTGTGTCCCCCTTCTGACGTGGACACAGCGGCGCGCTTCCGATATGCGGCAATGCTCTTGTCATGAGGCCACCGCCGCAAGACAATTGTTTGTGTCCTGCTGGTGGATGCTATATATTGTAGAGAAAACGTAAGGTAGACAGATGAAGCAAACGTTTTCTTAAAATGGGTCGATGAAAGAATCCCTGGGGTACACTATTTCCTAAAACTGACATAACCTCGTACATGTCCAATACCGCGAAGAAATGTGAAATGTTAATCTTAATGAGGTACCTCATAATGACAAATGAGTCTAGCCGAGGAAAAAAAATACTACAAAAAATTATCACAATACGAACACACACAGACCGGCATAGTCGCAGAATACACATAGGTTACCACGCGCCATGACGCACACATGAGCAGGGTTACATGATGCGAGGCATAAATATTTTCGCTATTCACCGAAAATATTTGCAGCGAACAGTGCGTATCGCAAAGATTTGCGAGTATGGATATGTCTTATTGCTTCACTAGATATTCAGGAAAATCACAGGAGAGATGGCTCAGGGCATCTCTCAGATGGCAAGGCTCAGGGCATTAACTAATGTCACTGCAGTCCCCCTGATTGGAAAGTCCTAGGTTCGAGTCCCGACGATGGCAGGATTTTCGACACTAGCTTGTCAGCTAGATTGAATGCAGTCGCTGTATGGAGGAGAACTCTAGCGACCGGCTGCTCTGATCGGTAGTTTTCCGTGGTTTCTTCATTCAATACCAGGTGAATGTCGGTTCAGTACTCTAACAAATAGGCCAGGAACCGCGCGCGATCTCACTTTCCTCTTCCTTGTCCTATCCCCACCCATTACACACACTTTACTTACTTACTAACATGAACGACACTACCACACATGGCGGGTGACCGGTCGGGAGCTGAGGTGTTTTCCCGGCTGGAGCGGTGCCCCTCTGAAAGGAGATACCTTGTTGGAGAGTCTACCACTAGTCGACGGTAGGTCGGCGCCGTATCTCGCCATACACCGCCACCTCCCGATCAAAATCATGCATTACATTTATGGAACTAATAACTGTTGTAGTTGACGTGCCCGGAATCACTAGCAACACTAGGGAACAATGTGTTTACCTCCGGAAAGAGTTCGCAACGTACTCAATTTTAAACGTAGATTACGAATATGATAATAAAGTCACATCACGTCACAGTTTTCAAATATTCCGTACCTTTATTTCGTAACACACTGTATTTTGCTATTAATGCAAATACATTTAAATTGCACCCGTAAGGTATGTAGAATCAACTTCCATAAAAGATGTTTAAAAATAAAATATTTGTTCAGTTCATCTATGCTATTTTCATGAGATATCAACAAAGTTTGGCTTTCGTGATTTATTTACCTTCTGTATTCGAAGATTACCATATTTATTCTCACGTGCGGTAGTCGAGCTCATATAGTAGGTCTTACTGGTCTTAGTAGATCTTAGTGAATGTCTTGAAAATAAGTCACGTGCACGTTCATATTTACTACTGCGCATCAGTCACCAAAATGAATAATTTTAGCCCCTTATCTTATTGCAAGTATACTAGTGTCCAACTGTTGGGGTGACAGATTCTGAGTCAGTTGGTTTTAAATGTACCCGCAGTGCGCATGAAGTTTGACTAAAAGACTTTAATACAGTTGTGTTTTTTATACAGTGAAATTCCCTGCATGATCTGTTCAACTGAATCGGTTCCAAAAAAGGAAATCTTCGTTTCACTTCGAAAGTGTGTGAATTAACTCGATAACTTCTGTTTCGTTTTTGGAAGATTTACACCCAAATCTCAAAGCAAGAAAAAAAATGAAATTACAAAACTTGCATATTCTTTGTACATTGGCTGTCGTGCTTGTGATCAAGACCAACCATGGGCTGCTCGCCCGTGTTGTGTTACCTCTACAACGAACCTTAAATTGTGGTTGTATGGAAAACTCACATCATTGTCATACGCTGTAGCAATGTTGTGGACAATGCCAACAAACCATTTTAATGACTGCATATTATTGCACGAATATGGGTATAACCGGAGTGACAATGCGTACATTAGTACAGGATTTTGTTTATTTCAAATGCTAAATATGTTAATAACTTTTCAACCTTGCGTCTTAGAAACTGTTTATAATTATTTTCGAAATCAGCGTGACTATTTCTTTTGGAATCACCTACTTTCATCCTGGAGGTATGAAAAATATTTTTTGTTCCCTAGTGTAATCAATTAAACGAGTAAAATCTAAACAAAAAGTTTCATTTTTATTGAAAAATGCAATATGATGAAGTTATTCTGCCTCTTTTCATACTGTTCATGTAAGTACCGACTCATTCTCAAACTGTGCGTTACGCATCCCAAAGGGTGACTTTATTCCCCAGCAAGGCTCCAAGGAAGAGGTCATTAGCCCATAAATATTTGCTATTTGTTGCGTTACGGTACAGTAACTGTTTTGATATGCTTGGTATGTAAAGAACTATTGTACTATGTTTCCGTACATACTATGCTATGTTTTTGAAGTTTCAAAAAGATTATTTTTGATAAAATATTTATTTATTGCAGTGTTACAGGAGTGTATTTTATTTGTTATTCTTGAGCAGAGTAAGAGCTTCTTTTTAGAAAACCATTATTTTAGTTTTGTTCAGTAGCATTTTCGCAGCCGCAGGTCACCATTTATTGTTGAATTTTCTAGTTTATCTGCCTCAAATTTCTGAAGAATACAAGATATCGATACACTTCCCCACGATATACACATGTGCTGTTTTGCAATAGTGCAGTCAAATTGATTTACTGACCTTTGATTATTACAACAGTGTCATAAATGTTGGGTGGATATTGCACAAGTCTTTGTCAGTTGTGCTTGAGTGAATATGCACATGATGACCAATGTCCTCACGTACGATTACCAGGGAAGATGGCCCAGAGCATCAACTGCTGTTATTGCAGTGCCTCTGACCGGGAGGTCCTGGGTTCGATTCTCGACGGCGGTGGCAGGGTTTTCGTCAGTAGCTTGTCACCGTCGAACTCACCGCTATCTGGTGGAGAATTCTAGCTGCCGGCTGCTCTGATCGGTAGTTTTCCGTGGTTCCTGCTATCAACTCCAAGCGAATGCCAGAGCAGTACCCTCACAAATAGGTCACGGACCTCGCGCGGTATTTCCATCCTCTGCCTTGTCTTATCCTCATCCCTCACATACAAACACACACACACACATGCATGCACCGCACTATCGCATTTGTTCGCACACCAGTTGGGAGCTTAGAAGTTGTCCCGGCGGAGCGGCGCCCTGCTGGTAGGAGATACATGTTTAGAGGAAAATCCACATAGAGGGGAGTATGCCTATTTGTAACCAAGGCGGTTTACTTAGGGTTATTATAGTGCTAACAAATTTAGTATTTTCTTTACTTCTTTTTACAACACTAGCATTTTTTAGCACATGGCTTGAGCATTTGGCTTGAGAATGCCAATGCACATGAATTGATTTAATATTCCAGCTTTAAACTAAAATTGACGCACACCACTCGTATGTTCCCATCAGAACACCGAACCATCACCATTTTCACTGTATTTTCGCCGCGATTTTCATTAGAATTAAGTTTCGTGTGTCCATTTCTGTATTTGTCCTCAGCAAATGCTGTCAACCATTGACCTCAAAATGAAAAAAAATTACTGACATCTAAAAACATGACCTTCCTCCGAATGTTGTCTCCGAAATTGATATTAATTACTGCAAATTTTGTGTAGTAAGTGCAGTTTTATGCCTGTCCACTTTACTCACTCAAAACTTGTTTTGGGCAATCCATAGTAGACATTGCTTCGTTACACATTGCGCAGAATGTCAGGTGAAGCTCCCGCTACCCAGGGCGTCTGCTGCCAAGGCCGCGTCACATGTCTTTGGACTAATCTTCACTGTATGAACAATGATCCGCTCACCTTGCACTCTTGAGTCTCGAGGGAAACTAGTGTTTTTCGCACCAAAACGGTTTATAATGTCATGGGCCATTGATTTCGAGCATCGAGTTCGTCGAGATGTCTTCCGTACCGATGCTCACTCATTGTGTCAACCTCTTTGCATTCTTCAACAGTAAATTTCCTCATTGGAATCATTTCACTATAATTCTATTTATGCCATGATCATACGACAACTGATACTCAGCGAAGCGGCGTGGGCGACGATGGAGGAATATTAAAGAATGACGCAGCCGCTTTCTTCGCCATTTTCTGTTACGTAATATACTTCAAAGTGTCCAATAATATTTTGATTCAGTTTGCAGTTTTCATTACTATCAAGCTACTGGTTTGAGTTTAATAGTATGAAAGTATGTTATATGTTAAGTATGTTACTGTAGGTCTAATAGTATGAAAATAAAAGAAGAGGTTTGTTGATGTCAAGATTCGTATATCTTAATGATGTTAAGTTCCTCTGCACAGTTTTCACAGGTCCAAAACCGAGACAATACTTAAGTGCTTACTTACTTTTTATATAGACAACATAATTGAATAGAAAAATAAGTATGCGTTGTAATTGAATTGTTCTAAAATATTTTACTAAAATCACTTATTGGAAACGTTCTAATCAGAAATCGTGTTAGGTGACATTTCCTTGGTCTTCGCGAGCTTATAATCGATTATTAAGTTAAGGACGTGTTTATAGACCAGTCCGTTTCTTTCATTGTGATTAAAAGTACGTTGTGTACGCGCAGTTGCTTCCATTTGATCTTCTCGAGCAGCCACTTCGTGGATTTTATTTTTAAATGTTTATCATTTCTTGCTCCTACGTATCATGTACCCAATATCAAAAACTAAGAAACTTAAGTTGTAAAAACTGCCTGTGTAGTGCAGTCGATGGGGAGTCAAAACGGGGTCCACTTCGCAAAAGGTGAGGTAGACTTTTTTAATATTGTTTTTATTGTTATTAGTAACAAAACCCTAAGTTTTCCACTTCAAAATACTTCCAGAAAAGGTTTGGTCGCCAAAAATCTTCTCCCTGACCTTTTGCAAGGAAAAATGAATTATCGACTGCACGAGTGTGTATCCCTCTCCATATATCGTTGTAGTCTACATTCGCGTAGTTGCGTAGTTCCTGGTTTCTAGAAAGTATTTCCTAATCGTCTCTTGTAAGACTTCGAACTGCGCAGTAATGACGTTTTGTTTTGGTATTTTGAAACTGACGCGATGCTTCAGTTTCGTGGTCGCGAGCAAGTGGATCATTATGCAGCCATTTTCACAGAACAATGACCTCGGTATTTGCGTAATCTGTGGAATCAACGTAGAAGCAACTCTTGAATTTCGTTTCGACAATTCATTGAGAAAACTATTATTTGTTTGATAGCCCCAAAAAGTGTTACAGCATTCGAATAAATTGATATAAACAAGCGATATCTATAAGGGCAGTCCAAATTGACCAGAGTTAATAATAATATAATTACGAATTTACCAAACCCATTTGCCATAATTGCCCAAACATTTATCGAACATTTTAGAAACTCCATTTTTTTTTTGCAAACTTACTTTTAAAATGATCAGGTGAATGAATTGAAAATATTGTATGAAAAGCTATAAATTTTAAATTTGTAGGTCTATAATACTTTAAGGCTAAATGTACCGAAAAATTCTTGTAAGAACATTCAATAGATCGCAGCACTGTCATAAGGAGATTTCCATAACGTCACGTAATTTTTAAAAGTAGGATAATAATGATATTTCAGTGTAGAGAAAGTATGATTTTTTGCGTAATTATATTAGGTAATAAAATGTTATAGTTAATTTCCAATTGACGGCCACTTATCTGCTGTCAAGAAACTGTAAATTTTGTCAGACCTAGCCACATTTATTTATTCGGCAAGTTTTTACATGGGAACTACAGGCAACCATTGCGCATCAGCCACCAATGATATTTTCACAAATTGATGCAATGGCAAAATGCTTAGCAATATCCATGACACTATTTCTAATAACCTTCTTTGAAAATCATCTGCTTTTGTGTCCCACACAACAATCAAGCGACATCAGTAATTTGATAAAATATCCAATTATTTCTACGTAGACTAGTTGTTTTATGAAATGAACAATGGATATCATGAGGCGGCCTGTACTGAATCCCCAAAGAAAGAAAAACAGGACATTATGAAATAGCATTATTAAGTGCCGGGCATATATATATATATATATATATATATATATATATATATATATATTCTAAATAGAATGTTTTATTGAATACCACAACGTTTCACAAACAGATTTGTCTGGTTCTTTAGGTGCAATACTAAATAATAACTTTAAATAACAATAATAACAAAAATAACAATAATAATAATATTAATAATAATAATATAACATAATTCACGTTGTGCCATTCAATAAAACATTCAGTTTGGAATTGACAATCTATAATCAATAGATCCAATTAATCAAACAAGCAAGGCCAGAACAGTGGCAATTACGAAAACAAAAAGTAAAAGATCGCAATTCAATTGAAACAACTGCGTATTTGAAATGCATTTAATTACATTTAAACCTGTTTTCGAATAGATATTTGTGAAAACTCAGTAAAAATATGTAACAGTTGTCTTATGACTTTGATTATTCTGAAAAAACAATCAAAATTGGAAGCTATTCCTATCATTCTCGTAATCAAAATAAAAAACTCTCTTGTTTGACAAATAATTAAATATTATGATGTAACATTTTCTTTCCCTGAACCAAATTCATGTTTGAAGTATGAAGAAAATAATGACAAAGTTCAAGATAAATGACGCTGGCAAGGGAAACACTTGCCACAACAAGTTGAAACTTCTCTTTCTACTCAGATGGTGATAATCATGTACAGAACTTGCATAACAAAATTTCGCAGAAAAACGGCGAAGATGATGGGGAATTTGGAGCGCAAATGATCTGAAATGACGTAAATTGTGAATATGTTATCTGAATACCATGAAATGCATATTGGGTAATATAGGGGCAATATAGGTGGAAGCGGTATCTGAGTAAAACAATGATTTCATTATGAAGTTTGAATTATTTATCAATCCTCTCCTTGAATGTTTAGATTTCATATCATTATAAAACGATAGGAAGACGAATGCACACACGTTTGCATCGCACAAAGAACGGGCAGCTGCGCCGTATATAATTTCCCAATGATGGGGTTAATTTGGTGTTGCTTATAGGGCGAAGATCGCGATTGCTGCTCTCCCGAGTGGCGAAAAACAAATTTCCGCGCCGCTGAGATTTCGTCGAAACAACGATATTTCCGCGCCGCGGAGATTTCGTCGAAACGACGATGCGATGACTCGCGACCGCCAGTGACGTCGTCGTCGAGGCGCTCTGCGGCCGACGTCGTAGCCTAGTGCGGCGCTGCGTAGTTGCGAGCCCCGCGACGCGGCAAGGCGCGCCGCGCGGGATCTTCCTGCTTCCCACACGGCAGAGCGGAGCGGAGCGGCGCGGGCCGGCACACGCGGTCGCGGCGGCGCTGCGTGGCTGGCGTCATCGCGGCTCGCTCACGCACAGCGTAGCTCCGCACCGCGCCACCCGACCTCGCCCCGTTTCAGCCCCTAGGGCGGCCGCACGCCCCCGACCCCGACCCCGACCCCGACCCGGGTAGTTGGGGTACCGCTTGCAGGCGGCGCGACGCCAGGCGATGGACGCAGGACCTTCGTTCGGGAAGGTCACGTGCGACTTCTCGATGAGATGATGGCGGATGATTTGATATGATGATTCGCGGCGGGTAGAAGCTTCTTGTTATCTGAGGTTTAATTCCGCCCACCACAAAAAAGGGACGAAAAACTGAAAAGGACATGATTTCGTTTGTCTAAAATATTTTAAGCACAATATTTTACATCATATGTTCGCCAATGATACATTCGCCACTCACAACAATTTTGCTTTCCCAGAATCTAATAGAAAAACCTGTTCTTTTCACAAAGCCACCACTCTATCTCAATTTTTTTTTTCTCATACATGATATCGAGAAAGTAGTTTTCGTATACAAAATCAGGGATTAAATGTTGATGGAAAACACGTTATATAATCTTTATGTGGACCAAAAGGGTAACCTTTTAAAATAATTTTCGTTTATGCGACTGGCGTTAAATGGCACGATTTATCATAGATCATATCACGACTGCTTTAGAAGTTGTCGATAAATCTACGACTCGCTCCGCGAGTCAGGGATTTATCTGAAAAAATATTTTCAAAGCACGATTCCACAAATAAAATTACGTCCAATAGAGTTCCAAAATATGCCAAATATTGGAAATAACTGAACGATTGTTAAAATCAAATAGGATATGTTATAATACACGCGCAAGTTATTGCACATCAACTCAGCGATCGATACACACCTCCTAAGATAGATGAATCGTTGCTTATTATTGACCAGAAGGGAGGGGCCGTAAGAGAAATCGGATAGAAAAGGCGATAAATGTTTTGAGAATCCCCTCCCTGATTGAGGCATTTAATATGTGTAGTTAAATACTATTGATTTTAATTTCACGAGTGAGTTAGTCAAAATAATTTTCGTCTTCTTCTTTCTGTCACTTTATAATAGAAAATGAATTTTCGATATGACATCACAATAGTCAGACTTTTGCACGTAAATATCATATTTGTTTAATTTCTGAGCCATGACCCAGGGAGCTTAATTTCATATTTATTCTCGCTCATGTTCTTAGGGCTGCTGAACCTAACGGTTCAGTTAACGCTAGTATAACGGCTGATACGAGGAGCATCGCCAAATGAGTAAATTGGGGATTTGAAAGACGGGATTGGCCACTGGTGGTGAAAAAATGTCTACTGGAAAAGGTATGGCGCGGGACAACGAAAGAAAACGAACTGGTGGAGAGGAATCTCCAGGGTCAGTTTGATTACCATGAAGACGAGGCCTCGAGAGATCAAACTGAGGCAGAAACTATGAATGATGGACAGGAGAGGACAGCTCTTAACTACAAACTATGGACAATAGGCAATTTACCACTTCCTATGTTCCGTTGACCTCCTGCGCCTTCCTACGCATCTTCCTTCCGTTATAATCAAGATAAATATTATGCGGAAGTCAGACACGAAAGTTTTTAAAGTTTCGTCCATGTAGAAAATAGTACATGCGAAATATGAATTTTTGAAGTTATAAAACTAATGTTTTTCCCTATACCCGTCTTTTACATGAATATGATTATATCTCTTTAAGAAACACCGTAATATTTTCAGTAGCTCTCAAAATTGACCTCCCACTAAACAAGAAAATACAAAATGTCATAGCAAAAATATTTAATGCAGAATTGTGAGGTAAAATTAATAATAGGTATTAATGCAAACATTCGCCCCTACATTACAAAAATGTCTTGAAAGATCTGAATAAATAATGAATCAAAAATGAAACTTCTCTTAATGCATATGCAATTCACCACAAAAATGTACATACACTGGCAATTTGTCCTCAAGAAAAAAGAAAAATAATAAGTCAAAATTTTGTGGAACGATCTATAGCACAAATAATAACTCTAGTCTTGCTGGCATTGATCTTACAAGCTTCTTTGGGAATTCACGCGTGTTTTTCTTCCATTCTTCAGAGAAGACCCACTTGATCTCTTTTTATTCGGAACTGTATGCTTCTGCACATGTTTTTCCAATTCCCAACAAACGTTCTGAATAGGATTGAGATCGGGTGATTGTGAAAGTGTTCCAAGGCGCTTTGGTACATTATGTAACAACCATACTAACTTCACAATATGCGCTGTACAGATGACCGCGTTGTCCTGCTGAAAGTAATACGTCGGCCTTTGTGCAAAATTAGGTGCACTTTGTTTGACATTACTTTCTAAAATTAATAAATATCCAAATTTGTCAAATGTGGAATCA
This sequence comes from Gryllus longicercus, assembly GCA_038098605.1. Classification (NCBI taxonomy): domain Eukaryota; kingdom Metazoa; phylum Arthropoda; class Insecta; order Orthoptera; family Gryllidae; genus Gryllus; species Gryllus longicercus. Next base: position 5,841,946 of record JAZDUA010000026.1, read on the forward strand.
ATAAAATGGAGTTTTCTGACACCTGAAACAGACATACTGCCTCACACCATTACGGAGCCCCTGCCGTGCTTAACAGTTGCACGAAAATTTTCGTCTTATAATGCTGCGTTTACCTTCCTCCACACGCACTGTTACCCATCTGATAAAAATATATTGAATTTACTTTCATCGCTGAAGATCACTTGTACTTGTACTTGTTCGCCAGCACTCCGAAGGGTGGGTTCTGTACTATTTCGGGAACTGCAGTCTATATAGCTCTCACCGGGTTATGCCCATTTGCAGTTCAAATAAATTTATCTTTATCTTTATATTGTACAGATTCGCCTTACTAATCCAAGGCTTCTACTTTGCTACTCTCCCTTGTAACCTCGGTCTCGTAGTGCCTTTCCGACAGTTTTTGAGGGAACAGTTCTCCCTGTTGTTGAAACCACCCACGGAGTCATTTTAACGGCACGTTTGCGAGAATTCCTGCTGATGTTATTGATGATATTTCTTTTATCTCGTGCGTTGAGTATCGGTTTTAAGCCTCAGCCTATTTTATTAATTAATCTGCGCTCGAACTTGAATTGGCCTACCATACCCTGAATAGTTGAAAGAGATCTTCCCATGGTCATCGCAATACTTTGAAATGATCTTCACCTCATGGCCAAATTCACAATAAGACTTCGTTCTTCAATCGTCGTTTCGTCATCTTCAATCGTCCCTTCTCATGGCCATTTTCAATTCGACAATTCTCTCCGCAAATATGACCATCAACTTATGTTTGTCACCACTTTGTACCCAAGAAAACATTTCAACGGGTACGTTTCAACAGGGCCGGATTTATGCATGTGCTGACAGTGCTGCAGCACAGGGCACTCCACCAAAAAGGGGCCTCCACCAAATAAAAAATTATTTTTTTTTTATTTTGGTCTATTTTTCTGCAAAAACTTTTTAATTTCATTGTTATGTAGTAATTTGTATTTTTTTAAAATTTAGATTTCATGATCCATTTTTAGTCTCAAGTCTTTAGTTTATTTAGTATGTATTCAAAGTTATTTATGATTTATTCAGTATTAAACGCACATAATCTAACCGAATATCGTGTTTCAAACATGATCACCGGTTTCGACTTGCTCTTTTGGCTAAGCCGATCTGATTTTATACTATGAATAACGTAACTTTTAAACTAATATTTTTATTATTCTAAAAAATAGATTGAGAACTAGTATGACAGAAGAACGACTTAATTATCTTTCTATTTTGAACATCAATTTTGATATTCTAAAAGAATTATCTTTCGACGATGTAATTGAAGAGTTTGCTTATAGAAAAGCAAGAAAAGTTCCTGTAGTTTAGTTATTATAATTAAGTTGTAATGTGTTGTAAATATTCGGTTTATAAATAAAATATTGTACGCAAAAATTATTTGCAAAAAACTGTTTTTTAATTAAACATATTTGACACATAGATTTTATTTTGTCAGCCGCCAACTGCATATAATATATATGGGGGGGCCTCCACCAAAAATCAGCACATGGGCACCCACCAAGTTAAATCCGGCTCTGCGTTTCAATAAGCGCATGGTGTACGTTCATTTCTGTGCAACGTGTATTTGTAGGTATCACACAAAATATTATGTTTTACGCCTCATAAAGCAATTTTCTGCTTTCAAATTGCACTAGTCCTTCCAGGGGAAACCTCAAATATCAAAATTACATATTTTATTTCTAGAAATATTCATATGAGAAGAATCATGGTATCATTTAAGGTGTACAGTTAAGGTGTACGTTCAACAATTTTGAGAGCCACTGGATCAATAAATATTAATGAAAATAACTTTCTAGTATGTCATCACTTTTTTCCAAAGACGCATACAACAGGTTTTGAAAAGGTGTATTTAAATCATTTGAGTTTGAAAAAAAACAATCTACACCATTTTAGTAATAATATATTTTATTTTTCTTGTTATCAACACATCACTGAGCGCATCGTGTTGGAGTTCCTTCACACGCACTTAGCGCATCCTTTCCTGGCGCAGTGCGGAATTAAGCGAGGACTTGGCCTTGCTGTGTCGCAGCGCCTGCATTAGAGGCCTCCTTCGTGGAAACGCGATCTTCGGGAACCAGAGGTCGCTGCAATGCTCTAGCCGCGGCCGCTTCCTCCATTATTTGTAACACTAGTCATGGCAACTTTCACTACGTTTATGGACTGAGACACGAGTGGAAATGGTGTAGAAGGATGCCAATGAAACGTTTCACCATAGCCTTCTCTGTGGCTTTCTGGGTTTTAAAGGAGTTGTCATCTCAGAATTCACACACAGGACTGGAGTGGTGTTTTAAGTATTTAAGGTCTCTCCAAAAAGGGTTGAAGGCTTGTATTGGTTTATGAAAATTGGCAAACTATTGCCCATAAGTTTTGCATCTTCTAAATCGACTTAGGCCAGACCTACGCGCTTTTCTAGTTTCACTGACCTTCGGTTAATCTCTCGTGAAACCGCAAGCACAAGGCAACGGTGGGAGGACACTTATTCGCCAATGGGAGACAATGAGTGACAACCACCAAAGAGCGAAAGTTTAAAGAAAAGGATTGAGTGAATTATTTATTATTATGTTTCAAAAGCTATGATCATTAGTCTCGTTAATATAGTGCATGTTATAACCAGGAAGGCGACAGTGTTCCTCCAGCAAGAACCTAATCTAGTGCTAACTACATTTCGGTTTGAGGGTATTTCCTCCTCCAGGTATCTCCGCCACAGTCGGGATAATCTCTAAGGTCTCGTTTGGTCTTCCGTCTTGAGTAGTAGTGTAAGTGCATGTGTGTGCGTCTTTGTAAGGGGAAGGGAAAGGTTATGCATGGAAAGATGGTGTGTGGTTCGTTCCCGAAATGGCACTGCTATAGCATTCGCCTTACATTGCTCGGAGAAACCTCGGTATAACCCTCCTTACAGTAAGGAAACTATTAATATTATATGATTATGTGGCATAGAGGAATGCCCTTTATAGTCTTCTGGACATTGAATTTGGTGTTTCTAATGGCCGCTGTAGACAGATACTGTTAGAGAATTAACATTTTTATTTAATAAAATATAGCGATAAAAGCTTCTCCTATGTGCAATTCTTTGATATGTTTATTACTTTTATTTGACGACAGACGACTGGCGAAATTATTCCTCTTCTTCGATAAGTAACCAACCAGAAGTTAAAAAGGGCTTTCATTACACTCAACCAAATTCACGATCTCATCAACTATTTGAAATAAACTACATCTTAAGTGCTTGAAAAATGGGAAGTAATAAATAAATTTGTCCTCAAAACTGCCAGAACGAAAATATGGTTTTAGTTGTACTCACCTCCAGTGCAGGATACTCGTACGAATCGAGTAACGTAGAGAACAAAAACCAAACACTTTAAAGCCCATGGTACCGTCGTATCCTCTATAGGCAGAAATGTTTTCACTATAAAAACATAGTTTTCGTAAGCATCGCTAGTCGAAGACTGAATACGCAACTCTAGTCCTCACAGGTCAGCTGATATTCCGTTGGGTTTTGTGGTTGTTTTTCTTTATGAATGAGACGATTCTTGAAAATGCTACAAGGAAAAGATGGGGCAAGCGAGTCAGAGAAGCATGAAAGAGGGCTCCCTCAGAAAGAATAGTCCTTTTCAGTACAAATAACTCAAAGAAACTGTCGTGAAGGCAGTCCTTCTGGGAAGCAATCGGACTTCCTGGAAGGTACTGGAGACCTACTTCTATGTATTTGTTTCTTAAAGGAAAGCGTTTGGCTTTTCATCGATGGCCTTAGAAGGACGAAGCCATGAAAATAAAAACGACCTGCAAATAAATTATTTTATTTGCAGAATTCTTTTGTGTCTTACAGGAAAGAACATATTTACAATTCACCCTTTATCAATTTGTTAACCCTTCCCCCTCCAATCCCCCGATGCGTTGACCCTCATACGTAAAATATAAATTACCATGAAATGAAGTGGATGAGTTTTGCAAAATTGGATGAATTTAGCCAATACTTTTAGTTCTACAATTAGGGTCTTCATGGCTGTATTATCTTTGTATCGTTGATACAAAGCAAAAGCAGAATCTTTCTATACATTCCGTGAGGACAATCGGCTGGAGAAATTGACTTTAAATTGAAGATCATGGCCCATATGCAAACACAAACTATTTCAGTCCAAATATTTTTCTCTAAGTATTAATAATGTATTCCAAAAAATGCAATTTTGAAACGGCTGCAAGCGCAAGTTTTATGCTACGCTCTGAAGCAAGCAGCGAAAGCTTCCCATCTTCCCCGGGCGGGTCACGTGACAGTTGCCAAAGGGGCTGGCCCTATGCACATGTTGTGCGAGGGGTGCGGGGAGGGCCTTTGGAGGCTGCGAAACACGCGGGCTATGTGCTGGTCTGGAAGGGTCTTGTGGGTCGGACGCTGAGGCGACGAGGTAGGGCGAATGTGCGAATTCAGAAAGTAACTTTGGAGGGAGGGGCAATTTCAAGCCTGACACCCTATTAACCACTTTAAATTTTTTTTTAATTCTTAGCCTAAAATAAAAAAAATAATAAATTCATAATGGGAATTCTGTTTTGAATGTATGAAATCGGTATTATGTGGTAATTATTTCGAATAAATTGGGTAAAATTACAAAACATTGTTGGGTTGAGGGAGCACGTCCCCCGAACCCCATCCCCGGCTGGATCCGCCGTAGTCGCAGGGTAGTCACATGACTTCTCCGCATTTATAGAGATGCCCACCATCTAGGCTCCCGGGTAGGACTGTACTTGTATTTCCGGTAGGTTTTCAAGGTGAGTCTGTATACAGCATAAGTGAACAACAGTAGCCCATAATCCGTACACAGGCTTTTCAGCAAAACATTTCCAAATCGATTAAGGTTTTATTAAGTACTTGAATTTGATTCAGATCTTTAATTTTTGGGGGTATTTAACGTGAAGCTCACATACAAGTAAATTATACTAAAATACTTTCCACAAGGGTCATTTTCATTCAAACCTGTGGATTTTCAAAAATTAAAGACGTGTATTTGTTGAGAGATACGTGAAGACATACAAACTGCTGACCCTCCCGGCGGCTGAATGTTTGGCGACCTGATGGCGCAAATCTACGTCCTCTATTTCATAAGACAGCTCTAGCAAATCCTTTTTGGAAATGGGAGGATTTCCAAAATCATTTATTGGTCATTGAATTGATCCTCAAGTAACTAGTCCCTGGTCGACAAGATATGCAGGCTGGTACTTAGAAATAACTTATTGACAGACAAAATATTGAGTGAGGGACAATTTCAGATTTCTTAAGTACTATTAACAGTGAATTGATGTGCATATTCACTTGCCTTCTTTTCAATTTACTCGAATGAAAACGAGAATTACCTATCGAATCTAATCCGTTAGTTCTGATGCCTGGTATAAATTAATATTTAATTTAATATTTAATATTGGAATTAATATTTTCCAGAATAGGATTTGCTTCTTGTTATTTTAAAAGGATTAGGCTATTTTTAGTATCATAGATGAAATAGTCAAAAGGATTGTTTTATAATATCTTCCATAATGAAATTGCGTTTATTGCCAAACATACAATTTCACTCCCAATTGTATTATGTTAACAAAGATCGAACTGTAGAATTCTGGCAATTAGTACTAGTGCGCAGAAGTAAAAAGTTCGTAGTTATTCTCTCCTCTCCCCCTGCATTACGTTGTCCTGGAGCTCTGCTTGTGAATGGGCTCCCTGAGAGAGGAGCAATCGGGATGGTGAAATAGATCTACGTGCATCACCTCTGGCTTCAGGTCACGGACGAGGAAAACTCTTCGGCCGCTATGGGTCAGTCGCAGTAAATAATGCGAAGACGATAACAACTTCCATGATTTCTTGTGGTTTGGGTGCGTGCGATGACCGTCAAAGTCATAGGATTTTGTAAGAAGAGGAAATACGACTTCGACATGTCAAGAAGAGGTCGTATGTGTAATATTATGGCCATGGTAGAATTTTGAAAAAAGGTATTTATTTCTTAACGTCAAATGATCATTTCACCACTTATCTTGACTGAAACAGTGGAATGTTATGGCCATAGTATAATTTCGAAAAAATGTATTTATTTATTAATATCAAACGATTATTTCACCGCTGGACTTAACTGAAAAAAATATTAAACCTTATTTAAAACAGTGGTTTCCAACAGGTTGTTTGCGGGACCATTTTCTGCGGCACGCGATAGCTTTTTAAGAAACAACAAAACATTTCAAGACACATACGAAAAATATTTGCAGCTGATACACAAAATTTGTTTATTTCAATATGTCGAAAATGAGATAACAAAGATGGTAAAAAATTAACTGTCAAGAGCGACTTGTTTGAGGAACAAGAACTACACCTGCAACGTGAATTGTGCGGCTTACAAGCCGACCCGTTACTGCAGACCAAACATGAAAAATATCTCATTTTTTAAACGTCTACTCAGCAAAAAATTTTCATACTTAAGACAATTTGCACCAAAAATGACTACAATGTTTGGGAGCATGTATTCAAGGAAAAGTATTTTTTTTTTTTTTCGTTTATGAAAATGGTTAAAAGTCAGTTCAGAAGTCGACTTTTATGTTTTTCCTTGCTGAATCTTTCGAAATGAGGAACAACAGAAGGAGGTGGACATTCGTTATTTGGTAGATGCAGCTGATCGAGTACATTACTCCCTCTAAATTGATCTTTTTTAATGTTTTGTTTTAGAATTCATTATTTTTTTTAGTTTGTCTCTTGGTTATTTTTTATTTCGCATTGGTCAAATACTAATGCAAATGATCTTTGAGTGCTCTTCTTCAAGATTCAACTGTATCACTTTTTAAAATTTTCAAAATTGTTCATATATTAAGCAATTAAAATGATTGTTTCAATTAAACTATGCTTATTATTTCACACTAGTACCTCTTTTCTATTTGCAGAATATTGCAAAAAAATGGCTTAATAAGTGTGGGCCGCAATCATGCTTAAGGTTTCCAATGTGGTCCTCGAGTCCTCATTAGTGGGAAACCCTTGAGCTAAAAGAGAACGAAAGGTTTACAGTATAGATGTACTCCACCAGGGACGAGGGATAATATGCCTTTTGGGGAGAATGTTTCCGTTCGTTGGAGCGGAATCCGCGCTGCGGCTGTGGGCGGTGCCGCGGGCGGCGGTGACGCAGAGGCTGCTGGACGCCAGATGCCTCGGTCACAAGGTCGCGGGCGGGGGAAGGGGGCGGCGGGAGAGGCGAACTGGGGCGCGCGCCCATTGGGCGGCCCCGGGGGCCCGAGTGCTGACGACACGCCGCCGCCGCCGCCGTCACCACCGACGCAGCGCCGGAATGAATTGTCGGCATTCCCCACGCTCGCAGGTTACTCCTTGACCCTTATCTTTCGTACGGAGGTAGATATTCGGCAAAAGCTTCGTTACTTGCATTTGCGGCCTGGAAATGCGGAAAAGCGAAAATTTTGACTGGCCTCTGGTTAGTCAACAGAACCCCATGGTTTGAAAAAATATTTCAGTAATTGGGATTGATTGGAACTATTGGAAACTATTGACAAGAATAGGAAAAAGCCACATTTGAATCTTCGCAGACTTGTATTAAAAGGAATGTTGTAAAGAGATTGCCCAATTGATATAATTATTCCAAATTGTGCCTTATATTAAGGACAATCAAGTGAGAAGATATTCAGTCAATTTTATCCATGTATTAAAACGATATTGCGAAGAGGCTGCTCATCATCTCTGCGTGCATACGTCACGCATAACTCAGTCAGATTAGAAGCTTTGGAGCTTAATCTTGGTAAATACGTTACAAGTAATACTATACAGTTGTAACGTTTCGGAGACCATTAATATATTTTAATTTTGGAGATAATTTACATGATACCTCTTTGACATTTTAAAAATTTTCAGGCAATGGCCGTAAAGTTTTCTTCACGTTTTTGCACGAAAATATGATATACTTCCGTTTTTTATTAAAACTTCTGAAATTTTAAAAAATTCCCATGTTCATATTTACTTTCAATTATAATACATACTATTATATAAAAACAAAGAATTTACAAAGTTTGCTTGAACATTGACGTTAAAAACCAAACTTATTATATGTCAGTACATTCCTTAACACTGAAATAAAGTTCCAAAATAAAACTAGTGATGCTATAACAGCACAGCTTTTCTCATATTAATTTTACAGGTTACGTAATATGTATTGAATTTTTTAAAATATTATTATCTCACTCTTTTCTTGAACAACTCTTCATGAAACGACGTCCGAGAGATTTGGAAAAGATCCATGACATTAATACTTGAAAATTCAAGTTGTAATGAAAATGGAATATCTGCAATTGAATTCAGTATATTGTGCTCTCGAAACGTAAAGTGTTTAAGAAACAAGAAAACAAAAACAAAAAACAGTATTGGGATGTGAGAGTTGTCCAACACCTCCAGCCCTTCAGTCACGCGTTTTACCAACTAAAATATTCAAGTGACTACTTCCCGTCACTTGGAATATACAGTGGAACCTGCACAAACGGCCACCTCAATTAAGTGATTCCCTTCATTGCTGACCATTTTTTTCGTGGAACCGATTAATTTTCGCAAAAGACATGTGTAAAAATTCCTTCTTTTGAGCGTCCACCTGTTTTCGCCTCCAGCTGTTAGGTATATTTCGTACATTTACGTTTTTTAAGAGGCGTAAGAGCGGAGGATATAGAATTGATTCAGAATCTTCTTGCAACGGAAAACAGTCAGCTTACTTGGAACACTGATTTCTAGAATCGCCCATCTAATTCAGGGATTAATTTTGTTTTCAAGTCAAGACAGATAATTTGAATAAATGTCTCTATGAAAGAACGCGTTCGCTACTCTAATGTCGGAACGTTTTTGTAAAGTTTACGGATCTCTAGTTCCTCTCTGTTACAATTTGCCAACGACCGGAAGAGCACGCCGCGTGCGCGAAAATGATCTGACGCTCATTCCAGACAAGACTAGTTTTTCACGGGACAGCCCTATTCATAGAATGTGAATTGTATTTTCAAGTCTAGTTAGCTTGTGAAAGCACTTGAAAGGGAACGAAAAGTGAGCATCGTTAGTAAGAGAATGGGCAAGAATGTTTGACAGCAACAGAGAAAAGAGATATGATGTGGTCCTGGTGAAATGATTTAAAGATTTAATTCTGAGGAATAAATTAAATTTCTCGAAAAAAGATCATGAAATCCTCCAAGGATCTAATATACTAGTGGAACCTGGCAGTCGGTGTTGTGCTCTTCATCTTCCTCTTTCACTTTCCCTCTACCTTTCTCTCTCCGTCTCTCTCCTTCACTCTCTATCCTTGTCTCAGTCTGTCTAACTCTGTCTCTGTCTCTTTTTCTGTCTTTGCCTCTCTGTCCCTGTCCCTCCCTTTCTCTGTCTCTCGGTGTCTCTCTCTATATCTGTCTCTGTCTATCTCTGTCTCCCTGTCCTCTGTTTCTCTCTGCCTCTGTGTCTCTGTCTGCCTCTGCCTCTGTTTCTGTCTTTATCTGTCTCGCTCTCCTTGCCTCTCTGACTCTGTCACTCTATATCTCTATCTCTTTCTGTGTCTCTTTGTCCCTCTCTGTCTCTATCTCTTGTCTCTCCCTGTCTTTGTCACTCTCTGTCTCTTTCTGCCTCTGTCTCACTCCCGCGCGCTGATGTTCTGACCTCGGCATCGCCCTGCGTCACATGGCAACACCCAGCAACAATGAAGACCAGGTGGAGCGCAGTTTGAATGGAAATTGAATTAAAATGAAGCGTAATATTGTTCTGCAGCCATCTACAGGAGTTACAACAAAATTAAAGCACATAAACGTGGATGAAAAAACACGTAGATATGCCAACTTTCATGGAGATCGGCCACACGGAGTTTACCGCTCTCATATAAGCCAACATCCATTTTTTATATACTGAGCCGAGCTCAGATACATGGCCCCAAAATAAGAATTCATAACGTGGGTCCACACCCCTGGATTTAAACGCGGCGGCGACGTCACGATTTTACGGACGCGGCAGTCAACCGAAATGGAACCGCCGCTGGCCAATACGAAAATGATGATAGCCAAATAAGGAATTACGAATGGCTATTGGTTGAAAGGCCGAAAACGACGGAAGCAGCGGCCGGAAGACTGGTGGTCCGTTGCGGAACCCCGGCTATTGAAAAATGTCCATGAGAGTAAGAGCTCCTTCTGTTGAAAGGTTTCGCGAGAGCAGAGCTACGATATTCCGTTAGAAATTTCGTGAGAAGAAGAGCTTCCAGTTTCTGCTTAAATAGTCGTACGAGGAGGAACTCATCTCGACTAAATTTGTTTTCGAGAGACGAGGAGTTAATTTTTTGTGAAAGTGCAAGTAATAGTATCTCCGCGTTTACTTCTTTTTGCGAGCAGCAAATTAAACGGTTAAGGTGTTTGTTGGAGTGAAACCAGGAGCAACGCTACCAAGGTTCCTGAAGTGAAGGGTCGACAGCCGTTGCGAGATTTTCGGGGTGACGACGCTTAGAAGGTGGCGCCAGCGAGGTTCATCCGCCAATGTCAGACGCAGGAGCGTGAGTACCCGTGCAGCCTAAGGCAGAAGCAATGAGCAAATGTGTAAATAAATGCCAATGCTAGGCCACAAACCAGAAACTTTAACAAAGCCATTAGTGAGAGATTCAATTCCCTAGAGGCACAAGCCAATTGGAAAGGGCAATGCTCTTGTTTGTAAATTTAAAGATTGCGTCTCACGATAAATAGAAATTAATAATGAGCTCATGAATGTATTTAATTTTCTGTACAATTAAGGAGGTAATATTAGACCAAAGGTATTAAGTGTAAACTTTTTTAGAAGTTGCACCGGTTGGTAGCATAGAAGCATACTGTTATTGTGAAGTAAATTTAAAGCAAGTGTAAAGATAATCATTATTTGTTTGGCTGTGGCGTAAGCGTCCAACGTCACTTGTGGACACGTGACCTGAGTGATTACCTGCTTCATACTCCTCAGCGTTACGTTATTGCGTACATTTCTTTCTTTCTTTCTTTCTTTTTTTTGGGGGGGGGGGGAGGGGGGATATGCTTTTCATGACTAGAAACTCGCGCATTGAGGTCATCATTATGATGTCAACTGCCCATGTTCCCACTAATCCGTGTTTCCAAGCGGAGCATTTGGAACGAAATCAGATGAACAAACTCGATAGGGTTGAGAGTGAATCGGCGGTAATCTGTCGGGCACTCTAGGTAAAGCCCACGCTACGCTGAGCTGCGCCTAGGGTTGACGACCCCTGATCGGTAGAGTTGTTAAATGCTCGGCGCACCGCGACAATTTTGAGTGTTCGGTTGCAATATTTTATATATATATATATATATATATATATATATATATATATATATAAAGAGAGAGAAAGAAAAAAGAAGAGATTAATAACATATTCGGCTGGACACATATATTTAAAATTGTAATGTGTTGTATTGTACTGTCTTTAATATTGGAAGTGTAGAACAGGTTCAATACTTCAGTAAGTTCAAATACTTAGGGAAAAGTTCCAAATATTTATTGAACGGATTTTTTTTAATTTTTTGAAAGTTTTACCAGAAACCATTCCAGAAAAAACAACAACTTTGAACCAGTTTTCGGAAAATCTTTTTACAATCTCGCTGTCTTACGCAATGAGAAAATATGGCAGTGTTCCGACGAAAATTGGCGAATTTTTGTCAAAAAAAAAAAACCATATTGAGGGGGGTCCTGGTATCGAAAAAAGGGATAAATCATGTACTTGCATGTAGTAAATTTCTTCCTCTAACACGTAATTTATTCAGAATCAACGTTTTGTGGGTCCTTGATATCCAAAAAATGATTCATGGCAAAACGTCTCGTTGTCAGTCTGTTATCAAGCGCCTTTCATCTATTCAGAATGAATATTTTCCAAATTTGATATTCCCCGATCGATCTGGACGAACTCGAAGCCCTGCGTGTTTGGAACGGTTAATTTGATTTCGGAGGGTACTTTACATGGAGCCTCAAACACTTTTTCAAAATTTTCTCAAAAATCGCTCTCCATTTTACTTTTTCTCCTTTTTAATTTCACAGAGAGATTTTGGCGTTTTTTTTTGACAGAAAACTCAAATATTCGGGCCCTCGTCATGTAAATATCTTTTTCCCAAGTATATTTCCGAGTAATTACTTTCTGTAACATATTGTATAGTGAGACTCCACAATTTGTGTGGCCTTAATACCGAAAAATCGACTGGCAGTAAAGCGTCTGTCCATGGCTCTGTCAGTCTGTGACTGTCGTCCGTCGGACCGTCGTTGGTGAATGCTAGCGTCTTAACCGTTCAGACGATTTTCTCCAAAACTGATTTTCTAAAATCGATTTGGGCGAACATGAGGCTCTACAAAGGGTATGTTTTCATTTTGGGGGGTACCTTACACGAAGACTTAAATTTTCAAAATTTTCTCAAAAAGGGCTCCAAATGTTTTTATCAAATATATCCTCGGTTAGCGTTAAGAACTCTTAAATACGGCACAAATCTAATTTTTGTTGGTCTCTAAATTTTCGAAAATTGCAAAAGTTTAATCTTTTCTGCGCCTTCCTACAATTAGAATATTGAAGAAATTGGTGGATCCTTGAATATACTCGTACAAGATCTTAAGAAGAAGATATACTTTCCTTTGTTGTTATTTACTTTCTGCCTGTACAAAAATTTAGAAACCAAAGTTATTGGATTCGCATTTCCCACTAATGTTATAACTATCTCTTTTTAAATGAAGAGAAACCTGATGTGATTTCCGCCCACGTCCATAGCATGTCATAAACGTGAGGCGCACCATTAGTATCGCACTTCGTCATCCGCTGTAAAGATCGAGGGTCCATTTCAGAAGCAACCCGTATCCAAAAGGAGCAGGTTCGGGGTCTCGGGGGCAGATATGTAACCTCCATCCCATCTCAATGCGGCCGTTCAAGAAGCCGCAGCTGCACAAATCAACGCTCCCGAATTCCACCGATCGTCGAAATCTGTCAGAAACATCCGATACATTCCCCTAACCGTGACCTCCGACCCTTTGACTTCTCACATCGCGAAAACGATGGAGGAAACATGAAATCGCCGAGAATATTTACTTCGGGCTATTTTAAGCAGTCCAGTTCATTCTGGTGATTTTTATGCTTCTTGAGAATGGAGAAACTTCAAAATCCATCTCTATTGACAAACATTACTACATGCCAATGTTGAGTACTACTTCTAGTACTGCTTTTTCTGGCATCGCAGTTAAAGCAGGCGTGATGCATTTTGGATCCTGTGTGGGAGGGAATTTTAAAAGTGGTCGCACATATATTCCGTTACATCGCACATGTAGCATTTAAGAATACGTTTTCGCACATTATTTCAAATATGAATATTTTATATTTCCAATAGAGCTGCAATTCTCTACCATTAAAGTATTTCACCAATCAAAACTTCAACGAAACAGTTTTGTAAGTGTCTGGCCATGCCCAAACCAGGGGTAAGTTTGTCCATCGTATGGGTACACCCCTATTCTTCATTTTATGGTGTGCTCTAAATACAATCTCTCCTTCACCGATCATTCCCCTCCTGATTAATGGTCTTCACCTTCGATAAAGAGTAATTTCTGTTAGAAGGTGATACTTTCCAATACATCGTCAAATTGTTCGTACATGTTTGTTGACGACACATATGAAGCATCAAGTATCTTTCAGAATCACAAGCGACCGGACATCTGATACCCAGAGGAAGTGGAGATATAATGTGATGAGTACGATGAGATCCCCTCACTCTTTTCGTCTCACTCGTATCATCTCCCCTTGCGCAATCAGTCAACTGGATCGTTCGTAAAAGCCGGGCGGAGGCCTCGGAAAGTCCCCAGAGCGAGAGCGCGGCATCGGCATCGGCACGGCCGGCGGCGGAGACTGCAGCGGAAGATTCCAGAGCGTGTGTGGCGTGGCACGCGGGCGGGCAGAGCGGGAGGCAGGAGGCAGGAGGCAGGAAGAGTGCCCCCTCACACAGCCGGCGCAAGAGGTCGGGAGGAGGGTGTAGCGGTTCGCGCTTCGATTCCCGACGGAAGCGCAGATGCAGGAAACCGGAGATTGGAGTCGGCCGTCAGCGCGGCGTCCGCTGTAAAGTGCCCGTGCAACGATTTATTGACTGCACCTCCGTTGCGTTCGCTCACTTGGAAAAACCTGCACTGAAGATCCAGTGTTGGAACGAAGTTAGGAAATTGGGTACATTTCAATGCAAAAGAAATCTAAAAGAAACGAATAATGCTACAACAGCACACCCTGTCCCGTATTGCTGGTGATGTATTATTATAATGTTGAAACTTTTGTCTTACAGACACTTCAGACACCTCTTGTACAACTCCTAACCAAACGAAGCGAATTAACAATATAAAAATAATGATAATAGTAACAATAATGTATAATAGAAATATGATTATTGATTTTTGTAATATATAATCTTCTTTTCTATTCTGTATGTATTTCTATTCAAACAAGAGAATACATAAATCACAAGGTACATTTTATGAAATATTAAAATACCATTTTATTTGAGGCACTATTGAACGTTCTTCAAACTGTCCTTCTGCATGGTAATATCTAACAACTAAGTTCTTGTTTAAGATGTGTCATTTCATGACTTCAACCAATATGATTTTTTCTCCGATGATAATATAATCATCCAGTCAAGAATTCCCTCTCTTGGTTGCAAAACAAATACACTCTGTTCTTCTTTCGTCTATTGCAACTTTTCTTTTATATTTGTATTTTTATCTTCCCAACTAGGAATATTCTGAAACTTTGAGTGTGTAATTATCTTCGATGACAATACATGATTACGTGTTTGATTCGCATTCACATAGACCAATGGCTTTGATTCCGTATTAACAGATTTACCAGAAAATTCTACCATTTATTTTTTCGCTTTGTGTGCAGAAAACAGAACGTACAATTTTAACGGTTTTCATACGATAACAATGGTCTATGCTACAACCGTATAGGTACCAAGAATCAGATGGAGTATTCCAGAAAGACAAAGAAAAAGATGTGAGGACAACTTTAAGAAGTCTGCTGGCAGAAATTGGATAAGACTGGCTGTATGCAGTGTCATGGAGGTCCCTTCAAACAAGCTGAATCGTGGAAATGAAGAAAAGTGAAACCAGGGAAGGGTTGTGAAAACAATATCAATATTAAAAGACAGATTATATTAACAGCCAAATTACATGACAATTGGTTAGTTAGTAGTAATCAATACCAGCTTAATGTGTGAAATTTATTCATTTGCATAGTTGTACTCAACCATGCACGGGCACAAACTCGCGCAGAACTTCCCTGGGAAACCAGGGGGCCCTAGCCCTTAAGGGATTGTAACGGGTTCATAATAATAATATTAATAATAATAATAATAATAATAATAATGTGATAACAAAATAAGCAAATTCTTCACTAACGTATGTGTATGTACGGCGGTCCATACATTTTCCTACCTATAAACTATGTGATTTTGGGGGTTGGGCACACTCAATCTCCCATGCAAATGACAAAAATAATCAATTATAAGGGTTTTTAAAGTACATTTTGAATTGAAACTTATTTCTTGAGAGGTAAGTGTTAAGTGATTGAGAATGATTTCATATTTAAACTAAAGTAGACATACTTTGTAACCTGTCAAAAGTACTAGAGAAAAGATGACATTAAAAATTTGGAGTTTAATGTACTTTGCCATATCAATGGAGGAAACTCAAGATGACAACGAATACTCAAATGAACCTGCAAATCGGACATTCTCTTAAGGTAAAGTATTCGTACAATCAAGACATCAAAAATTCAAGGCTTACTTCGTGTATCTGGACGCGTTAACGGCTACATGTTTTATGACGTCAGGTGGCAGTGTCCTCCCTAGCTGCATGGTGATACTTGGGGCCAACTTACACGTCGGCTTGCGGGGTTGCCCCGTTCAGGTATCTCCCACCAGTGGGGCATCGTCTCAGCCGCGACAAGCTCTAAACTTTCGCCTGGTCACCCGATATGTGTGGTAATATAGTGCATGTAAGTATTCTGTAAGTGGCGTGGACAGGACGAGAAAGAGGAAGGAAAGATTGCGTGCGAGCCGTGGCCCGGGTGTTCGGGTACAACACCGGCATTCGCCCGTTGTTAATCGGAGAAACCACGGACAATTATCGATCGAAACAGCCCGTGGCTGGAATTCTCCTCCAGGAAACGGCTGAATTCGACCTAGCTATCTAGCTAGAGTAGCTCCTACAATCAACGGGATCGACGGGACTCGAATCATAGCACCTCGCGGTCAGAGGCACGGCAGTGTCAATGTCAGTTGATCCCCTGGGCCATATCAGGCGGTATGGAAACATGCATAAATGTAATGTCAACGTAAAGAGGAGAAGGTCAGTGATGTGAACAACAGTAGATGTCACAAGTGAAGAAGTCCCACGGAGTCGTTTTCACACCGTGCTGTATATAATTTTTTGTTGTTGCAGGTGTTCAATGTTGTATCATAAATTAAGTATTTAAAGATAAATACAAATTATGATTGGTATAGTGTTTGAAAATCAATTGTGAATGACAGGGTAAAAACTAGTGGGGCTTAACTGCACATAGTTTCTTGCATCATTTGTTACAGCTACACTAAATTATTTTACTATAGGAACCTGCAACATTATTTTCAATTTTTTTCTTAACCCAGAGCGGTTTTTCAGAAAAATATTCTTTATAATTAGCATTAATTTCAACCTGAAATTACGTGAAAACTAAGAGTTTTTCAAAAAATTGTACATGTCCTTTTTTAAAGAGCTGATTTTTAGAACAGATTTTATATAAGAAAAAATCTCTATCTTCTATATTTTACTTTGTAATGTTGACTCTTAGCAGTATTTGGAATAATAGTTGGCCGAAAATGAGACTTGCACCAATTATTTATCATACTTTGCTCTATCCGAGAAAAAAAATTAAAGAAAAAATTGAACTGTTCTTGAGAAAAACCTATTTTTGAAACTTGCCTATATTTCACGCAAAGTTGTGCGAAACTTACTCATATTTTCGAAAAATTGTGCATGAACTTATTTCAAGCTCGTTCTTTGCACAACAGATTTCATTTAAAAATCTCTATTTTCAATATTTAAATTGTAGGAAGACACTGAACAAATTATGAACTTAAACATTTTTTGAAGAATCAGGAATTTCAACGAAAATAGCACTTGCGCCATTCTTTCAAGTGTTCTTTATGCTCTCCAAGAAAGAACTTTAATCAAAATATTTGGGCCATTTTTTGGGTAAATTTTGAACATTTTGTTGAGGCTTCATGCATCAGTATTCGTAAAGTACCTCAAAAATTAATATATCCATTTCAAAATCGCAGAACGTCCAGTCTCTTTAAATTGATCGAGAATACTCGTATCAATTACGGAAAAAATCGTCTGAAAGATTTAGGTGGTAGCTTTTACCGACGGGCCCGCAGACGTTTTGCCATCAAACACTTTTTCGATATAAAGGATCCTCAAAACAGTGACTCTGACTGTGCAACGTATTAGCGGAAGTAATTTACTGTATGTAGGAACAATATTAATCCACGTTTTCGTTACCAGGGCACAGGAATAGGAGCTTTTCTGTCGAAAATCGCAGTTTTCCGGCGCACAATTACAATACTTTCTCTTCTCATTATTACAACTTACTATTATTCTATTCTGCTATTAATTCTTACTATTCTTCTCTATATTAAGGGCGAAAAAGTAAAAATTTGATTTTCACTTTGTAAGCTAAATGTGCGAGAAAGTTTTCCCCTTTCTGAATAAAGGAATTGTTCGGTTTTTGGTCGTTAAGAGTAAACCCTTCAACTTTTTCAAGATTTTATTTTTCACGATCCTAGTTCGTAATCATCAGAATACAGAACTTAATATGAAAATGATCGGAATGTTTGCATGAAGTAATTTCATTCTCAAACAACTGTGGAACAGTGTTTTACATCTGTTTGTAATATGCTCTGTAACACTGGTTGCAGGTAAGAGTTATTGGTCTGCGTTAATTTAATCTCCCAGGAATATGTGTGCATGTAAAACGATATATTTAAAATCTGGAAAAGTATGATATTGAAAGTAGCATTGATAGTGAATATATACAAAGTAACATACAGCAAGAAATGAAATATGGCAAAGGAATGAGCGAGATGGTGTACAAATGTTTAAAAATAGTAACTAAAGATACCTGTTGTTCTGTTATGAACAAATATTATCTGAAAAGGTCTCTTCCAAAGAAAGTTACATCATGTAGCAAGATACATACTAATCAAGGCTAGAATCCAAATATCGAAATAAATATGAATTGGATTTCCTTAGTCTTTCAGAAATAATATAGGCAATAGCCTTTTTTTAACTTTCTTGGGCTTAAGAAGGAACTCCGTAAGAAGAGAATGTTATGTAATGCTGTGCGAAAATGGCGAATTTTCTCAGAAAAACTCTTATTACAGAGCCCTGCTAACGAAAAAGTGGATAAAATAGTTGCTAATATAGAAATAAAGTCCTCTAATGCGCGTTGTAGCCAGAATTCATATTTTATGGGTCCTTCAACCTGGTAAAACGCCTATTTTTCCGTCTATCTATCCGTCTGTGAACAACGCTAGCGGCTAAACAGTTCTGCCGCTTTTCTCCAAAATTGATACTCCTCAATCGATCTGGCTAATGTCGCGGCCTCTTGAATTTGAACCATATATTATATTTTTTGGGAGGGGGTAATTTTCATGAAGCAATTGGAACGATATCAAAATTGCGCCATCGATTTTAATTAAGTTTTGTTGTTGGGTAGTCTAAAAGCATTTAAAAGAATGACATAAGTGTCATGTTAGTTGAAAACCCAGATTTGAAAATTGAAAATTAAAATTTTTTTTCCAGATAGATTTTGAAATAGGTCATGAACAATTTTTCAAAAAGTTGAGTGAAATATACGAAATTTTTAATTTTTGTTTAAATATTTTTTTCTCAAAAACGGCTCCTTCGTTTTTTATGAAATTTTCTTGTTGGATTGTGTAAAGAACTTTTAAGATATGCATGCAAATATAATAGCATGGTGCAGATCTCATGTTGGTTAAAATCTCTGATTTTTCGACAACTGCAAAAATTCTAAATTTTTCGGGTTCTTCCTGTCACTATTATGAAGGTACATGTTTTTTCTTAATGAAATGTATTAATCAAAAACAGATTTTCAAGTAAGGTCGTGTTGAATGTTTCGAAACAATGAGTATATTTGGAGTAATTGGGCGTCAAAGTTAGTCGCCTTCTCTGAAAATCCTGTGCTTCCTTATCGTAATTTTAGAAGTGTTTTGAAGCAGTTGGATGCTACGAGAGTTAGAATGTGTATATTATTTCATACTTTTTTGTTCGTTTCTTACATTGGAGCTTGTGTTATACGTTTACAAATTAATATTTTAGAAATTATTTAAAATCTATTTGAAATAAAGATTGTTAGTCGTCAGTCGTCCGCTCCCAATTTACGCAGCTAGATGCTACGTAAGTTAAAATGTATATAATATTTCATATTTCATTTCAATATTATTATTTATATTATATTTATGTTGCTTCTTTTTAAATTGCGTCCATTAATTGTGTTAAATGTGAAAACTAATAGAAAGGCGGTTATTATTGGTTGTTACCTATTGTTGTAACGCCATACTGAAATCAAAAAGGCGATAATGACGGCTACTTTCCATTCGCAATAACAAAAACGAATCCTTTTATATATTTGTTGAATATTGCAATACCATAGTGTTTAATAATTACTATTATAAATTTTTCGATCTATTTGTATGCCAACTCTATCAGTATCGTATTATTGATTAACTTTTAATTATTTTACTTTCTCGTATACTGCTTATTTTTCGCACCAAATGTTCTACAATTTCAAATAAGTTTTACAAAAAAAATGCGGAGAGAAATTGTGGTGTAAATAGTACTATACCATTACTAATGGCGAGAAAGTACGTACCACTTTCTGTTTCCATGTATATGTTATTTCTGTTTCCATGTTATGTATCGAGTATTTTCTGTATTATAGAAAAATGGATGATTTGATGAGTGAAACACAAATTAAGGTAATGTGAGGATTGATATTAGAAGACCTCGAGTTCTTGGTATATCGTTTTTGTTTTCTATGAACAAATACAATAGCATGAATGGTTTTCTTCATTTTTAAAAGATTCTCACAAAAAAACTACTACTACAGAAAGCGAAGCAGAAAAGTAGACAATGTACTGAACTAGAAGTGTCATCAAAATCATTTCTGCCCATACGATTCTCTTTTTACTCTTCTTCAGGTTAAATTTCGTTGCTGAAGACAGTAGTTTGAATTTCAAACGTACATATTGCAAGTTTTCCTTCTTCAGTCAATGGATCGTTTAGAAGCCAAACAAACTACAAAACAGAACTACACAATTCCTAACAATCGCCAAAATAAAAGAAATTAAATCAATGCAATTTGTATAATTATTACATTATAATTAGAGTGAATTTGCTAAGACTTAATTATATTGACAAATTAACTCTTTCCATTGCACACAAATCTTACATAATTGATTAAATCCTTCTAATAACCTCGCTGACATCGATAAGTCTTTTAACGGCTTAAGCAATGCAAATGCCGTATCACTAAGCTCCCTTCTTCCCCTTTGGCTGTCTCTTTTAACCCATGCCTATTTGTAGCATGGAAGCTCTGTCGATTAGCTTTGCATCTGTGCCTTAGTTTCGTCAACGTTGCGCAAAATCGGTGATTTGCGGGTCGCGCGACTGGGCGTGCAGTTGTCAGCAGCGCCTCAGGCCAGAGAAGACGCGCGTGAGTGGGGGGTTGAGGGGTGGGAGGGGCGATGCACGAGCAGAAATAGCTCACGTGTTCGGCAGCGGAGCGGCGTTTTGGTGCGATTTTTCACTTGCCACTCGGTCGACATTGCGTTGATGCTGACGATATAAAAAAACATTAGAGCTCTCCTCAGACTAAAATTGAGGTTGGTTGCAACGTTCACGAAGAGAAAGATTTGGAGTTTTGATTAGCCGGTGACTTAGAGTAGCGCAAAAATAATCAATATATTATCCACTAAAATAGGATTATGCTGCTGATTTAAGCAGAAGAGATCGGTGCGTTGTATTCGAAATTAAGCAATTCTTCCCTCTTGAATATTTTCGTGTGTTTGAGTTGTGTTCCCTCAAATAAATTTGACAGGGGACCCATATCCTTACGTAAATAAACATTTTCTTTCTTAAAATACGATCAATCTCTGATTTTTCTTTCTTTCTTAACTTGGCGATTTCGAGAATAGTTGTACGAAGTTTTTGAAAGAGGTTCTTCAACTCATATGGCACCCTGTAAATGGTTCAGTATAGATTCAATTGTATTTATTAATAGTATGAAATTTTCTTCATTTTCAGTCAGTAAAAAACATCTTTCATTGCCAACGTCTCTGGATTTATTAAGCCTTCACCAGGGCTACAACAAAGGAATTTGTGTTATTCACTATGTACAATAAATTGATTACTACCATAACACAATTTTGATTAATTATGTATAAATATTTTGTATAATTACAAACCATTTTTACTCCGGATCTCTCGTTCCTACCCATCGTTCTCACGACTCTTCCTTCCCACATGTTTCTTCCTGCACTTCCTGACTTTCATTTCACATATTACTTTCATATACCAAGCTACCTTGGCCTTGCAATCGCCTCATCCTTAAAAGTCCTCTCCTTAGCCTCTCCCACTGTCTTGGCTGCCGGCTACGTCATACCACTTCCTTTTCCTTACAAAATAGTGTTATGTTTTTGAAGATTCAAGAAAACTAAAGAAAATTCTATATTATTAATCAATGCGGTCACGAAATCAAGCATGTGTGTTTATTAACTTTATCATTAAATTAAAAATTTAATTCTCCGTGGGCTCCGTGTTTTATTTATTTACTAGTGAATTACGTCAAATGTAAGTAAAACTAATGGTGCTACAACAACACACATTGTCACGTTATACATAACATTTTCAATTTTCAAAATTCAGAGAGTTCAATGATAATTAGACCTGTATAATTTTTAAACGCCAATTTCCTATCCGTCAAAACAATGAAAAAGGTTTTGCGAACGTTTTTATAAATTGCCGTTATTTCAAGCAAAAATTACGCAAAACTACTCGATTTTTCAAATAAATTGTTCATGAGCTTATTTATGTTTGGTCTCGTAATGATGTTCAATAGGATACTCTTTTTAAATAGAAACAGGTTCATTGCATATCAAGTATGTGTATATGCTTTGTTTTAAAAGTTATGAAAAAATAGTTTACTGTCTATCTCTTACGTAAATTCTGTTACTTGCGAAACATCATTTCAAGTTTTGTCGTTGAACATGGAGTAATTCTCCTTGAACATTGTCCGTCAATCAAGGGGTAAGTCATTGCCTTTTACACTTGTTGGCCAAGGGTTCTGCGCAATTAGTATCCGAGGCACCAACACGGTCACCCATTGAAGGACCCGCTGTGCCTAGAGCTGAGGCTCGGAAGCTTCGCGGAGCTTAGTTAAGAAATTCCGTTACCGTCCCTCTTGAAAATTTCTGAATTCCTCTGAGACTCCTCTTCTTTGATCCAACATCTTTGCTATTAGAAACCATACTACATCTTGAGATTTTAATTGAAAGAAAGTATTTTTATTAAAAATAAAACAGTACTCACAAGATTCTGGGCCATGAAGAACCCTACAAAGGCCAAACATCACAGGTTAAAGTAAACAAAATAAAAGCTTAGTTTTCTTACTTTCACTGTTCTTGAAAAAGAAAATAATATATAGAAACTTTAAAAGAACTAGATACACTCGATGATACGTTACTTGGTTTTAACAGCTTCTATTCTTCTTAATATTAAAATTCAATCGCAATGTCTCACGAGACAGGTATAATAGTAAGACAGTAATACACAAAAAGGTACAACTACACATCCGATAATGTTGTGAGTTTGTCTCAGATTGACTGGCATTGACAACACAGTATGATATAACTTTCTATCATGCGGTGCAGGACCGGCGCGCGCGCTTAATGAAATTAATTACCAAAATTGAATCGTTCTGCTGCGTTACTGCCATAGTTAAATATTAAACGAACTACTTATGATATAACGTTATTTATTTAATGTGATGTGATGGCTGTTCTATCATGCCACACATCTTAATGCAGGAGTACGAGTAGTTGACTTAATGTAAGAGTATGTTGCACACGAAAACATATTTTAATGTGATGCAGCTTTGCGGACCACTAAGTGACACATGGGAAGCTGCGGGTTCGCCACCCCAGATTCAGGCCATTATGCCAAGTCTGTTGTTAGTATTATTACTAGTAGTGGTAGAAGTCGCTGTGGTGGAAGTCGTGGTCGCTGTGGTGGTGGTGGTAGTGGCAATACTTGTATGTTATTATGATGTAAATTTATCATTATGGCAGTATTTATTATCCTTATTTAGAACGGGGCCACTGAATGTGAATGACATGGTGATTACTCATGATGATAAGCAACAAAAATTATGTAAATTCAGTGTTTTTAACTTATTTCATATTTTGTCATGTTTTTTTCCTGTTCATATCACAAGCGGAGAATATCCATTTCGACCCTTCAATCAACACTTCCCTTGCAACCTTCACTTGCATTCAACCCTTCGAACCTTCACTTGCATTGTCAATATTATTTTTAAAATCATTCTACCCAAATATGTAAAAATATGTACTGGTGAATTTTTATAAGGACACTAAATCACAGTGACCACTATACATGTCGGGACGTGAAAATGAAAATTTCACCACTTTGATCTTAATGTCCAGACTTACAGTATTTATCGTAGGCATACTCGTATGGTAAAGAGCAACAAACCACATAATAAAATATTTTTAAAACGTCTCTTGGTGAAATCGATAATTGACATAAATTATTTTTACGTGAAATTGGAATAAACTCAATAAGACATTCCACACTTCTTTATACTTATTGTTTTTCATATAATTGGAAGCTTCTACAATCCCCAATGCAATAACTTTATTGAATAATGTTGAAGAGTAAAAGTATATAGTATTAATATTGCATCTTTCTCTAGTAACTGTCTTTCTCGCGTTTCCACCACTTGTCGTTCCTGAACAACTGGGCAGTGGATGTCGTCATCCTCTCCCCTTACTAGTTACGCGAGCTGCAAGCCCCGGTATTATTGCATTGAGAACTAGACGTGGGTCATTACCGCCCCTTGAGGCAATTGCGAGAAAAAGAGCCAAGAGATGGCCATACTCGCACATTCCACTTACGGGTCGCAATGCGCGTCGTATCGCATTGACCCTCGGTACGATTTTCAAATTAACGCTAAGTATCTCAGCATCTGTGTGTGGTGCGTTCAGGGCTAAAAGTTAGTCTCTAAGGACGATTCATCATGTCCATGAATGAGATCTCTCATCGAAAAACATGAGTAGCCGCCATGCCCTCAAGCTCATTGAGCATATCTTGATGCACGAGTAGTTGACTTAAGTCATGTTGGGATACTGAAGTTGAGAATTTTTTGTTTCCGACATTTGAAGTGTTGAAATCAACAAGTTAATTGATATCAACACTGCCGTGTCTGCACACTGAGAAACTAGTGTGCTACATCACATACTTTCTCGCATTATTTCTAACCACTTTTTTTGTTGCAGTATTTGCAAATTCAGAATACAATGAAAATGATACGTGCCTCAATTTTTGAAAAAAATACAACTTCCAATAATTTCATGCAGTAATCATGCCAAAACAACTCATATTTTTTAAAAAATGGACATGAACTTTTTTAAAGATTTAATTTATTGACTCAAGATTTTACTTATGAAAAACATTTCTACCATCAATACTATACCTTTTTTACTATTAAAAGTTTGAAAATGTTGAGTCTTCATGTAAAGTACCCCCAAAATCAAATAAACTTTTCAAACTCGCAGAGCCTAGAGTTCGTTCAGATCGATGGGGGATATCAATTTTAGACAATTTCGAAGGAGTTTGTGCATTTAATTCCAAGCGAATGCCGGAACAGTAACACAACGCCCGGACAGCGCGATCATCCGTTCTTTATCCTTCCCTCTCTCTCCACATACACGCGGCAGCCAGGAGCTTAAAGCTTGTTCCGGCTAGGACGGTGCCTTGCGGAACACTGATGCCTATCGGGATATAACATGGGCTACACTCACAAGATTAATGACCTTATAGGTAAGTTGCCCAGACACAAAATACTCCCTCGCCAATTCATTTATACCACTTTCAAACAAGTATCACAACATCTCTGACAAAATACAAAAGTATTACACTGCAAAAACACAAAAAAGTAACACTGCAATACAGTAATGGCAACCGCCGCTGAGCAATCGACCGCAAACCTCGATCGCGCGTGACGCGAACGCGGGCGCGGGTGGCGGAGAAGGTAGCGAAACGGGCCGAAAGGCCGCAGAAGCGCTGCAGTCGCATCGCGCGAGCGGCGACCCCGCCTCCACCGGAAGAGGGCTCGCGCGGCGGGCCGGCTTCCGCGCCTCGCTATATTTAGCGGCGGGGGCGGCAGGGGCGGCGGCGGCGGCGGCGGCGCGTCCAGCGTGGGAACATTCTACCTCGGGTTTTGCAGAGATGCTTGTAAGCGAAAATTTCCCTCCGCGATCATCAGAAACGCAGGAAATCGCCGAGAGAGGTGAACGAGCGTTTGCCGTTGGAGTCTAGTGACTTGCGCGCCGGGGTGCAGTCAGCGTTGCCACATTTGTCGTGTGAGCTGGTGGGAAATGGGAGGTCCTCAGGTTCGAGTCCCGACCACGGTGAAGTTTTGACGACTAGTTACAAAGGTTGGGTTCAGCCGCTTTTGGGAGGAGAATAATATTCTTGCGATCGGCTGCTGTGGTCTTTAACTTCCGTCGTTTTACTCCAATCAATTCCAAATGAAAGTCGAAAAAGTACCCTAACAAACGGGTCACGGACCGCATGCTACATTTAATTCCACGGCCTTTCCACCTCCTCTCCCCTCACACACTTACTAAACTTACACTACCACCCATGATGGGAGACCATTAGGGAGATGAGAGAATGGGCGATGCCCCGCTGGGACCTGCAAGAAGCCACGCCTCCACTCCCACCCCCCGCAAGTCAGAGAGTTGGACGGCGCTAGATCTCACGACCCAATAATGATAGATGAATACCGCCACCTCCTGGGATAGAACATGCACTACTTTTGTGAGACTTATCACCTACATAGATGTTTTGCCCGGAATCAATACTCCCTCACTCGTGGAAATTGACTGTTTCTAAATTGGACAAATAAACAATATCAGGTCCTTTATGGTTGAAATATGTAAATGAAATGACCGCAAATTGTTGCTTACAGAAATAACTGGATAAGAGTTAATGTGTTTTTGGATAGAAATACCTCGTTGATCCTAGTTCAAAACGACGAATCGCAGAGATTTTGAGTATTGAAATTGGTGATTTCCGTGACCGATGACGTCTTTCCATTTCCAATCACGAATGTTCTTTAATCGGGCATAAGAATTTACATATAAACCCTTATAACCTTTAGAGGCAGGAATTAAAAAGTAGTATGATACTCTTACTTTTGAAACCTCTGTGATAAGTTTGTGGGACTTACAATACGTTTCGTAACTGTACGGTAAATTCACGATTTCCTTTGGTCCTTGGACACTCTTGGACTTTACTATAGATCTACATTTCACACATTCACCATCGGAACTTTCAAAACACACCAACCTCAGATTTGCCGATGTGTTTCCTCATTACGCAACACAAGTTCCACAACAAATCACGCGTAAAAAATAGTATGCTTATCAAATTTACATTGCCAATTTACCTTAGTCATAAAATTAATTGTGAAAATTATGTTAATTTAAATTTAAAGGTGTTAATGTACCCGATACAATTTATTTCAAATGACAGTGCAGGTTCAAATAAGGTTTTGCTTCTAACTCTGCGAATGATTTGTTTGTTCCACAAACAAGGATGTCTGTCCATTTTTTTCTTTCCTTTTGATACATTTATCTCTACTTCGTTCAGAAAAGAGAGATTCTGCGACCTTCAGCAGCTTGGTTAAAAAAGGAAACAAAGGCACTCTTCTGTTTCTATGAAAGCCTGCTTTTGGTTGTCTCTCACATAGTAAGTTCCAAGCGAAACATATCACTGATGGAGTTCAATACAGCTAGTCCAAATGTCAGCGTGTACTTTATACAAGCACACCTTCGTCATTTAACCAAAACAATCATAAGGTATTTTAAGACGCTGCATGTGACATTTAGGATGAACAAGTTCGTACTCAATATATAATATTAAATGCAAAACTAGTGGTGCTAAAGGAGCACGTACTTTCTCGCCATTAGTAATGGTTATGTAATAATATTTACACCACACTTTCTCTCCGAATTACTTTTTGAAAAACTTATTTGAATTCGAAGAACATTTGGTACGAAAATTAAGCAGAATGCGAGAAGTAAAATAATTAAAAGTTAATAAATAATACGATACTAATAGAGTTGGCTAACAAATGGATCGAAAAAATTACAAAAGTAATGATTTAACACTATGGTAATGTAATATTCTACAAATATATTAAATTATTCGTTTTTATTGTCACAAATGAAAAGTAGTCATCATTATCGCCTTATGTTATGTGTGGCGTTAAAACAATGGGTAACAACAACCAACTATGACAGCTCATCTATTCTATTTCACATTTAACACAATTAAAGGATGCAGTTTAAAATAAAGTAACGTAATATAAATAATAATATTACAATAAATTATAATAATGTATCAATTTTAACTTGCGCAGCATCTAGGTGCGTAAATTGGGAGCAAGTGACAGAAGGCTAGCACCCTTATTTCATATTTACTTCACATAAGTTTTAAATAATTTCTAAAAGATTAATTTGGAAACTTATAACAAAAGCTCCAATGTAAGAAACGAACCAAGAAATATGAAATAATATGCACATTCTAACTTAAAAGCATACAACTGCCTCAAAACACCAAAAATTACGATGAAGAAGCGTAGAATTTTCGAAGGCGGCGACTAACTTTGACACCTAAAATACTCATAATTTCGAAACATTCATCATGATCTTCAATAAAAATAGGTTTTTGATGAACACATTTCAGTATAAAACATTGAATCTTCATAATTATAGTTGAAGGATGACGCCGAAATTTTTTTTTCAATTTTCGAAAAAAGTTTTCAACCAACGTGGGACCTGCGCCACTCTTTTAAATGTCCTTTAGACTATCTATCAACATTTTATCATAACCGATGGCGCCATTGTATTGAAAATTTTGAAATTGTTCCAGCAGCTTCAAGTAAAGTACCACCCAATATTAAATTATCAATTTTAAATTCAAGGGACCACAAAATCAGTCAGATGGATCGAGGAATATCAATTTTCGAGAAAATCGGCAGAACAGTTTACCCGCTAGCGTTGTTCATTGACGGACAGTTTTTTCACGCAGCATTACAAAACTTTCTCTTCTTACTTAAGTTACTTCTTAAGTGTGAGGAAGTAATAAATGAGTGAAATGAATGATGTTTCCAGATTTGCATGAAAAAATGGTAAGTGAATGTAATGTATGTTATGTACGTATATTACCACTGAAAACGCGATTGCCGACCGGTTGAGCGAGACTACGCTGCGGAACAAAAATAAATATTTTACATACAGATGAAGAAGAAAGTATATATTATTATTTGATTCTGCTAGAGAAAGCACCTCATTAAATAAAAATATTAGTTCCTTTCATTTGATGAATTTGAATTATCTTCATTTTTACTTTCCTGTATACATACGTATGTACGGAGTAATATTCGTAGGGCAAGTTATGTATTGCTGCGGAAAATCGATTTAGAGATTTCAACGGAAATACAGGTTTTGAGGTTCCCTGATACCGAAAAAGTTTTCGTTTTTTTGTTTGTTTGTTTGTTTGTTTGAAAACGTCTGTCTGACAGTCTGCCTGTCTGCGAACGCTACTAGCGCCTAAGCCAATATGTAGATTTTTTTCCAAATTGAAGAAACGTCTGTTCATCTGGCTCGAGTCAAAACTTTGAGATTTTAAAAAACATTCTTTAAAATTTTGGGTACTGTACCTAAAACCTACCCTCCGGACATTTTCAAAATTTTCTCAAAAACAGCTCGAATTTTTTTCTTTAAATTTCTTGTGAAAATAGAGTAATATACACTTATAAACTGGTATGGGTCCGATTTTTACAGTTACTCTGAATTTTCGAAAATTTCACGAGGATTATTTTTTCGGTGTGTTCTGACAAGCACAAAATTAAAGCTAGAGATGTTTCCTTCAAATACAGTTTGTTCTCCATAGTCAGTTCTTTCATTAAGTTCATGTACATTTTTTTGAAACTTTTAGTAGCCTTCGCGCAATATTGCGTGCAATGTGTGCTATTTTAAATAAATTACAAAAACAAGATTTTCTCAAAAACTGCTGCAAATTTATTTTTTCTTTAAACTTTTGGTAGGGATAGTGCTAAATGTACTCTAAACCAGCCACCGGGGGAGCAAGCCAGCTCAACTTGGTGCCGGTCCCAAGCCCGGATAAATGGTGAGGGTTGGCGGCAGGAAGGGCATCCGGCCGTAAAACTTTTGCCAAATCCAAAGAAAAATGGAAAGAGAGAATGAATCAGATAAGGTAACGGCTAGGGCGTACCCCGCATATAGCGACGCTCAGCAGCTTCGCCTGACTGCTGTGACAGGACAAGGGCTACCCCACCTACGACGAGTGGGGTTAAAGAAGTTAGTCAGGATAGGAACTCTCAATATTGGGAGTATGACGGGAAAAAGTAGAGAGATTGCGGATTTGATGGCAAGGAGGAGGATTAACATACTTTGCGTGCAGGAAACAAGGTGGAGAGGCAATAAAGCTAAGGAGATAGGTGAGGGATATAAACTGATATACAGTGGAGCAAACGGACAAGGAAGGAATGGTGTTGGAATAATCCTGGATAGAGAATGGAAGGAACATCTAGTAAGAGTAAACCGTAGGGATGACAGGATCATGAGTGTTGGTCTCGATATTGGGGGTGCAACGACAAATATCGTATTTGCTTACGCACCTCAAGTAGGATGTGATGACGAAGATAAGGAAAACTTCTGGAGAGCCCTAGACCAAGAAATAGGAGAAATACCAACTGACGAAAGATGTTTTCTTGGTACAGATCTCAATGGGCACATTGGCTGCGAGAGATTGGGCGTAGAGAGAGTGCATGGTGGCTGGGGACTGGCTAGTCAGAATTTAGAGGGAGAGAGAATATTGGACTTTGCTGTTGCTAGCGATATGGCTGTGATTAACAGTTTCTATAAGAAGACTGAGAACCAATATGTTACCTATAGTAGTGGTGGAACAGAAACTCAGATTTTATATTATGCAAAAGGAATCATCTTGTGGAGGTCAAGAACTGTAAAGTTATAAAGGGTGAGAGTGTATCTAGTCAACACAGACCTGTGATAGTAGACTGTGATTTGAAGATAAAAAGGAAAGGGAAACAACTGGGAGAGCGGAAGATTAAATGGTGGAAGTTAAAAGATATAGTTCTTGCGGAGGCCTTTAAATCTGAGGTTCTGGGGAGGATTTCGACCAAAGAGAAGGCTAATGACTGGTGGGAGACAAACAGCAAAGTTATAATGCGAGTGGGAGAAGAAATACTTGGAAGAACATCAGGAAAGGGGCAGCCCGGAAACAAAGAGTCGTGGTGGTGGAACAGCGAGGTGCAAGAAATTATCAAGGCAAAGAAGGAAGCCAAGAAACAGTTTGACAGAGAAAGGAGTGTGGCAAACAGGGAAGCGTACAAAAGAAGTAAGAAAGAGGCTAAACGGGCTGTTGCAATAGCAAAAGCGAGAGCATTGGATGAGTTGTACGATGAGTTGGATGCACCGGAGGGAGTAAACAAGTTG
This sequence comes from Gryllus longicercus, assembly GCA_038098605.1. Classification (NCBI taxonomy): domain Eukaryota; kingdom Metazoa; phylum Arthropoda; class Insecta; order Orthoptera; family Gryllidae; genus Gryllus; species Gryllus longicercus. The sequence goes on from JAZDUA010000026.1 coordinate 5,872,903, forward strand.
CACAGAATAGCTAAGGCCAGGGATAGAGCATCAAAAGACTTTACACATATCCGGCAAATGAAAGATAGCGAGGGAGTTGTGCTCAGAAGCGAGAAAAACATCAAGAAGAGGTGGAGTGACTACTTCAGCAAATTGCTGAATGAAGAGCGTCCAAGAGTTGATAGGGGTAAAGGAATTGCAAACGAAAATGTTACAATAGGCATAGAACGGGGAGAAGTTAGTGAAGCTTTAAAAAGAATGAAAAATGGCAAAGCTGTAGGGCCGGATGGTATACCAGTAGAAGTATGGAAGGCCTTAGGTGCGGAAGGTATAGACCTGCTGCTAGATCTGTTTCTTAAAATATATAAAGAGGAAAAAATGCCCGATGTTTGGAGGGATAGTGTGTTGGTGCCACTATATAAGGAGAAAGGCGACATCCAGGACTGTAAAAACTACAGAGGAATAAAACTGGTCTCGCACACATTGAAGATTTGGGAACGAGTGATAGAGCAAAGACTGAGGAAGGAAACATCAATATCAGAGGAACAGTTCGGCTTCATGCCAGGAAAGGGTACAACGGATGCTTTGTTCGCCCTGAGACAGTTACTGGAGAAGCACGGTGAAAAGCTGAAGGAACTACATCTAGCCTTCATAGACCTGGAGAAAGCATATGACACAGTACCTAGAGAGGAGATGTGGAGGTGCATGAGAGTGAAAGGAGTGCCGGAAAAGTATGTGCGGCTGGTGAAGGACACGTATGATAGAGCACACACCAGAGTAAGATCAAGTGTGGGACTGACGGAAAGATTTTCCGTGAGAGTGGGAGTACACCAGGGATCCGCTCTGAGCCCATATTTATTTAATATAATAATGGATGTGTTGACGGAAGGAGTGAGAGAACAGGCCCCGTGGACTATGCTCTTTGCAGATGACATAGTGGTGGTAGATGAGAGTAAAGATGGATTGGAGGATAAACTGGAGAGATGGAGACAGGCAGTCGAGGAAGGAGGACTCAGGATAAGCAGAGCAAAAACTGAATACATGTGGTTTGGAGGAGATGGCAGGCCCGGAAGCATCATACTACAGGGGCAATTACTGACTAGAACGGGAGAGTTCAAATACCTCGGCTCCTATGTCAACGAGAAAGGGGAGCTAGACAGGGAAGTTAACCACAGGATACAAGCTGCCTGGATAAATTGGAAGAGAATGACAGGGGTGCTGTGCGACAGAAGGATTCAGAGGAAAATGAAGGGAAAGGTCTTCAAAGCTGTTGTGAGGCCGGCAATGATATATGGTAGTGAAACCTGGCCGGTGAAGAAGGCTCAGGAAAAGAAGTTGGAAGTGGTAGAGATGAGAATGCTGAGATGGTCAATGGGAAAGACCCGGAAAGACAGGATCCGGAATGAAGTAATACGGAAGATGGGAGGAGTGATCGAGGTTTCAAAGAAAATTCAGGAACGAAGATTGCAGTGGTTTGGACATGTCATGAGAAGGGAAGAGGAATATGTGGGAAGGAAAGTGAGTAGTATGCAACTGGAGGGGAAAAGAAGGAGAGGGAGACCAAAGAGAAGGTGGAAGGACTGTGTCGTGGAAGACCTGCGAGAGAAAGAGTTAATCGAGGAAGATGTGTTGGACAGGATTGAGTGGAGGAGAAGAGTAAGGAACAGCGACCCCTTACCACTAAAAGGGAAAAGCTGAAGAAGAAGAAGAAGTGCTAAATGTACTCTAAAAGATGACATAGACGTCATATTACGCTATGTTTTTCTTCAAAACTTACACAAATGTAATTTTTTTGGAATATCTCTCACGCCGTTTATAAGCACACTTCCAGCGATTTGTGAACACTATTGCGTTTATGAGTTAAAACTCTTTTAATGAAGTATTTTAAAAACTCAATGGTTTGCTGTAAAAAAGCTTCAAATTTCGTATTTCTAGCGGTAAAGGCCAGTTTCTTAAAAATGGCTCCAAATTTTCAATGAAAATTGCCATTTAGGACAGATGTTCACTGTTCATTAATATTCTTAAAATAATATTTCGGTTCTACTATTAGAAAATCGAAAAATTGAGAACTTTTTTTTTTTAAATCTTTGGGCGTCGATAGTTCGCAGCTGGCAAGAGTATGCAGCAAGACAAAATAGGTAGCCCAGAACAAAGCAAATAGAAAGCCAATACGGAAAAGTCTGTGCCATTCTGTAGCACCAAGAGTTTTCTTCATGAAATGTATTTATAAAGAACATATTTTCAAATAAGGTCATGTTGACTTTACTTTCTCGCACTTACTGACATAAGAAGAGAAAGTATTGTAATCGTGCGCGGGAAAACAGCTAATTTTCGACACAAAAACTCTTATTGCTGGGCCCTGGCAAGGAAAACGTGGATAAATTCAGTTGCTAAATTTAGAAAAAAGCCTCTAACACGCGGTGTAGCCAGAATCCATGTTTTGTGGGTCCTTGTTTCCGAAAAATCGATTGACGGCAAAACGTCTGTCTGTCTATGCGTCTGTCGTCTGTGTCCGTCTGTGAACACTACTAGAGCCTAAACCATGCTTAGAACTTTTTCTATGGATTTCATTCAATTGCAGAAACCCCTGTCCATCTGGTTCGAGCCAAACCTTTGAGATTTTGAAAAACATTTTTTAAAATTTGGGGGTACTTGAAATTAACCCATCCGGAGATTTTCAAAATTTTCTCTTTAACACAGACAATTTTTTTAAAAAAATATTCTAAGAATAGACTAACATACACTTATAAAAGTGGTTTAGATCCGATTTTCACGGTTAACTCTGAATTTTCGAAAATTTCAAAAGTATGGTTATTTTTCGATGTTTTCCTGCAACTACAAAATTAAAGATGAACATTTTTCCTTCAAATGAAATTTCTTGTCCTTAATTAGTGCTTTCATTGAGATCATGTACATTTTTTGAAAAGTTTTCTCGTTTTCTCACAATATGCGCCATTTTCGAAAATTACAAAAACCAGATTTTCTCAAAAACAGCTCCAATTTTTTTTATCTAAACCTTTGTTAAGAATAGTGCTAAATGTACCCTATGAGATGACATAAACATCAGTTTGCTCTATTCTTTTTTTCTAAATAATTACAAAAACCTAATTTTATTGACTTGTGTCTCACATAGTTAATTTTTATATTAACGACAGTGTGTTTACATTATTGAATTGAGTACATGTGCTTTAAATAATGTCATACAAAATTTTTCCAAAACTCAAACGTCTTCTGTGAAAATTAGCTCAAAATTGCGCATTTTCTGAAACACTCAAACTCCATTTTCTCCAATAGTTCCAATGCTTTTTTTCAAACTTTCAAACTCAAACGGATTGTGCTAATTTCACTATTTAATACGTCGTAAAGTTAATTCCGGAGTACATTTTTGTTTTTTCAAAAATTGCTCTAATGTAATTTTTTTAAAAGATCTCTGATGCTGTTACTCTGCACATTTTCAGTAATTTGTAAACACTACTGTGTTTGTGTGTTAATGTGCTTCAAATGACTTCAGATGAGGTTTTTCGAAAACTCAAAAATTTTCTGTGAAAATGAGTATCAAATTTCGAATTTACAGAAACGCTTATGCGCAGTTTTATTAAAAACGGCTCCAAATTTTTCATGGTAAATGTTATTTAGGACGTTTTATTGTTATTTAATATTCTTAAAATCATATTTCCGTTCTACTTTTAAGAAACCGAAAACTTAAGGAAATGTCAAAAAAATTGTACTTAGGGTGGCGATAGATGACAAGAGTATGTGGTAAGTCCGAATAGCTAGCCGAGACCAAAGAAAATAGAAAATTAAAACGAGAAAATCTATGCCATTCTGTAGCACCACTAGTTCTTTCCAATATACTTTCGTATATACGGAGTAATATTGGTAGTATAGGGAAAGTTATATAATTTTGAGGAAAATTATTTCGAAAATGCAACGAAAATACAAGTTTTGGAGCCTCCCGATGTCAAAGTGTTGTTTTTTTTCCTTTTTTTTCTTCTTCAAAATGTAGGTCTGTCTGCCTGTGTAACTTCAAACAAAGAACGGTGCAACAACAACCTGGGAAAATACAGCAACAAAGCTGCTTCAAGAGATTTTACCTGACCACCCTCCGGAGGATGACACGCCCAGTCGGGCAGGAGATCGCTGCGAAGCCGAAGCAGATTACTGACAATATTAATGCCGAAATTATTCAACAGGCCTTCCCAATCGCGAGTCAGAGATTTAAAAAAAATGTATTTACAATAAGTGTCTTGAGACATGTACATTTCTTAGGGCTTGGAAAACTGCCACCGTAACTTTGATCAGAAAAGCAGATAAACCGGAAAATTACTCTACGTCCTACCGCCCAATATGTCTCCTTCCTGCCATAGGAAAAATTCTTGAAAAACTCAGACTCAACAAGTGTTCAAAGCTCCATCGTGAACAAAACCAGTTTGCTTCTATCACAGAAAATACTGTAATTGCCCTTCTAAAAGCAACAGAATCATGGCAAGAAAAAATGTAATTGTGCTGTAATTATTGGCGACATTCGCGGGGCCTTTGATCACTGTTGGTGGTCAGCTTTTTCGTCGACTGCGAAAATTGTTGTCCAGGAAATTCTTTATGAAATGTTTCGCAGCTACTTTGAAGGCAGAACGGCAGGAATTCGTGCAAGTAGAGCTTACGTAGGAAAGAATGTAACACATGACTTGTAGATATGTAGTCTTGTAGGTATTTCGAGTTGAAAATTGAGTTTATGATTTGTGTTTAATTCAATGGTACTGTTTTTTCACAGGTAAATACTAACACAATTGGTCAAGGTCGCATGTAATCCAATCCCAAATTCCGAGGTGCTTTCGCAACTACTCATTGCTTGTAAGAAAACAAAATTATCGGTAATCTTTTCACATATAGCAAAAATACATGGGTAAATAAACTTGTCTTTCTCGCGTTTCAAAAAGGACGCATTTGCATGCCCGCAGAGAGCTCTCAATATTACTAAAAGATCTAGGATTTCCTCACAAACTTCAACCACGGTCTAATTGGTTCGATCCAAGGACAAAGCTGTTTCATTATCGAAGTTTTTTTTATTTATTTTATTATTATTTATTTATTTGATTTTTTGTACATAGATCAGTTTTTGATAACTTTACATATGTATTGACTTATTAAATAAAACTTATCCTAACTTAATACTACTACAGAGGTTGGGGAAACCATAATGGCACCTCATAGGATCTATTCCAGATCTGAAAACAATTTACACATATGTGGAATGGATATTTATTTTTTATGCGAGTGGGATGGATGGGATATTTGCATAGTTTGAATGAAGATAATGTTTGGAAATGGTGTATATTAGAGAAGTTGTTGTGGGATAGGTAGGTGATGTGGGGTATGAGGGATCGATGTTAAATTCATGGTGTAATTGATGATTAGATATGAAGCAGGATGCATTACTGATTGTGCAGAGGAATTGGTTCTGTACTATTTGAATTTTATTGATGTTTGTTTTTGCAGCATTGATCCATACTGGGCTGACGTAGAGAAGAGTAGGTCTGATTATTGTTTTGAATAAAGTTATTTTGTTTTGTACGGGAGGTAATTATTTCTATTTATTAGGGTTTTTAATTGATGCAGTTTGTTTTTAGTTTGTATTATTTTGATGTCTGTGTTGTTTCCAGTTCAATTTGGTTTCCATGTGCCGTCAAAGATATTTTATGGGCTTATTTGGTGGGTACCATGGGATGGGCTCATTATTTAATGTTAATGGGGTTGGTGTAGTGTATGGTCTTAAAGAGAATATTTTTGCTGCAGTTTTGTTTGGGTTTAATTTTATTTTTAATTTGGATGACCAACTGTCTATTTGGTTTAGATACAATTGTATGTGGTTTTTTAATATTGATTAGAGAGAGGCTGGAAGAGAAGATAAGTGTGTCATCTGCAAACTTTGCTGTTTTTACTGTTTCATCTATGGGGATGTCTGCTACATAGAGATTAAACAGTGTGGGTAATAGGGGGATACTTGTGGTAATCCTGCTTTGATTAACCTGGGATTTGAGTGATAGTTGTTGATTGTTACTGCAAAGGTTTTGTTGAATAAGTAGTTTTGGATTACTGAAGTGATGTAGTGTGTAGTGCCTATTTCTTTAATTTATATATTAGAGCCTGGTGCCAGACTCTATCAAATGATTGTGTCATGTCGAGTGATATGAGTATTGTATGATGTTTTTTTCTGAAATGCTGTGTTGAGATTTTCTGTGATTCTGAGGAGTTGGTGTTGTGTGGACATATGATCAGTGAATCCAAACTGCTCTCTTGGGATTGCTTTTGTTATTTGTAGGTGCTTATTGAGACGTTGGAATATTATCTTTTGAATATTTTAGACAGAGATGGTAGAAGGCTTATCGGGCGATAGCTGTCGGTGTTGGCTGAATTTTTATTTGGTTTCGGAACCGGAAGAATAATGGTATGCTTCCAAATGGATGGAAAATGTTTTGTCCTGAAACATGAATTGTATATATTTGTTAAGTATGCAGTTGCGGTGGCTGGTAAGTGTTTTAGTATTGAATTATTGATATTATCATGACCTAGTGCTTTTTTTATCAGGAGAGTGTTAATGATTTGTTTTATTTCATTAGGGTTTGTGTAATGAATTTTGTTGAGTGTGAAATTGGTTGAGTGTGAAAGTCGGCTCAAAGTAATTGGCTATTTCCTCTGCCTTGTCGGTGGGGGTGTATAACTTGCCATTCGGTGAGTTGATTGGTGGAATTATTGTTTTCTTTTTTTGTATTTGTTTGGTGAATTTCCATATAGAGTTGTTTTGTGCTGTTAAAGATTGTATCTTTTTCTGGAATTTGAGATTTATGATTTTTTATTGATTTCTTAACTACATTAATTAATATATTTAGTTCTGCTTTTATTTGTGGGTTTTTGGTTTGGTTCTATAGTCTTCTGGTCCTGTTTTTGACGCATATTATGTTTTTGATTTCTGCAGGTAGAGCAGAATGATTAATTTTGTTATGTGTTTGTGTATTTATGGGCTGCGTTTCTGTTATTGCTGTATGTATAATGGTGTTTATTAATATTACGGCGTTGTCAATTTCTATAGAATTATTTAAAATTTTAATTTTTGGTATTAAATTGCTGGTTACATTTTGGAATTTAATCCAGTTTAATTTAAGTGTGTTTAATTTAGGGATTGGGTATCGCGGGGGTGGGATTTGTCTAGTTGGATATTTACCAGAAGATGGTCAGAGTCGAGTTCGTGATACGGAGTTGAGTAAAAATTGATATTGCCGTCAGTCAGTCCGATGACAAGGATGTCTGGTTTCTTAGTGTGTGTTGGTTCAGGAGGCGATAGTATATTGATAGTGGTATTGTTTATAATTTGTGATAGTGTCGTTCCTGCTTGGTTGCACGTGCGACATCCCCAGTTTGTGTGTTTAGCGTTTAGATCACCTAGTATTAATGTTGTTGTTTTTTGTTTAGGGTGAATAGATTAAGAATATTTTGGAGTTGTATTTTTATTTATTTTTATTGATAGGTAGTTATTATATTCCATGATTCATTGTTCATTGTTAGGGTTATTGGTACTGTTTCAATTCCTGTGATGTTTGGTATATTAATGTCATGATGGATTATATTATTCCTTACTGCTATAAGTACACCACCTCCTTTATGTTCGGTCCTGACATTACTACAGGGTGCGGCAGCATAACTTCCTTTTTTAAAATGCGCGCCATTCAGTTAGTTGATGTCATAGCGGAGCGCTAGTGGTCTCGTTCAAGAGGGGGTACTGTAAAGTTTTGTCCCGACACGGTTCAGTCGCCATCATGCGTTGGAATAGTGAGGAGCGTGCCTTTGCCGTTGAGGCCTACTTTTCAAGCGGATGTTCGGTTATTGCAACACAGCGTGCATTTCGGAATCGCTTTAATTTAGCCCCGTTGGCTCCCGTCCCAGACCGCAAATCAATTGTTACATGGGTCACTACATTCAGACAAACTGCAAGTGCGACAAAACGAAGAACTAGAGTCCCTCGGCCCGTTAGATCACCTGAGAACATTGAAGCAGTGAGAGCGTCAATGTTGCGATCACCACGGCGTTCTGCGCGCAAACACGCATCTGCCCTTGGACTATCCGATCGTTCTGTGAGAAGAATTCTTCGTGATGATCTTCATTTTCATCCCTATAAGATGGCGATAGTGCAGGAACTTACAGAACGTGACTTCAATTCTCGGATGAACGCTTCTTCTTGATGTCGTTCCCGAGGGTGCTATTGTTTTTTTTAGCGATGAAGCCCATTTTCATTTGTGTGGGTCGGTTAACAAACAAAACATGCGCTACTGGGCTGACACCAACCCTCGAGAATTGCATCAAAGGCCTTTGCATTCACCCAAAGTCACAGTGTGGTGTGCAATTTCCTCAGCTGGAATTATTGGTTCTTGGTTTTTTGAGGAAAATGAGGTTACAATGACAGTGAATTCGGACCGGTATGTAAACATGGTACAGAATTTTTTTCCCACGGCTAGAAGAGTTGGATTTGGGGGACACTTGGTTCCAACAAGACGGTGCAACAGCACACACTTCAAGAGCATCGATGGCTGTTTTGAGGGAACACTTTCCAGAGCGCCTTATCTCAATTAGAGGCGATTTGGAATGGCCGGCACGCTCTCCCGATCTGTCCCCTTGTGATTTTTATCTATGGGGTTTTTTGAAATCCCTTGTTTATGTGAACCGTCCAAGAACCCTACAAGATTTGAAGACCAACATCGAAGAAGAAATTGCCAACATAACACCAGCTATGCTAACAAGAGTCATGACAAACGCCAGATATCGGTTTACGCAATGTATGGAGAATGAGGGACGTCACCTAACAGATTTGATCTTCAAAACAATGTAAATAAAAACTTTAGTCATGTACCTACATTATAAAAAATAAATAAATATTTTCCGATGCACACAATAGTTTTTATTGAGTTTTGAAAAAAGGAAGTTATACTGCCGCACCCTGTATAAATTTTGTATTCTGGAATGTAAAATTTATTACTATGGTTTAGGTGCGTCTCTGTTATACACGCAATGTCTGTTATATGTGTGTAAATATTGAGTAAGTTCTATCTTTTGGATGTGATCCCATTTGCTTTCCAATTTGTTAATGATCTATTTATATGGGCTTGTATTGACATTGTTATTAAAAAATCCAGTAACTGTATTTTGAATTGTATTGATTATTGATGGTATGAGGGAGTTTATGAAGTTAATAATGGACGATATAGAATTAATTATTGTATTTAAAAGGGGATTATTATTGTCTTGTTGGTTTTGTCGAGTACGGTTTCTTTGTGATCTCATCGCATCCGGTTGGTTTACAGGGTGGTTGTTCCTAGTGAAGTTTCGGATTGGCTGAGTAGAGGGTAGTGATGGAAATTGTTCTTGTTGGTTGCTAAGGGATGATGATGGTGTTCTTTGGTATGGATTTCTTGTGTTATTAGGGGTGGTTTTCTTTTCAACAATTTCCTTATAGTATAAACAGTTCTCATTTCTTACATCTGCACTGTGATTGCCTTTGCAGAGAATACAGGTGGGGTTTGCTTTACTTGCAGGACAAGTTACAGTATAGTGTAACACCCCCAGTCGTCTCGTGAGAGAACGCCCGGTAAGCGGTCCGGTTAATAGCTCAGTCGGTGATGGAAGGAATCGTTAAACAGATACTGGTAACATGAAACAAACACTTTGATCACTGGTAAAAATCACTTTTATTCCTGGGCAAAATAATTTAAAATGCCCCAGGGAAGTTACACTTGTAAATAGAATAAGAAATCTGAAAATTAGGTGGACAGATAAGAAGATGAAAAGTTAGTATCCAGAGTAAAGCTTAAAAATTTGGAAGACTTATAATTAACATTACAATGGTAACAAATATTACAGGTCAATGTGTCATAGCGCGACACCGCATTACAGAATTTACGCAGGGATGAATACCCTGAATTATATTGCCTTGGTAAAGTTTTTTGTGGGCCCGAGACGGGCGCGTTGCGGCCGAGGGAGGCGGCGGCAACCTTCACAGAGGGCGCGGCCGGGGCGATGCCCTTGCACCCACCCAGGCACGCACGTCAGCTGGTCGGCCGTCTGATGACATCACCAAGTGGGGTGGCGACGCAGGGCGGCGTTGTAACGGCGTCGGGTAGTCTGTCTGGTTGAACTCGGAGCGGAACTGGTAGTAGCTGGTAGTACTCTGGTAGAACTCGGAGTAGCCGGGTGATTTCAATCTCAGGAACGTAGTAGTTAACTATGCGTTCCTCTGATTCTCATTATAATAATTGTCGAACACAACTTCGGACAGTTCAGCGATCCTTCGGAGAAACGTTCGCCTCTCGTCACGACGAATTCCCACCCCAGAGAATTTTCTCTGTCTACTGCAGCCGGCACAATGCTCAAAACTCGCAGCAAAATAACATAAGTCCCACATAGGCACATTCGCCCGAATAATTCCCACCCCAGATAAGTTTTTCTCCCAACTGCCCTCAGCCTAGAACTCAGGCTCCTTCCGACGAACAATTATAAGTTTTTCAGAGGCACACTAGTCTTTCCCCGACGAATAGTTACCCCCCCAGAGAAGATTCTCTCCCGACTGCCCCCCGTCTAATGATCTGGCCCCGTCTGATGCTCTGCACTTTCTGATATTCTGTCAGTCGAAATTGTATTAGGTTAACTTTTGCCCCCACCCAATTTTCTCGTGTGTTCAAGCTCCTATGATAGTCGCGTCGCTATTGGCCAAAAGAAATGGCGCATTACGTTATTTCAACCAATCGTGACATGAGTAGTGAATGAAGTTTCGACTCTTTGCATCACTGTGAGCGTCCAGAATTTTCTTATTCCTTCTAGAACATGCTTGCACAAGACAGGCGTTGTCCGTGAAAGAATTTATCGCTCTGGGATTCCCTGGATGTCGATTTCAAGAGCGTTCTAGAAGGTTCGCAGCTGGCCATGCGAACACGTGCGTCTCGCAGTGAATCTTTCGACGCCTGACCCTTTTAACGACTTTCTTAATGTGCCGGGGGCGCAAACGAGTGTCGCGATAAGCGAGGTTGCACGTGCAACGCCGTATGTTTATCTTCCCAGTAGAACTCAGGGTGGTCGAGTCTGTTTGTTTAATTTAATTTTCCTGGCATGAGGAAATCGGTATCGCTACAATAGTGATTACCAGAACATATTGCACATTTAATTTTGTGATTGCAATTGTTTCTAGAGTGCCCAAAGTCCAAACATCTATAGCACTGTAGTGGACCTTTTGGTCTTTTTCTGTGTTCGGTGGTGACTTTGAGGTTGCAGATTTGATTAATGTTGAGTATTGTTTCCAGTGGTTCATTTCCGTTGAACTCGGCTACTATTAAAGGAATGGGATGGCTGTCCTTCTCAAGAAGGTTGATTTTTAACAATGGATGGATGTCTGTTTTAAATCTTGCATGATTTCACTGTCAGTTATGGAGAGGTGGACATTTTTTAATACTACCGAAAAGTTTTTGTTTGCAGGGTCTTTGTAGAAGTGGAATCTTCTATTTGTGTTGATTAAGTATTTGATGATTTTACGGAAATCTTCAACTGAACCGGGATTTATTTTCACTTTGTTGTTTTTTGTTCAGCTACGAAGTTTTTGATACGTTAATTTTAATTTCATTAACAAATGAGATGATGTTAGTTATCTCGGCAATAGAAATAGGGGTATTTTATTGGTTGTAGTAGACTGTGAAAATTGATCATACTTTAGATAGTTGAAGCGGTTATCTGGGGGAAGAGAATTCGTTTCCTAGGAGGCTAATTCCGAAAATCTGTTACCTACTGGGACATTGTATGAAAATTGCGAGTCCATATTTTCATTTCTGTAGTTGAAGTTTTGGGCTACGGAGTCAATGGGAACATCGTAACCGTCTGTGGGTGGTGCACTGGCTAAATCTGGTGTAAAACCTTTAACATAGTCACTGTCAATTGCACTGTGTTTTTTGTCATCGCTGTTGGAAGCGTCCTCGCCTACTGACCTTTTTCTTTGGTTGACGCTGGCTTCTACCTCATGCTGACTGCCTAAGGTTACGAGCGTTGTACCTAGCGATGGGTCTTGATAACATGAAGTTTCTGATGTAGATGGTTGAATCCTCGTTCGTAGCACTTTCTCTGTGTATGATAGGTATGCTTTTGATGAAGTTGCTTTGCGGAATACCTTTGCTTTGCTGACTACGTTGCCTGTTGATTGATTCACATCGAATGCCATTGGTGAAAGTTATTCAATTCACTGGATTAACACTATATTTCACTTATTGCACTTATTACAAGAAGCGCTTAAAATATAAACTGGTTTGTCGGTATCAGGCGGGCCCGTACCGACGCTAGCGTTCCGGCTTTTACGAACGCTCCGCGATGTGAACGGCTCAGTGGTAGGGACTCGAATTTTCATTATCTATGTGTCTGAGTCTTCGTTCGCTTTCTGCGTGTCATTCCTGTTGATAAAAACTTAGTATTCAAAATTGCTATTAACCGTGTTTTATTATTCGTGTCGGCAAGAAAAAAATCTTTAGAAATCGTATGCATCATTGTGTCGTGAAACAATATGTACCCAAGTTTTATGGACCTTTTACTTCGCCAAGCACTTTGGGGTGACCATACAAAATAACTTCTGCTTTTGATTAACATTTTGACATATTTAACTTAATTATCACGGATTAACTCTTGGGATATAAAACGTCATTGACGACCCATCGAACTTGGATACTGAATTGCTTATTTCTTATTAGTTCGATTGCTTTAAAGAGAGTGTTAAGATTTGCCAACAAGAAGTTCGTCTAGAAATGGTTTTTAAGAAAAAAATGAATGAAATTACGACTTCCTTCAGTTTTTCAAAAAAACTCAAAATCCATTCTGTAGAACAGTCATGTTATGTAGATGTGTATGAATATCAGGGCCTTGGAAACCTACGCGTCGGTGAAGGTACAGTCTTGCAAAATATTAATTATCTTTTTCACATTATCAATTACCTAATTTTATTTCTCCAATTAAAATGTAGTGTTTTCCAGTGCGCCATATTCATTTTTACACAACTCTATTATAGATATACATTACATGTGTTAGTTTGGAAGGTTACGTGAAGTGCCATTTTGACAGTAACATCCAGGCATATTTTACACACTAACGACATTGGAGCGGTAAGCAGCTAGGTAGACGCTTTGATGTATCTGAAATAAGATTGTACTATGCTCTAGTGGGAGGGAGCTATGTACAGGAAAATTCACTAGATATGGAACTCATTTAATCTAGAAAATTTATTTTCCGAAAATAGTTATATAAATTACATTGGCTAATTGAATGTTGATTATTTAGAATGTAAATTGCCCACATAGACTGACTTAGAATCAGCTCATTAGCAAAAAAAGCTGTTGTATATACTCTCTGGCTGTTGACATGGCATAACTGAAGTAAACACTTTGAAAATCACTGGGCTTAGGAAACGTTAGGGAAAGGCTTAGGAAAAATTAGGAAAAGGTTTAGCAAAAGGTGGGAAACGGCTTAGCAAAAGGTGGGAAACGGCTTAGCAAAAGGTGGGAAACGGCTTAGCAAAAGGTGGGAAACGGCTTAGCAAAAGGTGGGAAACGGCTTAGCAAAAGTTGGGAAACGGCTTAGCAAAAGTTGGGAAACGGCTTAGCAAAAGTTGGGAAACGGCTTAGCAAAAGTTGGGAAACGGCTTAGCAAAAGTTGGGAAACGGCTTGGCAAAAGTTGGGAAACGGCTTGGCAAAAGTTGGGAAACGGCTTGGCAAAAGTTGGGAAACGGCTTGGCAAAAGTTGGGAAACGGCTTGGCAAAAGTTGGGAAACGGCTTGGCAAAAGTTGGGAAACGGCTTGGCAAAAGTTGGGAAACGGCTTGGCAAAAGTTGGGAAACGGGGACTAATGACCTGAGCAACTGACGCTTCCAGAAACTAATCAATTAATGATTCTACTGAAGGCCAAACTGTTTGGTTCAAAGGTTTTCATTTCATTTTAATTTCATCAATTTCATTCAAAGTTCCTGAACTATTTTATTTTACCCTGTAAGGCAGCTAATTAATATTTTTTTTACGAATTGACTTTGAATTTCCCATTAAATGTATGGACTTATCTCCATTAGATGCCAGCATGATTAGCTGCTCTGAATCGACTTTTCAATTACGTGTGAAGCTGCTGATTCCAGGCGCCCCGCCCCTTGGGGCAGGGTGGTGCGAGGTGGCGTACGTGAGGGACGGCACGGCGGCAGACCACCCAGCGCGCATGCGCACTGTGGGACCCTTCCATCCCCTGCGAGTGTGGACCTGAGCAACCAGCGCTACCTCGACATTCATGGGACTGTCCTCCGGGGAACCCTGGAAGACTGGTGCTAAAGATAAATGATACAAATGACTTCATTAACAGCTTTGCGATAACACAGGCACCAAAGATTGTCAGACCCAAAGATTTGACACGTGTTTCTCTCTGTATTTCGAACTCTGAAACTGAACATGAAACCAGATTTGCGCCATCACCTTCCAGGTATTTTTTATCGCGAAAAGACACCGTGAAATTATATTTTTTGTTTTCGGGGGTTGTTGTCAGACCCAAGAACTTAAAAAAACTGGAGAGGTGGCGCAATTCTGGCTTCGGATTCAGCGCGTCTACATACATAGAGAAACAGGTGACAAGTCTTTGGGTCTGACAACGTGTGTGTGTGTGTGTGTGTGTGTGTCTGTGTCTGTGTAATTACTTACCTCAAAGGAAAATATGGAATCCAACTTGTACTTGAAAGTGTGTGTTCTTTCAAGAGCATTTATTTATTTAATTAAATCTGCCTTCGCTTGGCGCCTCCGGCGACGGGTACTTTCACGTTGACAATTTTTATTTTCGCTGAGCAAGTTCTTATTTAGAAACAAAAACTCTCATCTATATTCAGAAAGAGACAGTTACAAGGAAAAGTATTGGAAGAAGTACTTTCCTGAAAAATCGCGTTTCATTACATTTTTAGATTTAACTATCGTTAATATAATGAAAAACTATCGTCAGTATAATGAAATTTCGAGAATATTCTAGAAAGATCCGGCTAAAAATAGAACCAATAACTTCATCTTGTCAAGAGCAGTCGGCTGAGACCGCCTCGGTATGAAACTTCAATCCTTCCACGCGTTTTAGATTCCTAACCGCCCTCAACATGTTACTTAGATAATGCGTTAAAATTGGTTTGATTATCGCCAATCTGATGAATCAATGAATCAAGTTGTAACGATGCATGTATTTGCCCAACGAGACTGCGTAATAAACAGCGTTTCACGAATGCACTCGTAGGTGCAGTGAAACCATCAAAAACACGTGTTTTCTACAATTCTTCCATAATATCCTGAAGAGACCCGTCGAAGAATTGTGGATTTGTCTAGTCGCGAGGAATCAAATGAGCTTCTCTGTAGGTGTCGTAAGTCTTCCAGAACGCATTAAAAAAATATTTTTTTAGAGAAATTTCTTAGAATCTTCTGGATGAATCCGAAAAAAAATCTGTTCCCCATCAGTACACCGCGACACGTCGATTGTTGTTTCAATTTGTCTCGACTGGTTCACTGCGAGGGGTCAACCGTGAGTCACGGATGGACAGACGCAGGTTTCTCGATTACTGTGTGAGGATTAGAGTGCTGCCAAGCTGGACGATGATTCTAGGAATCAATATTGCTGACATGATTTCGAAAACTTTTCAAATCTTTCAATACATAAATGATTATATGAAATTTGAACTTTGACACATGAAGACAAGGTGAACTTTTTCAACAATTTTTCAACAATTTATTTTCCGCCTTTAACTGATGTCAAATTTAATACAAATGTCCTAGTAAAAAATCGGAAGAGTAAGTATGTATATGAAGAATTAAAATAAGTATATATATATATATATATATATATATATATATATATATATACAATTTTTGTTCCGAGTAGGTTCTGTTAAAAATAATATTAGTTAGAATATAAACTTATATATATATATATATATATATATATATATATAATTATTTTCAGGTATTATATTTTAGTTTATTTCGGGGTATTCAACACTCGAATGAATATTGGTTTCGACCAGAAAATCTGAATGAGACAGCCAGATGTGACAGGAAGTGGCAGATCAGCGCCGCTTCCAGGTTTTGCGAGCAACGCGCAAACTGTCAGAGTGATGAATTCAGCAATCGAGGAGTACTGCTCGTGCCTGTCAAGGACTTTGTGCTCGCCTGAGGATATTAATAAATCTGGCTTTACCGGAAATTTGCAACCTAATGGATTTATTTTCAAGTTCCTGCACTTCATGTGCAAAAATCTCGCAAATTTTGCACAACAAGGTCACTCTCTCCATGCCAGAATTTTTTTGAGTGCTTTTGTAACCTTGTTGGCTAAAAGCTGCCTACTCATTCTAAAACGAAAAAATATTTACATTTCCTACTTTCTGTGTCAATGCTATTCTTCGCAATAATTAGAAGAAACTATTTGTTTCTCCAGTTATTTTAATAAAGTTGTTATATTTTATCTAGAAAAATATTTTGTTACACGAATGTATTTTAAACGGTAATTGTGAGTTCTTGTGCATATTACCTTGCATTAAAATTCTCTGCTTTTATACTATAATATAACTATGGTACACCCGGTTAAAACTAAAAAAAAATGCTTTAATGTATTCTGTTATATTCTACTTTGGCTATTTATTATTTCCAGTAACCTCTGCCGGCAGGGTATTGTGCAATTACTATTAGATCCATGTAAGAGGCTACCTGACTGAGCGTTTTTCACCAACAATGGGAAGGGGAAGGGGGGAGGTCCGGCCCAGTACCTGCCGCTGGCAACGACAGGGAGAAATCAATACCTATCTTCTTTAGGTCACATGTCAGGAAGTAGTTAGAGAGGTGCAGAGACTGTTACGGCTTCTAACCCAAACGAGTATATTGAGATAGGTTTAAAATATGAGGAAACAAACAGCCTCTGCAAATAATTAAAAAAGTAATGGTCGGCAGTTTCAAAAATGGTGTTATTAATTTTATAGCAAAAACTGTCTTCGCAAATACTGCAATAACTTGGTAGAGTTTTATATAGTACCACAGTTTTTCATAAAACAAAAATAAAAAAGTTGGTGTTCCATATAGCAACATGTAAAAAGCAAAATTTTTGATGGGTGACCTCTTTCTAAGAGTCTGTCTATCATATGACGTCTGCTGGGATGTGTGCAGTGACGCACTGAGTGTGAGAATTGTCGGTTAGTGTAGTATGAGAATAGGTGCACTAACACAATCACGATCCTTTATTTAACAAAATCATAGACATCTCTGACGTGGCCGGATGCTGCATAGTTGTCTGTGAATTCCTTCTTGCATTGGGAATTAGTAAAATGGATATATGAGTAACCAAAGTCAAGAACCGTAAGAATCAATTTGATTCAAAACAATTTACATAGTATTGTGAACAGAAGACGGAATAAATCTGAGAAATTAAGTAAAAAAAAGTCAGGCAATGAAGAATAAGTGGTTCTTCAATAGCATCTATTTTCTCGCATTATTTGTAAGTTTTGCAATTTTCGAAAATTGATAAATTTCAAGTCAAATCGGGCTTAGGCCATTTTTTATAAAAAAATAGAGTTAGAAAATAATACATTTAAAACATTTTAAAATTTTATTTAATCCATATTTACACGAAAACTTCTTATTTTGAAAACGGTGTACATGATGTTATTTAAAGATCGGATATTGAAGAAAAGATTTCCTTTAGAAAAAAAATCTCATCTTTAGAGAAAAATCTCAAATTCAGAGAACGTACCGAAAATCAGACTTGCGCCAATTTAATAAGCGTATTGCTCTCTATCCGAAAAATATTAACCAAAAATATGGAGCTATTGTTGAGAAAAAATTGTCCTTTGGTTTCATGTAAAGAAATATTTGTCTTGAACCTTCAATGCAGACAGTTCCGCAAGTCATAATACAGTTCTACTATTAGTGGAAAGTAACATTGCGAAATTAAAAAAAAAAATTAAAAGCGCCAATAATTAGCAGCTGGGAAGAGGGTGGGGAAATATCGGAAAGCTAACTTAGACTAAAGATATTAGGAGACGAGCTAATGAGAGAAAGAGTGTGACCATCGTTAGTGTCAAGTTTATAGTCATTGTACATACAACCCGTGGTGCCTTCAGTTCGCTGCGCCTCTCACTACTCCTGGCTTCCTTAGGTTAAATTGCTTGATTTCGTAAGTTCCTATAACAAGCAGTTGTAAAATAGTACGTTTAAATTTTAAACCCTAATATTTTAAACATATTGCATAAATCACGCTTATTTTCAGTAAGAAAAAAAACAAGGTCAGTTTGAGATCCCGGGGAAGACGGCCGTGACTATTCCGTCTCCTTACGACGTTGCCTCCGCGGCGGGCGAAGAGAAGGGGCCCCGTGCGCACGCACGAGCGCGCCGTGCGCCGACGGCGAGGGCGCGGTGAGGCATTGACCGATGGGCGTCGCGCATCGGCCGGCGCGCGGGCGCGCTTCATCAAAGCGAACCGAGTGCAGCCGTTTAGACGAGCGCTAAGGGGGTAATTGAATTCCGGCCGGCTGGGGCTGAGCGGGCGGCGGGGGTTCGCCACTGACCCCGCGCTCCCTGCCTTCGCCGCCGCCGCCGCCGCCGCCGCCGCCGCCGCCGCGCCGGCTGCAGTGAAGAGCGTTGCGTACGTGCGCGGCCACACGCACGCCGCGAGAGCGTCGCCGGAGGGCGTGCGGTCGCCAACGAACCCTGCCTCCGCCTTCTCGGAAGCCCCTGCCACCGCAGGCCGCGTTGGCCCCGCGCCACGTTCCTGGGAGCTAGAGGCGTGCGCACAGGGGCCCTTGCCCCCCACAAAATTTTGAAAGGGGCCCCCTAAGCGTTTTGTAATAAAGATATTTTATTTCCGTAAACATATTCAATCTAGGATTTTCCCCTTTCGACCTTTGGGAAATTGTTACACAACAATCGGATAGGAGGCTCTCCCAGACATCTAGGTACCCTCTATATTATTGTTCATAAAATCAAATGTATTAATTAAAATGCCTATGTCCTGAATTAAAATAAAGAAATAGAAAACGGATTCCGGAAGTGTAGTTGCCCCCTCCAGTTTTAGGCAGCACTGCAGACCTATGCTGGGTCGTGGCACAGCTCTGTGCGCTAGGAGGCGGGACGTGGCAGCTTCTCTTTGCTAGGTCAAGTTTGCATTACCATCTGGACAGAAACCGAGAAAAGTGAATGAGTTTTGGGGACGCTCGGTTTTGCAAAGGGAATATAGATCCAATAGTAGTGCTGCAGCAGCACATTCTTTTTCCCGTTATTTCCAATTGTGCAATTTTTCAAAATTTAGAGAGTTCAACGAAAATGAAATTTGCGCCATTCTTTTAAGCGTTTTTTGTTCTATCCACGGACAACTTTTGAAGAAACAATTTGAAAAGGTTTTAGAATTTTTTTTATAAATTGAATTAATTTCAAGTACAAATTAACCAACCAACCAACTCTTTTAAAAAAAACTGTGCATGACCTTTTTAAAGAGCTCATGGTTTAGAACATACTTTTGTTTAACATAAAAATCTATGTTTTCAATTTTGAAGTCTTAAATTATTGTTTTCTTTGAAAATACAGAGCTGACTGGTTATCAGACTAGCCCCAATTTTTTACAATTTTTTATAAATAAGAAGACAACATTTTAAAGAATTGGAGCTATTTTTGAGAAAATAATTGTTTAAATTTTGTTTGAACTTGCCTTTATATCACACAAAATTACGCGAAAACTCTTTTTTTTTTCTTTCTTCAAAAATTATACATGATCTTATTTCATGGCCTGTCCTTGAACAAAAAAATTCATTAAGTGAAAAAATCTTCAATATTGTTGATATAAGAAGACGCCGACAAAAATTGAACGCTTGTAGTTTTCAGAAAATTGGGTATTTGAACAAATAGGCTATCTACAACGTTCCCTTAAGCGTTATTTACGCTATCGAAGGCGAAGTTAAATAAAAAAAATGGGAGCATTTTTTTGAGAAAATTTTTAAATGTTGAGGCTTCTTTATAAAGTATTCCCAAAATCAAAATTCCTTTTTAAACTCGGAGGGCTTCGATTTCATTTAAATCAATCGGGGAATAACAGTTTTGGAGAAAATAGACTGAACGGTTTAGGCGCCAGCGTTGACCACGGACAAACATACGTTCTGCCATCAATCTGATTTTGTGGTATCAAGAACTCACTAAACATGAATTCTGACAACATAACTTGTCAAAGGAATTAATTTTCTATTGATAGGAACAAGATTTATCCACATTTTCGTTACTAGGGCCCAGCAATGGATTTTCTAAAGAAAAATTGGCGTTTACTGGCGCACAATTACAATAATTTATCTACTTATTAAATAGGGGCTAGAAAGTAAAAAGCGCCCTTCTACCCGCTCAGTTTTCTTTCATTGTGTGTTCATTTTTGCTTTCTCAAAACCAAAGGTTGCCAAGTTCGAATGGAATTCGCACGAGATATTTCGAAGTTTCAAAACGTGACCGCTCGTGCTCACAAAACAAATGAATGTGTACTCACTATCACGATCATTCATAATAGTTGTATGCATTAGTATCTTATGTTTACTTAATTTAATTATAAAAATAAATCACAATACATGGCGATTTCTGATCTCGATTAACAGGGCTACAGGGCTGCATAGAATAATCTGCAAAATTGGGTGAACGATTTTGAACATTTTTAAGCACTGCCGATCAGCTTTATTACTTTCTAGTGCCTTGGTCGTCTTCTACCGTCGCTCTGACTTGGAAAGAATCATGCACCGGAAAATCACAAATTTTCCCCTTCCCTTCTGCCTTTAACTTTTGGCTACCTTGGAAGCCACAGTCTTATTGCATCCCCACTGACTCTTGGCTGCCATCAGTTGGCGCACAAGGGAATACAAGGGCCGCCACAACTGCCTCGTCCCTCGGGACAATTCTTGATGAAGAGGTCCTTCGCACACCCCCAAACATCACGACCAGTAAACTCTTAGGATAACCTCGGAACTGTGCTATTACATACGAGCAGACGTACTTACAGACAGACAGGCAGACGGACGGCCTGAACGCCGTTAAAAATGAAAGAAAAAACACTTTGCTAGCAACCAGACGGACGGCCTCACGGATGGTCAGACGGTTGGCCATGCGGAGGTTTTGAAGAACAAAACCACTTTGTGTTACAATGAGAAACGAGAAATAACAAGAGATAAAAATGTGTCTGGCGGTGAAGTCTGCAAAGCGATGAAGAGCAGTTAGCTGTCCGGAAAACCGTCTCCAGAGGATCCGTCTGGATCGCAGCAGACGCTCGGCCAAGATCACGGCCGCTTTGGCCTTTGAATGAGCAGTGGCCCGCTAATAGGGCGCTTGGAGTGAATAAACGGACGATAAATCATGCTAAGCATAACTAATTTAAAATTTAAGGTGCTCTCGAAAGTCAATGAGCAGTTGCCCAAGGTGCTCATTATTGATTACTTCATTATGTCTGGCATCTAGTGAAGGATGGCAAAACATTAGTTTGCTATAATCAGTACCATTTCCTCCAAGGCACAGTACATCGTCATTTGCATTCCTTAAAGGTAATGTAACAGGATGAGAAAAAACAGCGACTTCAATACAAAGACTGTACCTGTAAGTAAATAACAGATCTTCAAAAATACTTTTTTCATTCGTGTAATTTATTGGTTGTTTGGAATCGCAGGAAGCATCATGAGGGCTTTTATTCCGCAACCTTCTCTGACAGATGTACATATGCGCTGCGATGGGGATGGGATAAAAAGGCAGACTAACAGGTAAAGAAGTGAATTACGAATTGACAAATGAAGCGTATGGAGGAAAGAAAGAAAATGGATGGAAGCAGGAATACATCATAAAAACATTTCACAAAGTATTTCAGTTACCATAAATTTCGCATCGAATGATCGGACCGGCTATGTTAGCTCAAAGTCATCATTGCCGCCGACTGTCGCAACTCTGACCGACAGGCACTAGTTCCGGTTCGAGTCTCAACAGTGGCGGATTTTCGACACTAGTACAACTAGGCCGAATTCAGCCGCTGTCCGGAGAAGAACTTTAGCGGCCAGCTGCTCTGATTGATAATTTTTCGTGGCTTTTTCGGCCAATACCAGGCGAATGTCGGAACAGAGTCGATACAGCTTATCAATAAAGATGTGAAAACGGCATCCGTATAACGTATGTAAATTTCATTACGCAGCTGTACAATGTACAAATTAGAAGAAATAAATAATCACAGGAACATAAGAGAAACGGAAAAAAATACCTTTCTTACAGAATCTGACTTTATTGGTCTGTGTGATCTGAAATGAAGAAAAGCGAATATTTAAATATAATTTTTATCACAATGGCGTTTTTTTAATATCGTTCTCATACAGATAATTGCAATCGAGAGGTGATGTCAAAAATGTATACTTTTTCATCCTTGCATGATAAATTCGTATCAATCAAAAGCAAGTTCAAACTAATTGCAATTCTTCCCACGTTGCCCGCTTCCAAGAAGGAAGATCATTGCGACAGCCTCTTCCCCCATCCATCATCCGCTGGAATGAAGAAGAACCCTCATTCGCAAAGCGCCTGCGGTCATTTACGGGGACTGTCGGGGCCCGCGGCTTCCGGAGCATCCAGCACCCTGACAGCGAGCCGGCCGCGCCCGCGGCCGCGGATGCCATCCAGGCTCCCACTGCCCGCGGCGGCGCGCCGCGGCGCGGTGCGGCGGGACGCGGAGGGGAGGGCGGGGCGGGGCGCGGCGCGGCCAAGGCGGCGCTGCAGACGGCGTGGCACCGCTCAGTCACTGACCGCAGCGGACGGGGACTTTCCACGGCCCCGCTGCGGACCTCCTCTGCGCTGCCATGTCGCCGCATTCGCCGCGGGCAGCGATGACGTGGCCACAGCGGACGACGTCGAGGAGGAGGAGGAGGAGGAGGAGGAAAGCGAGAATCGGACTCGCCCTCCCTTTCGCGCTTGATGGCTTTTATACTGGCATTCCAAGGCACTTTTTTGCCTAAGTAAAATTAAGGCCAATGAGAATTGTATGGCGAATGCAAGAATAGTTGGAAGGTGAATAGACTGAACCGATTCCTGGATTTCTGAGTGTCTTTTAGTTTTTAGAAAGAAGAGTATATGTACGAAACGCGAAAATGTGGAATTGCAGAAAATTTAATATTTTCGAATACCGGCCTAGAATGTCTAAATTAATGCAAAAAATGGGTGTTTCGGGTAGCGCCCCTTTCTTGCTCAAAGAAACACTCAAGCACAGAACCTGCGAAATTCAACCAGCGAAAATCTGTAAAGTGGACATCACCCATGCGAACCGTCATCTTCCTTATGTACGCGTGCGTACAAATTTGATTTTTCTATTAAAAACGTATGACGATATTACAGGGTTTTCAAAAGGAAGAATGTTACAGCTTGAGCAATGCAAAATAGAAATTGAGCGATCACACAGAATGAAGTTGTTAAATGTGTATTTTCTAGATATTTTGCAGTGAAAATTATCATGAAGAGCAAATAAAGGAAGCAGATGAATGGGATCGAACGACAGAAGAATGATCATTCAAAAATTCTACAGAGATCAAATTTACACCAATGCTACGAGAAGAATAGTTGCACAAATATTAATTGAAGTTTTATTTATTATCTTTATGTTAAGTTCTCCTATCAACACGTTGCTGCCATGCAAAACCATATGGTCTCGGGAGATTTAAATTTTTAAACTCGGGGCCTTATAGTCTCGTAGGGAGATTTTTTTAGTAAGAGACCATATGGTCTCAGAAAAAGGCCAGAGAAATTGGCGTGAGATTTAAAAAGTAAGGGTTGTACAAATTTCTCCAGAGTGGTGGTTCATCACAGGATACCTGGCCTATGAGTCTTTTGAAGTTACTTGACAGATTTTGTCATAAATTTAGCTAAATTGATTTCCATTTTCCTACCTCAGTGGTCCGTTGGTTAGCGTGCATGCTTCCCTCGTCGCAATCGAGGGTTCAATTCCCGGTCGGGACAAAAATTAAATTGCGCTTTCCTTGCAATGTCCCAGAATCGGTTGCTGTGTGACGATGAGAAAGCTCGCTTCTCAGGTTGAGAATACTAGAATACAGTTTATGGATGGCTATGTGCTGACCACACGTACCCCTTAACCCATGGCCGCAAGCCCGGGATGCTACTGGTAGGCCTTAGCTCGTAAAGAGCCGTTGTGCCAAAGTATATACACATAATTTCCACTTTCTCTTTAAAGTAAAGAAATGATAAATTAAAATGAAATAATACTTCAGTCCAATTTCAAATTCTCAATTAAGAGTAAAATTAAAAACAAATTCAATCAGTAAACTTGATTTGGTAATATTGTTTACTTATGAGCAATTAAAATCATGAACTTTCTGCATGCAGAAGATGGTCAAGACCAGTGCTTGCCAACTCAATACTCTGTGACGTCACAGGAAGCCACTCTCCTGCTCCGAGCCGAGCAGCCGAGCAAAGGCAACGCAGAGGCGGAGCCCGACAAGGCGGCGAGCGCACAGTGTCATTTCATTAAAATCCTCCCCCTAGTCATAAGCTTTCTTTGAATCTACAATAAGCAGGCGGAATTGACTGCCCAAAGCTAAGGTCTTTTCCATTAATTGTTTTAGACAAAATATGTTATCCACACAGGAATATCCTGTTCTAAAACCACATTATTCTTCTATTTCTTTTCTGTTCTTCAATTTTCTTTCGCAAAACTCCTCCATACAGTCTACCCGTTGGAGATGTAACACTAATTCCCCTATAATTTGTCCATTCTTTCTTATTTTCTTTTTTATAAATGGAACTTACATAAGCAATTTCCCACTCTCCTTAATGTGTTCTCCAATCAGGCACTTATTATACATTTCTGTAAGATAATCTAAAACTACATCTGGTGCATTTTTGTATAGCTCCGCGGGTATACCTCCAGGACCAGGTGATATATTATTATTTTTCATTACTTTTAGTTCCTGTTTCGCTTCTTCAACTGAAATCTTTATCTGCATATTGTCTTGGTTTTGGTTATACTCCACGTTACAAATTTGTTGGCGTTTTCTGTAACTCTTTGTAGTACTCTTTTCATTTCAATTGTCTAATTGGATCTTTTGTCAATTTCCTCCATTTGTATTTAGCGTCCTTACAATTTTCCAAGCTGCTCTTGATCTAGAGTTACCTAACAAACTAATACAAACTGTCAATTTCCTTACATTTCTCTTCCCAAAACATATTTTTTATTTGGATGACTCTCAGGATTTCCCTTAAGTGTACTCTTCATTTTCTCAGATAATCTTGTTTTGTAGAGAAATATTGTTGATTCGTCTTTAAGACAATCTAAGTTATATTTTGGGTCCATCCTGTGATCTTTGCTTTCCTTCATTTTCCTTTTTTGTATAGTGACGGTACGTCGAATGTACACTAGCATTCAGTAGATGGTGGTCTGATCCACACATGGCGCCTCGTTTTACACATACCTCGATGATTTTTATTGTATGTATGTTGTCTGAAGATTAGATTGTCTTTTACAGACTTCAATTCTTTTCTATCTTGAAACCAAGAAAACTTATGTATTTCCTTATGCTAGAAAAATCCTTTTCGTACTCTTAAGGAGTACTGCTGACATATTTCCACTAATCTAATGCCATTGTCATATATTACATCCTCTCCTTATTTTCCTATCACATTATCATTTTCTTTAGTTCCACTCGTCCATTAAAATCTCCCAAGAGTACAATTTCTTTCCTATTTTATCCAATGTGTCTGTCGAAGAAAACTTTTATTTCACTGGTCGAATCATCCGTAGGGGCGTATATCCCAATTATTACCAAAATGTGCCCAAATAACTGCATTTCTAGGGTAATTATTATTTCATGTGTACCCTGTCTATTATATTACTTAATATATTATTTATTAATTTAATTAATTTAATCAATTTAATTTAATAATTAATACATTAATTATTAATAAATAAACAAACAAAAATTGGAGTCAATGTGGTGGGTCATTGTGTAAAAAAAAAATCTAGGACCGCCAGGAGACGGCCCACATTTTTTATCTTTCGAATATATGTGCAATGAATGCACGTTGTATTATGAAATTTAATATCATTTCATCTCAGTCGTCGAGAGATTATTTGGAGTACATTCCCTGGAAAAGGATAAAATCTCAGATACAACTGTGCTCTATTCCGCAAGTTCCAATTAATATGAAGAAGAGGATCCGAGTGTTACTTGAGGTTGAGGAAGGGTGAGCTGTTGACTTACAAACGCCACTGACTTACAAGCTTCAGAAAACGATGTTATGCTTGTGCAAGAGGAAAGGCAAATTAACAGGGAGATGTTGCTTAAACTGCAAGAGACGGATGTGTGAAGTACACCTGAAAGTCTTTTGTGTAAATGAGTAGAAATCAGTCTAGTGGACTGTAAAAAAATGTCTGTTACAGTAAACGGAACGCTGCGTAAAATCGAAAGCATTACCTGTAATTAACATTTTGTCAAATAAATGAATGCTCCATTACCTAAAAACGATTCTTAAGTACAGGTGTTAAGTATAGGTGGGTGACACCTGTCCCTCACGCGCCTAATAGTCCACCATGAACTGACGCGCCTAACGCAGGGTTTAAACGAATCGGTAATGGTAATGGTTCTGTGTTGCTGCTTTGCAATCAACCAAGCTAAGGCTTTGTCGAGTCACCCCGTCGGCCGGTCAGCACACCCCTCTCGGGCCCTTCCGCTGGTCGCTCTTCTCTGCAGCCGTAGCCTTATGCACACACAAGCCCCCGACCCAGACTCAGAACCTAACTTGGACCTTGTAAATAAATGAAAATAAATATTAGCTAGTTCGATTCAGAAAATATTTTTAGATGGGGAAATAAATAGCAAATGTACCTACGCGGATGAAGAGGTGATGGGAGAAGGAACGATGTTCCACCTCGTTTTCACTCTCCTCTTTGGAATGTTTATAATTCTATAAATAGAAAAAGAGCGAACCAATAACGCAGTTTAAAGCCACATGTGGATAAGAAATGTGGCATTTTGTGGTTTTAGTATAATTAAAATATATTAAATATCAATGCTTACTTAACTTAATACCAAATTTGTAATTAAAATGTATTGTAAAATGTTTTAACAAACAATTTCTCACTTGATTTAAATTATTTCGGACACCGTATTCTTATTACCTTAATTGAACGACCATCTGTACAAATGGCAATTTTTCTCCGAAATTATGATTGACCTTATTTGCATAATACTCAGATGTCTCAAGTCAAATGTTACAAACTTCTGTGACGTGTGTAGGGAAGTTTCGTACGACGAAGTTGCACTTATGAAATTTACCCCTAATAGACCGTACGGCAGGAACACGAAGACCCTTTGACTGCCTCAGACCTTGACCAGCTGAACACCAGTGCAAGAAGAGTTGCCTAACAATCAGGGGAAAATGTGATAGTTATATGAAATTTTTCACAACATTCATTGAAAAAAGTTATCTTTGTCGACCTGATTACATTTAATATTCCGTATTTTATAGACAACCAAATAAATTTGAGATCATTTTAGGCACAAATATTCAAAATTTATTTCTCTTACTGACTTCCATAATATTTTAAAAGTTTAATACAACATTTCGGAGATTTTGTTCTTCTTCAGACCCATGCCGATATTATACAACTATTCTGTCACAATTATTACTTTGGGTTTTTCGTGGATGAACCACAACGCGTTTCATGAGATTTCAACAATAACGAAAAAAGTATTTCGAAGAACCAAAAAAAATGTGAACCTGGCCTCAAAAAATTTGAAAAATGCAAATTTTTTGTGTGGGTTCTTTTGTTCATCGTTTGACCCGTTTTGCCCACCCTTTAGAAACTTTTTACCACCTACGGTTCAGAAATTATTGACAAAAAAAGAGTTTTTTCGTCATTTCTCAAAATCGCCAAATTAGCAAGAAACAAATAAGAATTTTGAAACTTTAATTTGCATTCGTTACTTTACCTCCTAATGACCCCTTATCAAACTTCAGACGAGGTTTATTACTAACAAAACAACCAAAATATTTTTTCCAAAAGTACTCCGAAAAAATTTAAAAATGCATTTTTTTGTGGATTCGTTTACCATCGTTTGACCACGATTGCCAAATCTATAGAACGATTCTACCTGGCCGTGTTAAAAAGTTATAAGCAAAAAATGTTCAAACATGATTGACAAAACATATTTTTACGCCATTTTTCAAAAGCGCCAAATTAGTAACAAACAAATAGAAATAATGAACTTTTAATTTGTATTCGTTGGTCCGTCGTGTTAGGACGTTTGACCACCATTTAAAAAATGTATATATTAGCTACTGTTCAAAAATTATTGGTAAAAACTTTAATCCCGCTATCTTTTTAATTTTGCGAAAATACCAAAGAAGCCCTTCGGAATTTCAAACCATTGTTACGTGAATTCGTTTATCCATCATTTGAGGAGTTTTGCCCATCTTTTAGAATATATTTACCAGCTACAGTTCGGATAATATTACTTTAATGCTGTAATTACTTTAATGCAAATTACTTTGATGCTGTAATTTTTTGAAATCGCCCAAAATACCTAGAAACATATTGAAATTTCGAAACTTCTCATTACCACTCGTTTGTAGGTCGTGGGTGGTTTGCCCATCCTTTGGAAAGTACCTACCAGTTAAGATACAAAATTATTGAAAAAAAAATGTTTCATCGCATTTTTTAGATTTTGCCAAAATACCACAAATCACATTGGAAATTTAAAAAAAGTATTCTATACCATTAGTTTATACTGTTGTTCTTTTTTTGCTCGAATACGAATAGCCACATGAACGACGGAGTGAATACAGCTACTCTTATGATTGCAAAAAAGTAACATTATAAACAAATTGCATACGCTATTTTTTTTGTATAACATCATTATAAAATTATTACAAGGGTAAAATGGTTACTAAACTTGGAAGTAGAAAGGAATTAAGAAAGAAGACAAATATACGAATGGCATTCAACTAGTGTCCTAGAACAATACGTTGAGGAATCAGTAGCAAATAAGTTTAGAATCGCCAGGACAATTGTATCTGGGGAAGAGACGCCGAACACAGGTGAACCTTCAAAATCTCACACATCAAATGAAACAACTGTTTCTGGAAGTTCTGGATTTTCTTTTACGAATGTTTCGGACTGCACATTTCATTTTCACTTGTTATTAGAGCATGTTTAATGCACTAATTAACTACACAAAACTTTATTATGAAGGAAAAGATGCCAATATGTTATACTCGTATATCCCATATAGAGCACAAAATATTTCCCAATTTTTTTAAATTCTCAGACTAGTGATCAAAAAACAAAATTGAAAGTGAACAAAGATCAAACAAAGAAAAGAAAATATAATATTAAGTTAATAACTGAAATGTTAACAAATTATGTCTGCATTACTTAAACTAACATGTTAGAAGGATTTTTTTACAGAAATGTTTTATATAATGTTTTATAATATGTTTTACGGAAAAATTTTTTTCAATACATTTTTCGTCCATTTTTTTTTCTTAACCTTTCCGAGAAAGTGTTTTGTGGCCTCCTAAAATTTAAAATAATTTGCATTTCCTAACCATAAAATATCGACTTTATTTATGAAAATCAGACTGCAAATAAATATATTACAAAAGGTACAGGCTTAATTTCCTGATTCCCAGGTTCAGTTCCTTCACTTTTTGTTCAGAATCTGAAAAGGGCAAACCTTTTCATTCAAATAATGAATCAGAAACTTCACTTGATACACAATTATAATGATCTAAAAATTGTTTATTAATTCTACATCTTTCTGATTTAATGTATTAAAATAACTCTTGGATGAGCCGGCCATGTTGTAAAAATGTCTCGTAACCGGGAACGTTGGGTCTGATGGACTCATCAACAACTTTGAGCGCGTTTTTCTGATAAACTAAAAGTAATGGTCGTCATCTGTTCAGGAAGATTCAATTTGAAGGTAGACTGGTGGATAAGTTAAGAAATAATTTCGTTTACTTGACAGACGTCTTTAAAGGTGTCACTGGGTCTCACAGACCCAACGTTCCCACTGCCGGGTTAAACTAGTCTCAGAATCCTCCAGTTTCTGTATGATTTTCGAAGTCATAAGAGATTGTGTGTAATACATAATGGTATACAAAAAAATTGTATTGTCTATTATTTGAGGATGTTTGTGCATCCTTTAGATAATGTTTCACAGCGACTGTTATAAAATTATTTATTCCGCCATTTTTTAAATATTGATAAAATACCGAAAAACACATTGAAAAAACACCGCAGTGCCTACTTATTTGGATTGAGAATAGTTTCCTTCACTATGACGATAGAATATTTTTGTCAGTCCCTCTTCCTGCAAAAATTAAGTTTCTTCGACAAAATTTTCTCCGTATTCCTAATTTCATAGTACCATGTGCAATTTAAGATATCTTGTATGAACTTCTAAAATCTTCAAAATTTTAGTTATTGCATTTCTTTTAAAGCAATGAACTACTGGTGGTACAGAATGGCACAGTTTCTCGTACTAGTTTATTTTTTTTAAATTTATTATTTATTATATTTTACGTCAAAAAAGTCACAACTGTGTGTAACGTGCTACATGGAAATGTGTGTTCTGTGCACGATTACTTAATTCTGAGATATCTACTCTAAACATTAAATTCAAGTTAAATTCTGTATACAGAAAGAAATGAGCTTTTTTGGCAAGAATTGTTAACAAAATATTTTCTACGATGTAATAAAATCTATTTTCAAATGCAAATCAGCTATAGCATTGGGTTCTTATCCTTCGTCATTCCTTCGTGAAACTTCTGTCACGACAACATGGAGAACGATAATTTGAATAACTGTATTTCCCACTGAACTCTAGAAGACGTGTACAAATAATGAAGTTATATTTATGTCCAGAAGCAAAACAAGGGACCATCTCAGCATTTGCTTACATTATATAGTTGCTAAAGTTAATATTAATGTCCTTTCTTTCTGATGCTCGGTATAGTCTAATTGTATAAAAGCAGATATGCAGCAGAAAAGATTTTACTTGGGTCTTAAACTTTTGTATCGATTTTAATCGTTTAATGTCATCTGGCAAAGTGTAGTAAAATAATGTACGTGTAGATTCATGTAGTTAGTTTTCTTATCTCTAGACTGAGTTGGCTTCTCGCCTTTGAGTCACTCTCTTCACAGCTGCCAGGTATTGGGTCCTAAAAGATACTTTTTCACATTTTTTTTTCATTCTGTCGGACTTCTAATGTTAGAATTTAAGAATGTATAATTATAGAAACTTATCCTATACAGAAATTGTAATGGAAAAATTTGGATCCGTTTATGAAAAAATGTCATTTTAACACACAACTTTGAGTTTCTGGGAAACATAATCAGAAATCATTTGAAGCACATGTCATACAGTGAATTTAGGACTATCTGAACAAAAAATTTACAGAAACAATTTGGAGCCGTTTTTGAGAAAATCGTGTTTTAATGATTGCACATATTTCACTCAAAATTACGCAAAAACAACTAATGTTTTCAGAAAATTGTACATGACATTATTTACTTTAATTAATTGCGGATAACAAATTCAATTTCAAGAAAAAAATCTTCAATGATACAATTGTAAGAAGTGTAAAAATATTTTAGCACCTAATTTTCTACAATTTGTAATAAGTTTTACAAAAAATTGACAGATGTGTTAATTAGGAAAGAAATTGCCGTAAAATTGAATGATGTAATAGTTACTAAAGGCGAGAAAGTATGCGCTGTTTCAGAAACAGAAGTTATTTCCCGTAAAACGGATGTGCGTGTTCCAAGGATCGAAGGAATTATGTAAGGAAGTGCTAGGAGAGTTATTTTTCGTCTTAAAACGATTTAGTAAGGTGCCGTGTACACTTGCCCATGTAAGGGGAGGATAAATTCGTGTGCCTCCTTGCTCGCCCACCCTCAGCAATTCAGTATAGCGAGCATTGTAATTGAACCTTATCTGATATCAAATTTCGTTTTCATTTACCCTTAATTACTCGTATACTGCCTTCTTTCTAGATGTTGCATCAGCTTTTGTAAATTTCCACTCTCCTGTTCCCTGTGATTCCGCTCCCGCAAAAAAGAAAAGCAGCTTTACAAAACAAGTAAATGAATAATGCCCTCTAATTGTTCGGTTATTGGCGGAGAGGGCAAGTTTTTCAACATCCGATATCCGCCTTGGCAGACGAACCATGCATCATGAATGGGACGTTATTCCCCCTCTCTCGCACAGGATGCCATCCAGACAGGTTTCCGAACTCGGCGTAACCCCAGGAGGCCTGTGTGCCCGCGGCGCAGCACGGCATGGAGCGGCGCGGCGCGGCGCTCGCATTCCGAGGCAGTGACTCAACCCAATAGCGCGTTCTCCCGACCTCCCCGCCCCGCCCGCCCCCTCCCGTCCACTCCCGTCCCGTTCAGTCCTGTCCCGTCCCATCTCTCCCCGCCCTGCCCCGCCCGCGCTCGTCATGCATTCTCGCCACTCTGTTCAATGCTGTCGTGCCGTAGCTGCCGCCCGCTGTTCGCTTGTCTCGCCACCCGCTGGTCAATTCACATCTGCAGGCACCGCGGGTGGCAGACATGTAAATAATGTCCAATGCTAGCCTAGTGTGGCGTCTTCGACGCTTTAGGAAGGAAAGTTTTTAAATTAGTTTGGAAGGTTGAGAAATAAAAACGATCAGTTTCCCCCCAGACCGATATGCGTCGAAAGACGTTTGCTACAAACGATGGACTTTGATGGGTCTGATCATAAGTGACGAACGGACACATGCAGAGTATACGTAAGGAGATTATTGAAATACACCATTGCCAGAGAATTAACATGTCCCCTTTCCTCTTAGTGAACGTCTATAGTTCCGCTCCTGCTCAGCCTTACCTCTGCACTACACCCAACGCGGTGTGCCGAGACAAGGTAATGCGTTCGATTCAAATTTGAATATTTTGCTTTTATAGTTTAAATCGTTCGTAGTTAAACCTTTGTGATTAGTGGAAGAAGTTCACTACTAATCCATAATGGATTGATCGATACGTGCGCCTCATAAAGTAACAAAACCTGGGAACGATGACTGTCTTTTTTCATGTCAGCCGACTTACCATCCAGTCAAACTCAATGTAAGATAATATCCTGAAGATCTTGTTAGGAAATTTTTCAGAAAGATGAGGGAAATTGGATCACGTCGTGTGAAGAAGCCAATATTGAATATTTTGTCTCAAACTTAAACTTGTAAACACTTGTGTTTTTTGATAGTTATGAAAGAAAACCAAGTTCTTTCTATTAAAAAGTAAGATACTATCATTTCCATTAACATACATGTTTTAAAATTAACAGTAATTAAAATGTTTATAAATTACAGGTAGTTATTTTTCAGTTTCTTTAGCGTTTTTGTTTAATGTGAAGTGTTAATAGAATAGAAGTTGCAAAATTATAATACTAAGTAATTACTGTTAATATGAGATTGTATGATGTCGTAGTACAATTAATTTTACATTTTGCTATTTTTTACGAAGCTAATCCACTTTTGTGATTGAGTGAAACTTGCAGTTCGATTAAAGATGAATTTTCCGTAGTATTGGAATTGAATTGGCGTCACAATAGAAGAATCTAGTAGTCTTGGAATCTGGTCCTCAATCTCACTGCCCTCACGTTGTCGAGTTACACTACTGTCTTTCGCTTCCGGGAAACTAATGTATTTTTCAACAAGATTTCTCGTAATAAGTTTTGAGTTATCGACATTTTCATTCAGATCCTTACACACTAATCAGTTCAGTGACTTGATAAGTAGCAAAGACATGTGGGTTTTATTGTGAAACTTAATTGATTACAGCAACATTCTAGTAAACTAGCCAATTTTGCATTATCATAGAAATCATATTTGGGTTTTTTCTTCCTTACTACTTCTTTCTCATGTTCAGGGATTGATTATGCATAAACCGACGATGCATGTGCTTACGGTCTCCGCTCGATTGAGACCCTTAATTGTATCACCCAATACAGAAAGGGTACATCTTGCATTTCCACAACTTTGCAGGAGATAGAAACTAGTGGTGCTACAAAGTGGCACAGAGTTTCTCGTATTAGTTTTCCATTTTCTTTGGTCTGAGCTAGCTCTTCTAACTTGCCACATACTCTTGTCGGCTGCCATCTATCGCCGCGCAAAGTACTTGTTTTTGAAATTTTCTCTATTGTTTCAGTTTCCAAAGTAGAACTGATATATTATTTTAAGAATATTAAAGAAAAGTGAAACCTAAATGGCAATTTTTATTGAAAGATTTGGTGATGTTGAGATGGTTTTGGTGTTGAGAAAATAACGTTTAAGCGTTACTGTAAATGCGAAATTTGAAGCTCTTTTTGATAGAAATTGTTTGAGCTTTCGATGAACTTATTTTGAAGTCATTTGAAGCACTTCCACTCACAAGTGCAATAATGTATACAAACCACTGGAAACGTGCATATAGACGGCGTGAGAGATATAGAAAAAAACACATTTATGTAAGTATCCAAAAAAATCAGCAAAATTAAATTTGTCATATTAAACACTGCAATTAAAGTACGAAAAGTTTGAAGAAACAATTTGGAGCCGTTTTTTGAGAAAATGTCATTGGAAGGTTTCTGAAGATGCGGAAATTTTAGCTCGTTTCAAATTGTTTTTGTTATTTTTAAAATTGCACATATTAAACGCAATATTGCGCGAAAACTACTAATTTTTTGAAAATTCATTGTTCATCGTGAAAATTGGGCCTATGGTACCTTTATAAATGTATTTTACTCTATTCTTACAAGAAATTTAAAGAAAAACTTTGGGGCCGTTATCGAGAAAATTTTGAGTATGTGCGGGGTTCTTCATGTAAAGTACCCTCGAATTTTGAAGAAAGTTTTTCAAAATCTACGTTTCGAGTGAAGCCAGATTGACCGAGGAATGTCAGTTTTGGAAAAAATCGTACGTATAGTTTAGGCGCTAGTGGTATTCACAGACTGTCAGACGGAGGACGTTTTGTCATAATTCAAGGACCCACAAAACAGGGATTCTGGCAACACCACGTGTTGGAAGATTTTTTTTTTAATTTAAAAACTGGATTTAACCTTTTTTTCGTTACTAGGGCCCGGCAATGAATTTTTCTCTACCGAATATTCGACGTTTTTTCGCACAACATTACATACCTTTCGCTGTACTACATATACTACACCGAATATACGTATATATATATATATATATATATATATATATATATATATATATATATATATATATGGGAAAGTAAAAACGATTTGCAAAAAGACTTTATCAATATATTGTTTTGTAACGTTTTCTGCAGATACATTGACAGAATCTGAATAACAAAATACATTGAAATATTTTTTAACATTGTTGATATTCCAAAAACAAATTTAAAAGATGTACCCTTTCTGCATTGGATGGGTTTCTCCCGATACTCTTTCATGATAATAATGTATACGCCACAAAGGTGAGCTTTGATGGCCTAGGTCAAGAATGAATTTTAGAGGACGATTACCATGGCAACGTCAAGTAAACAAAACAATGTACAAATGACACATTGACAAAGAATATTTATTATTTTTCGAATACAGAATGTTTTAACTTATTTATTTTAACATTTGAATTAAAAATATGATATATTATGAAATATTTAATCTGGAACTGAAGTGTTAACAGGAATTTAAGTAATACCTTTTCATAGAGATATGTCAACATAGTTTTTTCATTTACCATGGTTACATGTTTCTCTCTTTTCCATTTTAAAAAGTTAATACTTTCTGTCGTATGAATCCATTGATATTGGAGGAAGTCAACTCTCAGTCGACTTGAGTTGACTATGTCTTGAATATCCTTTGTGTACAGATTATTGCAATAACATAAAATCTCATCTAGATTAAGATGGGGATCCTCAAAACATTTCAAAGGACATTTAGCATATTTCCCTAGGTTTCTCTTAGGAATTATTGCTTCTTAAAATTCTCAAAACTGTGCCCACATAACCAAACCGTTACTTAATAACATTCCATTTCCTAAGTTCTGAATTAAGCTTCTTCTTGCCTTCGTTTTCTTCCTCTACATTCATGTTTTTAAACAAAAAATAACGTCATTTCCTCATAAAAAATATTTACAAAACTGTTTTAAATAACATTAAAAATTCAGGTACACACAATAAATGATGGCATACAACACAGCCTTTAGAAATTTCACTCGGCTGACAACCTCAACCAATGTAAGAACGTTACATCTTTGCAACATGACCCCTTTCTGCATTTCATTGTTCATTAAATTCGCGTTTTCATCAACAAGGGGAAAAGTAAAGAAGTTACGTTTTGCTCAGTGAAAGCTAAAGCTAAAAGGAAAGAATTTAATCATAACATTAAAATAGTCGAAATGTAAACGTGTACTATTTCTGCATTGGGCAGTTTAATTGTTCTTCAAACAAACTTATGTATTTGTTCATAAATAAAGCACAGTATTAATTTTTTCAATAGCAAAAGTTATACGATAATTTTATATTCAATATTGATTACATAAATTTAATATTTTAATATTATTGGGGGAAAGCCATGCTTTGGTCATGATTACGATCCCCTAAGTTATACTCGCCGACTTGTGTCTTATCTTTGTTAATTTAGCTCTCCTCCATATCTTCACTGCGAAAGATACCTAAAGTTAAACAGTATATTATTTATTTCTTATTAGTCCCTGAAACATTAAGTCTATTGGTCATATTAGGTAAGAAATCCGGGCTTTGTTGTTCTATTGTAGTAATTTTTCGTAGAAAGTAATGTTTCATAGAAATAGAAACAATTCTTCTGCGGGACGCTCAGTTGAAACTCCTCAGAATTGTACCTGAAATATGCCCGGTGCCAAAAGTTACATAATATTGAATAACAGCGGCAATAATCCTAAACTATATAACACTCCACTTCCGCATACCTAGTAAACGTTATCTAGATAACTCCAATGTTTCACTTTTGAGACACAAGCAAACAAAACACCATTGTAATAAAAATGTTTAAGCCTGAACATCTGAAAGTTGTGATGACTCAAGATCAGGCGTAGGATCCACATTATCTGGAAGTGGCGATTAAGATTACCAAATGGTATATCCTAAATTATTAGATCAAAATAGCAACTGATATTTGCAGCCAACACAAGAGTTTTATGCACCTCATCACGTGTAGTTTGCAACAACCTAATAAATAAAAACGGCTATGTGCATTTAATGCTACCTAATCAATAAAAACGTGCTTTGTGTATGTGCGTGTAATGTTTTCGTATATTTGTCACATTATTTATCGAATATGCCTAGAATTCCAAACGAGAAAAAAATCTTCAAGGGAGCTGGAAAGTACGAATGGCTCCGCAAATACGATAAATTCCAAAATGTATATTTTTAATAGGATCCAACATGATTTGTTTCGGGTGTTAGAAACCAAGAAATATTGTCTATTGAAAATTGAATCTGAAGTTCGTGACTCTTATACAGATGTCAAGAAAAATCTAAGGAAATCGACACTTCCGAAACCCACCATTTACATTGTGGGAGTAGCGCAGATTTTCCGCATTCACGCTGATTTTAACGGAAACACAAAAGAAAGTGTACAATTGAAAAATATGATTATTTTATTTTGCTGTGTCATATTATAGTCATTAACGCCAGTAGTCCGATATAAAGCAAATAACAGTCACGGATGAAATTTGTTAGCTGTGGAGATATCCGAGGTTCATAGTCAACCTAGACCGTTATTTGAATGAGTGAAAAACAGAATGGTATAAGTGACATTTTATAAATTCCGAGAAAACTTTTTATTTAATTCAATACCGCCATCAAGTCGTGGTGCTTTGTTTTTATCATTAAAAGCACGCTATTCTAACTATTCATTTAATTCACGAAAGTACATTGACTCCAAAATACAGCCTAACACAGAGTTCTGATTTTTAATATATATAATATGCACACACGGATGGACGAAGACGGGATTTGCCGTCAATCGATTTTTCGTTATCAAGGCCCCATTAAACACGTATTCTGGCTACACTACGGATTTTTTCTATATTTAGCAACTGGAGTTATCCACTTTTTCCTTATCAGGGCTTGGCAATAAGAGCTTTTGTGCCGAAAACTTGCCGTTTTTTGGGGCACGATTACAATACTTTCTTTTCTTACGTTAGTAAGTACGAGAAAGTAATAATATAGGAGATAATGCTGCCACACCATAGCTGAAAATCAATGAGCAACACCATTAGGTAATCATAAATAAATTAAGACAGACATTTATCATCAATAATATCTGTTTCAGAATCTAACACGGTCGTAAATGAAAATAAAGGAGTTCCTTCAAAATTTAATTTTAAAAAGTGCGTGTTTAAAAAATGTATTTTCCGTTGAAAGAATATATGGTTGTTATTTTAAATGTTAATTTTGTTACATCAAAAGTTTACGTCAAAGAAAAATAAACATATATTTCATGTCATCGTCTGTATATTCATTATCTCTATTTTGTGTACTTATCGATCGTACTGTTTAACCTCGTATAAAATTTCGCACATTTTGGAACTCTGTTGGGCGTAATTCCATTCGTGGAATAGTCCTATTAAATTCCTCTCGTGCTTTGGAAATTCTCAGATAAATTAGAAAGCAGTCGTGGTATTACCTATGATAAAGTCTTTAATAAATAGCTTACAACAATGGCTAATGAATAAAAGTAACTTGCATCTTTTCTTTGTTTTTTAGAGTCTGGGACTTTTTCATGACGAAGTCGCATAGTGAAGTTATCTTTTAGGTTTTCAATGTACAAAGTAGAAAATAATGCATGTTACCCAAAAAGGTATAATAGAGAAGAATCAATTCAATGTAATGTATGTAAAAGGTATGGAGATTATAAATCTCTTAATATGAACTGAACATTAAAATACCGTATTTACGCGAAGAAAATGCGCATATTTTACTTTACTTATAGGTACGTATATAAGAAGTAATATACGTAGTATAGGAAAAGTTATGTAATGCTGGGCAAAAAATGCCGTATTTTCAGCAGAAAAAGATTCACTACCGGACCCTGATAACGAAAAAGGGGATAAATTAGTTGCTAAATTAAGAATAAAAATCCTCTAACACGTAGTGTAACCAAAATCCCGGTTATGTGGGTCCTTGATACCGAAAAATCAATTGACTGCAAAACGTCCGTCTGTCCCGTCCGCCCGTCTGGTATCTATAACACTACTAGCGCCTAAACCATGCTTAGGATTTTTTCCAAATTCAAGAAACCCCTGTCCATCTGCCTTGAGTCGAAACTTTGAGATTTTGATAAACATTCTTCGAAATTTGGGGGTACTTTACATGAAGTCCTGCGGACATTTTCAAAATTTTCTTAAAAACGGCTCCAATTTTTTTAAAAACATTTCTTGCAAGAATAGACATTTACTTATAACCGTGGCATAGGTCCGATTTTCACGGTTAACAATGAATTTTCAAAAATTTCAAAAGTATGATTTTTTTTCGATGTATTCCTACAATTACAAAATTAAAGATAGAGATTTTTCGATCGAATACATTTTTTCTCCATAGTGAGTTATTTCATTAAGGTCATGTACATTTTTGAAAATTTTAGTAGTGTTCGCGCAATATGGCGTACATTATGTGCAATTTTAAAAAATTACAAAAACAAGATTTTCTCAAAAACGGCTCCAAATTTTTTCTTTCAACTTTTGGTAGGTATAGTGCTAAATGTACTCTATGAGATGACATAAACGCCATTTTTCTCTATTCTTTTGTTTTTATTAATTACAAAAATTAATTTTTTGACTTGTGTTTCACGTTGTTAATATTCATACGCGTTGTGATTACATTATTGCATTTATGAGTACACGTGCTTTAAATAATGTCATACAAAATATTTCCAAAACTCAAACGTCTTCTGTGAAGATTAGCTCAAAATTCCGCATTTTCAGAAACTTTCATACACCATTTTCTCAGAAATGGTTCCAAATTGTTTCTTCAAACTTCTTGAACGGATTGTGTTAATTGCACTCTTTAATATGACGTAAAGTTCATTTTGGTGGATTATTTTTTCGAAAATTACACAAATGTAATTTGTTTGAAAGATCTTTCACGGCGTTACTATGCACATTTCCTGCAATTTGTAAACACTATTGTATTTTAAGTTGAAGTAATTAAAATGACTTCAAAGAAGTTTTTTCGAAAACTCAAACATTTTCTGTGAAAAAGCTTCAAATTTCGAATTTACAGTAGCGCTTAAACGCCAGTTTTTAAGAAAAAGCTCCAATTTTTTCTAAGAAAATTGACATTTAGGACGAGGTTTTACTGTTCTTTAATAACCTTAAAATAATACTTTCACTCTACAATTAGGAAAGCAAAGGTATTGTTTCAAAAGAAAAAGTGAAAACCACAAACGTAAGAAAACAGATGTTTTCACTCCCACAGAAGTATCGAAAAGCGACGTGGCGTCAGATGATATATACTTATTGCAGAAAGTTAATTTTATTCGATTACAATAATGTGAAATTCATATTATTAATGCAAGGTTTTTAAACCTAAGCTTGTATTGTTTTCATGATGTGTGTGTCTGACGCATGTAGAAGAAAAAGTACTCACAAATATAAGAATGCAAGATGCAACGGATCTGGGCGGAAAGATATTGCACGGTACCATGTAGAAAGCGAAGACCTCGTCGAACGTGGAACCGAGACATTTGCTCTGGATGGAAAATATTATAACATA
The DNA here is from genome assembly GCA_038098605.1 of Gryllus longicercus. NCBI lineage: Eukaryota > Metazoa > Arthropoda > Insecta > Orthoptera > Gryllidae > Gryllus > Gryllus longicercus. Next base: position 5,913,716 of record JAZDUA010000026.1, read on the forward strand.
CGCAAAACATCTTAAACGTCACCCAAACGTTTGCAAATATAACATTTTCTCTTGAAATAACGACCTGGAAAGTGCATGAAACAACCAGTTGGAATTAACAAGACAGGTGCTATGGGAAGTATAATTGCTCCTTTTTTAAACTTGCCAAATCCAGAACTTCGTTACAGCTTTACTCGAACATTACTTTGTTGCTAAAGCCTGTAAATATATTACCGCGGTTAAGAAACTTGGTGAATGGAAATCAACGTCAGCTGAGAGTTATGTTTCGTTATCTCTAACCCACTTAACAAAAATAGGGAATAGAGCACTAATCTTCGATTTCAGCACCACCTACTTTAAAATGTACTTCGGATGCTACATCAATATTTATTACTTCTAGTTCTAGATACCCATCCATACACGAAAAGTCTTATGAACAACCGAAATGAAAGCGTCTGAAAACAAATTATTATTGGACGAGTTGATTCAATTTAGATATGAATTAGAAGGAATATTGTCTACTTCTTTTGTACCTCATAAGGAAGAATGTTCAGAAGAGCAGACTGTTTTCATAAATCGTTTAAGAAATGATATATTTTCCTTTAGCAGTTTAATAACTGCTCAGTTATTATAATAACTGCTCAATTATAAATGTTCATGCTACCTGTTATAAATGACAATTGTGATTAGAAAAAGGAAAATACTGCAATAGATTTAGATTTATTCAGTCAAAATAAAAAAAAACAGTAAAAACTGTAAGTGACGTAAGAGGGGAAAAGACTATCTGCGCACGTTTTTCTTGATTTCCAGACTCCCTTCCCGTCATTTTAACTATAAATAGTTGAAAGATGAGTAAAATTTTAACATAAATAAATAAATTTTAAAAATCGCAAGATTCGCAATTTTTGAAAAATAGTCATTTTCGTTTCTGAGTTATAGAAAACTTATTTGCATAGGTATGTACTTACGTACTTTATATGTACTTAATGTGTTTTACATTTAAATATGTACTTAAATATATTGAGCTACGCATAATTATATTTATTATCTGATATTAAATTATTTAATTTTTATTCCTTTATTCCACGCTTGGCGTCTCGCCTACGGCTTGTTAAAAAATGTGCGCAATACGTGTGCACACGCAATACGATGATTCGAAGACTCGTCTTTTGCCACCCGGGTGACGAATTCCACTCGTTAGCGAATCACTTGGTTCACTTTTGTTACGTAACTTATTGCAAACACATTATTGACGTCTGTATATAATATTATCATCAAAATAATCAGCAGAAAATGTGAAAGGTAACATAATTATACAAAAAGATATGGCATAAGAATACAGAATGTAGGAGGGACGTCAGTTGTAGGGAATGAGGTACATGGTCCACCACCACTGTGACAAAATCTTCGTAAGGCCGAAACATCTTAACATTTAATATGTTCTCAATGTGTGAATACTTTTTAATAAAGTAATATAAGTCTGTATTACAATTGGTTGGTTATTTTGAATTTGTTAGGTAACTTACTATTCCGTAATAATTTGTCCCACAAAATATAGCCAACATGTGATGTAAATTATGAGTGTGGATACTGTTCTTGACTCGAAATCATTATATGATCTTTCTACTTCTACATTCGTGACTGGGAAACATTTCAATGTTGAAATTGCAGGGAACTAATTGTGTCGGCCTTTGAGGTTCCACTCATTCGACTGCTTGAAGAAGAGCGCAGTTTGTGTCGCTGTCTCCGCAGCGCCTCTGATCTGAGAGTCCTAGGGTTCGAGTCCCAAAGGTGGTGGATTTTCGTTACTACTACTATGTACTCAGCTTGGTCGAATTCAGTCTGGAGGTGAATTCTAGTGGCCAGCTGCTCTGATCGATAGTTGTCTGTGATTTCTACGATCAACAGTAGGGCATAGACGACATCGTTTCTCCAGGTAATACGACAACGAAAGAAACTTGTAAATAATCACGATTATGTAAACATTTCAGTAATGTTACCACGTGTATTTTTGAACTCACATGCCGATAAGCATTTCTATGCATTATTACTTCAAGTAATATACTAAAGTGTTGGAATAAGTTTGTAATTTATTTTGGGTACGTGCATCAAATAGTAAAATAGGCATTTCTTACAAAATACGATGACTAGGGTTAATACTGTTGAATGGTAATTGAGCAATTATGAAATGAGAGGCAGAAGAAGCGAAGAACCCTCAGAAATCTTGCCTGGAAGCCCCCGAACTGCTCCAAACGTCACGAGGAATGGCGGAGGTTTAAAACCCGATACCCAAAGTCGCCCTTCGCTGAAATTGATTGCTTTCGTTGTGGTACAGATACTCCAGCTCTGCTGCTGTGACCGCCCACGCCGCCGCCGCCACCACCACCGCGAAAGGCGCTCTCAGTTCCTGAACGCGCGCTCTCTCTGGTGGACGCTTCTTGCAACAAGCCCGAGACGCAGCACAGGAATGGCGTAGTATCAGGCGTCCGTAGCTGCGCGCCTCCCCAAAGTCCCTTATGCTTCAAGTGTGTCCACAGGCGTGCCTCCTATAGGAGAGCATGGGGGTCATGTCCCCCCCCCCAAGAAATATTTCAAGAGGGCCCCGTAGTCCTGGGGAAATTTGGGAAATTGATACATGGCATTTGAGGAGTGGGCTCTCCAATTCTTGTAGCAACACTGTAAGTGGTTCAACACAAAACTATGAGCATTTATTAATAACTAAAATGAAATATTAAAATTATCATTAAAATTATTTATTTCCCTTGCATTATATTTTTATGCATTTGCTAGTAAAACACGTCATTTGTAAATAAAGTCTAATAGAAAAGGGGGCTCAGTGAGGGACACATGGGCCCAGAAATCTACTGGTTCCTCTCTTGTTTTAGGCTATACACGCTTACGAGAGCTTTGAACCCTAACAAACAAGTGGATGTTCATTGTTACGTGCGCACAAATTTCATCTTCTTTACTAGGACTGCTTTGAAACGAGAAACGCGTGTATAGATTCTGGTTAACGCAACAAAATATGCAAGAATCAGCTATAATAAAAATGGAAAGTTATATGACAGGAGGAACTGAGGAAAGGTAACTGAACAATGTACTTGTATACTTAATTGGCAGCTGCACTTTTGGTTATAAAAAAGATATTCTTTGTTGTTCCTTGCATGAAGCCAAATTTCGTCTATAAACTCAATTTATAAAATACTACACTTCATTTAATTCATTTATTTAGAAGAAATACACAATTATCTTTTTCGGAAATATTTTTTTTTAAACTGTTAAGGGAAATTAATGGCTCTGAAACCAATCCGTATCTCAGGGGTTCAAGACAATTCATATTTCATTTATATCTCTATTACATTGCTTGTCTTGATATACTCACGACATTCGTAAATAAAGAAATATTTAATACATCAACATTTTTAATTACGAAATTCCTTGACGAAATTTTTCATCTTATCACTCTGATGTTTTTTTAATAGTACTGTTGCCTCGCAAGTAAATTGCTTTCAATCCAAAGTTTATCTTGTGAAACATTTCCTTATAATACAACAGAATAGCAACAGGGCGAAGTTAATAAAAAAATTAGATCCTTTTGAAAAAAAAATAAAGAAATTCTACTAACGTTTCTACAATCCCGTTTGCGCTTAAGTCCTAGATCAAATCCTGTATGATTAACGAACGTTGAGATGGACCGCCAGGCGCAAAGACAGGCGGTTTTGAAAAATAAGAGTACACGACACATTTGTCGGCATGAAAGAGAAGAATAGTGATACAATTTGACATAACTTTTGTCTTCTACGATGTATTCGAAAATGTGAAATGTTGTATACTAAGTAATACATGTTATTTATTTCCTTCATCTCTAAGAAGTCGATTTAGAATCAATAATAAATGTATTGGATATTATTTAGAAAAATATTCAACTTAATGGGTTTTCGCCCTCTGGAGAATTCCAAATTGTAGGAGAAAGTGGAGTCCACTGAGAACTTAGTAGGGGCACGATCGGCCACCCTCCATGCACGTACGATATGCCAATTGTCTGATGCGCAGGGGAACATAGATTCGCTTTGGTCGATCATGACATTGAAAATCCTAAATGAAGTAGTTTTTTTTGTTGTACGGCTACCCTTAAGGTGTAACTAATGGTAAAAAAATATTATGTATTAAAAATATGTAAAAAGCCCCTTTGAGATTGCATTTACCACACTCTCTTTCACTAGGTATTGGCAATTCACATTTTACTACGACAATATAATTTTAGATCTGAGCAAATTATTCAATAAGTTTTATATATTTCGAACGCGATTTGTTTAAACTGAAAAAATATACCACTTATCACTATAAATAAGTTTTGTTATTTACAGTGCTTCATTGAACAAAAGGTTACTAAATATTTTATAGTGTTTCATTAAACTAAATGTTACTAATGTTTTTAAATGCTACTTGAACTAATGCAACTGATCCATTAAACTTGTTAACTACTCGTGTAATCGTTTTTTTTCTTTTTTCTTTCAAAATCATACCAGAAACGTGGATGATATTTGGGAGAAATAGTTTCAACCACATCTGAGATAATACAACTAATGTTATACTCTCATATAACACTACAATAAATTAAATATTTTTCTAAAACAATTTTCATAAATTTTGCAATAACATAGTACAGTACATGCAGTAACACAGTACCACAGCTATTCACATACCAATAAAATTAAAAAGTTACTGTTCCATAGCGCAATACGTGAATAATAAATATTTAATGGCGGACGCCATTTTCCTTGCTTTCGCATGACGTTAGATGAGTCGTAAGCAGTGACGTACTGCTTATTAGAATTGTGCGCGGTTTGAGAAACGGGAGGAATAACAATCAAATATGAGTATTTGCATTTTTAAATCAAAATCGAAACATTTTCAATTGTTTTTATAGAAAGCATAGTTTTCTTGGAATTTCTGCGCGCATTGGAAATTAGTGATTTAGATGCAAATTGAACTTCTTATGAAATAAATTGGAAAATAAAATTTCAAGTGAAACATTCGAAATTATTTCTTTGAAGCTATAATTAAACCTCTCAGAAGCTTAAACCGGTGCTTATATGCAAAGTAATAGTTAAGTTTTTTATGCAAGTGTCTCGGAATAAATGATTCAAACTTCTAGGATTTGTACGAGCTTGAAGATGAACGTTTTCCCATTGAACATTTGCCGCGAAATTTTTCAGAATGAAGTTACACATGATATTTGATATTGACACGTGATATTTCTCCAAATCGGTAGGCAATCAATTATGTATTGATGTTTGGCAGATCACATTCTGACTTAATCCAAGAGATTCGCGTTTCGGAACGATACTGCTTTATGAATATGAAATTCTTGAAATGTGTCACCAATCGTTTTCAGTCTCTCCTTACGAGATGAGTTCTCCAGGAAATGAATTTTCTCGCCTACAGTGTTTCAGTACTTTCCTGCATAACGAAATATGTTGAAAGTTGGCATTTTTCTCTCTGAAATATTATGTAATGAATTTTTATGTACCAAATAAATAATTATACATTTTAATCGATGTATGTCCATCAGTATTACACGAGTGTATGTTGACCAAAGAAAATTTTCTGATCAAACCTACAGGTTTGACAACCTAAGGATGCAGGATCTTTCCATTATTCAGATGATACTTAATAACATAAAAAGTCACTACACAATTTTATTCTTCCAAGTTAACTAATGTTAATAAAACGTTTTGCATTCAATTTTATATAAAGACTATAATGCTTACCTTCATGGTCTAATCGTGACTTACAGAAAATCTTAGATTTGATTAGTGTTGACAATAACATTCTTCCAACATTGTTCCGCAAAGAAAATTACGAGGCAGACTGTTTTGAGGCAACTAACTGAGATTTCGACTAGGGCAAAATAATGCTCCAGATACGTTAGTACCTATCTCACCAAACACCGCGATCACACATTTCCACTCAACCATGTTCGCACACAAGCTCTGCAACTGATGTGTTCTTAGACGATGTATCAAGTTGTATGTAAATATATAGCTTTCTTCTGATATGTCAGAGCCTCCGGAGTCATTTGTCTCGATCTATCTTGGGGAAAGTACTCGAAAAATTTCCATTGCGGGTAGCAACAAATGGAAGTTTGCGGATATTTGAAGTGTGCGAAACGTCTAAAATCTCGAACAATGAATAGCAATTTTCTTCAGGTCCGGAAGAATCTAATATTCATTTTCTGGATTCCCAATCAACTGATTTTGTCAAAACAACTTAAAAATAACCGCGCGTTGAGAGGGGCCTGCCCTGAATGAGAGTCATCCTCCCAAACAGCGCCTCTCCTGCGGTTGGTTCTCTTAGCATGCCGGTGCGTCCCGTTCTCCGCCGCACGTTCTACCACCGGGTCACCGGTGGCGACCCAGGCCTCAGCCGTAGTAAACAACGCGCAACGGCGGTGGCGGTGGCAGCGATGCGACTGCAGACGGGGTTACGGAGTTAAATTGCTCTTCACTTGTTTGTCTCGGCTGCCGCCTCGCCGCACTGTCCGCTCTGACGTCACCGCGTTCCCAGAAGAGTCAATGGCTGCTGCTGCTGCTGCCGCTGCTGCCGCCGCCGCCACCACCAAAGCAACTGTGCCGTCGCCGCTGCTACCGGAGTATAGAAGAAGAGTAGAGAGAAATACGCAGCGCCACGGTCACGCGGCGGAGGTGACGCCCTTCGGCCCCGTGGGAATGGGCTGTGCTACCCCCTCATCTCGGTGCTCTCGTTACGTCTGGTCGCCAAGGCAAATCACCGAAACAAATACTTCCAAGTCAATACGTCTTCAAAACAGGGAATACCGGATGCCAGTTACAGTACTCGAACGACACGACTACACAAATTAATTGTGTATTATTAGGAAGAAGAGAAGTCATAGATAGAAATTGGTCCAGAAATCTTAAAAATCGGCCCACATACTATTGCAAAACATCGTGAAAGACGCTCAAGTGGATATAAAATGAGAGGCAGTGACTGCACAACTTTTGTCTGCTAAGATTACCGTTTTGAAACTCGGATTTGAAACTGATTTTGAAACATAGAGTAAGACATACGGCTCAATGTATCATTTATTTGTGGCCTTTAGCAAACCTTCATCCAACATTAGTACAAATAAGTGTAGAATTTTGAATTCATTGGAGAATTCGTTCTATAGTACATTACGTAATTCGATAAATAAATAAAAAATCAGAGCCAGAAAAAGAGACAGGAAGGGGAAAGAAGTCTTAACCAGAATAATTCTTAAGAAGAAAAGAGAGGACCATTTCGTCCCTTGTACATTTAATGCACTCACACCTACACGCAATTAAAATCAATATTAAAGTTACTTTTATAAATAAAGCAGAGAAAACTCAGAATAATTTCGATTTAAACAATTGACAACGGAAAGAAACAAACAGTCCTCTAAATACGCAATTCTGTGCATTGAAGAAATCAGTAGATCACAGACGTTATCATTTGATGGCGTGAGCTAAACTATTGACATTGATGCACATGAGTCAGTGATGAAAAGCTAGGCGAAAAAGTCCACAAAAGACATTATTTGGTAAATATATTACGGTTTATGGTTATAAATCATACTCTACAGTACTCGAGGTCTTTAAAGGAAGCTATCACAAGTCTCATCGGTATCGGTTGAGTAGATTCAGAGATTATCGCGCTGTAAGTCAACGCACTTCCATTTTTATATATTAGTATAGATATAATTAAATTCTCTTTATTTAAACAATATAAATTTTAATAAAAATGTACGAAAAATAGAATGCTTGTGTTAAACAATTTAGTTTTTACTTTCTCGCTGCCGCTTGCACAGTAGAAAGTTATGTAATGCTGCGAGAAAACGCGGCTAATTTTCGGCAGAAAAACTCTTATTACAGTCCTTGATCACTTGCCTTGGTCCTTGATTGCTAAAATTTAGAAAAAAATCCTCTAACACATGGTGTAGCCAGAATCCATATTTTGTATCCTTGATACTGAAAAATCGATTGACACCAAAAGGTCTGTATGTTCGTCCGTGAACAATTGGCTGATGTTGCGGCCTCTTGAATTTCAAACCGATATTTTAATTTTGGGGGTACTTTACATGAATCCCCTGGAACATTTTCAAAAAATGGCTTCATCTATTTTGATATAATTTTATTGTTGGATGGGTCTCATTTTCGTTGAAAACTGATTTTTGAAAAAAGCAAAAATTCTTTATATTTCGGGGTCTTCCTACAACTTCAATTATACAGATATCGATTTTTCCCTTGCCGAATTGTGTTCCTTAAGATAGATTTTGAGATAAGGTCATGTACAATTTTTCGAAAATACGAGTACTTTTCGCGTAATTTTCTGTGAAAGTGTGGCATGAAAGTATACACTGTTTTAGCTCCACTAATTAAAATATTTATTGCCCTCAATATGTATTTGATGCATAACTTATGAGTATAATATATGTATATAAATATAAAATAATTTATTATATTGGAGCTGCTTGGATTTTGTTCTATATTTTGAAATTCGTGTACCATGTATCATATACAAGTATGTTTAATAAATGGGAAATACTCTTTCTTTTTGAGAGTTAATTCTAGTATTATGACTCATGATGTTAGGCATGAAACTGTTTAATTTCTAAGTGATATAGTTCAGAAGCAAAATATAATTGAAAGATGATTTATGAATATGGGATATTCACAGTAACGCTGAACATTATCCCACGCGTTTTACAATATTTAACTAAAGTTCACCAATTTATTAATGTGTATTATTTGCTCAGCTTAATAAAATTATTGGTTGCTTAATTATTACTCAATTTCTTCTTAAAATACAGAAAAAATTTAATCTTTTATAATATAAATTTGAATATCAGCAGAATGAAATGTATAATTATATATATTTTTTAAATTTGATCGAACATTGGGGGGCAGTTGCGCTCCTTGCCTCCCTGAATCCCGCCACTGGTCAGAATCCATGTTTTGTGGATTCTTCATACAGGAACCACTGGGTACATATTGAACGCTCTCCGTATGCATGAAAAGTAAATTGTTCAGTAACATGACTTCATTTTAAATCTTAAATAAAATCGGGAATTTGGTTCTAGAAATTAACTATATGTACAATAAACATCAACACTTTAGTTATCATTGGTTTATTAACAATAATTTCCTAGAAAAAATAATTACAGAGTTCTAAAAAGAAAAACTACCAAAGAATTCTAACCATAAATGTAAATTGAAAGGGTCACTTGTCACTCTTGTACAAAAATATCACTGTAATACATAATGTCCAAAATTTAACAGTTATCATTTAAAAAATAAATGTGCTATAGAGGTAAAATTGATTTAAAAAATTAAACATCCGTTCACATCACTTAATATCAAAATTATTTGGCAACAGTCGCGTCAACAAAAACTTTGAGAGTACTTTTTATCCTGCATTTCATAAACATACTTCAAAATTCCTACCATGAACATGCATACCAAATGGATTTTATCTCAAAACTGCTACATCATACTTCAGTTTCGAAAGATATGGTTAGAAAATTTATAATATAATACTTTTAATTTTTTAATTAATTTTTTTTCTTCCGAGATAAGACCATGGAAATGATGCAGAAATGATGCAGTGTATGACACACAACTAATACTCTACTCTGCCTGACTTTCTTCAAGATTCTGTAACACTCAGTATGTAAATAATAAATACTACTTTGCAATAAATTTGTCAACTAATAAGTTACAACAATCATACAAATTTATCGCGGACAGCACCAGGAATTTTACGAATATACCATTCATGATCTTGTCCTGCACCTGTTGCGAGAACACCGGAACTGTTCATATATGGAGTATCCTTACAGTAGCTGTATTCATGACCATTAACATCTGTCAGCTTTCCACCTGCTGCTGCAAGAACTGCCTCGGGAGCACATGTATCCCAGCGCTTGCATCCAGTGCTGGGGAACACGTATGCATGAGCCTTTCCCTCCAACAGAAGAATAACCTAAAGAAACAATTGCAATTTTAGAGAGCTGTTCAAAATCTCGGGAAAAATAGGTAGTTTATTTATTTAACGTCAAAAACAGTTTAAACATTGTGTTTGACGTACTATGGGAAAAAGAGTATTATGTGCAGGTTTTATTCAATTCTAGAAATCCTTACCCTTACCCCATATTCAAGTTGAATTCTGAATACAGATGAAAATAAGCATTTTGGCAAGAATTGACAAAAAAATTCGCTCAGTGTAATAAAAACTATTTGCAGAGGCAAATCAGCCAAAGATTTTCGCTAGTATTACTCGCGCAACTTTTCTTGAAACGGTGACCTTGCTTCCCTCTCTCTGGCAAAACAGATGAAGGCAACAGCTCGCAACGAGCACTGATGACAACATTCCTAACACATCTACACTGCCCCTTCATAGAAACAAATTTATTTTGAAGCCCAGAACTTCTATGCGTTATTTTCTCAAAAAATCTAAAGAAATGACCGAAGCAGGTAAAGATCTATCACAGGAGATACCTCGAACTCCTGAGAAAGTTAAAACGCAAATTATTGAGAACGTTGCGAAGGCATGACTGATACTCCAAAGATTGGCATTGCTTCATAAAATCTAGTGGCCGATTTCGTAACTAATACCACCACTCTACCCGCATTTTTTTCAATCTATCGTTCAGAAACGGCGCGAGTAATATCCCTCATCGTTCCCTCCGTGAAGGAATCGACACCCTGCAATTGGAACATGGAGAAAGATAATTTGAATAACTATATTACCCACAGAACTCCAGTCGTGCACAGACAGTGCAGTTACATTTATGTCCCAAAGCAAAAAACGGGGCCATCTCAGCATTCGCTAGAGAGAAACTGAGCGAAAAACCTGACCGAGATGGGTGTCATTGATCCAAAAGCTGAGGTACAAAACTTGTTACAAGTTGTTTAGAATTATACTTTTCAAATGGTAATTAATACATTCAATATCATTATAATAATTGATATTTATTTCCTTTTGATGTTTGGTATAGTCTCTAATTGTATAGAACCAGTTATGCAGCGAAAAAAATACTTGGCACTTAAACTTGTGTAGCGAATTTAATCTTTTAATGTCATCTGGTAACGTATTGTAAAATAATATTCATGTATTGTATGTAATTTTTTTGTAGGAAGATGTGGAGACTGACACCTTATGACTAAGATTACGACGTCGAGTGTTATAGTTATTGACATCAGTTAGCTGAAAATATGTTCCCATCCTTGAGTAATTATTTCTGACAACGACCACTGGTTCGTAAATCAAGAGGTAAGATAATGATAAAATTTCTAACTTAATAAAGAGAGGCTTACAAGAATCACGTGAGTGGGATTTGCCTATTATTCCTACAATTCATTTTTGTAATCTAAAATTCTGGGACTGGAGGATGTATTTCCCCAGAATATTATGCGGTATCTTAGGCGGGAATGAACATTCGTGATACATGCATACGAGCCAATAACGAAATGAGTGCGGGCCTGCCCGCAAAACTTTTCTGTTTCTGTTTTGAGGTTATCGTTGAAGACCTCGGTTATTGCTCTCACTATTTCCGGGGGACCAAGCTTCGGATACTCGTTTAGGATACCGTCATCTCTGGGAGATCAGCATGTTTCTGTACTTGAGATTGCTGCTCTTACCTCACTGTAAATTATATCTACTACCTCCTCATCGTTCGCCCTGATGTAGCTGATCTTCATCGTGGTTCTTGTTACTGCTGTAAAAATCTCGCTGATACACCGTGGCAGATTTATTTATTTCTTCTCTATGTGTGAAGTATTTATCCTTCTTATTCTTCACCCCAAGCATCCAGTTTTTGTTTGGATATTGTTCTTTTCATATTTGTTTGACAGTTTTGTTTGTCTCTATAATTGTTTGAATTAACCCAGTTTTGCGCTCTCACGTATTTTCTTATGGCTTTTCTGACCCTCATGTTCAAAGTTGTGAATTCCGCTTGCTTTCCTGGTACCTTTACGATGGGGTACTTTTTTTAATCTATATAGCGGTTTTTTTACAGCCTTGGCCGTTTTCCGCATCCCAATTTCCATGCCTCTTTATCCCATATATCGTTTTCCTCCATGGTTTCAGTTATTGCCATGTTCCACGTTCTTCTCGGTCTTTCCCTGTATCTTCTTCGATGTGGTATCCACTCCCTAACTTTTTGTGGAATTCTATCCGATTTCAACCTTCTCATATGTCCGTACCATTTTAGTTGTTTCATTTCGATCGTCTCGTTTAAGGTTGTTTGCACTTTCATTTTATTTATTTCATCATTCCTTATTTTGTCTAACAGCGAACGTTTACAACATCTACGCCAGAACAACCTTTCTGTTGAGTGAAGTTTGTCTTTCAAATTTTTTGTTAGTGTCCAGACTTCTGCCCCATAGAGTGTGGTTCTCTCTACGAAGGAGCTATATATGCGTTTCTTTGTCTTCATTGAAATAATTGAGTTCCATAACACTGGATTCAACTGTCTTGTGGCTATTTTTCCTCTTACATTTTTATTTTTCACATCCTGTTCGTCTCTACATCTGCTGTTGGTGTGACTCCCAAATACTTATATTGTGTATTACCTTTAATTATTCCTATGCCAGTCTCCAAATCATGGGGCATACCTCCCACCACCATATATTCAGTCTTTTGTACATTTATTTCCATTCCCCATTTTCCATACTCCTTTCTTCTAATTCTTTTGCGTTGACGCAAAGCGTCTTCAAGCCCCGGGGGGCGTTGAGCGTTTTGCGCTTTCGGAGCAATGAGCGTGGGAGTTATCCTCCATTAATATTTCATTATGTCGTATCCGTCCCGTCTCGTCGTAGTCAAGAAGACCGCCAAGTAGTATCTCCGCGTACGCGCCCCTACGTCACTACTCAGCGGCCAGAATTGGGAAGGAATTAGGATTGGGGTAGGGTTTAGGACACTTCACAGGGGTTGGACTAGCCCCTGTGAAGCATGCACACTCGTTTTGTCGTAACAAATTTCACATGAGGTACTACGGGGACTCAACGGGAATCGAACCCAGGTCCTCGGTGGTGAAAGACAAGCGACTTCGCCACTGAGTCACTAGAGCATTCTTTTCTTACTTTCTTTACTTTATTCCTACTTAATTCTTTACTTAATTTATTCCTATGAGATGTCTTAGTAGAAACCTCCGACTTATTACCTGCATCTGTTAGGATCTGTCTAATTGGTCGTATATCTTTCACGAGGTTTCAGGTGCTTGTTATTCCCGTACTGTACTAGGTTTTTATTAGTTACTCCTGAAATATCGTAACGTCAACAGTACCTTGAACAATAATATTTGCTTCTGTCTTTCCTTACTTTGATTTCCGTAGTTGGCATTGTGAGGTCCGATTCGACGTTGAAATCTTTGAGCACCTCTAATTTCAATACGTTTTCTGTGAGGCCCGTAAGAATGTAATCGATTTCATTTCTGACTTTTCTACCTGGAGCTGTCCATGACGACTTCCTCTGTGATCGCTCCTTGAAAGAGGTATTCGCGATCCTTACGTTTTGGTTTTCTACGAAAAGTACCATTCTTCCACTTCTTTCGTTACGTTTGCCAATAACAAAATGTCCTACTTCATTTTGCCTCTTGCATACTTTACTTCATAATAGGCGCTGAATTCGCCAATTATAAAGTTCATTTTTGATATGTTTTCTTGTAGTGTGACGTTTAAAAAGTAAAACTCATCTATTTCTGCTTCTGAATTGTAGAAATCTGAAATTTGTTCGCAGTCTTCCTACAATTACAAAACAAGATGATAGAAATTCTTCCTTCAAATGAAATTTGTTCATAGTTCTTTCATTAATGTCGTGCACATTTCCTTGAACATTTTAGTCGTTTTCGGGCAATATTGCATGAAATAGTGCAATATTACAAATAACAACAAAACAAAATTCTCAAAAACGGCTTCAATTATTTTCTTTAAACTTTTGGTAGGGATAGTGCTAAATGTACAGTATAAGATGACTTAAACGCCAATTTGCTCCATTCTTTTTTTCTTCTTCAAAAATTACAAAAATGTAACTTTTTGACTTATCTCTAACGTCGTTAATATTTACATTGGCTACGATTTTTTTTTTAATTACTGCATTTTCAAGTGTAAGTTTTTTAAATAATATCTGATGTTTTCACGCAAACTCGAAACGTTTCTCTGAAAAAGAGCTCAAAATTTTTGTTCGAACTTATGGTACGGATAGTGCTAATTGCACCGTTTAAGATGACATAAAATTAATTTTGGTGTATCCTTTTTTCTTCAAAAATTACACAAATGTAATTATTTTGAAGTATCTCTCAAGACGTTAATATACACATTTCCAGCGATCTGTAAACTTTACCGCGTTTGTAAGTGGAAGTGCTTTAAATGACTTCCAACACAGTTTTTCGAAAACTCAAAAGATATTTGTGGAAAAGGGCTTCAAATTTCGAATTTACATTAGAGCGTAAACGATATTTTCTTAATAACTCCAAATTTTTCAACATAAATTTTCATAGAAGTCGAGATTTTACTCTTCTTTAATATTCTAAAAGTAATATTTCGAATCTACAATTAAGAAACCGAAAATTGAAAAAAAATAAAAAAATGTATTTTGGGCAGCGATAGATGGCAACTCGCAAGAAGATGGGACAAGACCAAAAAGCTGGCCTACACCAAGGAAATAAGAAAACTTTACTACGAGACAGTCTGTGCCATTCTGCAGCACTAGTTCTTATGTTTAGTAATGATATCGGTACCGGAATTCGATCAACAATCAGATATTTCGCGGAAGACTGCATAATGTATCGATCTAGTGGTGCTACAACAGCACATACTTTCTCGCGTTACTGCAAACAGCTACGTAATATTGAAATATTGTATTTTCTGCGCTACTAACACATCAGCCATTATTTCAAAACGTCCAATTTAACCAAGAAGTGAGCAAGTTGTCAGCGCAGCCTCATCAAAACTATGTGCATTCACTTGACTAATAATATCAATACAGTAATCAGAATATATGCAATTGACATCAAAATAATTACCAACATTAGTGAGATGCCTTTTGTCGTAAGATAACATTTCGTACGTATATGGAAAAGTAAATACTTGTTAAAAAAAAAGGAAAGAATAACTACATGACGGGCTAATTTTGTACAACAGACTTTGTCTGACAAAAATCTCAATCTCCAATTATGAAGTTTTAATTTTTTGTTTATTTTTTTATTTTTAATTTTTTGAAAAATTGGGGAAGTCAACGAAAATTAGAGCTGCACCATTCTCTTAAAACGTCCTTTGCACTATTCTATACAAAAGTTAATCAAAAAAATTGAAGCCATTTTTTTTTAAATATTCCAGGGGCTTCATGTAAACAACCCCCCCCCCCAACTAAAACATTTCTGTTTCAAATTCCAGGGACTGCGACATCAGCTAGAAAGATTGGGGAATATCAATTTTGGATAAAATCGGCAGAACGGTTTATGCGCTAGCGTTGTGCACACACGAACGGACGGACAATCGATTTTTCGGTACCAAGGACCCACAAAACGGAGTCTGGCTACACCACGTGTTAGAGGAATTTTTTTCTATATTTAGTAACTGGATTTATCCATGTTTTCCTTACCAGGGCCCGGCAATATGAGTTTTTGTGTCGAGAATTCGCCGTTTTCCGGCGCAAAATTACAATATTTTATCTTCTTAAGTTAGTAAGTGTGAGAAAGTAAAAATTAGATATTAATCAGACACTGATCAATTGAAAAAAAAAAAAAAAAAAAAAAATTGACGAATTGGTCTGAGGTAAACGGAATGGAAATTAATCCAGAAAAAAATCAAAGCAATTAGTTTTACAAAGGCTCGAGCTCAGGAAACACTTGAATATACAATGGGTAGAAAGAAAAATAAAATCCCTGAGACGCACAGTTGTAAATATCTGGGCGTAATAATTCGAAGCGACCTCGGCTGGGCTCCTCACCTAAGATATACTAGAAGGCTAGGAAAGCTCTTCATTTTGTTAGGCGTTTACCATTGGTATGTTATTACGGAAAGCTAACACACAAATGCAGGCCTACATATCTTTGGTTCGTCCCATAGTGGAATACGAAGTAGCTTGCTGAAATACTCTTAGGGAATAACAGATTAAAGCGTTAAACCGAGCTCAGAAAAATGCGGCTACATTCGCGACCAGAAACAAAGGGGAAAATGTGAACAGAGAACCATTGAAGGATAACGAAATTACTGCAGGCCCGCCCACAAAACATTTATCCGGGCCCCCTTTATAAATGTCTACAGCCAACACGAATAGTATTACTACCTTAAATAATAAAATATCCCCCAAAACGCCACACGAGTTAGACGTACGGCAGCACGACTGTGAACCCACTTCAAGGAGTACACAAAGCAACCGCCATGGAAATAGGGTTAGTACCATACGTCCTCTTTTCCCTGGACATGTCCTCTTTTTCTTCGCGTTTAACTCTGAATTTTCGAAAATTTCAATTTTTTTCGGGCGTCTTCCTACAACTACAAAATTGAAGAGAGATTTTTCCCTCAAAAAATATTTGTTCTCCATAACGATTTCTTTCATTAAGATCGTGTACATTTTTTTAAAATTTAAGTAGTTTTCGTGCAGTATTACAAGCAAAGTGTGCAATATTACAAAATTACAAAAACAAGATTTTTTAAACATGACTTTAAATTTTTTTCTTTAAACTTTTAGTAAAGGTAGTGCTAAATGTACTCAATAAATGACATAAATGCCAAATTGCTCTATTCTTTTGTTTTCTCAAAAATTACAAAAATGTAATTTTTTCTTGTCTTTTAAGTTGTTAATATCTATATTGACAGAAATTTGCTCACATTATTGTATTGATGAGTACACACGCATTAAATAATGATTTATGAAGTTGGTCGAAAACTCAAACGTTTTCTGTAAAAACTAGCTAAAAGTTCCACATTTTCAGAAACGCTCAAACGCCATTTTCTCAAAAACCGCTCCAAATTTTTTCTTCAAACTTTGCGAACTGATAATGCTAATTTAACTCTTTAATATAACTCAAAGTTCAATTCAGGGTATTGTTTGTTTTTGCAGAAATTACACAAACTTAATTTTTTGAAAGATCTTTCACACCGGCAATACACTCACTTCCAGCAATTTGTAAACATTATTGTATTTGTGAGTTAAAGTGCTTCAAATTTTTAATTTACTGCAGTGCTTAAGTGCCATTTTCTTTAAAACGGCTCCAAATTTTTCGAAGAAAATTGCAATTTAGGACAAGGTTTTACTGTTCTTTAATATCCATAAAATAATATTTCCGTTTTATTATTAGGAAATCAAAAAATTAAGAATATTTCAAAAATGTATTTTGGGTGGCAACAAATGGCAAGAATATGTGGCAAGTTCGTATAGCTAACAGAGACCAAAGGAAATAGAAAACTAATATGGGAAAGTCTGCGCCATTCTGTATGACCATAAGTTTCTCTTTATTTTCCACCTTAAAATAGTACAATGTTTGCTTATCAAAATTGGGCAGGTACGATTTTTTATAAAACCTCCGACTTTCTGAAAACTGTAATCATTGTTCATGATTTTGAAAATCACCGTAGACACATGTTTTCAAATAATAAGATGATTGCAAATTTACTTGGTAATATTTGGAACATTTGTGAAAATACTGTTGCAAAGAAACAATACCCCCTTCACAAATGGATGAGGCAGAGGTTAAAACTACTAGTTTTGAAATAACCATAAATTCACCCATTCATACCTTTGAAAATAGTATAATTTGAAGGTTGAAAGAAGAAAAATCGAAATGATTTCATATTATGGGTTGCTACCAGTAAATGTTTGAATTATTATTACAAAATTTGGAAAATTACACTTATATATAAACAAATTTATAATGCAACAATTTCTAACACAATTTAATGAAATTTTACTACAAACTTAATATAATCCAAAAATATATAAACATACAAATTGGAGTTTTTCTGCAAAAGAGAAGTCAATTCATTATTTAATACCCCAAAACTGTTTTTAGGATTACCAAGCAACTTTTTTTTCCTCTTCAATGCTCTCCATTTTCAAGATATGTAACCAACTGAGAGAAATTTTCAACTTCAGCAAAAATATTTCTGCCAAATTGAAAATAGTCTGACATCTTATTTCAATGCCACACTTTTTGTATTTACAAATGTTTAAAGAAATGTTATTTTAAACAAATTTATTAATTTGACTTTCAAATTTTGTCTCTGGAAAACTCAATGCTCTTGAGCTCTTGAGAATGTAAAAATAGTATTATGGAACCTATTTTATTTCGGAAAAGTTGAGTCAAAACACTCCTTATGCCTTCAAATTATTGGTCCTAGGAGATGATAGGTGTTGTGGTGCGTTTTCGTAGGCATTTCTAATGAAATAATTATAAACGTTGTCATTGCCAACAATAGTGTGTATTACAAGAGCAGCTTTCGATGGCTTAGCCATCCTCATCATCATCATCATCATCAGTTGTCTGGTACAAGAAGAAAAAAAACAACAACATTAAAACGTGAATATTCTTTTGATTTTACAACAAAATTATAATAAAGGTTACTAATAATTTACAACTTTTTGGAAAATATATTTAACATTCTAGGAATCTAGGAACTGGCAGAAAAGAAAAAAGTGGGGAGGGGGGGTAAGTCATTTAATACTAAAGGAAAGTGAATGAAATAGAATTAGGACACGTAAAATTTTGAAACAGAAAACATAGAAATGTAAGTAAACTTACATTTCTATGTTTTCTGTTTCAAACCCTTACCCCCCCCACACACACACACACTTTTTTCTTTTCTTCCAGTTCCTAGAATGTTAAATATATTTTCCAAAAAATGTAAATTATTAGTAACCTTCTTTTATAATTTTGTTGTAAAATCAAAAGAATATTCACATTTTAATGTTTTGTTTTTTTTCTTCTTGTACCAGACAACTGATAATGATGGCTAAGCCATCGAAAGCTGCTCTTGTAATAAATACTATTGTTGGCAATGACAACGTTTATAATTATTTCCTAGGAGATGATTTGCAAAAATCTTATTGCTAACTATGTTACACAGTTCATCTTCCAGAAACATTGTAGATTTTGCTTCACAATGTTGAGTTAAAGGCTTTGGTGAAGTTCATCTCACCACACTTTGAAGGTGCCCCAAATATTAATATTTTTATGCAATCAGTAAGTTTATTTGACAATTATAGTACCACTCATATACAGTTAATTATCTTCGTTTCTAAGAAGTACTGAAAAATATCCCATAAACTCAATGGCTTGTGCAAGAATAATTTTATGATAATGCACGTATCAACTGCAGGTTTGAAAAAATCACATTTTCAATATTTGGTGAAATAAATTGGCCCTAAAGAACATTGCAAATGAAACATTCAAATCATTTATTTCAATTTTTAACATATATATTCTCTTACCTTATGTCCAGCACCACCCACATACATCACTTTTGCTGGCTGCAGTGCTTCTACTGCATCATGTACTTCAGGAGTTCTATGAGAACGCGTTGTAACAATAATCCGTTGCCCACTGGGAGGCACTTGGGCTTCAAATCCTCCAACACCAATTCCTCGAATTCCCCACAAAGTTCGACCTTGGCTATTAGCTCCTTTTTCATTTTTATAGTAAGGCTGATGTATAATACCAGCCACAGAGCGGTCTCCAACAGCTATTCCAATTAAGACAGTAACATGGTCCACTAATCCTAAAACAGAGAGATACTTCACTGCAATTCTTTTTAAAAGTATTTATTAAATTTTTATAAATTTAATAATTTGATTGAAACTATTACAAAGAAAGAAATTTCTCCAATTCTGTGAAATAATATAATTTATAACCAATTGTGTGAAAATGTATTGTCCAAATGCAGATACATACCTTGAGTGAATTCAGATGTTCCATCTAAAGGGTCAACCCATACAACAACCTAAACATAAAGACAATCAGGGATAGTTAGGGGTAAAATATATTCTAAATTTTATATCCTGTTCATATTCATTTTTCGAAAAGAGAGACTTCATTTAAATAGCAAAACAACACTTGTTTTGAAATGCAAACGCACCTCAATCATACCTCTTCATCTCTAATATTCTGCAGTTCTTCTGGACAATCCAAAGAAAGTATATCTGGTTCGCTTTCTGTAACTATCCATTCATGTGGAACATCACAAGAAGATTGTTCTTCTTCTCCAATAATAGTTATCGAAGGAAATTGTCGCTCCAAAGACTTAATAATACACTGTTGTGCGGAGCGATCTGCTTCAGTTTGATAGTCATTTTTACCCTTATGAAAAACAATTGTTTAGAAAGAATACATGTACAAATCCTATTACAAAGCATAATATAAAATGTTACAATACCTTTTCAACAATTCTTAAATCACCTTGTGCCATAACATTGCGAATTATGTCTCCTGCACGCCTTGCAGTCCTTACAGATGATGCAACCAAACGAATAATAAGAGGAGCACTGTGAGCCATGATGTAATTATGCCTGATATGAAATAACATAATTTTCTATTAAAAATCTTGTCTGATGAATATTGTTTAACTATATGTATTTTCAAACTCATTGGGATTAAATTTCAAAATTGCAATTACTTTTAAATATTTCTTAATTTTTCTCAGCAATGTCCTCACCTTTTAAAAACTTTTCACTACCACAATAAATTTTTAGTTTGTACTAATGAAGCAGTTCAGCGTTTCTATTTTTGCCAGAATTCAGTTTGGTCGAACCTAACAACCAGATTCGCCCTTCTCATTAAGTTACTACTTTCCACACATTTCTCATTCTCCATTCCCCGGTCGGTCCATCCGGAGTTCTCCCACGTTACACAATTCTCTTGATTTCGTTTCTTCTTGCTTTCGTAGTCAGCTGTTCTGTTCCCTTCCCATCTGTCAATGCAGTCATTCATTTGTTTCTCCATCCCACTCTTTGCATCCTATATCCCTGATTGGTTGCTGGGTCAAGATTCGATACCTCTTTGATTTACCCTGGTTATATCGATAGTTCTTGAAATTGGAAGTGTTGAAGAGAATTTCGTTGTAGGCTGGTGGGTTGGTTAGATTACTAATCAAACTTACATATTGCGTTTGTATTATAATTGGTCGATTTATTCAATATCTATATTGTGCGAGGGCAACCAAATAAAAATGAACCAGTATTGGTAACGAACGTATTTGTGATTATTAGCAAAGTGTGACAAGTGTATAGCCTCGACTGTTACAGTGTGGTAAAGTCGGTGTCCACAGTGAATGGCAATATATGGTTATTGCTGGTGGCCTGTGCAGGTCACTCCTTCCAATTAACTGTGCGTGAGTTAAAATGTAACCTACTGTGTGTTTGGAGTCGTCAACAAATGGTTTCGTGACCCAAACCCAATAAAGTGTAAAGTTTTCTGTGAAGGTTGCTGAACCCGGTTGTTTAAATTACACTTCAATGAGGAGAAAATAAAATAAATATTGACAAGGAAACAACTTGTTCTGAAGAGAAGAGAGCATGCATTTTAACATTGGTAAAGTTATTTGAATTTTAGGAAGCATTTTATAACTGAACGTGAAATTGACACATCTTTGTCTAATTTGAATAATGGCTGGAGTAGTACCTGTACCTATAAGGACTGGCCGAAAGCAATGGACTTTACATGGTAGGTTTAAATTTTCATGTGAATACTTTAGTTATGTTGTTGACTTTACTTCAGTTATTGAATTGACTTTCCCATTATGTTGCATAGAAAATAATAATAATACCATCCATTATCTTTGTACGACTTTCATGTTAATAGTTACAGCAACATTCCTAAATTGAGTGATTACAATAATTATTTTTAAATCTCATGTATGCGATGTAGCTTGTTGAAATTTCTCAGCAAATATTGTTATTTTAAAATGAAATTGAAGTTTTCGAATGTGAATGTGTTCTGTTCTGCAGTACAACATTGTTGGATGTACAGGTCGATAATTGTTTATGGGTTAATTAATGAAACTAATTATTCAATGTTTAATATTATTTTTCAATATGGACTGTGGAGAAACGGAGCCCAGTTTTACACCAGTATAGTTTACCATAAAAATTCTGTTGTGACTTTTATTTGGACGAAATATGTGTGAATATTTTTCAAGTTAATTTCTAGTAGTATGTTATAAAAGTTCCTAAAGCTTCTGTCATTCTGAATATTTAGTAATATATTGCACAAAATGATAAGATTGTCATTCAGCCTTTTGAATTTAATTTGTTAATTACAGTTATGGTTGAATAATAATAATAATAATAATAATAATAATAATAATAATAATAATAATAATAATAATAATAATGATGATGATGATGATGATGATGATGATGATGACAACGACGATTGAAATGTGAACAAATATTTGTTGATGTTCTGAGTACAAAAAAAAGTTACATTTTTCTGTAATTTATGAGACTTAATAATTATATTTTCTTTATTTGCATGAAGATGGTCCTAGAGGTTCCCTACGTCGGTTGCGAAGTCAACTGGCAGAAGATGGGTGTCCTGAGTCACAAGTTGTTTACGCCAAACAGTTATTGGAAGAAAAGTGTGGTAAGTGTCAGTATATGTAGTGATTGTATGTTTACTTGTTGTTATTATGAAATGATCTTATGCCATTCAAACTGAAATACTCAAGTGTTTGTTGTTCAGCATTAATTGCAGTGATGGAAAGGGAAAAACTAGTAAATAATTTGTAGTTGCTATGTAATCATCTGCTTGCTATGTTTAAGTAATTATCTTTTTATGATATGTCTTTGCAAATCAAATATTAAGAAAGAGCTTCATAGTTTCAGAGCTTTTATTAGGGTAATTGCACCTCATGTACATGGAGAAACACACCTGTCTTACTCGAGACTCCAAACTACAGCCAGCCCACAGATTTGATATCAGTGTATTCCGACATCACTCACAGGCCTTCTGCTATCAGCAAATTAGGCAAATATTGTTATTTCTTTGAAAGGCACTTACATATTCGTGAAAAGCACATCTCACCAGAGAAAAGCATACATCAGTTATGTGGTGGTTCACTTATTAAATAAAAATCCTCTTTCAAATACATTTGATATCCTTTGCTTCATACTACTGTTTTTAGACTAGGTGTAAATATTATAATTCCATCTTTACACTTATTCTATTTTTGTCTTGAAATTGTTTCAAAATTGTATGTTAATGTAATAATTGTAATTTTGTATTCTTACTGGATAGAGTAGAGCATACATCATGCTCACACCTAACCTCAGCCCTAGTTTGTGGCCTAAGTGCCTTTTCAACCGGAATCTCTGAGGTTTCTACCCCTCTTTGCTCCAGCTCTTCTGGAATTGTTTTGGTTTACTTTTTTTGCCTTTGGTAGGTGTGAGGTTGTAATTACAATGAAAGTTACAGTTATGATTAATGATGTGAGAGGCTAATCAAAAAAGATTATATTTTTTGAAAAACAAAAGAATAGAGAAAAATGACATTTATGGCATCTAATAGAGTACATTTAGCGCTGCCCTTATCAAAAGTTTAAAGAAAAAATTGGGGGCCGTTCTTGTTTTTTTAATTCCTCATATTGCAGGTAATATTTCGTGAAAACTACTAGAAGCTGCAAAAAATGTATGTGATGTAAATAAAAGAACTACTTGTGGAGAACAAATTTCATTAGCAGGAAATACCTTTATGTTCAATTTTATAGTTGTAGGAAGACTCTGCAAAGATTCAAACTTTTGGCATTTTGGAAAATTCAGAGCTAACAGTTAAAATCGGACCTGTGCCACCATTATAAGCGTTTTTCACTTTATTTTTACTAAAAATTGAAAGAAAACATTTGGAACCATTTTTGAGAAAATTTTGAAAATATCATGTACAAAATCTAATTGTATGCCAGATGCGTAAGCAAACTGGGTCCTACGTACCTTGCAACTTTTCGGCCGAAAACAAAGTTCTGCGGAGAGTGTGTCTTTTTAGAGAGGGAGAGTGTCTTTTTAGAGAGTGTGTCTTGTTTAAGAACAGAGCGTCGGTTGGCAGCGTGTGAGGGCGGGAAGAGGGGTGTGGTGCGGGCGAAGGGTCGTGAGACGCGGGGATGCTGGTGGAGGCGTGAGGAGGGGTCGGGCGGGAGAAGCCGAATGGAGTTGGTGTACACTTTGTGCTAATCCCTGAACTCTCGTGACCTCTACTATAATTAGCACGAAGTGTTCACCCTCCACTCCATTCGCCTTCGCTCTTTGAGTTAAATAGCAGTCGAAGTAGAGGCTACTTCGACTTGCCTACTGGAGTCGAAGTAGGCAAGTACGCCGTGAACCTCCACAGCACTGTCTTCGAGTTTGAAGCTATGTTAGAGGGGACGGAAGTCGAAGATGAGTTCTGTACAAAGCTTGAATATGATACTAAAGTATAAGAATATATTTTTGAATAGGCCAGGGTTGACCGATGGATATAGAGTTGACAGCCGAAACGAAAAAGGTACAGAGTGCACTTCACCGTATGTCGTCCCGCCAATCGAAAATCCTTCAGGAAGCAATTGCGAAAATGCTTAGAGATATCATAGAGATAGGCGATTCGGAGTACGCGTCGCCGATTATTGTAGTTGAGGCACCGAGACAAAAACCGCGTCCGTGGGTAGATTTCAAAAAATTGAACCAACTTATTAAATCGGAGTATTTTCCACTAACGAATATGGAGGAAGGAATTGAATCTGTGTCGGCAGCGAAAATAATTACCACTTTAGATTTGGCGAAATTCTATTAACTACCAAATACCGCCGACCCCAAGGGCACAAAGGGTATGCGGCGTTTCGCAGCAACTTCGGCACCTACAGGGCTGTAAGATTGCCCTTCGGGCTGAAAAATGCAACGTATCAGCATTATTAGCGGGATGCGCGGAATTCGCCGTCCCCTCTTTGGACGAAATTGCGATAAACAGCAACAGTGGTAAGAACACCTCTGGCATCTAGAAAAGGTATTTCAGATCTTAGAAACAGCGAAGTTCCACTTGCAGCCGAGCAAGTGCAAATTCGCGCGTAAAAATGTCCAGTATTTAGGAAACATGGTCGGAAGTGGAATAATGCGTCCGATGGAGGCGAAGGTAAAAATTATTCATGAACATCCAGTACCACAGGAGAAGAAGCAAGTGTGTGATTTGTAGGGTTGACAGGGTGCTACGGCCGTTTTGTCCCAGATTATGAGGGAATATCAGCCCTATTAACTGATTTATTGAGAGGCCGAGTACGGCAGGGCAAAGTGGCGTGGACACCGGAGTGCAAAGAGGCATTTGAGAAATTAAGAAATGCTGTTACGAACCCGTCCTCCACGCGCCCAACTTCAACAAAGATTTTATTGTGCAGCGTGATGCATCTAAGAGGGGAGTTGACATTCTTGCGCAATGCAATGGCACGGGGAAGGAGAAACCTGTTTTATATCTTATATATGTATCAAATTTATATTTTTTAAAGTGTATTGTTTTGTGAATTTATGTATTTTATCTATGTACAATTTCTGGGGCAAAGTGAAGCTCTGAAGACATTGTAGGTTCAGGGTATATCGGGAAAATAGTTTGTTAGTAGATGCATTTGATTGAAAGTATAATGTATTTAAGAGAAGCAGAGAATATTATATTTTAGATGATTTTTTTTTTTTGTATTCATGATCTGTATATAACTATATAGTAGGGCAAGATTTTGAATGAATTTATGTACGTCAGGTAGGTTAGGTAAATTGAGTATATGTTTTTTGTATGTAGGGTAGTTATTGAAATCAGGTAGTTGTTTGTATATAAATTGAGTGTGAGCCCAATGGCGAGGTAAATTCTATACTCCTATCCAAGTTCACGAATATGTTTGCGTGTCCAATTTTTTATTATGAATATCTCTTGCATAAAATATGCAAAATGGGATAAAGAGAAGTATGTAACGTATTGCAAAGCGAAACCTCGTGGCAGGAAGTCTGGCGCCGGAACGCGAGTAAGGATTAGATAGGTCCAGACACCAGGGGGTTGAGTCGAAAGAGGTTGAATGGAGAGGAAGCCGGGGTGGAGGTGCCCCGAGGTAATTTGTGAACTTCCAAGAATCCATGGGGAGGAGTGCCCTAAACTGCAAGGCAGCGTGGCGGTCACGTGGCGGGAGTCGTCGCGCGAACACACGATGACGTCGCATGTCACGTGGGGGGAAGATATAAAAGCCAGAGTACGTGGCGCGGGGATAGGTTTTGCGCTCTGTGAAGGTGACTCATGTGTTGGGAACATTGTTCCATGTGTGACTGCGGTCACGAAGTATTATGCTGTGTGCGTGTTCTCGTAGAATAGCGAGAACTACGACTCAGGCCGATCTTCAATCACATAGGGCCGGTTTCACCAACCAGGATCAAATTCGTAGTTGATCCGAGTTTCGTGATCCTGATCCGCGGAGTCAAGGCCGACTTGATCCCTGTGCGTTTCACTAACGTTTTGAGACTTCGAAGTTAATCCGGATCCCATGATTCGTGAGCAGTCGTGAAAATGCGCGGTTGGCAACAATTTTGCCATGCTTTGTGGGTATTCGCGCGGTCAGCTGTAGGAAACGAGTTTTGATTTCATTTCGTTCCGTCTGTGTGGTGTTCTGTTGCCTGTGGTAGTGATCTTGTTCGGTGATGGATTCACCTGACGTTGGAAAGAATGCATAGACTACGCCCAATTTCTCTCCAGTTGGAAGAGAATTACTCGAAAGCTTAATGAGCAAATACAAAGAAAGTTTTAATGCTCGTTCTGACATTTCAAAATAATCGCTCCTTTTGGGAATTACTCGTGGTGTCTCTCCACAATAAATTTTCAATGACTTAATAAATAATAATAATAATAATAATAATATTTATTGAGTCACATTCGAAAACATACTCCAATTTTACGACACAAATTAACCTAACAAGAACAAAAATTGAAAGTATTACTACACTAAAAAAAAGTATTCAATAAAACTATTCCACGCCAATTGCAATACAGATATCGCAAAATGCTTTTTTACTAATGATACTTATAATTACACTAATTTGAAGCCCAAATATATTTAAATTTTACTTCTCAATACCGAGAATTCTAAACTACAATTGTGTTAACCCTACTTTTATTTACAATACTATCTTAAAAAACACATTTGCTCAACAAATATTACGCGCAATCCTACTTCTTAGCGAATCCTTCCATACCGAATGTAAGTCCAACTGCAGGTATTTACTTAAAAAATACGGAAAACTGGAATAGCTAGACAACCAAGACGAGAAATAACTCCTGATCTGGCCGTGATCCACCGCTCGGCGACGGATCAATTGCGAGTCAAATTTTATCCGAGTCAGACACATTGATTCGTGTCAAGTGCGTGGAGAAACTTAAAACGGGATCAAACTGAAGTTGATCAGGATCAACTGGGGATCATCATCGTGAATCATGGGATCCGGATTAACTTCGAAGTCTCAAAACATTGGTGAAACGCACAGGGATGAAGTCGGCCTTGACTCCGCTGATCAGGATCACAAAACTCGGATCAACTACGAATTTGATCCTGGTTGGTGAAACCGGCCCTATCAGCTGTAAATAACTGTAAACTATTAATTTCTAAATACTTATTCTTGTAAATATCTGACTTCGTGCCTGTGTTTGCTGCTCTGTTCCCACGACGTCACAATAGGTAGAACACTTTCAAGGAAGGACTGAACCTGCAAAAAGAGGACCGTCCTCCCTAAAGGAGGACGATTGGTCACCTTATTTATAAACTAGTTCCTAGCAGAAAAACTCTTATTGCCAGGCCCTTGTGGACAAACCCAGTTGCTAAATTTAGGGGGGAAATTCTCTAACACGTGTTATTGCCAGAATACATGTTTTGTGAGTCCTTGATGCCGAAAAATCGATTGACGGCAAAACGTCCGTCCGTCTGTCCGTGAACAACGCTGGCGGCTAAACCGTTCAGCCGATTTTCTCCAAAATTGATATTCTCCTATCGTTCTGGCTGATATCGCGTTCCCTTGAATTTGAAACTGATCATTTAAATGGAGGGGGGTACTTAACATGAAGCCTCAGAAACATTTTCAAAATTTCCACAAAAAAAGCCCGAACGTTTTTGACTAAATTTTGTTTTGAAATAGTTTTAAGCAATAGATCTTTTAAATGAAAATATTTTTTCTAGCATTGAATTCATTATATAAGGTATGCAGTGTATTCACGAATATATCCGATGAGTATTTGAGCCTTACAATATCTGCGAAAGCAGTATGCGAGAAAGTAAAGTAATTAAAAGTTAAGAAAGTTAGGAAATAATACGCTAGTGACTGGCTAAGATATGCAAATAAATCGAAAATTATATAATAGTAATTACTGACCCTTTAAAGCCGGAATTAATTATTATTGCAAAATTGTTTCGTTTCGAGTTTAATTATTTCATATAGTGGCTTAGATGATGGAATTCATTTTATTTGTTATTTTCTGTCTTCATTCACTAGTTATAGCCTGGTACATAAATGTATCACTAAGCTCATACTCTGCCTTATTGTGAAACTCTCAAAATAATGTTCTAATATAACTCGAATGAGTAAATATTGTATATTTTCTCACGCCTCTCGCACTACCTCATCCACCCTCCTCTGTAGTCTCGTCACCACCTCTCCACCCTCGATGTAACGCTCGCACCGCCTCTTATCTCGTACTCAGACTCCACCTCTCTCTAATGTATCACCAGAGAGTATATATCGCTATCACTACCTCGCTTCTAACCCGCCCTTGCTTCCACCCGTGCGCCGGCCTCCACCCCGTCTCCAACCTCGCAACCATCCCTATCTCCGCCTTCGGCTCCATCCCTTCCCGTGCACTCGCCGCCATCCCTATCTGGGCCCGCACTTTCACCCATGGTTCCGCCTGCACCTTGCCACCATCCGTGCCCTCGCCTCCGCCCCGACCCATGCCGCGCCATCGCTTCGGCCCCCGCCTCCGTCTCTTTCCCCGACCCCATTCACGCCTCCACCCTCGTCACAGCGCCCACCTCCATTGTTAACAGACAGACGTTTTGCTAACGTTCGATATTTCGTTATCAAAGGCCTACACACCATGAATTTAGATTTAATTTATTCAGTCAAAAACAGTGAAAACTGTACGTGACGTAGGGGGGAAAAGATTATCTGCGCTCGTTTTCTTGAGTTCCAGAATCCCTTCCCGTCATTTTTACTATAAATAGTTGAAAGGTAAGTAACAGTTTATCATTGATAAATTTTTAAAATCGTAAGATTAGCAATATTTGAAAATAGTCATTTTCGTTTTTGAGTTAAAGAAAACTTATTTGCATCGGTACACAAATTGCAAGTACGATTTTTCTGCATTGCTAACAAAATAGCAACTCGCCCTTACCTCTACTCTTACATTACAAGCAAAAGGAGAGTTCAACAAAACGTGCGCATAATGAGTAAAGCTACATTTACGTCCAGAAGCAAAACAAGGGGCCATCTCAGCATTTGCTCAATGGAACAGGGAAACTGGACAAAAACCTGATCGAGATGGGGTCATTGACCCGGAAGCTGAAATACATTATTTGTTACTATCATATTGAGCAATTACACGTGTTAGAGGATTTTTTCTAAATTTAGCATCTGGATTTATCCACTTTCTCGTTGCCAGGTCCCTGTAATAAGAGATTTTCTGCCGAGAATTCGCTGTTTTTTCGCGCAGTATTACATAAAAAGCAGAAAACGTAAAACCGGGGTTTTACTATAAATTATTTGAATTTATTACAATGAATAAAATTTCTAATCTGATCCATCTCTTTTTCTTCGAGAACCATCCCTTTCTCTCCGAGAAACAATGTGGTTTTAGGAGAGAAAAGAAGTTAGAGCTGAATCTTGTCAGCTGTACACATATCTTACAGGCAATTGATAGCAAATTTAGGGTCGACAGTGTTTACACTGATTTTAACAGGGCCTTAGTTTCTGTTAATCAATTATGTGTCAAAACTCAAACTATTTGGGATTTGTGGACAGTGGTTCAATAGTTATCTAACTGGAAGAGTGCAGTATGTAACCTATGGAAATGTCTCATGCTAATCAAGCCTCTGAAGTACCACATGGTTTTCATTTGAGCACAATTTTGTTTCTAATTTTTATTAATGACTTTGATGATACTTGATGAGGAGTATCTACTTTTTTGCAGACTATTTAAAAATACACAAATGTATAAATTGTTAAAGAGGAGATAGATTTACAAATTGTATTAAATTCCTTCACTGTTTGGGGCAATAACAATGATCTAAAACTAAATTCTAACAAATGTAAAACTATTAATTTTAACAGATTCGGAACAGTAGTAGTTATAACAATTTTTTTCAATTTTACAAAAGATATCAATAAGAGATCTGGAAGTAATGTTGGACAAGTTAACTTGAAGGACTTGAGTTAGTCTCGGGCCGGTAAACATTTTTGCTGGTTGAAAACACTTTTGCAGGTTCATTTGGTAGTGTAATATAGTGGAGCAGTTAGAAATTATGCGAGAAAGTACGTGATGTTGTAGCATCTAGTTATTATTATTGTTGTTATTATTGTTGTTATTGTTATTATTATTATTATTATTATATTCCAGAAGAAGATGAAGACAAAGAAGAGAATGCGAGACTGGGTGTGTACTGGTTGACTAAAGCTTCAGAACAAGGAAATTTGGAAGCAACTGCTATACTCAAACAATGCTTGGAAACAGGACAAGGTAGGAAGTAAATGTTTTCTTGGGCTGTATAATCTCTAATTTTTTGACACCATTAGTAGAATTATGAATGGAAATAGCTATTTATAAAAAGCAATTTTTGCTCCCGCTTAAAAGAATCTATTTGAATTGAATCACAAGCTACAGATTTCATATACTAATACTGGCCCCCCTCCATCGCTTGGCGACTGGTGAAATAAAAGTTAAAGAAAATGTGTGAGAATTATGACTATCTTTTACATATTGCAATAAAATCTTAATTTCAGTCAATGCACTTCTATATTTTTTTTAAAGATTTGTTTTCTTCTTGATTGCAGGTATAACAGAGCACAATTTTTTGGAAGTAAAAACGTGCCTAAACACTCCGCAAGATGAAAAGTTAGCTCGTAGGGCTGCTCGTGAAATGTTTTCATGGTAAATTCAATTTAAAAAAATAAATATTGAAGAATTTTTCTAACAAAATACATTGATTTCAACCAATTAAGAAATGTTAGTGACAACACTTTTGCACTTTTCATTGCTCCTCATTCTCTCTCCCTCTCTCATGTTTCCTTTCTCCACTTGTTTCTTTATTCTCTACTTTGTTACCTTATTCTCTACCTCCCCTTCACTCTTTTCCACCTCTTACCTACCACTCTCTCATTCCTTTTGCCCCCTCCTCTGCTCTCCCAACCGTCTCACTGTTGCTCCAATTTCTCTGCCCTCCTTCCTATCCCCTTCCTTGCCCCCTCTTTCTTTTTACCTGTATGTATTAAAGTATTAAGTTATAGAAACAATTCCATATGCTTCCACAGACAATGTGTTTATGTGAATATTGTAAGAAATAATTCTTTTTTCTCCAGTCTTTCTGATGGGCAAGATTTTATAACCACAGAGCAGCTCCAGAAACAAATAGAAATTGCTGAAAGACAAAATATAGGTGTTCGTCGCAAAGTAGAAAAACAACCCCAACGTATTCTCGGAAGTAATGAATCAACTGAAAAGGCAGAGAACTCATGTGAGAAGGAGAGTGCGGGTAATAGTGATGGAACATCAACTCAAAATGATGCATTGTTTTCCAGTAAAGGTACTATTTCTTTATATTTAAATGTAAGTAATAAAAATGATATGTATTGTGTTTAGCTTGGGTCGTTCAGAAGAGTGTCCCAAGAGTACAAATTTTTGTTTTCCCATGTGGGTCAGTTAATTTTAAATGGCCCAGAATTGAATAAATTGGTTGCTTGACCATCTGAAGAAAACAAAAATCATATTTTGTACAGACATTTCCTTACGTTTTGGCTGTTCAAAAACAACTTTATATTTTCTTCATTCTACTTGGTTTACAAATAATGGCGATTTTTGTTTTACACCGTGCGCCATTTTTCGGGTTTGTAGACATTTACTCTTTTCTAAATTACTCAGCTTTAGGTTATTCTAACATTGTAGAATAACCAGTGGTGCTGCCAAAGCACATATGTTCTCGCATTGTTTCTAAATGCTCCGCATCATTTTACTACTGCATAAACCAGCAAAGGGATTTTAAACAGCAAATTATTTTTCCTTTCCGAGACTCGAACTCACTCAAGAGTTAACCAGCATGCTCTCATACCTCTACGCCGCAGAAGTGTTGTATGCATCTAACTCGGGAAAAGGTATAAAAAGGTAAATGCCCAATTCGTGTTGAAAAAAACCTTCAACAATCAAATATCCGTTAGAAGCTCCAGCCCGTTAATATAGAAGAATGAGCCAAAATCACAGTTCGCTAAACAGTTAACATCAGATGTAATTCAGAGAAGTATCCCTCTGCCGTGACAGCTGATCAGCCACGCCTCTTCGTAAAGTGTTTGTTTATGGCTCTTGTTAAGACGACATGACTTTTCATGGTTCACAACCGTGTAATTATATAAAAAAAATAAATATGTAACGCGAAGCTCGGAACCACGAATCACACTCGATCACAGCTCGCCATCTTAACTGAGCAGGACGAAACTCGTGCACCAGTACGCATCTTAACATTCAAGACTGTTAAATTAAACATAATACTTATGACACAAAAATAAAATTCAATGTAATATTTATAAAAAATTACAGAAGAGCAAATAGCACTGCCCTTCCTAATTTCAATTATTTCTCATGGTGCACTATCTTTCCGTTGGACGAGGACATCACATAAGGAAGCGTCGAAGTCATTTACAAGTAAGTCAACGCACGCAACGAACGAAAGGAAGAAGGAAAGTCCAATGGGTACCAGGACACAACTACAGAAACTTCAGTTATGTTGCCAGCACTACCTGTCAAAACGGCCCTTATAAAAATCGCTCTAGATCAATCAGGGAATACTAATTTTGAAGAAAAACAGATAACGGTTTAGGCCGCTAGCGTTCATCACTAACGGACGTTTTGCTGTCAATTGATTTTTCGGTATCAAAAACCAACGAAACTGGATTCTGGCTACACCACGAGTTGGAGAATTTTTTTCCCAAATTTAGCGACAGTATTTATCCACTTTTTCGTTACCAGAAATCGGTAAGAAGTTTTTTTTCTGGCGAAATGTCAGAGTTTTCTGGTGCTCGATTACGTAACTTTCTCTTCTTACGAAGAATTTGTAAGACGTGAAAGTAATAATTTCAGAACCGTTAGAGATATCTACGTTAGTCACATGGCTAGTGTCCATAATATATTTAAATGTCAGTTGAAATATTCACTTAAATCTATTTATACGGACACTCGACAATTGATTTGACGCGACTTTTGATTTACAAATCGCAAAAGAAAGTTGAAAAAATGTTTAAAAGTTACAAATTGCAAAACACGTACAGACCCGTCCGATTTATTTGTATATGTATTAATTGCATTTGTGAGTAGAAATGCTTCAAAGGACTCGAGAATTTATTTATTTGTTACATTTTATAAACAATTTTTGTTTTAGTTTGTTATGCTTTTAACATAAAGATGACCATATTTTCAGTTACAAACGTAGATGCCAAGTTGAAAGTTTGTTTTAAAGTAAAGTGTAAGTTAATTTGAAAATTATATATTAGACCACTTTTATGGTAATTAATAATAAAGTATAATTAATTATTTTAAATCAATGTAGATTTTAGTTGAAAATAGCTTCAAAATAATATGATTACTACTTGGCACAACGTATCCTCAATGTGGAAACAAAGCCTTTTTTTACATTTTTACTGAAGATTGGTATCACAGCGATCTAGCATGTGTACAATTTTCAGATTTTTACCTGGTCCCCAACAGACATTTTACAGTTGAACCTTTGGAAAAATCCAAAATTCCAATTTTTATGAGGATGTAATTTTGAAGTGGTATATTATTTACCAATGCTATTTTACAAAACTTAACTTGACTGTTATGGTAAAAGCACCGAAAAAATTAAGACTGATTTTATTCGTTCTTTGAGAAATTACTGTGTCTGAAAATCGAATTTCGTTCATTTGTGGTCCATAGATTTGTTTGCAAATATTTCCCAAATAAAGCAAGGCATGTGAATAATATTTCCATTTGTAGGCCAGAGTATACTGAATCCAAAGCTTTTTGTTCTAGAATGTTAAAACAACCTAGAGCTGAGTAATTTAGAAAATAGTGAATGGCTACAAACGCGAAAAATGACCGCCATTTGAAAACCGAGTACAATAAAGACGTTTTTAAACAGCCAAAATATGAAATTTATGTACACACAATGAATTTTTTCGAGAGGGTAGAGCGACCAATTTATTAAATTCTGGATCACTTAAAATGGATTGACCCAACACTGGTGTCGCCAAGTCGAGGGTTGCCTGGCCGCTCTATGGCAAGTATGCACTGATTTGTTAACATTTGTTTATCTTTACTTAAATGATTGTACACGTGCTAGGAATCATTTGCTTGGATTTCAAGGTGGTAATTGAATTGATTTAGACTGGTAAAAAGGTCATCTACTGTACGAATTTGAATTTAGATACAGATTAAGGCTGAAAGTCGCAATGCGCATGATTTCTAATGTACTATTTTAATCTACGAACTACACAATTTCCTTATCTTTTTCTTCCGTCTTGTAATTTGTTTCCAAAAAATGTCTTTAACACATACCCTTCCGTTTCGCCTCCTTCACTGATGATGCCGCAATGAAGCGTCGCCCTCTCCAGCAGGGAGGGTGGATCGGAGAGAGGGGGGAGAGAGAAAAAAAGGCTGAAGCCCTGTCTCAATCGGCCCCACGCCGTTGTCCGCTACCATTTCCTCGCTCGCGCACCCAAAGGTCGCCACCTTTGGTTCGGGAAAGTTGCCGCCTCCTCCCAGCTCCAGCTCCCGGCCGCAGGCTCGCATAATTTTGACTACGTCGTCGTCGCTAATCTTTACTTCTCCTTTACACGCGTAGTAATTACTGCCGCGGTAATTTCTCAAGAGAGCATTATGCAGCCACTGTCAGCAATGTGCTCGATCTGACTCTGTCGTCCTCGACTTTATCGTAGTGCGAGTTATGCAAAATTGCACTGCCGTCTGCATCAGAGAGCAATGTACTCGACCTGACCACTAGCTTTCGAGCTCTAGTCAAACGCGTTGTGTTTTGCTCTCTGGCGAGCAAGATAGCGCGATTTCGTCTACTCTCGATCTCCTCGTAATTGCGTCTGCTCGCGCTCGCCTCGGGATTTCTTCTGTTTTCACCATTCCTTCCCCTCTCGGTCGGCAAAACTCCGCCCTACTTTCCGTTTATCCAATAACTGTCCAGTTTTCTCTTCGAATTTGCCTCGTTGATATTTGACGTTAAGTAACCATACTGTTAAGTGTATAAGCACAGAAAAAATAGGCTGTGATTCCGTTCCTTCATTGAGAAATTTCTCTCTAAAAATCGAATTTCATTTATTCGGGTTCCATATATTTGGTTGCAAACATTTCCGCAATAAAAACGTAGACGGTAGGTAAATAATATTTCGATTCGTATGCCAGTTTACTGAATCCCATGCGTTTTATTCTAGGATGTTAGAACAACTCAGAGCTGAGTAATTTAGAAATAGTAAAAGTCTACAAACGCGAAAAATGGCATACAGCGTAAAACAAAAATGGTCGCCATTTATAAACCAGGTGCAATAAAAAAATTAAAGAACAGCCAAAACATTACGAAATTTATGTACAAAAAAAATATTTTTTTTTGTTGAGGTTGTCGAGCGACCAGTGCTGGACCACATGTTGACTAATGTGTAAAATTTATTGTAGGTAAAAAGTGTACACCTGAAGCAGATGAGATAAAAGGATACTGATGTCTCCATTCATTAACTTACATGTGTTTCAAGATGTGTTAGCAAGACCTTATTCTTTATTTGCAATCCTTTAATCCACAAAAAAGAACTTGTAGTTGCCTCACAGAAACAGAACAGTCTCTCGCCCATGTCTAGAGATAAAAGATAAAATTACATAACTTCCTGTATAATACATTTGTGAAGGTGTCAAAAGAAAAGTAATTATTATTTAAAATGAGTAATTTCAACCGTAGAGTCTCACTATTTTTTCTGAATTGGCTTCTGATGTAGGTTGAAAATGGATCTCGCAGACATTTCTGTAGTCAAAGTTAGCCCAAACTTATACAAAGACCTTGGTCTGTCCAGTGCTAAAAGTTCATTTTTATGGTGAAAAACACAATCAGCCAATTTGTTTCAATCTGCTTACAGGACACGACATCGAGAGGTTACAGCATTTGGCATGGAAATTAGTCCTAAAATAATTTTGAAACTAACCAGTGTGAAATAAGAATAAAGTATATAAAAGATCAGCATATGCAGTGCTGAATTGGATAAATGATTACCTTATAATGACAAGTTGAGAATTTTTTTATGATTTCGAAGTGTGGTGACAATTGACACAGAAATATGGACATAAAGTTAACTACAATCAAAGTTACTGATATTAGAAATGCCTTTTTTAAAATGAGGAGCAAGGCAGTCAAAGTTAGACAAAATCACGAATTAAGTGATTAGAAAGAAAATGGATAAGACTCGCACAATATTGGATTAAAGAAAAAGGTTCTAAGGAACAAAATGGCTTCAGGACAGGAAGATCAAGCATTGATGGTATCTGAACATTAAAAAATTTAATGGAGAAACATGTTGAGAGAGATAGTGACCCATATGATATTTGTGACCTTACAGAAGGCATATGATACAGTGCCATTAAATACGTTGTAGCCAGCCATGAAGGAAAATGGTATCGCTGAAGCCTGTGTTCATGCTGTTAAAGCATCATATACTAGAAATTACATCTCGGTCAGAATCGGGAAAAGTCTTTCTCACAAATTCCTCTGGAACAAAGACCCAAGACAAGGATGTTCACTAGCTCCCTCACTATTTAATATATTTTGAGGAAGACTTCAAAATATGGAAAAGGAAGTGTAATGAGATGGGGCTTCCTGTAAATGACCATATACTACGAGGGTTGCCTTTTATATTTGAGGAATAGAGAACAAAAACAAATATTAATCATCGAAAATCATTATACTGTTTTCCAAAATATACCCCATTAAGATCTATACACTTTTGCATGCGTTTGAACCAATTGTCGAAGCACTTTCGCCACTCTGATTGAGGTATCTCCAAAACATGCATTCTGAATGCAGCAAGCGCTTCTTCAGGTGTCGAAAATCGTTGACCTCTCAGTTTGTTTTTTACGTACGGGGATAAAAAGAAGTCATTCGATGCCAAGTCAGGACTATTCGGCGATGACTCATCAAATCGATGTTTTGGGTGCTCAAAACTGCAGTTGTTTGAGCCGATGTGTGAGAGCTCGCATTGTCATGGTGAAGAGTGATCCGTCTTCGGCGGTTGGTTTTCCTGATTTCTTGAAAGACAGCTGGCAAACAAATCGTTGTGTACCACTCAGAATAGACTTTTGCGTTGTTCTAGTGGTGAGGTTGCGACATGTCCAGTTTTTTCGAAAAAACAGGCGACCATCTGTTTGGAATTGCTTCGTGCGCGAACAACTTTTGTTGGATTTTGCTCATCTTGAAACACCAATACAGACGACTGCTGTTTACTTTCGGGCTCATAAGCGTAAATCCACGATTCATCATGTCACGATGTCATAGACGTGTTTCGAAGCACCGCGATCGTATTTTTTTAGCATTTCTTTCGACCATTCGACACGAGCCCTTTTTTGAGCGATTGACAAATTGTGTGGGATCCAACGCGAACAAATTTTTCTGACAGTCAAATGTTCATGCAATATTGAATGTACAAGGTGCGTGAGAAAAGTAATGAAACTGGTAACACTGCGGGCGATCTGGCAACGTTGTGTCTAATGACCTGTGCTTGACCGTTTTGTTTATCCCTTCCACATTCTCAGTCCGAGTTACAACTCCGTACAAATAACACATTATTTTTGACAGCGCCATCAGTGAAGTTGTGTTTTTGTTGTGTGTTAGAGAAATGGAGCATCGGAATTTTGAGCAACGTTGTGCAATAAAGTTTTGTGTTAAACTTGGTGAATCCGCGAGTGTGACTTTTAAAAAGTTGAAACAGGCCTATGGGGAACATTGCTTATTAAGGGCACAAGTTTTTCGCTGGCACAAATCATTTTTGGAAGGTCGAGAACACGTTGAAGATGACCCTCGCTCAGGGAGACCTTCAACTTCAAAAACTGACGAAAACGTTGAACGTGTGAGGGCTCTTGTGAGATCAGACCGCGAGATCAGACCGCCGTTTAACAATAAGGATGATCAGTGAACAGTTAAATTTAAACACTTTCACCGTACATCAAATTTTGGCAGACGATTTGAACATGCGAAAGATTTGTGCCAAAATGGTGCCGAAAAACCTCACAACTGAACAGAAGGACAATCGAAAAAACGTGTGCGCTGATTTTCTTGAGAGGATTGCCAATGACCAAGAATTCTTCAATTGTGTGATCACAGGTGATGAATCGTGGATATTTGAGTACGATCCTGAAACGAAGCGGCAAAGCGAAGAGTGGCACACTCCGTCATCTCCTCGGCCGAAGAAATGTCGAATGAGCAAATCGAAGATCAAGACCATGCTGATTTGTTTTTTTGACAGTAAGGGAATCGTGCACAAAGAATTTTTCCACCAGGACAAACTGTCAACCAAGTGTTTTATAAAAGTGTCCTTGAAAGGCTCAGGAAAAGAGTGATTCGTGTGAGACCACACATTGCAGACACATGGATGCTTCATCATGACAATGCCCCGTGTCACACGGCCATTTCCATCAGTGAATTTTTGACCTCAAAACTCATTACTGTTGTTCCTCAACCCCCATATTCACCTGATTTGAGTCCTTGTGACTTTTTCCTTTTCCCTAAATTGAAACATGCCCTAAAAGGACGTCATTTTGGAACTCTGGAGAACATTCAAAAGACCGTGACCGACCAGTTAAAAGCCATTCCAGTTGAAGACTTCCAGCGCTGCTACAAAGAGTGGGAACAACGACTCCGCCGGTGTATAGCTGCCCAAGGGGACTACTTTGAAGGGGATCATATTGTTGTTTGAAAAAAATAAAAAAATTAGTTAGTATAAAATCAGTCTCATTACTTTTCTAACACACCTTGTATGCTGGTCCCACTAATGCCTAAGGTTGTCTCAATCTCACGATAGATCACATGACGATCTTGCAGTATCAGTTCACGCACAGCATCAATGGTTTTCGGAACAACCACTGATTTTGGACGACCTTCGCGAAATTCGTCTTGGAGTGAACTACGACCACGATTGAATTCACCATACCATCGATAAACACTGGTCCTTGAAAGAGCTTCATCGCCAAAAATTGAATTAAGTTCATCCATGCACTGTTGCTGGGTTAATCCACGTCGAAAGTTGTAAAAAATAATCGCACGAAAATGTTCACGATTTAATTCCATTTTTGGGCCAAAATGAATCTTTTAAGTTACCGTAAACAACACAAATAGCGCTCGTATGTCAAAACGTGCTGAGAACGTATAACCTCAAAACATCCAACTTTACGATAGAGCTGTCAGTTGCCAGATTGCAACACCAGGGTTGCCAAATCCCGAAACATAAAAGGCAACCTTCGTATACACAATACACGTCTCCACTTCTCCAATGATCAGGTTGTCATAGCTGGCAATGAGAGTGACGCAAGTTGTATGTTCCGTAAGCTTCAGGAAGAGTATGAAAGCTGGAGATCAAAGTATGCAAGTCAGTCACATACTTCAGAGTAACTGTTTCCTCAAATGATAGAAGTGCCGAAGATATCTGTATTAAAACAGGACAAGGAAAAAGAGTGATTGGGCAATTAGATACTCTACTTTGGAGTACAAAAATCACAGAAAAGACTAAATGCATTTTTTGTAAAACAATAGTGGAGACTACTTATGGAGCTGGAACGTGGGATTTATGTAGGAGAGATTAATCCCAGTGATGTCCTTATGATACGACTTTTGGAGAAGGAGCTGCCGTGAGTCAAAATTAGATCATATACGAAACGAAGTCATCCAACAAATTGTAGATGTAGAAGTATCCATCTTAGACACGGGTGAAGCCATGCGTTAGAGTTGGTTTGAGAAGGCCACCCAGAAGCTGGATGAAAGACGTAGAATGTGATAGGGGGCAAGAGAACTGTGAGAAGATGACTGTGTAAACTGGAAATATTTGAAGTTGAGATGTGAGAAACCATGTCAACAGTAAACAACTGTGTGTGTGTGTGTGTGTGTGTGTGCGCGCGCGTGTACGCACAAACATACATACAAATACATTTTTATTCTAAATCTAAAATTTAGATTAGCATGTATGCGTAAGGAAATTATAATTTCTTTGTGATCGTCATTCCTCATGGCTTTCCGGGACGAAGACTACAAATTTGTTTTACTCATGACTCTGTCTCTTCGAAACTCTGTTATGGAGAAACATAAGTGAAAACAATGATATTTTTCATTCTTTGCACTGGCATATTCGCAAACACTGAGAAGGGTATATCATATACAGAGAGATCTATCCTCGAAGGGTACCAGAGGCCATCGACGGGAGAAAAGGGAAGAAGAGGAAAAAAGAAGAATACTATCTTGAGTGCTAAGATCTTCCTTTTTCATTTAGATTTTAATCTCCAACTGGCCCTGGAGCCTCTGCTTCTACAGAAAGACACAACACGACTGTGCCTTTGTGTTGTGTAGGCTTGCAGGTATGTTTGGAACTTGAAGTTGAGAGCCAGGAAGAAAAAAAGCAAAACAATGATGAAAATAGGGCAAAATATAAAAAGTAGGCATCAAAGCTGAAATAGGCAAAACAAGCAAATAAAAATCTGCCTAAACAACTCCAAAAGTACAGTTAATTGTTAAAAGTCATAAAAAGTAACAATAATAAAAAGGCAGTTTGCCGAACTTCAGGGTTACAGCCAATGGAAGAAACCAGGCATCTGAATATTGATTTCAAGGAGGAAGAAAAGAGAAAATCCAAAATTATATGGTTTGGAAACATTCCAGAAATTTTTAAAGAAAAGGTTTGAACAAAGGTTTGTAACAAAGAAACATTTAGGAATTAAAAGCAGCTGGCAAAAGTGGTAATTTGGATGAAAAAACAGAATTTTTCTAATTTGTAGTTTGATCACCAACTAGTAGTTCAGATACCTCATTATAATCAGTAGAGTGCATCTCTGAATTTGGTACAGTAGTGAGAATTGAAGACAAGGTATGTAAGGAGAATAAATTGCCATGTGAATGCTTTTGGCCTGGACCTAAAGTTCTTGTTCCCTCTGGATTGTAAGTCTTGCCAGGTGGCACATACCATTGACAAAATATTTGTGGACCAAAGGTCTTAACCCTATCACCAAGATTCCGAGTTTTGGTCAATAGCCTCTTCATTAATGAGATTGTTGAGGTTCAATTGCTATTTTATCAAACAAAACAGCAATTCTAATTAAGAGAGTGCTAATATTACTTTGCTTGTATTTGTTCTTTAAGATTAAGAGTGACACTGTGAGAGTTGACAGAGGGCACAAAGAAAATGCTGCTTCTTGTATCAACAAGTGTCAATATGTCAGATAATTATCAAGAGTACTTATTAGCCCAAAATTCATGAAGAAAATAGGAATTTTCAGAAATTTAATTGAAAATGGTACTTTCAGAATATTAATTAAATGCATTTTCCATATTTCCACAAATTATTCAAAGGAAAATTTGAGAAATTTTAAAAATATATCAACATCACAGGAAGTAATCTGTAATTCTCAAAATTCTTGGAGTCTAATGTTGTCATGCTGAAAGTACAGTATCCAATTTGGAAAAATTCCTGCTTGCTATATTGAAACTATATGTTATCACAATTAGTCAATGTTTTTTTGGAAGAGACTCAAATTCTATATAGTCATTAGTCTTGAGAACAATTTCTCAACAAAAAAAACAACAAAAAACTTTCTTGTACTTTCAAGTGGAGTGTGTAGTACTCCCAACATCAGAATTACAGTGTTTCTTTCAAACTCATGGTACAAGAAGCTCCACTCACCAGAGACAAAAGAGAGTGTGAGTAATATGTGATTCGGTAATGAATTCAAAGAAATAAGAATGTAATGGGTGCAACAGAAGCTAGGAAATTTATGTATCGTGAGATCCTTGTTTTGAATCAACCTGATTGCACTCACAAGTTTTTGTTCTTATTTGTAATACAATTGAGAATTGGATTAGATTGCCTGGAACACCTGAACCAACAATACCCTTTAGAAACGCAAACCAAAGAAAATATAATGTAAGAAATTAAAATTAACTAAGCAAACAAAAAATATCTGATAATGAAAAATATTTGAGATAATATGGATATCATTGAAATTTGAGCTTTGTTTAGGAACAAACAAGATGTCAATATTTTGGGAGGTCATGGAATTGATAATTCTAAGCAAAAAAATTTTCTATGCCCTATTCTAAAGGGTTTCTCAGATAAAACATAGTTGACTACTGTATTTCAGATTTGACACTCAATAGTCTGCTTTCCTTCTCCAACACTGAGCCAGAACCTTAAGTATCTTATGCCATAAAATTTCAGTTGGGTCGTTACCATTGTTGTTAAATGTACCCACAATGTAGAACACTCCGTCAGTCTTCTACAAAATGCCTCTCGTCATCACAGATGCAGAACATGCTAATATGTTGTATGTGTAAGTGTCGGTGATGGTTAAACCACACAGTTGAAAAATTATTTTTCATGTATCGAATTCTGAATCATAGTTTTCTACTGTATTCAAGGCATTTTGTAAATGGATATCCAGTGCTCATCTTTCATTTAAACGAGCACATGTGGAGGAACAGGAAAGCATTCTCCAGAAACCAGAACTTAACCCTACAAATTGCACGCAAAGAGACTGCTCATCTCAGTATTTCACAAACATTGCAAGAAGAAGGCTTGTATCTGTATTATGCACTGTTAGTACATAATCTGCACCCAGAGTACCTAGTCAAGAATTTTGTCACTGTTTCAAATTTACTATGATAGTTTTAAAAAATAATACTGATATTTCAAACAGAGTTTGATGTCGTGTAGTGCATTTTCAGAATAAGACATATTAGTCTATTGTGACATCGATCAGGTCTACCTCAGAATCCCTTCAAAATAAGACACCTTTCCAAAAATCTTTTTTGTTTAGAATAATCTACACTGACCCTTCCGAGTATTGATGCTTCCTCCTGGAACACTCCCTGACCACAGTTTTGAGTAGGCTTTCTCCTGAGTATCACCACACCACACATGCTTATTGCCTAAGTTATATGTTAAGATCAGTTGCACTATAGCCTACCTATGTCTTGAATATTTTTAAAATTTGGTTGAGCCATCTTG
Organism: Gryllus longicercus; assembly: GCA_038098605.1. Classification (NCBI taxonomy): domain Eukaryota; kingdom Metazoa; phylum Arthropoda; class Insecta; order Orthoptera; family Gryllidae; genus Gryllus; species Gryllus longicercus. The sequence goes on from JAZDUA010000026.1 coordinate 5,957,195, forward strand.
GGGGAATTAGCCTATAAACATTTTTTCTTTGATTTTTATTTAAATAGTTTCTTTTTTAAATTATTAAATTATGTTATGTATTAATTATGTTTCTTGACCTTGCTCCGATCGGATATAAAGAAAGGCATTCAAATATGTTCTGACAGACATCAGTGAATTATTTTTTTATTCATGTATAACTTTTATTGTGTATCCATCTGCATAATGTCTTTTCCTTTTCAGATTGGACTTCTCGAGATGAAGATTCTGGCCAAAAAGTGACAGAAGATCATTTAGTGACAGCTGCATCAAATTATGCACGTGGAGAATTGCCTCTTATGCACAGAGTTTTAACTCTTAGTCAGCGTGGTAGCCAGGCTGTTGATTCAATGCATTTTTTGCATCGCAGTCTTCTTCATCCATTAAACTCTCTTCACTCTCTCTACATAAATGTAGTAGATTTTATTGTGAAAAATGGATCTGCATTTCTTTCTGCTTTATTTCCATCAGCACTGTCTCATGTTCAAACTTTATTAATTTTATTAGTCTACTCTTTGTGTGGAACAGAAAGTCTTCTTTTATTTATTCCAATGATAGCATATTGCATTTCATTCATTGTAATGGTAGTGTCTACTTTTCAGATGATACATAGAAAACGAGAATTCCATGATTTTAGAAAATGGTCTTGCCTATTTATTAGTTATAGTGGAGGTAACTTAAACCCAGAAGAAGCTGAGTATCAGTATTGTAGTAAAAATTTACGACCTTATGTTCATTTTTTTGTGGCATTGCTAGTGAATCTTTTAATATATCCTGTCATAGCAGCATATTGGACTCCCCAAACAGAACTTACAGTTATAGCTTTCTTTCTTACACTTTTAACATTGTATGCTTTTATGGACAATAGACAATTCCCAGACTTTTTAGCTCTCTTTTCATTTGCAGTGAATATTCTGGCAAAATATCCATATGAAACTGATGCAGTGGTAACACAAGGTTGGCGATTTTTGGATGTTAGGATTCCTACTTTTGCTTCATATGTAGTAGGGAATGGTGTGGAGTTCTGTTTAAATTTTAGAGCCGTATTTTATTTACTTATTCCAGCCATTTTTGTAAAGATGGCATCTCGAGATAAATGGCGAGGTACTTACAAAACACTTATTCCTCATTGTGTGACTCTGTCATGGTGGCAAGTGGCAGTTATCTGTTCTCAAGGAGCAACTTGGTATGCCTTGATCCGCAGTACATTAGCAATGGTAGGATTGATTTTAATTGTCCCTCTTGCTGGTCTTGGAATGATAATACTTCCTGTTTTTGCCGTTGGAAAATACCTTGCAAATTCTGCAATATTGCTTCGAGTTTTGTCGTCAGTTGCCCTTGCATCTGTTCCGCTTGGAATAGCATTGTATTTAAAAAGGTGGAGACTACAAGGCTATACAAGAGCAACAGTTGAAAGATTTATTGCGAGAACACAGGTTAGGTTTTCATATTTTATATCTTAGTAGCATGTATTCTCAAAACTTTAACTAAAGACTCCTCTTCCTCCTTTTCTTTTTTCTTTTCTTTTTGTGTCTTCTCCAGATTTATCCTTTTTGAAATTAAAAATATTGGCATTTTTTCATTTTTGTAGAACAATGTAATTGTCATCATTTTATCTCCAAATCTATTGATTGTTGAAGACCATACTTAATTTTAAATTACTTAATTTTACTTAATTGAAAATTGATAAAAGCATAAGATGCTTTCATTAACTATATTCATAAAATTGTGTGAATATTATATTGTTTTCATTTCTTTTCAAATTAATTTTCAATTTAATACCCAGGATTTGGTGGTTTAAAACCAACATTAACAAACTTGTCAAAAATTCTGCTATATATATACAGATTTTCAAAGGAGCGTTTTTCCAGAAGGTTACTCAATGGTTCCAATCGTTTCATGCACCTTAAGTGATAATCATGGAGTGGTGCTTTTAATTGATAGTTGATAGCTTTTGATTGAAAGCTGATATCAGTGTCAAGCAAAACAAAGACTGGGATAAATTGTGTTAGTAGTGATACAATGCAAGTAATATCCCAATTTGTATTTTGTGTGTTTGCATAGGATAATTGATAATAAGTCAGAAGACAGCAGATTCAACAACTATACATTCTGATTTAGGTTTCCTCCTTAAATTATGGGAGAAATAAGTTAAAAAACCTAAACCTTAAAATAAGTAAAGAAAATTATTCTCTCACTGAGGAGCAGAGACTATGGAATCTTATTATGATTTTGAAAATATTAGTCAAGACGAAGTACGAGATAATGATGCAATTTGAAAAGTCAAAATAATTTCTGAAGTTGAAAGTTTTGCAAATTAGACAAACTGGCTATTAAAAAAATATAATATCACAGAAGCGATGGGTATTGCTATATACTGTTCTAGGAAGAGTATGTAGTTGTATGTATCTAGTGGTACTATAAGCACAAACTTTTTCGCATTATTTTGAAATTTGCCATTTTCGAAAATTCAGAGGTTAACGAAAATCAGTTCTGCACCATTCTTTTAAGGATTCCCCTTCATCTATTTGTTGTTTTATTTTTAGAAAGTGTATAAATTCCAAGTAAAAATTATGCAAAAACTGCTTGATTTTTTTTAAAAAATCTCATTCTCTTCTTCGATGGAAACATTAAGCCTGTTGACACTCCAGATTGGCTGACAGCATTACAGCTGACCAAGTGTCAATAGGTTTAATGTTTTAATCAAAGTATAAAGAGCATACCTTTTAGAACAGATTTTGTTAAAGGCAAAAATTTCTATCTTACATTTTGTAGTTTAGAAATTTTAACTTTTTGCAATTTTTGAAAATATGAAGAATTCACTGAAAATGGGATTAGCACCATATTTTTTACCGACCTGTGATACATATGAGGAAAAAGTTCAAAGAAAAAACTGGAGCAATTTGTGGCGAAAAACTGTTTAAGAAAATAAAAATTGCCCATATTCATCCCAAATTACGCAAAATTTACACATATTATCGAAAAGTTGTGCCTGTCCTTATTTCAAAATCTATCTTTAAGATTTCATTAAGCAAAAAATCTTTCTCCAGTATTGTAGTTGCAGAAAGACACTGAAAAAAAATTGAACTTTTGCGATTTTTAAAAATCATACTGGGACTGACAGACGTTTAAAAAAAAGTACTTTTCGTTATCAGGGCTTGTATTTTCTTTTAAACCAAACCACAAAACTTAATTGAAATTAGTCCAATTACCTTTTTTCTCTCTTAAAAATACAATTTAAATGTAATATGAACAAAAATTTGAAAAATTGAATATAATAATTTTATTATCATTATTTAGTAAGTTAATTATTAATAGAGTTGGTTATTTATGAGGAATTACTGAATGTAATTATTCATGTGGCATTGCCATACATGGCAGCAATAGGGCACATTGAGCTGTTATTTCAATAATTTCATTTTTGGATGGCGACAGATGGGAGTAGAATGAGATAAGGAGACTATTTACTTAATTTTACAAATGTTATAATGGCTCTATGTTCAATAAAATGGTTCATTGAACTACATTAATGTTGGAAAGAAGATATTCATAAGATGGACATTAAGTTATGATACCACAGTTTCGTATGCGTTCATAAGCCGATATATTAGATATCTTTAGTTCTGGATGTTTAATTTATATGTGAAATCATTGTTGCTTCTGTAAATAGTGCTGCAAATATTTTAACGGATGACATGTGTTCATGCTTGTTTCTTTTGTAGTAGTAAGAATGGGCTACTGTTCCTGACTATCAAAATAATTGCAGATATTCACCGCAGGCGCTTGTTCAAATTTGTTTGGACTTTTTTTTAAGTGATATCTGAAGTGAGGGCAGAAATAGTAATATTATAATATTGTATAACAATTCCCATTACTGCGAGAAAGTATGTGCTGTTTTATTTTGTGTGTGGGTTGTTTTCTTTCTTTTTTCCCCTTCCATTACTCCATTAATTACAGCATTTATTGAATTTGCAGACATAATTTTGCTTAAAATTGTCTTTTGCAGATCATTGTGATGGTTGCAGCTGCTGTTTTTCTGCTTATGCCTCTTGTTACTGAATTGAGTATCCAGGATGATGAAAGTTCAGATCGATTTCCACAGGGAAGTTTGTCATGGGAACAGTACCTTAATTATTGTCACCAACCAGCATGGGAGCGAACCTCAATGGCAACAGTTCAGTTACAATGTGCTCAGCTGGCAGGTACACCCGTCAGTTGGGATGGCTACATTTCACAAGTTAAAATACGAAGCATAAGTAACACTTTACAAACTATTGTCGGCAAATTGCCCAAATTGGCTCGAAATATTTTAACTTGTTATTATGGAGAGCCTTATAATGATAACTGTGATGAAAATTTGACAGAATCACAATTCAGGCAGTGTAAAATGATTAAGGAACTTAAAACCAAACATTCAAGATGTCACCTGGAAGGATGGAACAAGTAAGTATTTTAAAATTGGTTGTATTGTGCAACAATAGAAGAATGGCCTTTGTTTTTCAATTTCATCATTTAAAGTTCAGTAGCACTAAACAATAGTGAAAATTATTTGCTATTTATCATTGATTTTGTCCGTATTTAGAATCCTGGACTAATATGTAGAATTGTAAGCACTTGTTAATGGAAAAAAATGAAAATTGTTATTTTACACTGAAAAATTACAGTTTTTCACTGTTTATTAATTCACTGTTAAAAATTAATTGTGTAAGAATTAATATAAAAAATTGTTTTTAGGTATGAATTTGAAGTCCATGTGAAAATGAAATCTGGAATGTGGGGTACTGCAGCAGAAATCTCACTCATTGCAGACAATTCATTTCGCAACTTCACCCTTGCTCTTAGGCCTGGAGACAGAGTTTGGTTTACAGGCACTCTTTTGAATGAAGGGAAAGGAGACAATTTGCTTGGAGGACAAACACCTCAAATTGATTTGTTAGAAATAGGATGTTTGGGTTGTCATGTTAGTGAGATAGCTATTCACAAAAAGATACCAGTTTCATTTGATGCAATGTCGCTATTGAGTTATGTGTACGTGGGAATAAAATCTGTTTTGAATTTTGTATTCAATCCTTTAGTAATTTTTAAGTGAAGTGCTTTTGGATAATAATCTTGATAAGTTGCCTTTTGAATTTTGTAGTTTCTGTATGATTATACAGAGGAAAAAAATATTTATGTAACATAATAGGGACTATAACACTAAAGCACTTTTTTTTCCCCAAGAACAAGTACTGAATTTGCTTTGTTTATTGTTAGTCAGTGCTAAATGTAAATACATAACATCATAGCTATGTAATGCTGTGTAAATAAGTGTGAAATTTGTAAATAGAACTAGGTATATGTAATTATATAAATAATACCGAAAATATGGTTAATTCATTTATAATTAGCTGAAGTAACCTGGCCTGGCCCCAGAATATATTTACAAAAATCATCTTTAGCCAGTGTTGGTAGCCAAACTTCTCAACTACACTCCGTGAAGTCAGAGAGGTTAAGCAGCACGAGATACCGAGGGTTCCTAAGTAAGATACCCTGGGAACCCTGGATTTTAACAGCACAAACCCCAGTTGCCAATAGGGATAAAAGGCAATGAAATGACAAAAAGATTATGTCAAAGGATAATAAATTACTCCTTATTAAGAAAGTAATAGGAAAAGGAATTAATTCTCTATAAACGGAGAAAACTGTCAGTGTTTTGACAGGAAAGCTCCCTGGTACTGAATGGGAGGGGCTTTCTCGCTCTTACGTGTAAAAAAAAAAATATTTTCTCGTACATTTCGTAGTGTAGTCACAATCTTTTATTATTATTATTATTTGGTGTCAAAATTGGTTGACAAAAATACTATCAAATTTACCTATTTCCCCCGTCTCTCCATTTTCAGTATGATACATGCAATAAAAGCTGGAAAAAAATTAAACATGAAAACTACAATTCTTATTGTATCTCTGCAACAGATTGTCTTAACAGACTGATTTTGTGGGAATCTATGGCATTTTTTATTCTCTTGCATATGAGCATCATGATTATCAATTTGGTTTTGGGGCATTTTTCACTGCCGTATTTGGCTATATCCTTTAGCAACATACCCCCTTTTTTTATTACCAGGGCCTGGCAGTAAGAGTTTTTCTTCCGAAAGTTCACAGTTTTTGCTCTCAGCATTACATAACTTTGTTTTCTTAAGAAGTACCTTCAATGAAATGGATCAAGTTTTTAATGAATCAAATTATTTAGAAACTTTGAATGTTGTAAAATGTTGGGATACTGTGCTGGAAAAACACTTAGAAATGACAACAGTATTTAAAGGCATATCCAGTGATATCCAAATTGATATATTTGGGCCTTTTCATACGAAAACATAATTATGAAGAAAATTTAAACTCGCCATGGAGAAACCATTGGTCGCGAATTTTGTGTTCTCGAGGGCAGTATATTTTCAAAAAAGTACATGACATTAATGGCCTGGTGGCTAAGCTCGGTGGTGAGCGCGATTGCTTTCCATGACCCGACCTCGGGTTCGATTCCCTGCCAGGCAAGATTATGGTGCGAATTTTCCTTGCAATGTCCCAGTATATATTGCTGAGTGACGATTAGAAAATTTACTTCTCAGGTTGAGAATACGGCGTGGGGATGTCTTTGTGCCAACCATACGTACCCCTATTACCCAAGGCCGCAAACCAAAGTTCAACGATGTTTTCGAAATCGTAGGATGTCTAGTCGCAGCTGATTGTTCAGGGTGTATTCATTAAAAAATCCTACGAATAATTTAGGCGCTAGAGGACGGACGGGCGTTTCGAAAAATCATTTTTTCCGGTTCAGGGTGCCTGGAAACATCGATTTTAGTTGAAATTAATTTCGAAATGAATTTTACGCATCGTACGTCCGAAATAGTGTGATATATTCATGTACGTACACGTCGAAGTAAAAATTAACTTCTACAGTTTCATTTGGGAAAAGAAATTCACATGGTGAATTCTATAAATTAGACAAACCCCATTTTCAGATCACAACTCGAACCCTAGAATAGGAGAGCTCGTCGGTCTGATAACACAGGGTTGCAAACAAAAAAAATAAATAAATAATAAAATTTTAAAAAATCGATGCTTCTGATTCTGGTGGGTGGTGTGAATTCATTTTAGTTAATACTTTAGGCCTCATTCACAATGCTAACCTAGGGCCTCTACACACGGGCCAATTTGTCGGACCGACCGTCGGAACAATGAAACAGGACTTCGGCTACACGCTGTCCGACCAACAACCCGATTTTCCAGTAGTGCTCGGAATTTCGAGAAGGCAACATCTATGCAAGACAGTGCAAGCTCAATGATTCCCGTCCTCGAAATTCTGGCAAAAAAAAGAGAGAGAGAGAGATGTTTATGTTCACAATAGTTTACCCATATCATCATTGAGTTAAAATGGACGTGAACACATTCATCTTCAAAGCTTAGTTCGAAAGCTAACCACGTGCAACCGTGTGCTATTACGGCAGCGAAAAATACCATCAGGTTATTAAAATTTTTAACAAAGTTTTTGTACGAATATAACACGAGTTATAATAAAAAATTTAGTCCAAGTGAATACTGAAAGCAATTGCTTTTCTTTATGTTGCTTTCATTCTCGTAATTATTGTCAAAATTTGTTTACATTGCCGATATTGAAAAGAAATTTGCATTTTATGTTTCATTTACTTTTCTGCCAAACTTGATCAAAACAGTTCGCAAACTAGTTCAGTACATAACAGTAATGAAATGACATAACCTCAAACTACCTGAACACAATCCATGTTTGTTTCTTTAACGCTGCTCTCTGATTGGTCGTCGATAGAATTTCGACGTAAACTTAAGGAACCTGGGGGTGTTGACTGAACGCAATTTCGTAAGATTTCCGCGCGTCCTATTGTAAATTGATCTTGCCTCTACCACAGTGGAGCCTCTACACGTGCGCTGGACTGCTGGTGAAAGGTTTCTTCTTCGACGGTTTCTACCCCTTAGAGTTTGCCGTTTTCCATTTCCATAATTCTCGGTCCTCCCATTGATCCTCTTCCAATCCTTTCTCCTCCATTACTTCATGTATATATGTTTTCCAGGTCTACCTCTTCTACGTCTTCTTTCAGGTATCCAATTTAAAAATTGTTTTGGCCATCTCTCATTTCGCATCCTCTGAACATGTCCATACCATTGAAGAGCTTTATTTTCTAGTCTTCTGGTTATGGTTGTTTGAACCCCAGCTCTTTCCCACACCACTTCGTTTCTTATTTTATCCAGTCTTGTTATCTGCAAAGATCTTCTCATAAAGTCGAGCTCTACCGACCGTATTCTGTCTCTACGGCGTTCTGTTAACGGCCACATTTCTGCTCCATATAATATAATACTTTCCACGATACTGTGGAATATGTGTCGTTTTGTGTCTTGCCTTAAAACACTATTCCATATAAGGCCATGCAGAGCTTTGATTGCATTCCTCCTCATTGCGAGTCTAGTAGTTATATCTTCATCAATTTTCCCATCGTCAGTAATTACAGTCCCAAGATATTTAAATTTCGAAACGTTAGCTATCTCGTCATCAGCGACATTAATATTAGAGGCATCTCCTCCTATGCATAAATATTCTGTCTTTTTAAGGTTGATTTTTCGTATTCTTTTCATTTGCTAAGCATATACTCCATATCTTACCGTTCTGCCATAATTACCTGATCATCTGCAAAAAGTAAAGAATGTAAGCACTTGTCATTTATGGGAACTCCCATTTGAGAACATTTCTTGTACCAGGTTTCCAAAGCTTGTTCCATATATATATATATATATATATATATATATATATATATATATATATATATATATTAAGGAGAAGTGGCGGTAAACTACATCCTTGCTTTAATCCTTTGTTAGTTCTAATGCTTCGGGTAATTTTCCTCCCCATTTTACATGGCCAAATTGGCCAAATTTTACATCTTGGAACACTATCATAGGCCTTTTCCAGGTCAATAAATGTCATATATGTATCTATATTGTGCATTCCATTTTTTTCTATTATCTGGCGTAAGCAATGGATGTTATCCAAACATGACCTCCCACTCCTAAAACCACTTTGTTCTTCGCTGAAAGTTATTCCTTTTTGTATTTTTCCCTTTAGAATACTAGCGAATAGCCTAGCTATTGACGGGATGATACTAATTCCTCTGTAATTTTCACAAATAGTTTTGTCACCTTTTTGTGTATGGAACTGATGTATGACATATTCCATTCCTGCGGGATATCACCGCTAACTTCAATTCTGTTAACAAGATTTTGGAGGTATTCAATTATACTAGAGCCTCCGTTTTTAAAAGTTCCATTCTAAGGTTTCCTGGTCCTGGAGCTTTATTGTTTTTGGCTCTCGCCAAAGCCGTCTTTACATCAAGCCGACTAATTTCAGGTTCCCATTCTTGCCAATGTGTGCATTCCAAATCTTGTTGGTATTCGACTCTATTTTCTTGCAATAATGTTTCGTAGTAGTCAATCCATTTTGTAGGAGTTATTATTTGTACTTTGCTTCTGTTTTTCTCATATTTTTAATTGTTTTCCATGCTCCAGTTGATCTGTTATATCCCAATGTACTATCTATATCCCTACATAATCTCTCCTAGTGTTCATTTTTTTTCGATTTTTACTAATTCTTTAACTTCTTTTTTCTTTTCTACATATTCCTTTCGTGTGTCGTCATTCCTGTTTGAAATCCATGTCAAATATATTTTTTTCTTTTCCTTAATCATGCTTTCTAAATTTTCGCTAAATTTCTCTAAAAACTTGCTTTTTTTCTTGCTCCACTCCTAGAACTTCCTTAGCTGCTTCAAAGACAGCCTCTTTTAAATGATTGTACATTTCTTCGGGACTTTTATCTTCTGAGTTTTCTAGCTTATTTTTAATTCTGTTTTGGTAGAGCATCGGTTTCTTTAAGGCTCAATGTCCCGACACTAGTACAATTTGTAGCCACCACGTGGCAGCACCAAAATAAGTAAAATTTACTTTACTGATAACGTCTGAACCAATGATCCGATTTTCGATCTGTAAACGGCATTTGACGCCCTTTTAAAATAGAATTTACGCTACGAAGCCCATTTTCCAAAAATCTAGCAAAAATTCGAATTTGAAATTAGTTCTCGAACTTACGAGAAAAAAATAAAAAATGTGGGCTTATAGCGCGATGGCGACATGCTTCCTGAATCCAATGCCGTGACAATCATGCAAATCGGACGAATAGGAGCGTCGTAAAGTGAAATTTAGGAAAACACCTCGCCCCCCCTTCCCCTTTTGCACCCTTGCGTCACCCACCCGATTGTTGTGAGCCCTCTGTCGGCACGGCCAGGCCAGGCGGCGTGCGACCAGCTTTCGTCTCTTTGCATCTCAATCTATTTTTCCACAGATACCAAACTAGAGATGCTATACTACTATTACAGACCGAGGTAGAAGGTCTGTAATAGTAGTACATAACTATCTTTTTCACATATTTCCGTCTTCTTTCGAATACGATCTTAAAATTGTTTGAGGCATTACTCAAAATATCGATTCCGATTTGAAACTTTTTTTTTTTTAAGGAACTAATTCTCTAAATATCACCATTATTCCATCTCCTCACATCTTATATTAGATATATTTTACTTCTAAGGTCTTCTGTTATTATTCCTCCTTGCTCTAAGATCTTCCGTTGTCAAATACCGGAAAGAATGAGCTGTCGCGAGTTCAGGGGGAGAGGGAGGACCCCACCAACTCGTGCAGGAAGATAAGAGAGTATATTTTATAATAAGTTTATTAACTTACCCGCGTAGTGGACCCTACGTCCTGGGAGCGGGTGGCGTGACGACGGCTGGCTTCGGCAGGTTGACGCGTAATAAGAGGGGCGAGGTGCGAAGTCCTCGCCATTTTATAGCCTCGGAACGCTGGCGTCGGCAAATGACAACTGGTCACTTGCCGACGGCAGCGTGTCGCGAGGGGCGGAATGCCATATCGCGACAGAGCGGAGTATACGCACGAGCTCTTTTAAGCTAGAAACTCGATTTTTGATCTCAAAACGACCTTTACCTGCTTTGAAGGGTTCATCTGGTGAATCTCTAAATAATATACAATATAATAACGAATACATTTATTATTTACAAAAATATACCCCACCTCCAGAAAAATAATCGGCTGGATCCGCTCCTGCTGTGACACCTCTCGGAACTCCGTAAGCGGAAGGGAAAAACACAGACCCTCGTATGTCATCGGAAGCGACCGCAGATCCTGCGCAGATCTGGCGTCTCCCACGGCAACGCTTCAGGAAGAGAGGCGAAACAATGAGGGGGAGACGTGAATTTTCATGACGCGAGCTACAATTACATGCTGCATGTGGTTTCAATGTATCCAAAAATTTCGCGAGAAAGGCAGAAAAACATCAATCCTCAAGAAAACACCTTGAAAATGAAGAGAGTTTTCATTTATTAGGTCGTCAGAGAATTGAACTATATGAAAGGAGCCAAGTTTCAAGCTATTATACACAATGAGCAACTAGTGAAACAAAATAGTTTCGTAGTCGAGAGACATAGATGCTTACAGATGATTATGTATTTTTAGGAAAACAGGAACTTGCTTTTAGGGGACATGCGGTAGATGAAACTTCTGACAATAAAGGAAATTATCTTAAATTGTTGGGACTTTCATCTAAACACGAACAATATTTGTGACCATCTGCAGAGCTCTTCCAGTTTCAAAGGTACCTCAAGTACTATTCAAAATGAACTGATTGAATCGTTCACAGAAGTAATGAATGAGCGTATTAAGGAAGTATTGTGTTCTTGTGCGTTGGATGATGTCCAAGCAGTCGAATCTCTTGATATTTTTCTTGTAAATCGAAAATTATTATTGTTAGATTGTGTACAGAAGAACGTCCCAAGAAAAATATTTATTGGTTTTTATGTTTTTATAGTGACAAAACTGCCTCTGAACTATCAAAAGTTAAAAGTTTAATTTAAAAACCTACCCTATCTTGCAAGACCTTCCCAATTTTGGCCGCTCGGCAATGACGCAAGAGCGCATGGTGGAAGAGGTGCGTACACGGAGATGCTTCCTGGTGGCCCCTTGACAACTAACTACGGCGAGATACGACAGATAATGTTACTGGAAGATTATTCCCAAGCGCAAAGCGCTCAACGCCCCCCCCCTCCCCAAGGGGCTGGGAGACGCGTTGCGTCAATGTAGACCTAACACATTTAAACTTAGTGGTGCTACAGAATGGCACAGACGTTCTCGTACTACTCAGTTTTCTAATTTCTTCGGCCTGGGCTAGCTTCACGGTCTTGCTCCATTATCTTGCCAGCGGCCCTCTATCGCCGCCCAAAATACATTTTTTGATGTTTTCTCAATTTTTCTTTTTCCTAATGAAATATTCGAAATAGTGTTACTTTTAGAATATTATAGAAGAGTAAAGCCTCGTCCTGTATAAAAATTTTCATTGAAAAATGTAGAAAAAAAATAAGAAAAAATCGTTTAAATTCAAGTTTCAATGCTAAATTTAAAGCTCTTTTTCACAAGAATCTTTTCAAGAGTTTTTGAAAAACTTCATTGAAAGTCATTTGAAACACTTCCACTCACAAAAGCCGTAATGTTTTCAAATAGCTGGAAATGTGCGTATTAACGGCATGAGAGATATTTAAAAAAAATACATTTGTGTATTAAAAACAACAAAAGAATACAGCAAAATGAATTTTATGTCATCAGTGTCATTTTATGTCAAACAGTGCAATTCGCACTATCCGTATGAAAAGTTTGAAGATAAAATTTGGGGCCGTTTTTTAGAAAAGGGCATTTGAGCGTTTCTGAAAATGTAAAATTTTGAGCTCGTTTTCACACAAAACTTTTGAGATCTCGAGTCATTGTATTTAACATTATTTAAGCACAAGTACTCTTAAAATCAATAATGTGAAGAAATTACTGCTAATGTAAATATTAAGGACGAGAGGATAATAAAAAATACATTTTCGTATTTTTTGAAAACAAAAGAATAGAGCAAAATGGTGTTCATGTCAACAAATAGAGTACATTTAGTGCTATACCGACCAAAATGTTTAAAGAAAGAATTCGGAGCCTTTTTGAGTAAATCGCGTTTTTGTCATTTCTTAAAATTGCACGCAATATTGCGTGAAAATTATTAAAAGTTTTAAAAAGATGAACATGACTTTAATGATGGAACTAATTATGAACAACAAATTTCATTTAAAGTAAAAATATCTCTATCTACAATTTTGCAGTTGTAGGATGATGCCGCAAAAAATGCAAACTTTTGAGATGTTCGTCAATTCAGAGTTAACCCTGAAAATCGGACTCATACCTCATTTATATGTGTATTTTACTCTATTCTTATAAGAAATTTAAAGAAAAATTTGAAGCTGTTATTGAAAAAAAAATAATGAAAATACCCGTGGGGTTTCGTGTAAAGAACCCCCAAATTTTAACGATATATATACATATATATATATATATATATATATATATATATATATATATATATATATATATATCGCAGCTAGTTTTGTACAATAGACTTTGTCAGAGGCAAACATCTCTATGTTCAATTTTGTAGTTTTAATTTTTACTTTCTCGCTCTTACGAAGCAAGAGAAAGTATTGTAATCGTGCGCCGGAAAACGGCGAATTTTAGACACAAAATCTCAAATAGCCGGTCCGGGTAACGAAAAAGTGAATAATTCAGTTGCCAAATTTAGAAAAAAATCCCCTAACACGTGGTGTAGCCAGAATCCATGTTTTGTGCGTCCTTCATACCAGAAAAAATGATTGACAGCAAAACGTGGCTGTGCACAACGCTAGCGCGTAAACCGTTTCGCCGATTTTCTATAAAATTGTTATTGCGTTTTAGATGTCGCGGTCCCTGGAATTTGAAACCGATATTTTAATTTTGGGGGTACTTTATATGAAGCCCCTGGGACATTTTCAAAATATAAAAAAATGCTCCAATGTTTTTTTATTTAATTTTGTTCTTGAATAGTTCAAAGGACGTTTAAGAGAATGTCGCAGGTCTTTTTTTCGTTGACAGACCCGATTTTTCGAAAATTATAAAAAAATTAAACGTTAAAAAATTTAATTAGAGATATTTGGCTCAGACAAAGTCTGTTGGACACAATTCGCTCTTTAAAAAATGTCACGTACAGTTTTTTGAAAAACGGGTAGTTTTGCGAAATTTTGGCTTGAAATGTACGATTTTTTTCAAAAACAGCTCTATTTTTTTCTTTACTAGAAGCGCGGCATGCTACTACACGCACACGCCGAGAGTCCACCTGGCCCCACGTGAGTACCAACCGGCTGCATGCACCAGAATAAGGGCCATCAACGCTCCCCCCCTTCCTCATCAGGAGAGCGCCAGCAGTATCCAGTATAAAGAACACCTCATTAAATGAACTGTGATTTCTCCCCGAATTAGGAGACGAACATTTAGATAGCAGATGATTACCACGAATATGCGGTTTGTGAGAAAAGACTTAACCAATTCGGATACGTCTTGTGGAAGGCAGCGCCGAAGTTTTATAATGAGTATACTCTGTGGCACTTCTCCTAAGGCTTGCACCATGTCGAGTTATATGACAGGTACATCCTGTGTAACAGATCAGCGGAAATTATACCCAGTGATTTTATTTGGTGCTTGCAACAACTCTGAAATATTTTATGTCCCGTTTTAAAAACATGTGTATTTGCTTCGTTTACGCGCAGGATCTAAATCGACTTCTATGCATAGAAGGTAAAGTTAATTCTACAAGACAATGGTAAGACCAATTTTGACTTATGTAGCTGAAACCTGAGCTTACACGAAGAAAACAAAACAACTATACCGATCAGTAGAAATGAACACACTGATATGCTAAGATATTAGGATGTACGAAAACAGTGATATTACCAAATTTGTGAAAATAAGGGAAAAAGAAGGGAATAACCCTATCACACGAATGAGCGGTGACAGACTGGTAAAGATAGCAGGGATATGATACCATCAGAAAGGAGAAACCCTGGAAGGGCGCAGAAAAGGAGAGAAGATCTGCAGTCAACATCTAGTGAATCCTCGGCATGAAGCGTGAAGAAAAACACGTGTACAACCTACATAAAAGAAGAAGATCTAAATTACACAGACGTAGAAAAAACAGTGCAAAAATGTTAATGTCTTCGCCTCCATGAACCAGAGCAAGAACGCAATGGATTCTCGTTTTGCCAAAAAATTCTAATGCTAAACAGTTCCACAAATATCAATAATTTTTTTGTGAAAACACCTCAAGTATTTTAAACGGTTCTAAAAGAATATTGTGAGTGTTCCTCTCTGTATAGCAATGTGAAGACACTTTTTAAAAAAATGCCAATAATCAAGGCTATGCATTCCCACATTCAGTTCACACAAAATGCGGGAAACTAGGCAAACGCTTCGTGGGTCATCAACATTTGCATCAATATCACTAGCTCGTTTTATAAGGATCTAGGGCTCTATTGCGTTTACTGCGCATTGTTTTTTGAGAGTGAACACGGAGTCTATCAAACTAACACGGGTGTGAAAATGTTGATAAAAACACCATTGCAGTCTTTTGCTAAGCTAACTGGGCACAATGGTTATCTTGCACACCAAAATAATAACAAATATCATTGAGACACAGTGGAAGCTGGAAAGGGTTTCCTTCGTTGTTATTCGAAGAGTAACGATGTAGTAAATTTGGTTTGCACACAACGCAAAATGCAGGCTGAAGAAAACAGATGTAAATTTCATATCATTATCGAAACAGTAATTTTGTGTGGTCGCCAGAACATTCATCTCGGAGGTCAAAGGGATGATGGCAATGTTGATACAGTTACTTTTAATGATGGAAATTTTAGAAGTCTTCGCTTCCGAGAGATGAGAGTTGGGGATAAAAAACTACATGAGCGTTTACAAAAAACAGCGTCCAACGATACATACACCAGTAAGGCAATACAAAATGAAATTATCAACAATTGCATGAAAGAAATTCAAGAACAAATAGTATAAAGAGTGGAAGACGTAATATAATTTTTTATGAAACTACTGACTTGCCACGCATTGATCTTATCCGTTCGTTACTTATTTCATGGACAAATCAGAGAAGACTTTCTGTGTTTTGTGGATGCCTATGAATCGATTCGCCGTGAAGATATTGTAAAAGAAAACTGAGAAGAACGACTTACTGGTGTAACTCTTGCTTTTGTGGTTGAGGATATTTTGAATTCTTTCTCTCTCGATATTACAAAATGTGTTGGCATGGGAAAGGATAATTGTGCTGTGACATCCGTAAATCCTAATAATATTGGAGCCGTGACTTCCATGTTCCATCTCAGCATTGGACAACATGTTCTACAGTGTAAAGGAATTTTCAAATTACATTTCCCTTAAAAAATATAAATAAATAAGAATTTCTTATCCCATTAGACTTTCTGTTTCATGTGAACTGTTGCAAACTGAAGCAAAGAAAAAAGAACTGCATATCACATCCTGTGAAATAGAAGGAGAATAGAAGAAGAAAAAAACTGGTCAAAACTTGCCTCCTCACCATTTCAAGTTATAAATATAGAATGGACTACTATTGTTAAATTTGATGTAGTTGCAAACATAATTGATATATCATATATCAATAATTACATTATCATTATTAATGTAATTATTATTAATATAATTATTATAAGTAGTAGCATTAAAATAACATATTGAAATGTCAATTATTAGCAGATAATTTATCTACTGTATAATATCTTAATCTAACTGTAACAAGTATTGTATTTCTAGGCCAATGACCCCATCTCGATCAGGTTTTGTTCAGTTTCCCTGGTCCTTTGAGCAAATGCTGAGATGGCCCCTTGTTTGCTCCTGAACAGTAATATAACTTCGCTCTCTCCACCCAAGGCATCATATTGACTCGTCATACACGATTGTAATTGTATATGTGACTCAATAAATATTATTATTATTATTATTATTATTATTATTATTATCATCATCATCCTTCTTAATTAAAATGAAAAATGCAAGAAGATGCCCTTGTTTCAGCCATTCCTTAACCAACAGCCTTGGCAAAACGTACCGAGTTCTACTTTGCACAAGAGCTGTGGAAACAATGGGGAGCTAAAATCAATTTTGCAAAGTCTGTCAAAAGAACGCGAGTGTTTCAAAAAGTTCTTGGAACACCTTTTACTGGTCCCTGTGAATGTCTCTAGATGGTCGGAAAGAAAAAAATAGTGTTTTACAGTTTCGAACCAAATTACCACAAGTGATAAATGCACGAAATGGAATCTTAATGGGTAGATAAGAAAACTTCGTCATATGCATTTTGCCTCAAAGCTGCTCTTGAAAATAGTGAGTTTGTGGTATCAGCTGTTGTATTGTGTGTTCTGGGTTCAACACAACAACTTACACTGCGATTTATGCAACTCTGCTCCTGGCACGCATCAGCTGTCTCATCCAATCGAGAGCTTGAACGTCGCCATAGTGAGCCCAGAGAATGAGTAGCCCTAATAAAAACTTTATTAATATATTAAAAGTAAATACTCGAATTGAGATGTTATACAACAAACTCTAGTATGAGCTACCAGAGAACATGAACCCGCTCTGTTAAATCTAAGCCAATTAACTGTTAAATGTTTTACGGGCAATGTGTTAAGTGTAAACTCGGTAATTAACGTATATGTCATTTAATTTCATCATTATTTTTCATAGGTTGTATTTAGCTACTTATATTTACAATAAGTTCGCGTTTGTTACGTTCCTTTATTTGGCAAAAGCATTAAATATTTGTTATAATTATGTAATTATTCAAAAAATAATATTTTATTTTGTATGTACATTGTTTTTAGTGTATTTTTTAGTTTTTAATGTGTCAATATATATATATATATATATATATATATATATATATAGTGGCGTCACCAATTAATTAAGTATAATTTTATTGTGGCATCGCCAATAACCAAATAATTTCTACATCTAATGACAGCTCCCGCCGCGGCAGAAGTGGGTCGAGGGACACTGCCCGTGCCGCGGAGGCCCTTTCGCTACGCTGCTGAGCGGAGACGCGCCGCATTCAGGCCCTTTTTTCAGAGGCGACTGGTTTATTGCACTCATAAAATGGAAGGCCGGAGCCCGGTCGGACAATACGCACACTCGCGCCCCCTCTTTTGGCACCACCCTGGGAAGGAAGGCGGAGCCCCCCGGAGGGGTTGGCCGGGTGTCAATTAAGACGACGACGCATTTACAACACGTCGTGAACAAAACCCTCCTCGGCCATCAACCGATCCCCTTCCAAACAATGCCCGCCCCCACACCCGTCTTGGCACGCTCCTGGACTAGGCACCCGAATTCCCGCAGGGGCTGTTTACAAACTAAATACAGTAGGCTGTCGATTAGCCCATGCCGACCGTCGAGGGCCCGTGAAAATGCGCTCCTACTCGAACACGTGTCCAGACAGCTGCCAAAAGTTTCTGGAACCGTTGACAAAGGGAAGCGAGCGAGAGAGAGAAGACGGTGTCAGACAGAGAACAATCTACGGAAAAATACGGGAAAATTGCCACATGATTGGTTAATCAGAATTCTGCGACGCAGCCACCCTCAGCCAATGGGAATTTCGCCATGAGGGAAGGGAGAAATTCAGAGCTAGGAACATTTTGGGAAGGGGAAAGGAAGTTCTTTTAAAAACGAGATGCAGAGAGAAAACTTATTCTTGTGATCGGAGCGCGACGGGGGAGGAACACTCCCAGATGTAATACTTTTGAGAGATAATTTTTGAGTTACTTCATGATACTTCTGAGATACTTCGAGACACTTCCAAGATACTTCTTGGTTGCTAAATTTGCTTGATTACTCAGTTACTTACGATCGGGACGCGAGTTTGGGAAAGACTTTCCCAGAGTCGAATTAGTTAGGACGCGACTAGTGGACTTGTCGCGGAGGAAACTCGGGCGGGAGACTACCGGATCCCGCGCCGTTTCCGCATCGGCCCGCCAGCCTTTGCCGCCTCCCGCGTCGGGCCGATTGACAGCCCACCGCGTTACGTCAACGCCCGTGGCCACTCGCCCCACTGAGCCTGCTCGAGCCGGCGACCTGGGATTGCCGCTACCTGCCGAGAGGGGGACGCGCCGCAGAAGGTCAGCGACCCGGGTCTGCCGCCGCCTCTGCTTCGAGGCTGCCGCTCGGTCCGCCCGCGGAGACAACGCAGCCACTGGTGAAAAACTACGAGACGAAGCCGTCTCGCAGAACAATCGTAACGGCGAGAAATTGCAAGTGGCCGCGCTCAGGCCCTGCAGACCTTAAATGATGAATAGCACGTTTCATCAAAGAGTAAGCCTAATATGTTAGCCTTAAGGGAATTAACAACTAGTAATTAAGATAACCAGCTCACAGAGTAGATTTAGTAAAAAACTTGCGTCGCCCTTTGCGACATGTAACTTCCCTAGCAGCTCTTGGTGCCAGAAATAAACTGTTATTTGTTTTAAATGACTCTGTGCTATAATCAATGACCTCCCAACACTTCCATCCAGTCATATTTCAGGAGCTGAACCTGGCGCCCTCCCCCGCTCACATTAGGTTTGTTTACAATATATATATATATATATATATATATATATATATATATATATATATATATATATATATATATATATATTCTAACACCCCCTTTACCCCCACACAAACTGTATACCTTCTGCACACACAGCCGCGGGTACGAGAAAGGTCTGAACCCTCGACACAATAAAAGACACACAAATCACACATAAACGAGCATATAATTCACTCAAAATTCTGTGGCGTTGGTTGATAACAGAGAAAACAAATCAAAAAACCAAAATCACACTTTCAAAAATATTCAAATAAACACAAAAGAAATCTTTTCAGCCTATTTAATGAATAATCTCTTAATTTTCTTCAGAACTATTTTCTGAAACAATTTCTTTAGCCAGTACTGGCAATTCCCTTTGAAAATTCAATACGCCTAAATTTAAATTACACTAGTTACAATTGCACGTGAAATTAAACCTAATTTACAATCTCTTGCCTTTCTTTAAAAATATAACATACAATGAATATTATGTGGGCAAGTGCACTACTCTCAATTTTATCTGCTAATAACAGAATAATGACTGATCCAATATAATGGTTAAAGGCAAGTAATTACGCATCCAAATCTCCCACTGCAAAGCTGCAAATTATTAACACCCGTGTCCTCAATTTTCTAATACTTCTGGAATTAGTCTTTTCCCTGCCGACGTGAACTTGACCTAATTTCGTAGTTCTACAGGTTACCTCGAAACTGTCCACTTTTCAACCTTGAAGTCGCGTGCTGGGTTCCGCACCGCGTTGCTCGATTCCAACCTCGCGTCGCCTGCGCTGTCCTCTTGCGTCTTTTTTCAGTCGTCGTCTTCTCCCCGGCGTCTTCTACCCGGTAGATTCGCGTCTTCTTCCGTTTCCACTAATCGTCCTCTTCCCCTTTCGGCTACTACCAGCGCCCTCAATTACGCCCACGTTGTAGAAAATAGTCCCTTGCACTACCCTGAATGTTGGTGCAAGTGCCTCGCTCGTTCCTAACTTTTACTCTGTTAATCAAGAACTTTCAGAGCTTTCCTAACAACGGGCAACTTTTCACTTCCCGTACTCGTTAATAAAAGAATACTTTACTATTTCTCACTACTGCGCGGACGACTAACTAGACGTCTTTGCAACGCCGGAAACTCCTATCTAAAAAGTCGTTGCGGCGGCGAATACTATCTAACCTGACGAGCGTTGACGAAAATCTGCTTACTTGCCGAGCGGTGATTACCAGGAGAGCTGCTTCTTCGGCGAACGCTGATAGGAAAAAGAGGGCTTCCGCTTGTGCGCTCGCCTATTTATTGGCGTTGCCTGGGGAAATTCACCGTAGCGGGGGGGATGATTTCTCCTCCTTCAACCCTCCACCAGTAGAACGCTGCTTGATAGTTCGTGGTGACTAGTACGAGCAACGGACACCAGGCTGCGCGTTTTGCTACTCTAGTTTTTGGCTGCTCTTCTCGCTGCCTGTGAGCGTTCATGCCGATGAAACGGTGGTGTTATGGGGTTGTATAATCCCATATCGCCACATTGCCCCCTCCTTCTCTTCTTAAGATTTTTTTCGGCGTCGAAATAAAATCTTAAGTTGCTTCTGCCGCTTTCCTTACTTCTGCTGCTTTCCCTACTACTTCCGCTTTTCTTACTTCTGCCGTTTTCCTTACTTCGTCTACCGCTTTCCTTGCTTCTACCGCTTTCCTTGCTTCTGCCACTTTCCCTACTTCTGCTGCCGCTTTCCTTACTTCTTCTACCGCTTTCCTTACTTCTACAAGAATTGGGTTGATGTACACCGTAATCGTTTTCCTACTAACTCCCTCTTGGATCATCTCGTTTATTAGTTTTCTTACTTCGTCACGGTAGGCCACGGGGATAGGATAATTCTTCGCTTTAAATGGTCGCGAATCCGTTAGCTCGATTCGAAACTCATACCCTTTTACCGGTTCGTTGTGATTTTTAAAAACATCCTTGACGCTTATCAACATTTTGAACAACGCATTCTTCTGATCAACCCTCAATTTATCTTGCTCCATTATTTTCTTCCTTATTTCTTCCTTTATTTCATTCTCCTCCATTTCTACGCTACACATTTCGATTTCTGCCAATTCTTCTGATTCGTCTCCCTCATCTACATGTGCATTTCGCGCCTCTTCACTTTCATTTTCCTCCCAAACATTTTCTCCGTTGATCAAAACTTGCTTTTCTCCTATGTCGATAACAGCGCCATGTTCCGCCAAAAAATCCACTCCGATAATTAATGGGTAAATTAATTTCTTCACCACCAAACAAATTATATCGAACATTTTTCCTCTAATTGTCACTTCCACCATTACTTGTTTCCTCACTGGATGAGATTTCCGCCCCCATGCATCTACCATTCGAGTGTTATTGGTTGGTAATTCCAAGACGTTTATTTTCTTGCTTACTAGTTCTTCATATAACTCTTCCGATATCACAGATTTAATTGATCCGGTGTCTACCAATGCCTTACTATGCACACCAGCGCAACTAATTTCAATTACGGGACATTTCTCCCCTTTTCTCGGTTTCCAATTCTCCCATAAATTTTCTCCATTATTCGTAATTCGGTTTGCAGTTACAGGGATCGCGTGTTTGTCGTAATATTTGTTCGATATGGGACCCCTCTTCAACTCGAACTTGGCGTGTTTCCCGGTCCCGTTCGATGTCTCGTACCGATTTCATTTCGCGGACTCCGTGACCTCGCCCGCTGCAAGCTGTTCACGTTTCTGCTCGTACCTGCTCGCTCGTCGTCGTGACCTTGGCCGCGCACCTCCCCGCCTGCTGACTCGCCATTTCTCTGCGCTCCGTCCGGCCTATGCTGTCTGAATCCACTTTGATTTTTGCTCCCTCCTTTCTTCGACGATGGAACTGCCGTATCTTGAATTACTTGCATAGCGTTGATATTTGATTTTGTCGCCTTCGGTGTTTGGTTCATATTTTCAAACGCCAAATCATAATTGCCTAACAAAATTTGAAATTTTTCCACATCCTTTACATCAACGCTGCGTAACAAATTCTGGATGCTTAGCGGGAAATGTCTCGTGAGAATGCAAATTATTTCTTCATCCGACACGGGAGGAGAGCACATTTTCAAAGCTGCAATTTTTCGTGCCGCGTAGTCTCGCATGGTTCCGCTAGAAGTACGGTAATACCCGCTCATTAACGAAATTCTAAAATTCATCTGCTGTTCCTTTCCCCAGTAACGGTCTAGGAACCTAATTATGAATTCGTCAAATGAATTTGGCAATGGGCATAACGTTTCTAACCACGCTTTTCCATTGCCTTCTAGTGCTTGATGCAATAATAATGTCTTGTGTGCTTCGCGGACATTCGAAAGCACGAAAAAGCTCTGTAATGATTTAATGAAAGCATTCGGATTCTCGTTTGGATGGCCTGAGAATCTAAGCGATGCTGGTACATTAATATTGCCTCCTCGGCATGCTCCCCCTCCTACTTTACTTTCCGCTATTTCTCGCAATTCCTGAATCTTACGTTCTTGCTCTTCTAATTTTTGTATTACTTGCGCTTCGACTTGTTTCGTATCTGCACTAATTTCGGTAACCTTGCCGCGAACTTCTTGTACTTCCTTTTGCATTTGCCCGAAACGTGCCCTATTTTCTTCGTCTTTCTTTTCGATTTCCGTAGATATCGAATCAATTCTCGCTCCAACTTCTGTATGCTTTTCCTCAATTAACTGAGTGCATGTTGCTACTTGCACCGCGATCTCTCCCCGAAGCTCGTCGCATTTAACAACTACTTCTGACATCATAGATTGTTGAAAATGCTCGAATTTTTCATTAAATACCTTGGTCTGATCGTCAATTTTCTCGGCTAATTTTTGTACTTGCTCCTCTGATTTCCGCGATTGTTCTTTAATTTCTACTGCTAATTTTTGCACTTGCTCCTCAGTTTTCTCGGATAATTTTTGCGCTATTTCTTTAGTTTCCTCTGATAATTTTCGCCCTTGTTCCTCCGATTTTCGCGACTGTTCTTGAATTTCTGTTGCTAATTTTTGCCCCTGATTTTCTATTTTCTCGAATAATTTTTGCATTCGCTCGTCAGTTTTTCGCCCTTGATTTTCTACTTGTTGTGCGATGTTTCGCGCAAAATTCCCTAACAACGCCTGCATTAATGTCCTCATCGTATCTTCTTCCGTGCGCTGCGATGGTTGTTCTGGCGTAGTCTCTGCTGATTCGGTGCGATCCGCGGTCGGCTCACGTACTTCCTCTGCCTCGTGCAACCCTAAATTTTCCATCCTACGAAGTACCTCGTCCCCCGCGTCGCCCTCACTGTCCTCGTCACTTCTGATCTGCCTCGGTTCCCTATATTCCTGACTACCTGCCATGTTAATGCTTTGCGTTTGCCTTTTACCTTTTCAATACCAAATGCACTTCCCTTCCAAAATCACAATACAATACACTATACAACACTTCACTGTACACAGAAAAACACTTGCTGGAAGAAAAAAAAACACAGTACACAGCCTAATATATGCCACAAAATGCTCGTTTATCGTGTCTAGGGTTCACCTTTGCTTGCTCGATTTCAATCGATCGCTGCCCCACGTAATGGGCGCCAAAATATCTAACCGCCTTTCCTACCACACGAACTTGTACCTTCTGCACACACAGCCGCATGCACTGTAAGCGGGTTGTTAAGATATTATGCTCGTGAAGCGAGCTTAGAATCT
Source organism: Gryllus longicercus (assembly GCA_038098605.1). Taxonomy (NCBI): domain Eukaryota; kingdom Metazoa; phylum Arthropoda; class Insecta; order Orthoptera; family Gryllidae; genus Gryllus; species Gryllus longicercus. The sequence goes on from JAZDUA010000026.1 coordinate 5,981,496, forward strand.
CAGGAAGTAGGATCTTTGGGGTACGAGAAAGGTCTGAACCCTTGACACAATAAAAGTCACACAAATCACACATAAACGAGCATATAATTCACCCAAAATTCTGGCATGAGTTGATGACAACGAAAAACAAATCAAAAATAGAATTACACTTTCAAAATGATCAAATAAATACAAATAAGCAACCTTTACAGCCTATTCAATAAATGAACACTTAATTTTGTTCAGAACCAATTTTCTGAAGCAATTTCTCTAACCAGTATTGGGAATTCCCTTTGAAAATTCAATACGCCTAAATTTAAGTTATTCTAGTTACAATTGCATGTGAAATTAAACTTAATTTACAATCTCTTGCCTTTCTTTAAAAATATAACATACAATGAATAATATGTGGGCAAGTGCACTACTCTCAATTTATCTTTTAATTATAACTGCTAATAGCAGAATAATGACTGCTCCAATATAATGGTTTAAGGCAAGCAATTACGCATCCAAATCTCCCACTGCAAAGCTGCAAATTATTACCACCCGTGTCCTCAATTTTCTAATACTTCTGGAACTATTCTTTCCCTGCCGACGTGAACTTGACCTAATTTCACAGTTCTACAGGTTACCTCAAACTGTCCACTTTTCAACCTTGAAGTCGCGTGCTGGGTTCCGCACCGCGTTGCTTGATTCCAACCTCGCGTCGCCTGCGCTGTCCTCTTGCGTCTTTTTTCAGTCGTCGTCTTCTCCCCGGCGTCTTCTACCCGGTAGATTCGCGTCTTCTTCCGTTTCCACTAATCGTCCTCTTCCCCTTTCGGCTACTACCAGCGCCCTCAATTACGCCCACGTTGTAGAAAATAGTCCCTTGCACTACCCTGAATGTTGGTGCAAGTGCCTCGCTCGTTCCTAACTTTTACTCTGTTAATCAAGAACTTTCAGAGCTTTCCTAACAACGGGCAACTTTTCACTTCCCGTACTCGTTAATAAAAGAATACTTTACTATTTCTCACTACTGCGCGGACGACTAACTAGACGTCTTTGCAACGCCGGAAACTCCTATCTAAAAAGTCGTTGCGGCGGCGAATACTATCTAACCTGACGAGCGTTGACGAAAATCTGCTTACTTGCCGAGCGGTGATTACCAGGAGAGCTGCTTCTTCGGCGAACGCTGATAGGAAAAAGAGGGCTTCCGCTTGTGCGCTCGCCTATTTATTGGCGTTGCCTGGGGAAATTCACCGTAGCGGGGGGGATGATTTCTCCTCCTTCAACCCTCCACCAGTAGAACGCTGCTTGATAGTTCGTGGTGACTAGTACGAGCAACGGACACCAGGCTGCGCGTTTTGCTACTCTAGTTTTTGGCTGCTCTTCTCGCTGCCTGTGAGCGTTCATGCCGATGAAACGGTGGTGTTATGGGGTTGTATAATCCCATATCGCCACAATATATATATATATATATATATATATATATATATATATATATATGCGCATACACTAAAAATAATAAACAATATAACAAATATGTTTATTACTTAAGAAAAATCTACTCCCCCCCAAATAAGCGACTGGATTCGCCCCTGCGAAGCTGTTTCCAATAACGCGAGAAAGTATGCTCTGTTGTTGCTCCACTAGTTTTATGTTTTTTTTTTTTGCAATTTTTGAAAATTCGGGAATTTTAAAGTAAATGAGACCTGTGCCTTTCTCTTAAACGTCCTCCGCACTATTCAACAACAAAATTTAATTTAAAAAATTGGAGCCATTTTTTAATACATTTTGAAAATGTCCGAGGCGCTTCATTGTAAAGAATCCCCCAAAATTAAATCAGTTTTAAATTCCAGGGGCCGCGTCATCAGCCAGAACGATTGGGGGATATCAATTTTGGAGAAAATCGGCTTACCGGTTTATGCGTTAGCTCTCTGCACAGACGGATGGACAGACACGAATTTAATAAAAATTGTTGAAAATTTCCTAAGAAAACCACATCGTCATTAGTTAGCGCACAAATTTGTGAGAATAAAATGTTTTAATGCACGTAAATTTCATAAATTCTTTCAAAAATATAAATTTGTTTGATTAAAAGAAAAATAAGTCGCTGATGCGTAGTCAACACTTCAACAAAACTATTCGGACAGTCGTTGGGGCAACGTGGGGATCTTTTGATCTCAGAGAAGAATGTTGAAACCTTCAACCCTTGCTGCACATTCAACGTCACCTGTCAGTCGGTGGGCCAGATTCGCGGGAACCTAAAAAGTTAAGCGAAATGAGTGGCAGATAAAAGAACACCACTTTTGATCAGCGTCAGCTGGTTATTTGCCATCACGCAAAGCGAAAATCATGCCGATAAATTGCAAAAATACTATTAATGAAGAAAATCACCGTGAGTAATAAAATCTCACGGTAGCTTATTAACGAAGGCAGAATTGAACTGCAACTCGGACGGTCGAAGACATTTTCACATAGTGAGAAAAGAAGGATCCTCGTATTGGTGCAACAAAAATGTTAAACAGTGCACAGTTGAAAATTGGCATTTGCAAGAAAATAAATCGTGAAACCATTCGAAGGGTGCCAAGGAGGTCCAATTTCTATAGCCGCATTGTCAAATGAAAGCCATTCATAAAACCGAAGCAATAGGCAGGAGTTTGCGAAAAAAAAAAAAAAAAAAAAAAACCCCTCAGAAAAAGGCTAGTGAAATTGAGGACTCTTCGCTGACGGATTGAAATTTAACATCTGTGGTTCCGATAGAAGGTTTCGGTTGTGGGGGAGACCAAACGAAGAAAACATGCAAGCAAACATGAAGCAAGGAGGAAAAGTAATGGTGTGGGGCTGCATGTCAGCCAAACTTGCCGGTGAACTTCGGTAGGTATTTTTAGAGCAAACGATGAATAGGTTCAACCCCGATTTAAGATGTATCATACACCGTGGCTCATCTATGGATGAATATTGTTTATCTATGGTTCAACAATCTTGACATTCTTGAACAAAATTTAAAACAAAGTGCTGAAAATCTCAATATTCTTAATAGATTTTATTTTTAGGAAGAAAATGATCACAGGTTGCTCAAATTAGGCTACTGTACAACTGTGCGTGCAACGCCCCCCCAAGAGATTTGGAGACGCATTGTCAAAGTTGACGCAACAAATTAAAAAACTGCCGAAATGTACTTGTCCACCCCCCAGTCACCAGACCTCAATGTTGCAAAACATTTTTGGGAAAAATTGGAAAAGGAGATAGAAAATACCTGATTCATTAAAAACAAGAATTAAAGCACATAATGCAGCAAAAATGAAGAAATCTCTCCTTCTTGTACACAGTATACCAAATAGACTAAGGGAAATGTGATGCAGTGAAAGGGGATGTCTATTAAAGATATTGAACTCTCTTAGTGTTACTTTTAACAACTTTTTCTGTTTAAACATTATTTACTGTGCATGTTTGTTTATATTTCCATTCGAGTGTCCGAATAGTTTTGTGACATAGATAACTTTTTAGCATAAGAAATTCAAATTTAAAAATACTTTTAATATTCCTAATCCACGATTATCCTGCTAAATTTCCAGTGTTTGAATAGTGTTGAGATCCTGTAAGAAAATAAATATAACCAAATATTGAAAGAAATGAAGGTACTGTACATTCTTTACATCCAAGCATTGGACCAAGAATATCATTGGATGATTGATGTTTTCTTTCTTTCCATTTCAGAGATGCAGCATTTTTGACCAATTAAACTTGAGTAATTTGGGTTGCCAAGGAAAATAAAATATTTAGTACGCAGTTAATGTCCCGTTTTCATTTCAATCTAATCCAATAAAAGGATGACAGAAACATTTCACTTTAAATCAACAGCCAACAACCATAACACAGCTCTGCAAAGTTTACTCATAAACTTAAATAAATGAATACATTAATTAATAAAACATAAGCAAGACAAATGCTCCTTTGTCATGTATCTGCGCATTTAAAATAGTCACAAAAGTGAAATATTCAATTGTAGCCACCGTTGATTACCAGATGGGGTGACAATTTGAACAATTTGATAGTGAAATAGCATTAACAATTATGTGCAAATTATTTCTTACCACTTTCTATTCAAAATACATTTCATTGTTAAAAAAAGTGAAGAGCAGTGTGTTTTGAAATATTATAAGCAACGGACATCAGAAGATTGGGTCGACTTCCTTTGTTTTCATTAATATACTTCTTTCCATTTTGAAACAATAACACATTCACAGGAAAACACAGTATATTAAAATAAAAACACTGTACACTGTCATATTTTTTATACAAAATAACAAATAACAGGAGTTGTTATAAAAGAACATGGTTCATTCTTTACATCATTCTTGAGATAACAAAGAATCATTCTTTAGCAGCCAGGAGCTGGTTGCACCAGGTTATACATATTACAGAAGTGAATGTGGTAAGATCCACACACACTTGAGACTAGATGAATAAAGTGAATTACAAGAACCAGCCTTCTCATTCCACTTATATGAGAATAAAGGACTTGACAAATGTCAATGCGTTTCTTCCTTCAATATCAGTAGTTTACATATTTTGAAAGACATAATATTATACAACTGTCTTTTAGATTTGGTTCTGAATGTTTTTTTTTTTTTGAAACACTAATTTTATGCCTACTCTAAACAATTACTGCTACTTGTCCTCACAAACTGTGAATAAATGCATGTTTATTTACGGAGTCAACCAATGGTTCTCAAACATTTTCTCAAAGAGACCTTAAAAATATTGAATTAAACATTAGAGTCCTGGTACCCTAGACATTTAACAATTTAAATACTCACAACTAAAAACTTTTCTCCCAAGATATTGATACTTGTATACCAAGTTGGTATAAAATAAAAAATATTCACACAAAAGTACTTATGTTAACTTTCAAATCCCCAGAAAAACTGAACAATAATTGTATTACATTTTTTACTAGTGTAAACAGCACTAAAAATAGAAATAGGAGAATGACCCAATTTATTCTCATTAAGCTTATTAATATACACATCTATTCATTTAAATACAATGGTAATTTTGCATTCAATCTGCTTTATTCTTCCCCCAGATTTGCTTTTTTTTCTTAAGTTAATTTGCACATCTCACAGAGTGTACATTCACTTTGAGAACCACTGGCACATACCATTCAGATATTTAATATAATCTCAGTATTATTTTTTTTGGTGGCAATTAGAAACTATTAAATTTTGTTTTATATTTCAGAAAACAAACTGGCATGGCGCACACTGCAAAACTCTTCTTACAACCTTAGCCAATGAGCCAGGAGAAAGATTCTACTTCAAATATATGTTTAAATAATACAGCAAGAAAATGGGGAAGGTGATTTTCATTCCATATTCATTTATAATACAGTAATGAATAAGTTCACTGAGATATTACGAACAATTCACTTTAAAATAATGACCACATCTTGAATGAATTTTACATTTACATTTTCACAAACACAAATAAAAATTTAGAATCATCCTCCACTTGTATCAATAAAGAAATTATATAGGAGATTATTGAAGAATGAAGAGCTTTCTTTTTCTTCTAGGTGCCTCTTTTTCTTTTCTTTTTTTTTTGTTGGCACAAAGCATTTTCCACTAATTAAACAAATCACAGCTTCATGTGTACAAATGGTTTTATCCATGTAAATTCAGGGATAAAAAGGCTAGAGCAAAATCTCCACACTTGTCAACATTGTCATTTTATAATGTACAATTCACAGTTTCCATTATGTACAAAAACATATATTCAACCGTCACCAAAGAGTACCAACCTTGCATACCAACACCAAAATAAAACAATATACAAGCAGAAAGGTCACCTTCCCCAAAGTAATGTTTCTTGGGATAAGTAACACTTCAAAGATTTTCATTCAGTATCAAAATAGCAAGCAAGACTAACATTAACTCCACAATGAAGAGTATAAAATTCTGAAACACAGTTATTTATATTCAACAATTGCTTCCATGACACCATCACTACAAAATTTTTCCCATGGTAACTTTCAAAATTTATCAAGGCACTTCTTTTTACATGAACATGCATGTTGCAAATCGTAAGATTCTTTGGCAGGATGTGGTGGTTAGCAATTTATTTTCAAAGACAAATTTAATCTAATGTTAGCCTTACTCAATTATTTTTCCTGCACACTCAATAAAAACTTCATTCAATTAGATTAAAAAAATCTTATAACACTAAAATTCATAACAGACCAATTATGGAATTTCATAGGAAGGTGGAAAAATTACATTTTCCAAACACTTATCAACCATTACAAACCACATGATCAGTTACTCCTTTGTGCAAGCATACTTCACATTACACATGTCAAAAATGTATTCTTTTGCTCATGACAATCCCATCTTTTATCTTGTTTGAGCAAGTGTTCACTAATAATCATTTATCGGAAGAGGTTTGCTTTAGTATATTTATTAGGTTTAATTATCTGCAAATCAGTACATCTATCAAACACTTAATTTTTAAAATATTCATAACAAAATTACTAAATAATAAATTCTAAAAATTATCCAAAGAGAAGAATACAATGTTTCCCTCCTTGCATGGATTTCTTTTTCACCTTGTATAATAAGAGTACTGTATTATTAGCTTTTGCATAGATCTACCTATGTGATGTCTATTTTCTTCAAATTTTCCTACTATTGACAAAGTGGCCAACAAAGACAGGCAAATTTCTTGAGAAGTCCTTGGGATTCCTTGATGAAATTTGAAAATTTCTCATGACCCTTTCCTTCCAATTATGGGTTTTGAGGTACAGATTTTGTAACTAAATGTACCTCATTGTGCATTGAAGGTTTGCAGCAACACTAAGTCTAAATGGTTAATTTACTTTTGGGTTTGGATTTAAAAATTGTAAACATAAAAGGTTTACCAATAAATCTACAGCAACATTTTTTCAATTAATGAAATTCCTAGGCAGCACCAAATTTGTGACTTTCCCCGACTTGGCCACTCTCATTCAGTAAGGATTTTGTGTAATGTATTGAAAACAACATGCAACCTCTTTATTAAAATCTCCATATCACATACATCTTAATAAAAATGTTAAATTTCTCTTTAATATAATCTGACAATTAAAAACCTTACATTCTTAATAATAATAATAATAATAATAATAATAATAATAATAATAATAATAATAATAACTTACAAAGTAATCAGAGCAAAATCATCACAAATCAACTGAAATGGAATCTTGAACATAAATTGGTGATTTTAATAATCAGAAAAATTAAATATTCAATTTCGTTAAAATAGTAATGAGAATACGACTAAAAGCAAAACTTTTTTCTCGTTGCATTCAAAAGTAGGACTGGAATGTTTACAAACCTTACATGTTCTTATAAGAAAATAAAATGTTTCTCAATTACATAGTTGCATTCTAGTAAGCTACACAGGGAAAAGAATAGAAAAAAGTGAAAAATTGTACGAAACAAATTTGTTCAAGCTTCCATTGCATGTACTAGGCAAATTATAAAACATACCAACTATACACAAAAAAGAGACTTAAAAAGAAATACACATATCTAAACGAACTAAAATTTAACCATAGACGTGATGCAGTGCATGTTCTTTATATTCACACAATTTTGCATTGTTTAATCCAACATATTAAAAAAGATCCTCTTTTTAATAAAATCTTTTACGTGAATTTTCTTGGTGTTTCTGGTAGAGCATGATACCAATGACAACGCAAGCAATAATAGCAATTGAACCTACTAACATTAGGAGAAAAATTTTTATGCCGCTCAGAGAGGAAGGTTTGGGATCTTCAACATGATCTGCAACAAAACAAGAACATGGTGGTCAGAAAGTAACACTACTTCTGGAAGATATTGTTTTTAAAACAAAATATAGGTGAAAGTTCCTCACAACAAATGCACAAGACATCTGCGAGATCCCTTTAGTGTTGACAGCTAGCAAGCATGTTAGTTTATTGCCAAACACAGAAGCTACCAAAAGAACTTTCCTTTTATTTTTTCACTTAGTTAACTAAATGTGCTCATTAATTCCAGGAAAAATCATTGATTATCTCTAGCATGTATGCAATTAAAACTCTACACCTACCAATCAGAATTCAGAAAAGAAGCCAAATCATTTACTTAAGAAACTATAACACAGACAAGGTATTTCCAGATGGCCAAGAAACATGAACAAAAATGTACATCACAGATTACATACCTGCAACAACTACATACGTAAATAATGGATGAAAAATCTCAATTGGTAAACGTTAAGCTAGCTGACTAATGAAACAACATATAATTTATTCACATCAAATATTTTATGTTTTACATGTAAAACATTTGTTCTTGGGATTACAAATGTGAACTAGTGGTTTACATTTCTACATTAGCAAATACTTTTTTGTAATATTACAATGTTATCGTTACGTATGATGGGACACTATACATGCTTCATTAATTTCAAACAAAAATTACACAAAAAACTAATAACTTTAAAAAAATTGTACATGACCTTTTTTAATGAGATTATTTTGTACAACAGACTTTATCTCAGGCAAAAATCTCAACCTTAAATTTTGTAGTTTTGAATTCCCTTTTGCAATTTTCAAAAAAATCAAGCAACACCTCAAAATAGAACTAGCACCATATTTTTAGTGTTCCTTATATCTGAAGAAATGTAAAACGGTTTTTAAGAATTTTTTTTTCTAAATTTCAATCACAAATAATGCAAAAACTACTAGTTTTTGTGAAAATGTGTACACGACCTTTTTAAAGAGCTAATTTTGTACAACAGACTTTGTCTGAGGAAAAATTCTCTTTACATTAAATTTTTTAGTTTTAAAAAGCTTTCTTTTTAATTTTAAAAAAAAAACCAACAATACCTAAAAATATTACTAGCACCATATTTTTATCTTATCTTATTACAAGTGAAGAAAATTTAAAGCAAAAATTTGGAGTGCTTTTTGAGAATTATTGTTTGTGAATTTCAATCACAAAATACGCAAAAACTACTCGTTTTTCAAAAAATTTAACATGACCATTTTTAAAGACCTAATTTTATACAACAGACTTAGAAAATCTATCTCAAATTTTAAAGTTTTAATTCCCCCCCCATTTTCGAAAAATTGGGGATCAACAAAAATGATACATGTACCAATGTACCTTCTCTTAAATGTCTTTTGCGCTATTCATCAACAAAATTTATTTAAAAAATTTGGAGCCTTTTTTTAAATTTTGAAAATGTCTAAAGGGCATCAAGTAAAGTACCCCCCCTCAATTAAAATATCAGTTTCAAATTGCCAGAGTCTGCGACATCAGCTAGAACGATTAGAGAATATCAATTTTGGAGAAACTCGACAGAATGGTTCATGCGCTAGCGTTATGCAGACAGACGTGTTGCCATCAGTCGATTTTTTGATAACAAGGATGCACAGAACATGGATTTCTGGCTACACCACTATTAGAGGAATTTTTTAGTTAGGGTAGTTTTTGTGTCGAAAATTCGCTGTTTTCTGGCACACAATTACAATACTTTCTCTTCTTACGTCAGTAAGTGCGAGAAACTAAAAATGTAATTATCAGTTGTGTTTACCTGTTCTAAAAAGTATGCTATATCAAAACTGTCAGAAGCGACTAGTTTTTTTTTAATTCCCAATATCTATACATGTATTCATATCTGTCATTACTTGCATGAAAAGTAATGTTTTCATGACTTTATCAGCTTCTTCTAATACTTTATTGGCAATATGTTCAGTAACTTACATATGCAAATATTTCATATAAACAAACAATGCAAAGACTACTAAAATAGATCTTTTTTAGAAGCAATACGACGTCATTAACTGTATGCTCCGAATGGTAAAGATGTGCTTGAACTTCTCAAAATTTATATTATTTTTTTGATATATGATTTGATATATGATATATAAGAAAACACACTCCTATCATAGCACATTTTCTTAAATATACCACTCTTGCAATTTATAGCCCTTTTTACCCACTCATTTTGTTAATTACTATAATTTTCCCCCCATAAAAACGGTAAGACTTACCATAGGGAGAAGTGTATTTGTGCACATTCTCTTAAATTTTAGAACCCCAAACCTAACTTCCACACACGCATCTGAATGCAGATGGAAATGAGCTTTTTGGAAGATTTGTTAAAAAAATATTCGCACCCATGTAATAAAAACTACTTGCAAAAGCAATTCCACTATAGATTCGGGGTATTATCCCTCATTGTAGCCTTCAAGAAGGAATCCACTTAATGCCACGAGAACACGGAGAACGATAATTTGAATATTTCTCACTAGACTACAAAACATGCACATATCACTAAGTCCAGAAATATAACAAGGGGGGAAAGATTTGGGATGAAAAACCTGAACGGGATGGGGGGGGGGGGTCATTAACCCAGAACCTGTGGTACAATACCAGTTGCAAGTTGTTTAGAATTATACCATCCAAATGGTAACTAATATATTATATCATAGTTACAATTAATATTACTTTTCTTTTTGATGCTTGGTATAGTCTCTAAAGCAACAGTTATGCAGCAGAAAAGATTTTACTTGGCACGAACTTTCGTATTGATTGTAATAATTTAATGTCATCTGGCACTGTGTTGTAAAATCATGTACAATGTATTTTTTGTGGACCTTGACAAAAAGCACCAATTCGTAAATCATGAGGTAAGGTAATAGTAAAATTTCCAGCTTAGTATAGAGAGGCAAACAATCACACAAATAGGATTTGCTTATTATTTGTACCATTCCTTTTTTGTAATCTAAATCCTGGGATCCATAGAATGTGTTTCCCCAGAACATTATACCTCATCTCAGGCAGGAGTGAATATTCATGAAATATATACAAGAGCAGTATATATGGCTGACAGAATTTGAAAGAATCCTGAACACACAGCATACTGAACTTAATTTTATGTCCAATTAGTTAAATGGCCATTCCATTTGAAATTTGACTGAAATGAGAGACCCAAAAATTGTTTACCTTAAAAACAGTCAAATTGCACATTGTTAATTTTCAATGGAGTGTCAAACTCTCCTAATCTTCGTGTTGTTGTAGCACCACTAGTTTTACTTTCTCGACTAACTACGTAATTGCATAATATCGCTTTATCAGAAATGAGCAAGTTTTAGCCAAAAAATTGTAATGTGAGTCCCTGGTAACGAAAAAGTGATTAATCTTGTTCCTACATGTAGTAAATTACTTCCTATAACATGTGTATCCACTTTTTGAGGATTCTTGATTACTGATTCGTGAATGAAATCTTTTTACGCAATAAGCTCTTGAAATACGTCATGAACAATTTTTCAAAAATTTGAGTTGTCTTCATGTAATTTTCTGTGAAATGTACACATTTCAAACACTTTTTCTCAAAAACAGATCCAAATTTTTACTTTAAACCCCCCCCCCCCTCGTATGCAGCAAATAAAAAGGTGCTGGTCTCATGTTCTGTAAACTCACTTAGTGTTAGATTAGTTAGGAAAATTGCAAAAAAATTAGATTGCAAAACTGCATTATAGTACACGATTGTGATTTTTTTTAAAAATCTGTTGTAAAAAATCTTTATACAAGGTCATGTACAATTTTTTGAAAAGAACGAGTGGTTTTCATTAATTTCCTTTTTGAAGATGCAAATTGTAAGAAAAACTTATAAACTGTTCCAAATTTTTTCCTTGACTGAAGAAAACCTTGCTTAAATACAAAATGATGCAGATCTCATTTTTGTCTTTCATGCTTAACTTTCTGATTTTTCAAAATTTGCAAAAAATATAAATAATGTGATAAGAAATATGCTGCTGTAGTAGTATGGTGCGAGTTTGTTTCATCATAAAAATAAAATTATACAAATTACTTTGAAATATTTATTATCATGTTTGTACATGTAATACTGCATAAAGATGACTTGTTTGTTCAAATATTTTCGTTAAAACAGAAAAAAGGAGGGAATATCTATCAAGCATTGAGAAATAAATCTAATGAAATAGGTTAAAAAAGCAAAATTTGGCAAATATATTTTTTGCAAGATTCCTGTAATTTGTTACACAAGACACTGATTAAAATTAAAAGATTTACAATTGCATTACCTCTAGGTGGTTCAAAGAACGCAGCAGAAGGAGATATTTGTGAACGATCCTCTTCTACGTCTTTTGGCTGTTGAAGACAAAATAAAACATATTATTGTAAGCTTTTGTTCTTAAATTATCACAACACTTAGAAATAAAAACTTAGTTGTTACTTTTTCAATGATATTTTTCCTTCTTTTTTCTCTCTCTCTCTTTCCCCTCCAACAAATATAGTAGCAAAATTTGTCATTTTCAAACAGCTTTGGTCAAAGTCCAATTCGCAATTTTTATCTTAAAAATGAAATAGTTATCTGAAATAATTAAACCTTCTGTCAACATGCATGATATCATAGCTTTCTCCTTGAAGTATCTATATAATGAATATCCAATGTGTGCAGACATTGAAAGAAAATGATTCACCATCCAGCAATGTTATAGGCGTATAGCTTCATTAGATACTCAGGAACTTGGAAAAATCTTAACACAATACAATAGTTTCAATTTTGACTGAAAATTGCAAACCGTTATTCTGTCTATTCGCATTCCGTAAATACCAATCGAATGTTCATACTTAGGGCGTCACAGCTGACATCAACTCAAGCGACAGCAATACTCCAAGAAAGAGACTGCTAGCCAATTATTATTGGTTGTTCATGTGTTGTGTTATGGAACAGCAACTTTTTTATAGCTTTGGTATTAAAGAACCGATTTAGTGGGTATTCATATACACTATATTATGTTACTGCAGTATTAAAAAATAGCTGGCTTCAGTAGCTGAATTGCTAACTCACGCTCTGAGAAGTCACAGAGAATAAGCAACTCTACACAGCACTGTGGGTTCTGTTAGGGACGGTCTGGGAACCGCAGGAATCTAATGTCACAGTGTGATCTTCAATGAGAATTGTCTCCAGGGAAGCAGTAGTTATAGTGGGAGGTCCTGGTAGGCAAATAGTTTAGAAAATAATAGTGGAAACTCGTCTCATATTTTGGTGTCAGAAACAACGCTCTCCAGCTGTTCCAGAGAAAAAGAAAAAAGAGAGAGTGTTAGTTGTTGGTGTTTTCTTAGTGTTTATCAGGCATACTTTTTATTATTTGTGAAAAGAATGTGCATGTACATATATATACACAAACACACTTACTTTTTTCAATAAAAAAGCTTATTCTTTCTTTCCCAAAAAGGTCCATAAGATATTGATTCAGAACCTTCTAGAAATATTTAAAGTAATGCATTTTTTTTAGAAAATAATGTTAATAAAATACAGAGCAAAGAATAAAAAATTTCCATTCTATGCCATAAAAAGTAATGTCAAAATAAATCGTACAAACAGACATGTACTATTGGTGTCATATGCACCAGTCTTGCGTACACCTCAGGCCACTAGGTGGTAGCAGGATCACTTGTCACTCATGCCGCCCATGCCTATTTGCCCGAGTTTCTGCTATTATCTTTTACACTGTTTGCTGTTAGGTCGCTTAGTCATTGATGGAGGCTGGAAAGTGAGTGGGGCAAAATCATTACAATAGGCCCGTCTCGATAAGAAACGAAACTAATTTGTAAGGAAAGTACGTGTCAATTTGTAGCACTAGTTGAATTTGTTGTCAGTCTTGGCACATTACTGCAGAAATGAAATTGCAGGAATTCTTCCTTGTGATTCCTTGGATTCACAGTTTAGTATTCAATTAATGTTGGGCCTCCTATGATTGTCATCAATAATGGTCTCAGTGTTAGTTCAATGTTTAACTCAGTTTATGTTGTTGGAAGTCAAAACTGTTGCAAACACGAACCTGGTGCCTTTATTTTCATCCATTACGAATCATCTTGTGATTGATGACTTTTATCTTTGATACCAGCTGATGGTTTGTTTGGCGATTTGAACATTTTTATTGCTTCAATGTATACATTTAAGACCATTATCAACGGACAATGGTTTATCTGCTGCTTTTCCCAGCTTACAGACATGCTTAAACTTCGTTTGGATAAATGGGTCTAATCAGTAATCATGATGTTTTTAGGTCATCATTGCTTGATCTTCCTTCCTTTACATTGTGAAAACTACATTTCTTCATGTTTATTTCTCTCTTCTAGTTCTGAAATGATTTTTTCAACCTTTGGTCCCATATTGTTAGTTGCTATTTTTATCTTTTAGTCAAACTACATTCTCAAGTTATCTGTCATCAATTTCATGTCTTCTGATATTTTTAGGTTGCCTTCTTACAACTGATTTTTCAAGTCCACATGTTGAATTACATTGTAGCTTCAGTGTTTTATATTTTAGAGCTTTTTTTATTTCAAGTTAAATGCAGTAAAAACTGCTTGTAGCATTTGGGAGGGAGAGAGAGAGAGAAAAGCTACACAAAAGATAACTCATCAGGTCGAAGCATACATCAAGCCAAAATACCTAAAACGAATATGATAAGAATTAAAAATTCTTACATCATCTGGTATATCCAATTCGTACAATCTAACTGATAATACATCATGAGTGTCAGATAGGTCTCCAGTTGCTGCTGACATGCCGAAATAATAATTTGTGGGCAAACGCACACCTTTCACTGACAAGCACTCCTTCCAAGCAGCTTTGTTTTCTATATCTGTGGACACTGTAACAGAAAGAAGATTTATAAAGAATCTACTGCATATGATATATGCATTACCATGATTTATTCATGCACTCATATATGTCAAATCTAGTTCACTCAATTTCACAGCCAACAGCCAATGATGCAAGTGCTTTGCTAAAGCAAGTGTGCACTAAATCCACATTATACAGACCACTTACCATTAAGAAAATTATTTTAATCACCTATGTTCATAAACCTGATGCAGTTACCCATACACCAATTGATGGCAATTCATAAAGCCAAGTCATCCAATGCATATGTGCTAATTGCATAACCATTATTCTTCCACAAATTTCATTATTTCTTGAAGTACAGAAGATAGAATGTTCTACAATGTAACTATAAAAGAGTACTGAAAATGCACTTCTTAATCAACATGCTCTACACGAGTCCCAAAACTTACTTCATCACAAAGTAAATATAACTCGAACCGCTGTTATTTCTACAATACTAACTGTACAGCACAAAACTTAGCGTTTTTATCTGAACACAAGATGCAAGTGTCTTCGAATTCTTATAGTTTTATCAGAATTCAATATTATCTCACTCACTGAGTGGTAAATAATTGTATCTGCTACAAGCAAACGATGTGGCATGCAGACTGCCTGAGCTCAATCCATAAATGTCTACTAAGTGCAAAAATTAAAATAAAACTGTGAATCAAGGAGGGGTAACAATCTTGTGACCAGATAACTACCAAACGTATCCTTTTTCCGAGCTGTGTTGGTCTTGGCGTCCGCAGGGTAAAAACGCACTGGCCGAGAGCACATAGAACAAATAAGGGGAAGAAAGACAGATGTAAACATGAAAGTGAGAAAGGTTTCATAAAGGACTAAAAAATAATCTTCAAATAATTTATGTTAACAAAGCATGCAGTGTATCAAACCACACAGAGGTAATTTTCAATAGAAAATTTCACAATAAATTCAATCAATCCACGCACTTATTAACTCTGATAAAACTCCACAATTACTAGGTGAGGGATAACAGTTAACTAGCAAGTGCATTGCATTGTTTTCTAACATAGAAGAGGAAAGGCACTCTCCTTCACATCATCATTTTCCATTTCACTATGATCTTATATCAACAGAGTAATTAATAACAAACAAATACAAAGAAAGATATAAAAGAAATTAAGAGTTGCCTGTTTCTACTATGCTAAAAACAACACTTTCAACAGAATTTAATGAGACAAATCTAAGCATAAGGACTTTAAATCATTTCTCAATCAATTATTAGTTTCTCATTAATTGTTGTAGTTTGCTCCATTTTTTCCCTTGTGACAGTATATTCAATTTCAACAAACCATATTTAAATGAAGTATACACATTATTTTGTACATGAATTCTGAGAAACAAACATGGGAGTTTCTGTCATGTAAAATTTGAGGGGAATCAAAGGAAGCAATTTAAATGCTAGTACCTCTGAAGACATTTTGGTTTCAGCCACCCTTTGGTTTATTTAAATTAACAGAAATGTAACACATGAATCAGAAAGTGTCTTCACAGTGTTAACAAAGGTCAACTTATGTAGCAGCTTTTCATGAGTTCAAGAATATATTCAGACAAAAAACTTGGGAGATTATTCAATAAAAATCTCATATTTTGTCATGCACAGTACTGAATTATCTTCATCTATATCACATACTATCAAGTTCCTAATGCCCTAACATTGCTCTTCAGCACACACTGGGTGCAATAAATCTGGCTGCTAATTCGTCTACGTTGAGAAGGCCCAACAAATCTTCATGTGACAAATGACACCATTTTTTAATCATTTGCGTCTCATGCTACTTCTTAAGTATGTGTTCAGACTTTGATGAGAGCCAAAGCTGTGCTCGAATTGACAACCCTTTCTTTCATCTACTCCAAAGAACACCAATTAGATTAATTAATTATGTTAATAGTACAAAATGAAACTAGAATAAAAACTACTGAAAATACTTTGGGAGCGACATGTCCCCATCATTTCTGCCGGAGACTCCCATGGAAACAAATATGAATTAGTCAGAATGGATAAATTTAAATATGGTGCTCTTGGACAAAAGGTAACTATTGAATGCTCATGACCTTAAATTTTCACTGAAAGAACTTGAAAACAAAACCTGTCATTTGTGAAATTGAGCATATAATCACAAAAGATACAAATTAATTTCTAATATTATTTATGACCCAGGATTTATGAACTAGCTATGACTTAATGAATAAGAAAATAATCTATGAAACATATTCTACATTAAAATATCAAAGATACTGATTCTGCAAGTTTGAAATTTTGATGAAGAAAATGATTTTGAAATAATATTTTGTTATTCCAATATCAAGTATTTTTACAATACATTGCTTAATACTGTAGAACATATTTACTCTTATCCTTGAATTCTAGGGAGCAAAAAACATTTAATCCCTGTATGTCATTTATATATAAGTGCACATACAGAAGATACCCCAACAGAATAATTTAGGACTTAATTTATTTAGTCATTTATTTATATCACAATAATTATTAATTATAAAAAAGAACTTAACATTCCCTCTCTGAGATTAGAATTTATATTGAAGACTAATTACCACTCAATATAAAGAAAGATGTAAGATGATCTGTACTACTCAACAAATCTTAAATCTGCTTAAATTATTTATCTATTTAAAAAACAAAGAGGCACAACAAAACCTGAGAAAATCCCCAAAACAGGATTAATTACATATTTCCTCAATGAATGACTAGCTGCACCAATATAACTGTTCTGTCCTGATGGGCACCTCAATGATGAATAAATAAACATTAATATTTCAGTTTTGAGGCAAGATCCAAATATTAAATTACTAAATTTTATGTGAGATAATTACATGTGATTTACAAATATAAAATTAAAATGAATTTAAAAATTATATGAGAAAGGTGAGACCAATAACATCTATTCATAAATTTACTACACACCAAAAATGTCAATACATTGCACTACAACATATCACTGATCATAGAGCCAATACTTCATCACACCAGGAAACGTATATGAAATAGAACACACAACATACCAGTCTAGCAACATATTCCAAACAGTGATAAGACTGAATATCCTAATTAGTAACATTCACATGTATCATTCACATGGTGAATACAAAGCAACATTCAGACTACAAATATTTCAACACCAAGAAGGAAGAGTTACCAGTGGTACCATTGCTCAGGTAAAATAAAGTCCATTTACTGGGTAAGCAAAACATTGAAGAAATTCAGAATAAAAATGGGCAAGATAATTGTTCAAAGTAATTCTGAACAATTTGAAGGCATAACCCCACTGACAAAACAAAACATGGCTGAACTATTTTATCTTAAAATTTTCTTTTCCAAATCTTATACATTTAAGATCTTGCTCCAGTTTTATTCTGGATTCTCATTTATTCCAATTTATCTCATGGGTGAATGTTTCCAACATCCTAATACAGTATATATCAGACGAGAGTTTCACGTTTATATTCATGTTCATTCAATCATTTAATAATTCACAATTTAGCGATGTTCCTCCTTCATTGATGAAACCTTGATTTATAATTACATACACTTTGAAAATTATGAACAAAAGACACACTTTCTTTTATTTCTCTTTCTTTCATGAAAACAATGAAATTAAAAACCAATTGTGTGATACTGTGTGTTGCCCACATTATAAAAGAGGTGGTTAACTAAACACAAATGTACTTGGCAGATTTCTTACGTTAATCATTCAAAATTCAAAGAGTTAAAGGAGAGTTGAAAAGAAACAACTGAAATTATTTCGAGGCAGTGATTAAGATATAAATATGCAAAATTCCAAAATGCACTCACAAATGTAAATACACAAGACTTAAATAAAATTTGCTGTTTCTATATTAAACATAAAAATGAAGTAAATTTATCACAGTGGAAATCTTTCATTATGAAATCAATGATGGTCCCACGCAAAGAAAATAGAATAATTGCTCTAGAGAGATTTCCCAGTCAGTGGCGTAGTTGGGTAGGTCCGCCCCAGGTGACACCAATTTAAAAAAATTATAGTTGGAATAATATAATTATTTATTTAAAAATTATATTTCAATTATTCTGAATTACACAGTCTTATAAATGTCATGAGCAAATATACTTGTATTTTTTCCCCATAATGTGTTAACTATTCCAATTTCTTTATATTATAAGTAATGTGATTTGTAACCTTGCAAAATAGCAATTTCTGCTAAAACTTTAAATTAACTCAAATTTTAAGAACTGAATAACTGACAAGTTTATATATTGTTTAACCTGTCCCTGATAATTCAAGAGGGACTACTAACTAAGAATTATTATATTATCCCTTTTTTCTTGGTCAAAGACCAATCATATTGTATCACCAGGAGACTAATTAAATGGCATTAGAAGAGCTGCATAACTAATAGTCACTAATGTTAAAAATATGAATCTACTGATTCTCCAATTTGCTGCACATCATGCAACAATGTTAATGACCCGGGAATGAAAGATTGTTACTAACAGTGGACATCAAAACAAGTTTGTCTTAGGCCAATAGAATTTTTGTCAAAATATCAACCTTTGTAGTACTCTTGTTACTACATACATGAGAAAGTAAAAATTTGATAGTGTCAAACTAAAACTTACAAAAAATATTAGAACTATAGAATCACAAGAAAACGGTATTCTTTGTACCAACCTAAATAGGGCTGAAACATCACCTGTGTCTGCCTCACCCTGTTATTTTTCTTATTTTCCTTTTTTTATTTAAAATTTCATTCTTAAATATGTAATTTGTTCCTATAAAATTGACAAGGATTGTTTTCTTCATGCCTGTTCATTGCAGATTCGTAAACAGGCTATGCCCCTAAATTTTTGTTAACCTTGCCTATTAACACTTCATTATTTGTACATTTGCAATCCCTTGATAAAGACAAATTAACTTTCCCAAGTGTGTGTGTGTGTTTTTTTTTGGTGAGTGGTGAAAGAAAATAAATTTTTAGTTAGCATGTTTAGGCACAGCTCAGGCGCTTTGAAGTAATGTAATATATTAGAAGAATTTATTTGTATTATTATATTCTTATGCATTTGTAACAAAAAATTAAGAAACCTCTGTGTCACTGAACTCAACAGCAATCAAATTTAGACCGTATATTCCAGAGAATTCAAACTAGATGAAAAAAAGTTAATGTCGAGGAGAATTTTGTTAAAAATTTTAATCTTCAATACTAAAGTTGTAGGATAGTTGTTCAAAAAATTTTGAACTTTAGCGCTTTTCTTAAAATCAAAGATTTTAACGAAGATGAGACCTGTCCTGTTTTTTTAAGAATCCTTTACTCTACGAGAAGAAAACATTTAATAATAATAATAATAATAATAATAATAATAATAATAATAATAAAAAGAGCAGTTTTCGTAACAAAATTGAAAATGTTGAGGCTGTGTAAAGTACCCACAAAAATCAAAATATCTGGTTTAAATTAACAAGGCCTTGAGTTCATTCAGATTGAACAGGGAATATCAATTTTGGACAAAATTGTGTGAATTCGCTAGCAATACAGATGGGCAAACAATTGCAATTTGCCTACAATTGATTTTTCGGTATCAAGGACCCCACAAAACATGGATTCTGATTGCACAAAGAGATAGAGGATGTAATTTACTATGTATTGGAACAAAATTTATTCCCTTTTTGTTACCAGGAGTTGGGAAAGAGATTTCCCTCCTCCTTTTTGTTTTCTCCGAAAAACGCAGATTTCCGGCACATGATTACAATACTTTCTCTTCTTAGTAGCACAAGAAAGTAAAAGTTTTGTCTGCTACACTACCAAGTCAAACTGGGGGGTGAATCCATTTTCAAATATCATGTTGACAAATTTTATGCTTCACGAGTCAAACTCACCACGGTGAGGTCCCCTAGAAAAATGCAGATAAGGAGTCGCGGTAAGTGGGGACGGCCACCAACGTAGCAGAATAAAAGAGTTCAAAGTTGCACTAATGAATTCATACAAAACTAGAAATGCTACAACAGCACATACTTTCTAGTATTATTGAATATGGTTCCTAAATATACAAAGATTGCAGTTTCTGTCCCACTAACACCTCAGCTGTAACTTCAAAGTGCAAATCAATTATTTCAAACAAAGCACCTGTAGTGCCTATCTGCATTCATTTCTATAATCAGGAACAGTAGTAATTTCCTTCTTTTACAAATGAAATGGATAAATTTACCTGTTACAATATTTGTAGCAAGTTACCCAGAACAGCAAGACTTTGGCAATCAATAAATAAACAATTTTTCAAAAATGTTTCTATTATCCATTTAATGCTGGAATACTTTGAGTGATGTTTACATGCATCATCAGGTATGAACAAATAATAACTAAAATATTTGTGTTAAAATGAGGGGGGGGGGGAAAAAAGAAGAAAAAAAAAAAGAAAAAAAAGAGAGAGAGGGAGACAAATTTTAATGACATTGTTTAATTTAAAAGAATTAAAAATAAATATTATAGTGCAATTAGAGATGAAATTATGGGAAAAACAATAAAAATTTAAAAAAATA
Source organism: Gryllus longicercus (assembly GCA_038098605.1). Taxonomy (NCBI): domain Eukaryota; kingdom Metazoa; phylum Arthropoda; class Insecta; order Orthoptera; family Gryllidae; genus Gryllus; species Gryllus longicercus. Next base: position 6,002,726 of record JAZDUA010000026.1, read on the forward strand.
CATAGTAAATACAAAATATGTAAAGATGGGTGAGAACATACCTAAAACATTTTCATTTGGGCAAATTTTTGAAAATAATAAATATGAACAGAGTCAGATCTGATTAATGTAAACAATAGTCATTATAATTTGAAAAAGACAATATGAAAACAAGTGGAAAAAAGAATAATCAGGTGGAAGGAAGAAGGAACAGATCAAAACATAAGTACACCTATAAAAATAAAGGCAAACAGAACATATCACAAGTAGGAAAATATTTTAGGGTATTCTTATTTTAGATAGAATATTGTCATGTATGTTTGTGAATAGATTTGATTACAACATTAATGGTATGTGTGTTCTTTACATGTAATGTATCGTATTAATAGTATTGTGCATTGTATATAATATATGTGCAATTAATCTTGAATATATTCTGGATTCATTATCCAAAATGATAGCCCATTCAAAATTAAAAGAATGAGCAAAATCAAGGCTATGTTGAGAAGTTGAGTTTAATTTTTGTGCCAGTCTCCTTAAGTCAACATGTTCTTTTATTCTGTCTGAGAGAACGTTTTGTCTGTCCCACATAGGAGACAGAGCAATCACGACAATTAAAGCAATAAACTACATTTTCTTTATCAATTAGAGCGATTCTATCCTACTTCTAAGCAGAGAGTGTTTAAGGGGCAATTTGTTCCTAATTTTTATGTCAAATTTTAAATTAGAAAACTTTTTCTGAAAGAAATTATTTATTCTAGGAACATATGGTATGCGACATAGTTTTACTTGACAATTTCAAGGCCGGACTAACAGCTGTTAGTTCATTATTGATTTTCATAATGGCTAAGCTTTTAGCTTCAATTCTTGTCAATAAAATGAAGTTTTTAGTGAGGATAAGACATACAATGTTCAAATTAATGGCGTGATATTTAGAAGGAGAAAGATTAATTGCTCTATGAACTAAATTATAGACCATCCTAATTTTCTGATGAAGGGGCGAGTTGAAAAAAGTTAAGTGGGTGATCAGAGGCACACTGCTTTTTAAACCGATTTGTTTCTACACAAGCATTATTAAGCATGACAATGTTCATATAATTTAGCAGACCAATGGTTGATCTCTCTAATAAAAAGTAAATAAATTTGTTAAAGGAGTTAGAAGTATCTAGAAAATTTGGAATTACATTGATATATAGAGTGACCCAAAGGCCATCAACATATCTTTTGTAAAAGAATTGTTTAGGGATTTGTACGAGTGATTCTTCTAATATTCACATGACAATTTTCAGGAAAAAGGAAACTGAGAAAATCATTGACAGGAATACCTGTTATCTGATGGTATATAACACTAAACAAATTCTGCATGAGAAAATATGAACTTAAACATTAATCATTTGGCAGAATGTTCAAATTACCACCTTTAAGGAGTTAAAAGCAGAATAATGAGAGGATAGGAAATACTGGGGTACATAAAAACAACATCCAGGGATATGAGTTCATGATTAGGAGGAACAGATCAATTTAAGTGTTCTTGAGATAGTTAAAAACTGTTGAAAAAAAGATACAATAGGTCTCAGAGGAAAATCTATTTCAGTAAACTGTAGGCCTTTGGAGTACAACCAGATGTAATTTAACCAACAAATGTGGTGTAAATCTTATTAACAACTTTGAAATCTATGTATTACAGGCTTTTCCGCCTCTTAATAAAGTTCTGTTTTTTTTTATTTTTTTTTATTTTTTTTTATTTATTTTTTTTTTTTAACTTGGTAGCACACAGCAATTTAACGGAGTACATTGTCAGTATCCATGAACAGGTCCTTTGAGTTTGGTATCAAAAAGTTTCATGGCAGCAATATTGCCTCCCTTATCACAACATATGAATAAAATATCAGAATGTTTATTCTAAAACTTTCTGGTTTCATCATGATAGGAAAGTATATGTGTAAGCTGTAGGCGAGAAAGTATAACAATGTACGCATCTCATACGAATGTTCGGCTCCTATTGTCACCTCATCTAACCACATTTCATTTGTAGGCCGAAGACTCGCTTTCTGTACTACTATTGTAAGTAATTTTTTCTGGGGTATGATTAAGCTTTGGCCCAAACGTTCTGTAGATTCTTGTTTGTCATCAAATAGTGCATACGGTGGTGCTGTTTTCAGTGCAGGCAAGACTGGACATCTGTATATAACTCAACCTATTACTACTAACTTCAAATTATTTAAACTCCAACTCTAAAAATTATCACTAGTAGAAAGACAAATGATCTCCCTTTATAACCATTTTTAGAAAGTCTTATGAAGGGTACCAGTAAATTTAGGTGTATAATTGTGTACGTTCTGAAACTATATCTTTTATAACAAACAATATTCTGCAACATATAAACAGATTATTTTAACTCTACATACAAAACAAAAAATCACAATTAGCAATGCTATGAAATGGCACACTTTACTGCAGTAGTTCTTTCAAGTCAGGACTACAATTTCAGTTTTACAGAACAAGACATCTAAATGCTGACTTTTTAGCCTGAATAGATTTGAAATAAAGCTGATGTACCTGAAGAAGCAGACTGTAAAATATTGTCTGTATCGGTCTGTAAAATATTGTACTTCATAATATTTATTGTAAATACAAGCACGTAATGTATTAAACATGTTATCGCCAATCTTTGTCTGTAATAATTAAAGGATACAATAACTGGTTAAATTGCTCAATTTTAGTTAAAAAGGAAGAAAACAGTTTAAAAGAAAATTTAGAAAATATCACGTAAACTTCTTCTGAAGTACTTTCTAAAATTAAAATAATCATTTCAAATTCATAGAGCTTTGAGTGTGGCCAGATCAATCTAAGAATACGATAATTTGGAGAAAATCTTACGGTTAAGGAGATCATGTTGTACACAGATAGACATTTTGATGAAAGTTACATTCCTTGAAATGAAATACCCAAAAAGGAGTATTTGACTCTACATAATTGGGAAAGTAATTTTCTAAATGTAAGATCTATATATCTAGATAAGAAGCATCTGTTAATTCAGTATCGAGAGTCCAACAAAGTAATTTTTGCTGTTGTAAAATAAGCTTTTTTTCCTGCTTCATTATACTTCTCTCTGTACATGAGAACCTAAATAATAAATAAATTATATTATATGTGTAATTACAAAATCCATATATAATCACAGATGAATAAAAATAAATACTACTAAATACTGGTCAAATTCAAATATTTTTGTCCAAGATACCTACAACAATACAGCAGCAAACATTCTCTTCAATTCATCCTCAAATTGCATTATTTTACAATTAAAATGTCTTATTTGATATTAATACTGATGGAATATTGATTTTATGCATGTTTTCTGTTGTCATAAAGCTTTATTTTCCAAATTATTATTCAATGCAAAATGGATAAGTATCACATTTGAAACAAGTACTTATAACTTTACTTTTACATTACAGGCTGAAAAAATTAAGGTTGCAAAAGTAGTAAAATATAAGTCAAAACCATTAAGACCAACTTACCTGTCAACACATCATGTTCATATCGAATAGCTATGTGAGTATCATGGTCCAAATTACGAAATTTAGCTTCACAACCTGCTAATTGAGTATGGGTTCCATCACGGTCATGATCATAATGTAGTGTGCCATTGTTAATCATAGCTGATATGTAAGGATGTTGGTGCTGGAATATATTAAACATTTCCACTACACAAACATTTAAAAATCATAATATTTGTACTAAATATAATCTTTTTATGTTTCTTTAAGCTAAGTAACAATACAACTTACATTATGTGGACCATTATGATTGCTGTACGTATCAAGAATTATTGCCAAACCATGATGATAATCCATGTTTCCAAAAACAGGCCCAGGAGACATCCGATCTTTTGCATACCAAATGGCAAAACCATCTCCATATAGGTCTTTACCTTTGCCATGAACTTTGAAGTGGACTTGTAATTCCCAATTTCTTACTCCACACGGCTGAAGAAAATACATTTCATTAACACAATGCAACAATAATTTTATCTGAACATAAACTTGCTTGTGAATTTGAATATAAATTTGAACTCTGTTCAAGAGTGGTCAAAGACAACTAAATTATATTTAAAATTACAAATTAAATATTTAGCACGAAAATTCTTGCCACAGATGCCCCTCAAAACTAATTCAATTTTATTCTGATGATAGAGTTCGGATATATCATAATAAACAATCAGGTGGAACAACACTTAAGGTGGTTAGAGCGAGATACGTTTCATGTTTAACATGCCTTTTTTATTACATTAATCGAAAGATGAGAAATCCTTCTATGTTCTGGTAGAATTTAAAACAATTTCACCGTCTAGTTTTGGAGAAATGAGACCGTAATTTTTGTCATTTTAACATGGGCTCTTATGGGGACTCAACAGAGCGGACCAGAAATTTTAAAATTGTGAGAAATCTAACTGTTGAAAGTGTTTTTAAAAACTTTTCCTTAGGTAACTATCATCTCGAAGAATCAATATGCGCCATTTGAAGGACATCTACCGTTTCAAATGGGAGAAGTTTGCAATATTGTAAGCCTAAATCACTCCTAAAGGAGACATTCGCGCGCTTTCTAGAGGGACGAGGTGGTTATGCCCAACTCGACAACACTGTGCGCGTTGCGCGGTTGATTCAAATCGAGTGACAAGTCCCCGGCAAGAGTTCTTCAATACCTCTCGGTTTTTTGGACGCAATTAGATAATCACTACAGGAAAATATTGCCTTTGATATTAACCAGATACTCAACAAAGCTTAAATTTGATGGATATAAAGATTTATGCGATCTGAATGAAAATGTCAATTCAATTAAAATTTGGGGCTCCCATCACAGTGCCTTGATTTTTTTAAATAATTATTCTTAAACTTCAAAAAAGGTTTTTATCTGAATAGAAATTATTAATCAAATATTTTAATGATCTAAAATATTGGAATTGAGAAAAGAAACTAAGTGGAACAATAATAAATTTATTTTTATATACAAGAATTTTATTTTTAAACAATAAATTTAAAAAAGGTTATTTTCTCTTTATAAATATTTGTTAATTTACATCTGTCTTTGTACAAGAATTTATTCTATCATCAGTTATTTTTAGTTCAAGTTGTTTATTTTCTGAAGGAATGCCCAATACACTGGGCATCGAAGCCCACAGTATCTAAAAGTAGTCTAGGCAAATGTAATTGAAATTGTAAGAGGATTAATAAATTCAGCCATAGGTAGTAATTAGTATTTTAATAGAAATCCCTTTTCCCTATAGCACTAAATTTTGTCTAATCAGTTGCACTCCCTGCACTGTAGTAATGCATATTGAATAGATCACATATCTAATTTTCAAAACATTTTAACCTCTTCAATACAAAATGTTAAAAAAGACCAAGTCACATGGAAATCTCTGTTGAAGATTTTCTTTCCAAAAATGATATAATTTTATTATTGCTGGTCGAAATGACACAGCTCTGAGATTTATGATGTAATTTCATTTTACCAGCTTTAGCTTGGTACACAGTTTATACGATCTGCATCAAACTTAAATCAATATCATTAACATTATATAAAATTATACAGAAAACATTGCAACAAGATTCCACTCTTTACTAATCCCTACTGCTGAAAACAATATGGTACTTTGCAAATACAAACATAGTTCCAAAATTTCAACAAAAATAAAATGGGGAAATATCTGAGAAAACGAAGGCTTCATATCAGGAGGATAATAAGGAACAGGAGTCAATGATTACGGTTTCTATTAATTTTCAATATGAAACTACATACAGTATTGGAGAGAACCAAACTACTTATCTTTTTATTAAGCAATATAATAATCTAAGGTTTATCCTGTTACGGGCTTAGAAAAAAGAAATAGAGAAACAAGCATTGCAAATCTGAAAACATTTTATGACACTGTGGCATTGGGAGGAATTATTTACTCTACTGACCAGAAGCAATCAAGGGATCCATTCCAGCATTTGCTCAAAGTATCCTGGAAATTGAACAAAACCAGGACCGGAATGGCTGTTACAGATCAATTAGTATGAAATGACAATATGAAATAATAACAACATGAATCGGTAAAAATGACAATATGAAACAGTAAGAATATGACCATGAAAACACACACAGCTTTTTACATTAACATATGTTAGAATTTTCAATAATTGGACACACACCCAACTGCTCTGATGAAAGTTTATCTTCCAAGAATCTAACAATATTGTTCAAAACACGTTTGTTTCTTGTGACACGCGGTTTGTCATTGACTTGGACACCAAGGCAAACTGCAACACCCTTCTTTCCATTCAACTTGTATTCATTCAGCAAGCAACTGAATATCTACCATGCGACGTCCCACGTTTTGTACGTACTCCGCTTCATTACGTTTCTCCATCCGATGCCTTCCCTTAAGAAGTGTGGAACACTTTCGTCTTCTCTCAAATTGCGCTTTCGAAACAAATCTTCCACCAATTCGCTCAGACATAGTTTACCACGTGTCGACTAGGCAACGAACAGTATTGAAAGTGGCTCAAAACGAAAATTTGAACAAGCATGAGCATTGAGCAGGTATGCCAATCTCAAGAACATTGCGGCGTTGCCCAGTTTACCAAAGACTTTTCGCCCTAATCAAATGAGAAAATATTTGCAATTATTAGCGATCTCTTTAAAAAGATATATGGATATATGCCTATAATGTTACTTTTTATTCTTTTGCTCTTGCTAATTGTTTAATTGTGCCTTTTATATTCAATCTTATGCCTCAATTTTTCAATCCTTGGCCGCGCGATCTGTTGGTAGTAGCTAAGAAACTAGTCAATGGTAGGTCTTTATGTGGTATTGAAATATTTTTATTTTCCATCAATAAAACAAAATTCATTAGTATAATAAAATAAAACTCTTAACAAAGTCCCTATTTTGTTTATATAGTCTCACAATACCCAGTTGTCTCGCAAATAAATATTTTTGCATGTAATATGGACTCTCTATCTACTAGGGAATATCTCGCTCTAACCACCTTAAAATGCAAATTAATCATCCAGCGGTGAAAGAACGCCGCCGCCTTCAGCGATAAAATATGCACGAGACTTACGGGAATAATGGCCGTAGTTGACGCGACAGAAACATCATCAATCAAAGTACAGTTTTCGCATATTTCTGCGTGAAAAATTGGCAATTTTAAACTTATTTTCAAAAAAAAAAAGTCTCCAAATGCTTACTTTAATTATTCCCTCGTATGAAGCATAGAACGGTAAAGAAAGCGGTGATGGTCCCATTTTCTGCAAACACAATGTTTTTTTTCGAAAAGTGAAAAAGTACAAGCTAGAGTTTTTTTCTTATACGAAATCTATTCTAAACCAGAGGAAATAACAAGCACATACTTTCTCGCATTACTGGAAATAGTTACGAAATCAAAATAAATAAAACAAAGTCGGGTTTGTTACACCATTTATAACTCAAGAACGGTTGGACCAATTCTAATTATCTCCTATTTGTTGGATTCATCTCCGCACTGAATACAAGACTAACCATTAAAATATCGAGAAAATTCACGAAACAAAAAGAGAACAAATGCTGCAAATCAGACCATTAGTGGAGAGAAAATTTGTAAAAGAATTTTTTGTTGCCAAAGAGATGTGTTCAGAGAAGGTCGAATCATCAGCACTTGCAAAACTCAACAAAAGAAGCTTTCATATTTTTCCTTGGTACTCGACGAAAGCAATGATGTTTGTGATTCTGCACAACTTCTAATTATTATTATTATTATTATTATTATTATTATTATTATTCATGGGCCGAATGATTATTTCGAAGCCAAAGAAGAGCTTGCTGCACTGCAAAGCATCTAAGGAACAACTACAGGAGAGGATATTTATGAAAACGTTTGCCAAACAGTGAATGATTTGGAGCTGGACTGGCCTAAACTAGCCAGCGTGACAACTGATAAGAGATGGACAAACATAACCATTCTCATCCAATAGCCATACACTGCCTCATCTACCAACAAGCGCTGTGTAGTAAATCACTGAAGTGGAACTCTGTTCGAAAATTGTGGTATCTTGTGTTAACTTCATTTGAGCCCATGCATTAAACCACAGACACTTTCACCAATTTGTCTGAGCTCAATGTTGACTATGAAGATATTCTGTATCACACAGAAGTTAAGGGAGAGTTTTGAAACGTATCTATGACCTACTTCCACAGAGGACAACTTTTCTGCTTTCAAAAAACAAAGTAACAGAGCTCAGTGATGCAGAATGGAAACGACCTTGTCTTTCTGATAGATGTATCAGAGCTACTCAACAATTTCAATGTGCAACTTTACGGAAAGGGGAAGCTCATCTGTGATATGCAATCACACGTCAAAGCACTTGTAGTAAAATTAGGCCTCATCAAACAAGTGAAGGAGGAACATTTACGTCAACTCCCCACAACTCAAAATCTGTTAGCGGAAAAACATTGGTTGCATTCCCAAACAAAACATGTGTGGATTCACAGGAAAGATTGCAAACGGAGTTCCAATTTAGATTTAAGGAGCATCTCCATGAACAGAACATGAAACTTTTCCGTAAAGCATTTTCTATTGACATTGAAAACGTGGATACAATTTACCAAACGGAACTGGTTGAAATGCAGAATTGTGACTCTGTGAGAGATGCATGCAAGTCCAGCAGCCTTCATGATTTCTATGCATCTCTCCTCTCTGAGACATATTCTCATCTCAGGAACCATTCACTCAAAATGGCTACCATCTTTGGGAGCCCTTATATCTGGTACCAGACTTTTTCTAGAATGAAAAATTTGAATTCTCCAACTAGATCAAGACTAACGGATGCGCATTTACATCGCTTGTTAGGATTAGCAGCGACAAACATGGAACCGGATATTGACCATCTAATTAACCAAACGCAGGCCAATAGTTCCCATTGAAATACTGGTAAGTTTGTTGATTTAACTTCACTTCATTCTAAATATTGAATTTGTTCCCGTTTTGATACTTCTCTTCAAAGTAAGATATATGTAGCGTGCATTTGAAATAGTTCATAGTTTTTGTTTTTACTATAGTCTGGCCCTCACAAGGCCTGAGGGGCAGTGAACTGGCCCCCCTGTTGAAAAAGTTTGATGAGCCCTGCTCTAGGGCATTAAGCACTAAAAGTTTGAGGCTAAAGGCCTCAAAGAACCCTTTCTCACACCGTATTCTACAAGATAAGATCTTTTTGAACATTCTATTGCATTTTTGCTGAGGGGGAGGGGGAGATAAAGAGAAAGGGAGATGAAGGGCAGAACAATGTCTGCCGGGTTCCGCTGGTATTAAAATATAATTGTTTTAGGATGACAGAAAGAGTAATTTTTGGGATTCTAAAAACTCAGTTATAACTTGAAAAGACAAATTCAACCAATTCAAACGAAGCACCTGTGAGCATATCTGAGTTTATTTCGATAGCTAGAAACAATAGTAATTTCTAATTTTTATAAGTGAATAAATTTAACTATTACGTTATTTATAGCACATTGTATAGAAAAAAATATTCACACAGATTTGCTTTCATTACATCGAAGTAAAATAATTTCTGAATAGCATAAGCAGCAATCAACTTCTTAAAGTAAAAGAAATGCATTTGTTGTGGTAAATATATTACCTTCATTACATATATATATATATATATATATATATATATATATATATATATATATATATATATATATCCTCTCGTAAGATTTTCTCTGTATCATAAAATCATCACGACCGGCAACAATGAAAAGCATTCTAATATAATTTGAAACCGCCGTGATGCCATTTTACTGACAGCGCGTCAAACGAAGAGTGGGAAATGCGAATTTAATATTTCGACTATACTTTTTTCAATTTTCGAAAATACACAGTGTGCGCCCAAAATGGGACCCGAACCACTTTCTTTACCGTTCTTTGCTACATACGTACATAAAAAGAAAAAAATTGGTGCAGTTTCTGAGAAATACATTGTTTAAAATTTAAAAATTGCCCATTTTACAACAACAAAAAAAAAGTATTTTCGAAAAATTGAACTCAACCTAATTTAAAGATATGTTTCTGAGAAACACATTTTATTAAGAAAAAATTTTCGTAGTAGTTGTAGAAAGACGCGGAAAAATTTTTGAAACTTTCAAATTTTCGAAATAAATAAAAAAAATAGGCCTGCGCCACTCCTTTAAGCTATCCAAAATAAAACTTTAATCAAAAATTTGGTGTCATGTCCCAAGTGCTTCATCTAGAATACCACTAAAATTAAAATAACTGTTTCAAATTCATGGGGTCCCGACATCAGCCATATTGAATGGGGAACAGTGGCGGCTCGGGCACATAATCGAAAAAGATCTTACAATATCTTAGGAATAAACATTTTCCTTTTAATGACTTGTAGCAATATCGATGCGTATAAAATAATTTTGAAACCAACGAGCGTGCAACTGGCGCTCTCTCCGTCAGGTAACTCACACGTACACCACGCTCTTAGTCTTATTACTGGTTTTACTGCACGGCCCGTCGCCTTAACACGGGAGAACATACGGCCGAACAAACTGGGAAGAGGCGAGCGCAGTGGAGCGCTGCATGGCGACCAATGCAGTTCGAAGGGTATTACCAACATTGTCTCCGTCTGACTGGTTGCAACTTCATTTTATGAATTTCGCATGTCATTGAAAGTAAACAAGTTCAGTCTATTGACGGCATTCAATGCATTATTTATTGCATTTGGATAATTTGTTTTCATTTGACTTTAGGTTTATTGATTCAAAACCTACATTGGATGAGTTTCTTTGTGTAAAGTTGGCTGTTCTTGATGAAAGTCCCTTGGGAGTCTCGCGAAAGCCAGTTTGCCAGCAGCAGGACAGCGGTTTGCAAGAGTTCTTATGAGTATGAATGTGTGTAATGATATTTCATTATTCCAATATATACCAGGGTAGTGAATAAAATAATTTTATTTGTATAAAGCGTGTCCAAACAATAGTACTTTTGCAACACTGGGAATCAAAGCCAGAACTACGTGCGCGGGAGGTGAATACAGGTCTACACACAGGCTAATTTGTCCAACCAACCGTAGGGACAACGAAATTTGACTCTCGGCTACACGCTGTCCGACCAACATCCCGATTTTTCAGTAGTGCTCGAAATTTCTTGGAGGAAACATCTATGTGATTGTAACGGAAATCTGAGGAAACTGCAGTGCTATTGTCAGGCTGTTGCACAATGATTCCCGACCTCGAAAATATGGCCAAAATGAAAAGAAGAAAAAAATCGTATTTAGAGATTTTTATGTTCACAATAATTTACCCTTATAGTTAGAGAGTTAAAATGTAAATGGGCAACATATCTTTTGTATTCATCTGCAGATCTCAGGTCGAAAGCTAACCACGTGCAATCGTGTTCTAATACGGCAGCGAGAATACCATCAGGTTATTTAACTTTTTTGACAAAGTTTTTGTACAAATATTACACGAGTTAATATAAAAGATTTAGTCCTAGTGAATACTGAATATTTGTTAATTACTCAAGTTAACTAGTGGTGCTAAAATAGAACGAATACCCTCTCACAATTAGTAATGGTTATGCAATACTATTTTCACAATTTCTCTCCGAATTATTTTTTTATAAAACTCATTTGAAATCTTAAAACAATTCGTGCGAAAAATAAGAATTTGCGAAACTAAAATAATTAAAAGTTAATCAATAATACAATACGATAGCGCTGGCAAACAACTTGATCGAAAAATATTTAATAGTAATCATTAAACACTATGGTATTGTAATATTCTACAATATATATATATATATATATATATATATATATATATAAAATAATTCGTGTTTATTACAGGGAATGAAAAATAGCCGTCATTATCGCCTTTTGTTATCTGTGCGGCATTACAATGGGTAACAACCAACAATGACCGCTCATCTATTCGTTTTGACATTTAACACAATTAAAGGACGCAATTTAAAATAAAGTAACATAATATAAATAATAATATTAAAATAAAATATGAAATAATATATAAATTTTAACTTACGTAGCATCTAGCTGCGTAAATTGGGAGCGGGCGATAGAAGGCTAGTAATCTTTATTTCATATTTATTTCACACACGTTTTCTAAAAGATTAATTTGTAGTCTTAGAACAAAAGCTCCAATGTAATAAACGAACAAAGAAATATGAAATAATATACACATTTTAACTTACATAGCATCCAACTTGCCTCAAAACATCTAAAATTAAGATAAAGAAGCGCACTTTCAGAGCGGCGACTAATTTTGCCGCCCAATTATTGCAAAAATTCTCATATTTTCGAAAAGTTCGACATGCCCTTATTTGAAAATATATTTTTGATGAACACATTTCATTAAGAAAAAAATGTATCTTCATAATTGTAGTTGTAGGAAGACGCCGAAAAAAAATTGATTTTTTTCAATTTTCGAAAAAAGGTTTTAACCAATATGAGACCTGCACCATTTTTTTAAACTTCCTTCAGACTATCCACTAACAAAATTTCATCAAAAACAATGCAGCCGGTTTTGGGGGAAAATGGTTAAACAAAAAAAAAAAAATTGAAAAATGCCTACATCTCACGTGAAAAATACTCAAATGACTATTTCAAAACATATCTTTAAGGAACATATTTTATTATGAGAAAAAGTCTATATTTGATATTTTAGTTGTAGGATAACTCTGGAAAAAATTTGAATTGTCAAAAAATCAGTTTACAATCAACACGAGACCCGAGCCACTCTTTTAAACGTCCTTCAAAAAAATTTAATCAAAATCGATGTCACCATGTTTTTGAAAATGTCTCAGGGGCTTCATGCAAAGTATCCCCCAAAATTAAAATATCGATTTCAAATTCAAGGGGCCGCGACATCAAGATCGATTGGGCAATATCAGTTTTGGAGAAAATCAGCAGAACAGTTTAGCCGCTAGCGTTGTTCACATGCAGATGGACAGACGTTTGGCCGCCTATCGATTTTCCGGTATCAAGGACCTTTACAGCGGTTATGGCTACACAACGAATTAGAAGAGTTTCTTTCCCCATAAAGTTAACGACTGGAATTATTTACTTTTTCGTTACCGAATTCGCAGTTTTTTTCGCACAGCATTATATAACTTTCTCTTTTTAAGAAGTTCCTTCTTAAGCACAAGAAAATGAAAAATGAATGAGCAATTCTTAAAACAACAACACCACCTGTTATAGTGCATACTAGCTCTACCGTCAAATTTGCAATTTTCTTGCATATACTACGTATTAATTTCAAAATCACACAAGTAGCTGCATCTCGCTGCAACTGCGTTGCTGGTACGAGTTTGAATAAAACAGTTTCTAAGCCGGTTAATGATTTTCATGTGATATCGTACATAGTTGCAACAATTTATAAATATCAACAATTTTTTCTTTATATTGTCTTTGTTTTTTCATTCTCGAATTTATTGTTAAAAATTCGCTTACATTACCAAGCATTCTTTTTTCCAAATTTGATCGGTAATTTTATTTCTTGAAATTTTCGACTTCATATTCGTAAGCTGCAACTTCCAAAATTCTGAAGTATAAGAGAACTTTCCAATTAAACAATTGTTTTACATTTGAACTAGCGTTTTGAGATCTGGAATCACTGTACGTTGGTCCAACACTTCCACACACTACACAATTTGTCTGGTAGTATGGTGGAGGTATCGGCGGTCGTGTGGTCAGTCCCAACCAACCGCTCGACAAAAATTTGTTGGACAACTTGCCTTCAAACGATGCAATTTGTCGGAATGACTGACCGGTCGGCCCGACAAATTGGTACGAGTGAAGGGTTCTTATTACTGACACGGACACCACGTATAAAAATATGTACGTAATATTTCAAAAAAGATTTTTTATTAAACTTAGTTTTAATTAATTTACATGAATAGCTTACATTTTATTATAAATTAGAGTTCTGAATTTTGGAAATTACATTTCCGTCATTCGTTGGAGCTGCACCCTCTAGTTTGTTCGGGAATATCGATTTTGGTGGAAATTCTGCTTCAAGTTAAGCCGCAGACGGACTGAAGTTTTGCCGACAATTGATTTTTCTGTATCAAGGATCCACAAAACGGATTCTGACTACACGTGTCAGAGGTCGTAATCTACTACACATAGGGGCAACATTTATCCACGTTTTCGTTACCAGAGCCCGGCAATAAGTTTTCCTGTTCAAAATTCGCCGTTTTCTCCCCAAAGCATTACAATACTTTATATATACTGCGTAAGCAGTTGCGAGGAAGTAAAAATATAACTTTATTTAAAGTCGTATACCTTTTCTTAAAGAAAAAAAAAGAGTTTTCGTGTAATTTCTTGTTGGTGTGAACGCAAATTATAAAGAAAAAATCTTAAAAACTGCTCCAATTTTTATTTTTTTGCTCCTAAAAAGGTACTTCTTAAGAAGAGAAGGTATGTATAGCTGCGGAAATATATTACGATTTTTCGGTAGAAAACTCTTATTGCCAGGCCCTGGTAACGAAAGAGTGGATGAAGTTGCTAAATTTAGAAAAAAACAACAAATCCTCTAACACGTCGTGTAGCCAGAAACTATGTTTTGTAGGTCCTTGATTCGAAACAATCGAATGCGGCAAAACGCCTGTTCGTCTGTGAACAACACTAGCAGTTAGACATTTAAGCCGATTATCTCCAAAATTGATATTTCCCATTTGATCTGGCTGATGTCGTGGCCCCTTGAATTTAAAACCGATATTTGAATTTTAGGAGGTACTTTACATGAAGCCCCTGAGACATTAAAAAAAATAAGCTCTATTGTTTTTTATTAAATTTTGTTGTTGGATAGTATGAAGGACTTAAAATAATAGCGCCAGCATAATTTTCGTTCAAAACCCTAATTTTACGAAAATTGTAAAAATTCAATTTTTTCGGCATCTTCCTACAACTACAATTCTGAAGATTTTTTTTCTTAATCAAACGTGTTCATCAAAAACTGTTCAAAAGAGGTCAAGTTCAATATTTCGAAAATGAGTATTTTTTGAGTAATTCTAGATGAAACAGCCCTTTTAAAACCATTTTCATCATTTTTTTTCAGAAACGGCCACAATTTTTGTCTTTCATTTTTATCCTCGTATGTAGCAAAGATCTGTAAAGATAGGGCTGATGGTTTTATTTTCGGCGCACTCATCAGTTCGGAATTGTAAATTCGAATTTCGCGCACTTTGTTACAGGCATTGCCAGTGCGGAAAATAGCAACACAGAGGCTTCAAAATTCCGCCAATTCATCCCATTATTATCGGTCATGATTGTATGATATAGATAATATTTTTATGAAAGGAAATAGATTGAAGGGAATACATTTTAATTTAAACTTAAAAACACTTCTTTACTTAAGAAGTGTGAATATATGAATATGATATTAAAAATTTGAAAGCTCACCTTCAAATGTAATCAAGGTAGGGTTGTGATATTATACTTGCTTTTCTGTATTATGTTCTGTAAATACATTAACATTTAAATTTATTCATATTCGTTTCATTTCTATTAGAAATGACTACTCGTCCTGACTTTTGAAATAATTCAGATAAGCACGAGAGGCAATTCGTTTGAATTACACTTTTCCAAGTTATAACTGAGTTTCAAGTATGGCAGAAATTACAATATTTTAATATTATTTAACCATTTTCAATCATGCGAGATAGTGTGTGCTGCTGTAGCACATCTATTTTTCCTAGTGGGGAGTAAACGACACTTAAAAAAGGCGTTTTCGAAAGCACAACTTAGAACGAATGCCAGAAAGTACGTACGTTATCTTTCCATCGTTATACTACATTTTTTTTTTTTTTAAAAAAAAGTTTTTTCCCAACAATACGATCTCAAAGGACGCAGATGTCTAGGACGCGGCGACCCGGCCAGCCAAGAAGTTAACTACAGATGACTTATTACTTTCCCGCATAGTACGTATTTACGTAGTATAAGAAAAGTTATGTAATGCTGCGGAAAATCAATTTCGATATTTCAATGTAAATGCACGTTTTAGGGTTCACTGAGACCGAAAAAAGGCCCCCCCCCCAAATCGTCCGGTGTATGTGAACAACACTGACGCCTCAACCATGCGTAGGATTTTTTCCAAATTTAAGAAACCCATGTCGATTTGGTCGAAGTTCTGCGATTTTGCAAATCATTCATTAATTTTCTGGGAAACTTAACAGAAAGCACCTGGGACATTTTCAAAATTTTCTCAAAATTGGTTCCATATTTTTCCTTTCAATTTCTTTTAAGAATATAGTAAAATGCACTTATAAATGTGGCGTAGGTCCGAACTTGAAAATTCTTCTTACATCTACAAAATTCAAGATAGTTATCTTTACTTGACATGAAATTTGTTGTCCATAATTTGTTCTTTCACTAAGGCCAGGTACATGGGTTTGAAAATTTTAGTAGTTGTCGCGCAATATTGCGAGCAATTTCTGTAATTTTAAAAAATTACAAAAAACATTTTTTTCAAAAACCGCTCCAAATATTTCTTTAAACTGATGGTAGAGATTATCCTAAATGTACACTGTAAGATAACAGACGCCATATTGTTCTATTCTACGAGTAATCTAATCTGTATCTAATCGAACGGTATCTACTGTAGACGTGCTATTCTCATTCAGTCGCGATGGCCTCGAGAAAACAGTTCGCAGCGATCGGTCTGCAAATGTGAAGTGAATGTGCAATACAGCGCTTCAAAAACTATATACTAGCAAATAACTTTGCCCGTCCTTCTCATGTAAAAAATGACAGACAGCGGCGGCATAAACACACGGCGGGCCGCAAATCGCCCGCGGTCCGTAGTATGACGACTTCTGCCCTAGAAAACGTTGTTTAGGAATTATTTAACGATATGGAGTCGAAAATCGTGCCTAGTGTTGTGGGTTGCATTTGGCATTAGTGTTTAGTTTTGTTCTTTTTTTTTCGTGAATTTTCCCATTATTTTAATAGTTATTCTGCTATTCGGGGCGGAGATGAATCCAACAAATCAGAGATAATTAGAATTGGTCCAGCCTTTTATAAACGGTGAGTTATAAACGTTGTAACTAACCCGACTTCGTTTCATTTATTTAGATTGCGTAACTATTTCCAATACTGAGAGAAAGTATGTGCTTTCAGCTCCTCTAGTTTAGAACAGATTTCGTTAAGAAAAACATCTCTAGCTTGTACTTTTTCAGTTTCCGAAAATACATTTTGTTTGCCGAATATGGGACCAGCACAGCTTTCTTCACCGTTCTATGCTACATACGAGGGAATAATTAAAGTAAGCATTTGGAGAAATTTTTTAGAAAATAAGTTTAAAATTGCCTATTTTTCACGCAGAATTACGCGAAAGCTGCTCAATGATTCATGATGTTTTCGGTCGCGTCAACTATGGTCGTTAGTTCCGTAAGTCTCGAGCAGTGGTGGGTGATGGAATTGAGATATTGATCTTCTAAATTTCTGTTTTTAAATATTGAACAGAATTACTATTCGTATCCATTCTAAACATGAACTAGTGGTGCTATAACAGCACGTACATTCTCGCCCATACTTTCATTCAAAATTACGAGCAAGGTAGTAGTTAGAGCGATGCTTTGGTAATCTTGTAGGCGCCGCAGAAAATAAGAAATTAACAAGAACGAGAAAATCTGTGCATGCTGTAGCACAACTATTTAGGTTTTCGCATAGTACTACTTATAATTTAGAGGGCGGATTTTAATGAAATATGTTTTTCTTTTCACTTTTGGACAATGCCGTTTAGTATAGACATTTATTTTATGTTATATCAGAAGGAAATGAACCATTTTTATAGGTATAGTTTTTTTGATATTTTTCGTTCATTTCGAGTAATGTCATTTTGGTCCTTTTACGGCAAAAAATCTCCTTATTACTCGAAATCGACTTGCTTTAAACAATATTTACGAGGTGCAACATGTTCACAGAATTCCTGAGTAGCATATTCGATTTCTTCGCTCATATATTGTAATGCCAGCCGTTGTACTGTAATCTAAGGTTCCTGTAACGCCTTTCGGCACCACTATCAGTTCGGCCGATTTCGCGATAAACAAAGGCATATATTTTCTTTTAAAGAACAGTCCAAACCAAAAGTTTGCGAGCTGAGTTCATTCGAACAAAAGGAAGAAGCCTCGATTTTATCAGAAACATATCCAACAGAATTGTTCATCGGAAGTGGTTTTGAACTTTCTTTTTAGGTAATTATTAAAACCTTTTAAGAACATTTTAAGCAATCTTTCAAGTCACCAAAATCCGCCACCTACTTATAAATATATCAGGCACAGATCCACGGGGGGTATGAGGGACCGCCCCCCAATTTTTTTCAGTAACTACCGATTTTAACACAAAATTACGTTAAAAGTACTAAAAGTTTCGAAAAATTGTTTAAGACTGTATTTTAATTTTTTTCTTTAAGGGAAAAATCTTCATCTTCAATATTTTGGTTGTAGGAAGACTCCTAAAGAACTTTTTAACTTTAGCAATTTTCAAAAATTCAGGGTTTTTAACGACCATGCGACTTGCACCATTCTCTTAAACGTCTTTTACAGTATCTAACAAACAATAAAAAATGGAGCCAATTTTTGAAAATAATTTTCAAAAACTCAAATTTGAAAAATGTCCCAGGTTCTTCATATAAAGTACCCCTAAATATTGAAATATCAAATTCAAACTCCAGAGGCCGCGATATCAGCCAGATACATTAATGAATATCAATTTTGGGGAAAATCGGCTGAACGGTTTAGCTGCTAGCGTTGTTCAGAGATGTTTTGCCGTCATTCGATTTTTCAGTATCAAAGACCTACAACAATCGTATTCTGGCTACACCACGTGTTAGATGATTTTGTTTCTAAATTTAGCAACTGGATTTATCCACTTTTTCTTGGTCAGGGCCTTATAATAAGTTTTTTCTGTTGAAGATGAGCAGTTTTTCGCGCACCATTACTTAACCTTCTATTCCGTAAAAATATTTTCGGATAATCATTTAAACAAATAAATTCGTATCGCAGCTAGAGCTGAGTTTAGCCTGCGCCATTCCATAATATGCAATAAGACACATTCGACCAAAACATTCTGAATAAAAAACCAACACCACGTAGATACTGTATATCTAGGTGGTGTTGTAAAAAGCCATCTTAATTTACGGATCACATTCGGGCATTTATATAGTATCCATATGATTGGGAAATACAATAACGAAGGGGTGGATTGCGAGGACCTAAAACCCACAAAATACTGTCAAAATGTTTTTAAAATGCCCTACAGGCAATAATTGATATGTTTTTAAATCAAAACAAATTCGGGGGAGGGGGTGCCCTCACTCAAAAGGCCTAGACAAAAAAATGAAAATGCTAAAAGCGCAGGAAAAATGAAAATAAAAAATTGTAGAAACTTCTAAAATGTATCGAAAAAATAACCGCGCGTTCTGTCCTTAGCCTTTTAGTCTCAAACGGGAATCCTGATTCTCGCTGTATTTTAGTCTAGTGGTACGTACGGAAAGTATCTTCGACTGTTCTCCAGAAGCGTGTGACACCTCATGTCTCTTTCTTACTTCACTTGACAAGCAGTGCTACGGCGACTTCCACGTATTGGAATGTGGCCGACGCAATCAGAAACAGTGTTGACGGAATAAGGTCTCTCTCCAGGTGCCAAGCGAGTGATCGTAGCCCGCTGTTTCATTTCGCGCAATTACAGTGTGTCCGAAACAAAAGAATAGGGTATGGATCGCTTGCATGCGCCTGGCGACAGCGCGGTTAATAAGTATGTAAGAAGAGAACGAAATTATCTAAAAAGAATACGAAAAGGGAAAGAAATCTAATAAAATGAAAAAGTAGAGGAGACTTGAAACTTTTTGTGAAATCCTGTTGGCTTCCTCAGCCATGGGCAGTACAGTTTGTATGTACGCGAATGTTAAATTTGTAAATCTATATCATGCGTTATTTCAATTCTACCTTTTGACATCTGCATCATAGAATGAAAAATATAATACCCTCATCCTTCGTGGTTTTGCAGCACTAATTCAACGATTTTAATTTAAAACTATAAAGTATTCATTAAATTTTAAACTTCATATTTTAATTTTGTTATAAGCACTAATGACAAATAATATACCTTGGTTATAATTTATATTATATTTGTACTTTTGTACACAAACAAATTCCCCCCTCCCAAATTCGTTTCTGGGTCCGCCCCTGTGTATATACAGTACTACTTAAACATACAAGTATGAAGCAAGTACTGTAATGTTGCGGCGAAAACTAAGATTTTTCTACAGAAAAGCTCGAATTTTGATACCGAAAACGAGAATAAATCTTGTTCCTAAAAGTTGTCAATATTTCCTCTAACTAGCTGTGTAGTCAGATCGACGTTTTGTGGGCCCTTGATACTGAAAAAATTGATTTACGGCCAAACGTCCGTCTGCAAATAACACTGGCAGCTGAACCGTAGGTATTATGTTCACAAAAATTTGTATTCTCTGATCGATCTAGCTGACCTACCCCTGAAATTTGAAACGGGTATTATGGTTTAGGGGGTACTTTAAATAAAGCTCCAACAATTACAATTTTTTCTCGAAAATTGCTTTAAATCTGTTCTCAAATCAAGCGAAGTATATTTAGAGGCTAAAGTCCAATTTTCGGCGCAGGTTCACTTTTCGTTGAATCCTCGAAAATTACAAAATTTTAATTTTCTTTGGAGTGTTCCTGCAACTACAATATTGAAGGTGTGAGGTTGTTCTTCTTAATGAAATCTATTCTTCAAAATTAAAACTTGAAAGGTCATGTTCAATTTTCTGAAGATATCTGCCGTTTTTTGTTGTTGCAATTTTATGTAAAATAAAGCCCATTTTAAAAACAGAATTTTGTCAACTGGTCCAATAACAGCTACAAATAATGCAAGTAGCACCACGTTCTACAAGATTTCATCAGAAAAAGAGTTTATTCTTCTATGATATTCAGGCAGGCAATTTGATTAAATTATTATTATGGGCCAAAAAAAAACAAAATATGAAGCAAAGTTGAAAAGAATTTTAAAGAAAATAGAAAATGTGAAGAAAAGTAGTATATGAAATACAATGATAATGAAGTTACCCATTATGTTAATTAAAAGGGTCTCTAAATTTTGTGATATTTTGGTGTTTTTTTAAGGAAAATATTTATTTATTGGTGCAAAATCTATAGTATTTATAGGAACAGGCTTTAAAGAATTTTACCATGTCAACAAATTCTGCTGAACGATTCTGATTTAGCATTTATAATTGCAAATAATGGTTATCCATGTACACAGCAGAAAAATGTCGAATTTTCTTAGGAAGTCATGTTAGGAAATGGATACAATGTGTTGTATCTCAAAGTTTCCGGCAATTTCAGCAACTTAGTTCCTAAACCGAACTTTAGATGTAGTGTGCAGAATGTGGCGTGACAGGTACCACACAATTAAATGCAAATAAATACATGACAAGATCAATGAACAATATCAATAGGGAAGAGGTTGCTATGGCATTAGAGATCAGACAAACCAATGTATGACATAATTTGCACATTGTGCACATTTCTTCTCTTAAAATGTACTGAAAGAGAAATATCTTGAAATTATTGTTTAATTGTTAAAATGGAACTTCGGAAAATATCACAAAAATCATCAAGCATGCAAATGCTTCTTCTTTGGCAGTACATGAAGTGCACTGAAAGAGGCATATAATTATAACAGCATTACTGCCATGACTTGCTAATTACACAATAACATACCACAGAATTCCATAGTGCCCCTTGCTTACTTTGCAGGTCAGGAGTTAATCTCACATAATTATTTGTTACTATTGTACTTCCCATGAAGTCCCAGTAAGGAATAGTCATTCCAGAACCTGTGATCAAGATACTACAAGTTAATTACATTTAAGCAAAATCTAAAATGGCAAAAATATTATTACTCTTCTGGCTAGTCTTCAAGTATTCAATGTAATTTATCTTTGAAGTTGAAAACAGAATTTACCTTGAAATGGCTTAATTAAGGAATGTTCTCGTTTCATGTAGTCTTTGGTATTCCACTCAGCATTGATGTTTACACAAATCACAAGGGAAGAAACTAGAATAAACAGAAGCTGATTTGTTGACGTCAGGACAATCGTATTGATTGACATTTTTAGAATTTAAATAATACTTGATATTGTTCTAATGTCTTCTCCACACAACCCACGTCCACAACACCTATTCAGCGCGTTGCAAGAAACACGTGAAGGTTATGTTTCTTGGTGTTCTACTCTTCAAAATTCTGATAATTAGAAGAACAATACATTCACCGTCTTTAATTTTCCTTCGTCACAAGCCTTATGGATCTTTTCTGGCTTTAATGTGAATTTCGTTCAGTTCGATCTCACGAGATGAGTCGTCAGAAAAAGTGATTACTCAATACTGAAGTTCAGTAACTTCGTTCGCTGATGCCAGTTGGTGACTGATAAATACACGTTTGCAACTAAGGCAACAAGGTTGTATAAAGGCGGCACTTGCAACCACTGCGATATTTCAGTGTTCGAAGGAGCGCAGTTCATCTAATGATAAGAGTTTCAGTTTGCTTGCCTCAGAATATTGAAAATTAAACGAGCAGTGATATATTCACGTACAATTAGAAAACTAATGATATCCTTAACGAAACCACTTCACTATCACTTCTCAAAAATTTTCCAAGCAAATGTACACAACATTCAACGCATACAGTCTGAAGTACACACAGCAAACCGTGCAGAAGCTGTTTGTGGCTTGCTGCTTCGTTCTAGTTGCGCTGGTTTGGCTTACTCTGTGGCAGCTTCAATTTGTGCTCCTGCTGTACTCTGTCGGTTGCTGTCGACGCTATCATTAACTTCTCATTGATAAATTGTAGTTCTCACTACCGGCACTTCTCTCATCTGCAAACGTCGCCACTGGCGTTATTTATTCCATAGAGTAAACATTATATGCTGTTAAATTCTGATATCTCTGTGGTCGCCGTGACGTAGTGTGTTGCCAACTTTGTTTTCCTGAAGAAGTCTACAGCATTTAAGTTTTCTGTGAATTAAACGATTGAAAATTGCAAAACGCCCCCAAGAAATGTACATCATAATCAAAATATAAACTTATATTTACAACATTATAAAACAGCTTCGGCATTGAATTTTCATGTACGTACTAACACTGCCTCAGTTGGTTGTGGTGCTCTTCACGATTGCTCGATGGGTGTTGACGTCACCTGAGGGAGAAGAAATGGGCGAACTGTAGTATCCTGGGGGTCCTGCATTTGCTGTAAAGATGATGTCGCTCTGGCTCAAAAATCCACAACAATCTAATAAATTGTTTTGCATCGAAGCCATTACATATTAAAATTATCAATCTAAATACCTAACAAACGAGAACACTAATAAAGAAATCGGTTTCCGTAAGTTCGAAACTGAATTGTTTGATACGAAAAGTGGGGATTGGGGATGAAGAGCAGCGTACGTTCAATTGCCGTCGTGAGGCAATTTTCACACGCAGCTCGTGGTGGAATATAAGTACCCATCGGTGTTGGTGAGTACTACATGTTCACAAATGATTATTCATGTTGTTTGTTGTTAGGCATTGCTTATAGAATAGCTTCATTGTGAAGTTGCTGAGTAGAGCAAGTTGTAGATCTAAGATGGCGGATCATCGGTTGATGATACAGTTTCTTGTGGTGTTATAATTGTTTATTTTTTACTTAATACTCCTAAATATAGTGCTAAGGTACTATATCGTAACAGTTTGAATTTTGTGTAAGTTTTCAGTCAAGTTACTTGACATTACTTGAATTATTTTGTTGGAAGTTAGGTTAGGTTAATTTCGTTGGTTAAAAAGTGTATTAACACGTCTTCGATATTAATGTGCGCAAGAAAATATACTTGTCGATTGTCTCAAAGTG
Organism: Gryllus longicercus; assembly: GCA_038098605.1. NCBI lineage: Eukaryota > Metazoa > Arthropoda > Insecta > Orthoptera > Gryllidae > Gryllus > Gryllus longicercus. The sequence goes on from JAZDUA010000026.1 coordinate 6,026,653, forward strand.
TTTATTGACATATTTATGTGTGTGACGAGCTGTTTTATGTATATGACATAGGTGCTACTTGTTTTGGTAAATGACTTTTGTTTGTGCCGTAAATTTTGTGATTGACAATTGATATTATGCTACCAAGAATTTTTCAGTTAATTCACAGACGTAGGTCTGTTTGGTGCGGAAAAGTTTTAATTTCTTGGAGTGGTGTAATTTTCTACATTTATCATTACATTAGTGTGGTGTTCAGCTGGACTAACTTATTGAAAGGAGTGCGATTTCGTAAAGTTGATGTCTGCATTTGAATTATATGTGAACATTTGTAATCTGTTTTTCCTAATACTTTATAAAATGCATGTGCACACAGAGAAATGAGCCTGCATCATATATTAGTTTAACAATTACATTTGTGTAAGATGGGATATTTTACTGTGATGTAAATATGTTTTATCAAAGATTTGTGACTTCCTTCACAATGACCCATGAGGAAAGTGATTGGTTGGATGGTTGTTTTTTGTCAGAAGAAAATTGTATATGATAAAAAAGATAAGTTAAAAAACAATGAGAGAATGGAACAAAAGAATCTAGTATTTCCAATTGCAAATATGGGCAGTTAATAAAATTCATTTTGGTGGAAATGTTGATATGAATATTCACCAAAGAAAAAAATTTAAAGAGACATTTATACAAAACAACTCATACATATTGCTGTTCATCCTCCAACCTAATGTATTGGTGCAACTAATTACTATAGAAAAATTGTTTGGAGGAAGTAAATTTGAGCATGAATTAAATACTTTTTATTTGAATTGTGACAAAAGTGAAATAATTGTTTTGTTTTATATTGAGTAAAAAATTGTAACTCAGGGTGTAAGTAGTAGTTACACCAATAGTATAGTTATAATAGTCATAAGAGTTAAGAACTTTAAGCTATTAGAGTATTTAGATGTGTAATGTGTGTGTTGTCAATACACATTTTGTTTTAATCCAAATTATAATGAGATGATTATTTTTCTTACGTATTCCTTCTTGTTGAATAGGTGTCATGCCAAGTAGTCGTGATGAACGCAATGGGAGACTTGGAGATCACATCAAAAGGACAAGTAGCATGCATGTTAGGTCAGATGCATCGGGAAGTGACTTAGAGGCTAACAATATGGAAAGTGTATCTGAATCTAGGAGTAGTAAACTTTCTCGTCGCCATAGTGGGGGAAGTAAAAGTGGAAGGAATTTGACTAGTAGTTCTGGAAGCAAAAAAAGTCGGAGAAAACGGCACTCAAGAGAAGCTCTATCTGGAGTGCCTCAAGACAATAATCAAATTCACTCTCTTGCTTCGTCAGTTGTGAAGCCACTTGTTGAATATTCTGATGTTAGTTCGGAAGATTTGTCAGGGCCAGAGGCAGGTGAAATTCAAAGTGATGAAAGTGTTCATGCTACATTAAGTGAAGGGGAAGTTAGCACTCCTCCTGGACATGCACATCATCATGGACATCGTAAACATAGTAGGGATAGTGAAAGAGGAAAGTCATATAGTAGTAGTAGTAGTAGGCATCATACAGACAGAAAATATCACCATTCTCCATCAAGAAGTGAACATAGACATGGAGGGCAAAGACATTTGTCCTCACCCCCATTAGCTATGAGATCACCATCTCCATCATCTGTTACACTGAAAGGCAAACATCGAGAGAGACATACATCAGTTTCATCCGTTACATCGAAGGGGAGTGAGAAGAGGCATCACCACCATGGACGTTCTTCATCAGTAGAGAAACACCATGTCCCTAGACCTGTTTCTCCTCTAGAAGTTTATCGGAAAATTAAAGAAGAAATGCATATGTCTGAAGGAAGGCATCGGTCTGGAAGCTCAAGTCGTCGAAAAGAGAAGAAGCATAAAAGGGAGAAAAATGAAAGGAAGTCAAGAAGTACACACAGGATGAGTAGAAGTCCAAATTCTAATAGTAGTAGGAAGAAGAAGAAAAAGAAGTATGTTCATTCCAGAAGTCAGAGTCCTGAAATTGTTGAAGATGGTATTCTTAGGAGTCCAGAAGTAACAAGAAGAATCAGTAGTCCTGCAAGATCTGTTGAAGATCTGGATTGTGTGCGTGCATGGAATAGACCTGCTTCTCCTGAAGTGGAAACCATAGAGTCAGCCTCTCCAGTGGAGAAAAATAATGTTATTTCTCCTGAGTCTCCACCTTTTATTGGAACACCTGTGAGCCCTCCAGGAGGAAGTGACATGGATATTGAACGCTCTGATCAAGAAGGCAGTGGTTCCATACAGTCTCGAACTCCACCTCCAACAGGATCTACCCTTACTCACCGAAGTTCTCCTGTAGCTTCTCCTCACACACCACCTCTCCCACCGAAAGCATATGAGAAACTTGGGGTATCCAGGTTAGCAGAAACTGATCGTCTGCGAGGGAGTTGCTCACCAAGAATAATAGATAGTGTGCGTAGTCCTCCACCTGCTGTACATCGACCTCACAGCCCTGGAGAGAGAATTGGCTCAAGGTATGTGAGGGAGCACTAAATCATAATGTAACATGCTGTTAGCCTTGTTTTATATTGGTAGTATTAATATATCTCGTAAAACATAGACATGAATAATTGTTATATTTACTTTAGGTCTAAACCAGTTCCAATTGATGATGATGATGACGATGATGAACTGCCTTCTGCATCGAGAAGGGAGCGTCGTCAATGGTCAGGTCACAGTATATCTCCTGTTACACGACATCCTCCTCAGTCTCATTCCAGCCGCCGAAGTGCAAGTCCTTCAAGTCGTAAACGGCGAAAATCATCTCGGAGTGATAGATCACGGCGCCCACATCGCCGAGAAAAAGAAAGAGAGAGACCGAAATCATCACGTTCTCGCAGATCCAGGAGCAGGTCACCGGGAAGGTAGGCTGCCCATTTCCTGTAAAAATGTTAAGATTGATTTTTAGGTGTTATTCAGATTTTAAGGATTGTTAATTAGTTTTATTGGGTGTTTTTATTCATTTCTTTTTTAATAACATACTGATTCTTATGTGAAGAACAGCATTTCTTTGGAATGACACTGTAGGGACAGAACATAATATTTTTTTGTACTCTTGTTGATTGTACTTGTGAAACATTGCAGTAAATTCTCAATACATTTTGTACCCATGTAATTGTACCAAAGTGGCCAATGCACTAGTAAATATTCTGTGGTAGTCTGAGAAGTGAAGTACTGAATTAGATACCACATTTGTGTAATACTTGAACTCATTTTATTTCTTTCACTTACATCTACATTCTTTTCTTAAACTGTGAATTGTATTTCATTGACTTTTTCAGGAATCAGTTTGTTTGTTGTGATGTACAAGAAGAGTAATAGTTCAAGTAATTGTTTAGAAAAACATCTCAGCTGTTTTGTTCTGAAACAGTTTAAAGCTGAAATTATTTTGCATTCTTTGCATAGAATACATGAACTGAATGCTATTAGGGGAAGTTAGAATTGTCTATCTCTCCTCTATTTATCTGCATGCTTGAACTTTGAATAAAATTTGATGAAACTTATGTGCTGTGTAGAAAGGTGAAAAGGTTTCAGTTTCATGAAAATTGGAGCGATTATAAAGGTACTTTTAGAACAGGTAAACGTTTATAAAGTTTTTGAAAATTTTAATTGAAAACGTGCTTTTTGCAAAGTCTTTATCTTCATTACTAAGCTATTTTGAGTCATCATATTATGATAGGAATCATCTCATCTTGTTAGTGATTTTTACCCCAACTCCTTTCTGTTGCGTTAGTGTTAAAAAATTGTCCACTATAATACACCTTTGTTTCATGAATGTTAAAGCATATTATTAATTTAGAAACTATTTCTTTCTGGTGTGTGTGCGTATGTGTGATCTCTTACAAAGAGAGAGGTTAGATACATTACATACACATAATACATACATATGTACGTACGTACTTACCTCTGCTACAATTGAATAAATGGTCTTATCCCATCTCCTTCTGTAGTCTTCACTACACCAAATAGGGCACGGATTTTTATGACCTAAAAACTTGCAAAACATGTGTGCATTACAAAAAATATTGCAAAGATCCCTTTTATTAAATATATTTTAAAAAACCATTGTGTTGTGCACAGTATTCACATTACAAAATAATACACTTTGTTCTTGAATAGGTGATGAAAAAAGGTAGATATGAATTATATTGTTATATATTATTTTGATTAAATCATGTTAACTATTTTTCAGTTTATAATATTGTGTCTTATTCGGACTTACTCAACCTCTTCAAATAGGTTGCACAGATTGAAACATTTTTACTTTCTCGCATACTATACGTAGAATAAACCGTATTGTAATGCTGCGGGGAAATCGGCGATTTTTCGGCATACAACCTCGAATATTTGGGCCTTGATAATGCGGAAGCGACTAATTCTTTCTCCTAAATATTGTAAATTATTATTTTTTCGCATACTACTATTGTAATGGGAAGAAGTTATTGTAATGCTACAGCGACTTTTTGACAGAACAAATCATTTTCTGGATCCTCGGTAACCAAAAGTGAATATTTTTTATTCCTGTAGGTAGTAAATAACTTTTTCCCAAAACCTTGTGTAGTCAGAATCCGTTTTGTGGGACTTTGATACCGAAAAATCGATTGTAGTCTAAACGTATTGTTTGTGGTCAACGCCAGCGCTTAATCCGCTCAGACGATTATCTCCAAACTTTATATGCGGGGCAAATCGTTTGTTCGTCCAGGAACAACGTTAGCGACTTCACCGTAAGCAGAAATTTTACCAAGATGTATATTCCCCGGTTCATCTGGCTGATGTGAAGACCCCTTGAATTTGTAACGTATATTTTGTTTCGGGGGCGGGGAGTATTTTACATGAAACATCGATATTTTCAAAAAAAAAAAAAAAAAAAAATCTCAAAAATTGTTTCAAAATTTTTCTCAGAGCAAAGTATGATTATAAAATCGGTGTAGATGCGATTTTCAATTAAGTATTTAATTTTCGAAAATATGCAAATGTAGAAAATTTTTTCAGCTTCTTACAACTACAATATTGAAGATAGTTTTTTTAAATATATAAGGCCGTGATCATTTTGGAAAGGTAGTATTTTTTGCATAATTTTGCGTGAAATAAGCAATTTTAAAAACAAGGCCTTTTTTAAAAAAAGGATATTTTCCCTTATTATTCTAGCTGATACCGCGGTCCCTGGAATTTGAAACTGATATTTTAATTTTTAGTAGTATTTCACATGATTTCCAAAATTTAAAAAAATGGTACCAAATCTTTTGATTAAATTTTGTTGTTGAATAGTACAAGAGCAGGCCTCACTTTCGTTGACATTCCCGATTTTTCGAAAATTGAAAAAAAAAAAAAAAATTAAAACTAAAATTGGAGATAGAGAATTTTGTCTCAACGTTTGTGGTACAAAATTAGCTGTTCAAAAAGTGTCATATACGAGTTTTTGAAAAAATGAATGGATTTTTCGTATTTTGCTATTAAAAATTATATTTTTTTTTCTCAAAAACCGCTCAAAATTAAAAAAGAAATTTCCACGTATGTAAATAAGAAACGGTAAGAAAGCTGATTTTTGGGCATTGCTCGTTTTTGTTCAAAAGTTGCGAAAAGAAATTGCGGTATAATATTATTACATAACTGTTACAAAGGGGCGAGAAAGTATGTGCTGTTGAGCCCCACTAGTTTCTTAATGAAATCGTTCTTTGAAGACAACTTAAAATAAGGTCATGTACAGTTTTAGTAGTTTTGCTTGAAGCGGACAATTTTTAAACAGAAACGGGCAACTTTACGTTTCCTTTAGTGAGCCTAGAAAGTACATGCTGTCCCTCTAGTTTCTTCAATCCCCACTCCTCCAGATACTGGGAAATACTCTTATAAAACGACGCAGATCCGCTTTGCAAAGCTCTTGAATTTTCGAAAATTGTAAATGTTGCTAATAATGTCAGAATCTATGTGTTGTTAGAGCACCACAATTTTTTTCTAATACGCTGTGTAGATAAAATCCACGTTTCGTTGCTCCTTGATACATAGAAATTAGTCGACAGCCAAACGCCCGTCCGTGGTCAACGCTGGCGCCTAAACCATGCAGATTTTCTCCAAAATTGATATTCCTTATCTATCTGTCCGAACTCGAGGTGGGGGTGGGGGCTAGCAAGAGAGAAAAATGTTTGAATTGGGAAAAAATGCGGGAAAAATAACATAAGTTAAAATCGTGAACAAATATTGGGGAAAAAATCCAAAAATATATTTATGTAGTAGCTGGGCGATCTATCCTCCAATAGTCCAATTCTTGCACTGTCGTAAAATGAGAATTGTTTTGTTTGGCCTGAGAGCTGCCTCTTATGAAAACTATTCCGATTTTAGTGAGTTATGTTTCTATAAGAAATAAAGTTTTGGATATTAAATAAAAGTGTAGCAGTGAAATGTTTTTGAGGTATGAAAAAAGCTAGAACCTGTTCCTGAATTAAGACAATTATTTCCTTTAACATGTGAAGGCAAGTGTCGATGAATTGTGGATCCTTTATCCCTAAAAATTGTTTCACATCAAAACGTCTTTGGTTAATGCTAACGCCGAAACCATTCAGACAATTTTCTCCAAAATTCATTGTATACATGTAAGCTTCCGCGGCTCGAGTTTAGTACTTCTTGCCTGTTGGCTGTTCAGGCCTCTCAGCCAACGATGCTGTGTCACCTGGACAGCCAAGAAGTCAATTATTATTGTTGGCTTATATATGCACCTCAACAATTTCAGAAAGACAGTACTTATACTTATATAAAACAAGGTTTTGATATAAAATTCTATGTCAAAACCTTGTAGCACATTACACTCAAGGTCTCTCATCACCGGTTCTGAACTAACACGACTAAGACACCCTCCTATGAGTACGCTGTTCATTTGATGGTATATTTTTTTTATTGAATGTCAAATAGTTTTTTTCTAAAATGAATTTAGTTACATTTAAAAGTTTGTAATTAGGAATGTTCAGGTAAACCTGTCCTAAACTAAATATTTTCTTCATAAGTTTCTTCAATTTGTAAATAAGTCTATGTGGAATTGATGGAAACCTACCAGTGACATCAAGAGATATTATTCTATTATTCTTACTCGGGATTAATTTGTTTAATCTTCTTTTTAAGTCTGTACTATTTTCTGTTACATATCCAGCATTGTCTTCTGTTGATTATTTATTAATTTACATAGACAATTGATTACTTAGAATTATCACTGTTAGATACTCTTTTAGTTACCGATCAGTTACTGTTTGGTATTACAAACCTATGCAGGACTCTTACTAAATTATTTATCAAAACATCCTATTCAAATGAAAGTAAATCCATGGTATTCACTTTCTGCACTCTGTACGCCTTCAAGGATACTCTCAATATATATATATATATATATATATATATATATATATATATATATATATATATATATATATATATATATATATATATATATACACACACACACACACTAGGGTGTCCGTTATTTACCAAAGTTCTTGTAATCAAAATTGCCCCCCAGATTCTGAATCTGTTAGCTAAAAAAGGGAAAATTCCGAAGGGAAACCCATTTTTTGTTGAAATTTCACGTGCCGCCGGACATTCCAAATTTCCCATGTTATTTAAATGGGATTTTATTGGTTTTTGCAATTTATTTTTTTTTGCTAGTTCAAACCATTACAATGAAGGTTTTTGGTATTGTATATTGTTTTGTAGACACAGATGTACATTCCACAATTTTTCCAAATCATAACATAAGGTTTACACCATTCATCTGATCATTTTTTGATACCGGTTATTAATAAAAAATGTATTATTTTTAATTTTTCATTAATTCCTCTGTATCAATTTAGATCATTCCGACTGAGATTTATTGTATTGTATATCACTGCATAGACGTAAATATACATTGAAAATCCGATTTCAGTCATAATTTGATTGATATAGTAATTTTGACCGCATAATTTTGTCCACTTATTTATAGTGGTTTTGAATGAAAAACCACAAAATCAACAAAAAATGGGTTTCCCTTTGGAATTTTCCTTTTTTTAGCTAACAGATTCAGAATCCGGGGGGCAATTTTGATTACAAGAACTTTGGTAAATAACAGACACCCTAATATATACACATACATACAAACACACACACACACATGTATATATTAATTGTTACTCTTCGAAAGTGATTTATTATATAACTTTATTACACCTTTGTAAGATATGTGTACAACAGTTTGTTGCTGCCACCATTAATAAATAAGTAAATAATAATAATAACAATAATAAATGACAGTGTTTTATCCCAAAAATATAAAGACAATTATCTACTTATTAAACAACAATTATCCTCTGAATTTCATTTCAAGATATGTAATGTCTAGATAATCTTATCACAAAAATAGGAATCTACGACAGCCAGTGTTTTCTCCAGGATTCAATGATTTAAATCACACGATTCACCTAAAAAAATTATCGAAATAAATCAAAAATATAGTTCATTGTAAATTTTGCAAAGAATGATTAAACACTTGAAAGTTAAATATAAGAAAAATATATCCAGAAAACTAAAAAGAATATATTAGAAAGATGGCAAAGAATAGTGGAGAAGAATGTATTGTGTCGGCCAAAGTGCAAGTGGACATTAACCCTTGCAAAAGAGAATGGTGTACATTTGTGTCATTTTCAAATGATGATAAAGATGCTGTGATTTGTGATTTCTATGAACTGGATAATTGTAATACTCAAAATGCTAATTTATTTGGACTAATTAAGTATTTTTCTTGCAAGAAAGAGTATTTAAAAGGCATAACTAATGTTGGTGAAAATGAACAATTGTTGTACACCCCCAAAAATTTAATAAGATATTTTTTTATTATTATTATTTGCAGAAAGTTGCCTTGATATGTATAAAAAAAGTATTCGAGAAAGATTTTACAGAACATGGTTTCTGGGTTATTTTATGAGTTCTAGTAAAACACTTAGTATCTCAGAACTAGGTCAATGTGAGGTAGCCCCATTCTAGAGCTCTTCAGTTCTTTGTCTTTTTTTTTCTTCTTTTTTTTTTCTTTTCTCTTTTTTTTTTTTTCAGAAATATAAAAATTTTACCCAATGTGAATATTTAGATTTAAATTTTAAAACATCCAATTTAAATATTTTTATTTTTTTTAAAAAGTAGTGATTTTTATTCACCCTGGTTTTCTCTAATGACAATGAAATAGATTATATTTGCCTTATGAACCTATGATTAACAAAGAACTTTAAACTGTTTGAGAGAAAGTATAGTGTAGATATAGGCAATAAAATCGTAAATAGAATATCTATCACCAATAACCTGAAAGACAAAATAAACAAATTAGGCCAACAGAATGTAATCTATAAGATAAGCCGTGAAGATTGTGAAAAATAGTACATAGGGCAAATAAAACGCAAGATAAAAGAAAGGGTCAGTTAACATAGAATGAACATTAAGAAAATTTCCAAAGAGCAAAATTCAGTAACACAACTCAGAATTCAAAACAATTATAAAATTAACTTTAAAAATCCTGAAATTTTGGCTGTTGAAACATATAAAGGGTCTAGAATAATCGTAGAAACACTTCATACAAAGACCAATAAGAATGAATGTAAATGAATCTAATATGTTTACCAACACTTACAATATATTTTACATCTGACAGAGTGACGACTTAAACAGTTAGCATTACTGGATCTCCCCCTCTCCCTCCACCTGTCAAATACAAAAAATGGCAATTTTTATCAGTTCTTCCCTAACTGTCGACCAGAGAGATACCATTAACTTCAACAATGTGAAGGTTTTTAAATACACCTTTGATTGTGGTATGTGAATAGGTGTTGGATTGTTTTTGGAACAATGATTGGTGAGTTTATGTCTGCTCTTTGTTTTTATTCAATTTAACTCTATTCTAAGCTTTATCACGTTAGAAAATCTAAATATCCAATTGTACTTTTTATTTATTGTTAATTAATGTATCTTTGTGTATTACAGTAATTTTACCTGATGATGGAGCCATAAAGAGCTCTGAAACGTTAAACAGTGATGTAAATGTTTACAATATAAATATTGTCTGTCTGAAATTATTGAGGTGCATTTACAATTAAATAAAAATCAATAGAGAAAAATTTAAAAACCTGTTATTGCAAGCATTATATTTTTGAAGAATTGTTTTATTCAATTCTCCAAAAGGGTGTATGGGCTGGCATGGATTTGCCTTTTTTGCCACCTTAGATGGTAAATTGACTAAATGTAAGTGTGCGTAGGTGTACTATTAAATTATGCATTCTAAATTGATTTTTCCTTTCTCATATACGTATATGTATACATAGTGTAGAGAAGTTATGAAATGCTGCAGAAAATCGATTTTGAGATTTTAATGGATTTAGAAATTAAAAATCTTGTGCTTGTTTAATCATGTATGAGAAGAGCATCTGTCATAAAAAGGAGTACATTTTCACAACATGTTTTCTCCATTGTCGAATGCAACAGCAATTGATGAATTGTTTTTCTTGTCTAACTCTTCACACACGTTTAAGAGTTCCAGTAACTACGTTGGGAACATATCTTCCAGCTATATCTGTGTTTAGATCTGTGAAAACCATATTTTCTTCTGAATGAATATCTTTTTCAGAAGTTTTGTTGTGACATGGACTTGCGTAGCCCTTTCTAAGTGTGGATTTGATAGAAAAGGAATGCTTGAGGTGTTTTTCAAAGTTTACTTTCAATTTGACTTAAATCTATTATTATTTTCAATTTGACTTAAATCTAAACTTATCTAACTTACTTGAAGTGCACGTTGGTGTGAAAAATGTCCTTCCAAACAAAATAAGCTGTATTCTGCAAAACATTATCTGTCCAAGCAACTTTTGTATTTTGCAGAATTGCAAAGTTACTGTACCATAAAACGCTTCTCGATTGTAACTTTCAATACACACAATTTCCAAAATTTTTTCCATCCATATTATTATCCGCACATGTTTTCTTGAGCTTACTTTGCTAGCTGCAAGAGGAGTGGGGAGTTTGGTTATTTTGACAAAATGAATTTTACGTTTAATTTGTAGTTCATTTTTCCACGCAAATTCGTTTTTAATACACAGGAGCCAACATTCCTCAACACCAGATTTTGTCTACAACTCTGATTGCTATCATTTATTCTTAATGCAACTAATGTTGGGAAAGTAGTGGGAGTAGATATTCTGGGGCTCAAGAAAACATGCGGATATAAAATACTTCTCAACGAATTCTTTTACAACTCTGTAGGTCACACACTCTCTGAACGCTTCACTTTCAGGGAATTTGGGACAAGCACCCTCTATACAAGACAGATAAGGAGACTAGCAGTGGTTTTTGTAAAAGGCGCCAATGCTGTTAGGAATGACAACAAAAGAACTTGGTTCTAGGAACCAAATTTTACATTGTGTCTCTAGCTAGAGCAGTTATTCATGGAAAAGGTTACCAATCGAAAACATTGAGACGAGAAATGCCTTTCATAAAAAATTGTTAAAGCTTGTGATTAAGTATTAAGAGCAAGAATGAGAATATTTTTATTTTAAATTTCATCCAAAACCTATTTTAAAAGTACCTATTAAAAATGCCCAAAACATGCATTTATATGACTAAAAAAATCATGATATTCTTTGTAAAAGCGTGAAACAAGTTTCAATTAACTTCTTTAAGGAAAAATTTGCCAGAAAAAATGGCTGTCATAAAAATCCAAGCCCTAGTAAAGCCATATTAAATTATGATCGCATGCATTTGGACATTACATGATTTATCATTGCCAAAATGGAATCTCCAATCTATTCGTATTAATTAATTTTCTGGAACAATCTTTTTAGTGTCCTTGTAGGCATTAAAGATTATTTGATTTTTATCCAAGGCAATCCTGCTTTTTAAACAATTCTCCAATTTTTGTTATTATCTTCTTTAATTTTTATTTAATCTATCTTGAATAACGGAAGTAAAAATGTATTATAGAAGATTAATATTAGTGTTTGGGTGCGGGTCAATTAATCAAGCCAGTGAGAGGGTTTTCACTCCTTTCCTAGAGTAAATGGAGAGTTCCTTCCTATGTTGCATCCCTATCATCAAGATTTACAGTTTTTGACGTAAATAAAAGCGATATGTTTAATTGCTATTATTAATCATTTGTATATTGCTGTGTACAGTGTGATTGAATTAGTTGTTAAACATTTCTATATAAAATTAACAATGAAGTATCTGCATCAAAATGAAATGCAATATTAGTTTTTTTAACTCCTTTAAAGTATTCTGTAATGCATGATTATTAAAATCAAGAACACATTACTTTTTGTGCAAGAATATCCAATCGGTTATGTTTTATTCAAACTATATTTTGTTCTTAAAAGTAATTTGTTTCACATTCTTCGTGAGTAAGTTGTTTAACATATTTCATCACAAAATCGCTGAATGTTCAGTTATTTGGTAAAGAAGAGATAACAGAAAAATTTGCACGACTACATTTAAGCATAATTTAGAGATTGTTTTACCACTATTCTTTCTTTCTACTAAATTTTCTGTTTTGTGTGAAATGTTTTGGTTATAGTCAGTGGGTTTCATTCTCAGTTCAAATCAAAATGTTACACATAACTGAGGCTTATTCAATTATTTCATATGAACATGTTTATATAAGTCCAACAAGTAGATATGCTTGAATAAAGGTAGAACTAATCATTGCTTTACTACAATGCTGGCAACAATAAATTGCGGCATTTTCAAAGTCAAATAATATTAACACTTTCATTATTTTAGTCCCTCATTGTTTTATATCATTATTATTGTGTTTATATGATATAGTTTTATAGGCTTCATTACTTTTCTAAATATTTGAACAATATGAAGCTGCTTTAGAAACTTTCAAGATTCTGTTTCAAATTTTAGGATACGTCGTCCTCCAAGTCGTTCAATCACCCGTTCTCGCAGTCGCAGTGCCCCAAGATGGAGACGGCCCAGTCGGTCTCGATCCCGTTCTCCAAGAGGTCGCAATGTCCGACACTGGAGTCGTTCCCCTAGTTACTTGGGGCGTGGAAATCGACGATCTTCTCGTTCCCGTTCTCCGAGAGCAAAGCCGCTCATCCCAAAGAGACGCCGTTCCCAAACTCCATCTCTACGTCGGTCCCGAAGCCCATTCACGCGTCAACGTGCATCACGCAGTCCCCAGACACCTCCTCGCAAAGTAGTAAAGGTTCGATCTCGTAGCCCCATTCCAAAGAGTCCTCGCACACCTAAAAGTCCATTATCATCTACTTCATCCAAAGAACTTAGAGTGGCCAATATGAGTGAAACAAGTCTCTTTTCAGAACTCGTTAAAAACAAAAATACTCGTGAATTGGCTATGAAATGGTCAGCTGCTTTGAAGGAAAAAACTGCAGCACGCGATGATTCAGATGATGTTATTGTAATTGATAAAGATGAAAATAGTAATGATCAAACTGAAACCCCTAATCCTACTCCCACTCCCCAGTTCACACATATGGCTCCTGTTGATGTGAACAGCATTCCTGTTCCTTGTGAAAATGATATACCGCCTCAAGTACCAGCTTATCCACAAGTTCCTGTGGCAGTACAAGCTTCCAGTGGTTATTATCCACCACCACTGCCTCGTGGAGTTCCTCCACATACTGTTCCAGGTGCAAATCAGTCACAAGCTGTAATGCCACCTGTAGGAAACACTCCTAATGCTGTTCCTGTTGTGGAGACATCTCCCATGTTACCTCAAACATATGCAATTCCTTCACCAAGTGTAACATCAACTACTCCAGCTGCACAGACCGTTCCTATTGTTGCAACTGTAGTTCCACCTCCTCCAGCAGCAAGTGCTGTTCCACCTACGACAGTACTGCCAACGACCCCACCACCAGCGGCAGCAGCAGCAGCAGCAGCAGCAGCAGCACCGCCACCCCCACCACCACCACCTCCAGCAGCACGAGTTCAGGAAACCGTTATCACTATTACTTCTCCAAAGCCTCCTGCCAAAGTTGTAGCACCAGGACCAGTACCAACTCAATCTTCTAGTGGAAATGAAGCACAGCCCAATAAACAAGATGCCAAATTAAAAATAGGGCCAAGTGATTGTACAGTGGGAAAAACAAAGGCTCTTGGTGACTCTGAAACAAGTGGCTCAAGAATGGAGGCAAATCGTCCTGTAAATAAGCCAAAGGATTTAACAAAGCTTCCTATGCCTCCTGGAATACAACAAAGTGACTTTGAAAGCATTGATTCTCCACCCAGTCGGTCACCCACACCTGAACCTGTCAAAACAAAACAGCCAGGAATTAAAGATTTACCCATGCCTCCAGGTATTATAATTTTCGAAATATACAATTTGTCCTAGTCTCTTTCAAATATATTTTTAATGACCTTTCTAAAATTTAACTCGTGTGCATTTTACAGGTATGTTAGACTCAGAAGATCTCAGTCCTGATGAAGATGCAGTTTTAACTCCTCCTCCTCCAGCTGCTGTGGAAAGATCCAGGCCTACACGAACACTTCCACGACCAAAATTAAAGAGACCAAAGATCATACACCGTCGTCGAGCAAAATTGACCATTAACAAAGACTGGGGTGAACGTTGTGTAGATGTATTTGAAGTCATGGCTCAAATTGGTGAGGGTACATATGGACAAGTTTACAAAGCAAGAGATAAACAGTCCGGTAAGGAAGTATTTAATTTACCCTCTATTTTGTGTCTACTATTTTTCCACTTACCTACATTCTCCTTCATTTTCTTTCCCTCTTTACTTGTTCTTATTCTGAAGGAGGACATTAATACAGTATAATTTCAAAAGAGATATTGTTAATAAGTGCAGGTTTTGATGACTTCAATTTCTACATTGTTGTAATAAAAGTTTTCAATCATTGTGTAGCTTTGACAATATGACTTTTTTAACAGTCAGTAGATCTGATCTTCATGTAACAAGATACCTGATTAAGTGATTTGTACATTTAAATAAGAGGACAGTGTGTAAGGTTGTCTAAATAATGGTATAGGATACACATGGTAAAAGTGATTTTATTTTACTCATAGGTTTGCATCACTCTGGTTATTGGATTTGTATTACATTTCCTACTCTCAAAATAAAATGTTACTTTAACCACCCATTTCATTAATCACTATTTTCAACTAGTCACTAGCAAGTTTGTAATGATATTAATGGTCAAAGTGTTTTTAATTGATTTATTAATTTTTATAAATTGTGTTTTTATCTTTACTGACATTGAAACATTTTGAATCACTTTATCAGGCTATTTACCCACTTCCCCAATAATTCACTGTAAAATAATGCAGGAATTAAAAGTTCAGTATTGAGTCTGCATGTTAGCCCAGAGCTTTTATTATTAATAACTATTTAGTTAAAAAATTGTGATTTGTTTACATTACTTTTCTTTCCTTCAAATTGTCATATAAATGATCTGTCAACCATTTCTTGTTCTGTTCTCTTGTAAAGAATCGTGATTACATTTTTTTTGTGTGTGTGCGTGTGCGTGTGTGTGTGTGTGGGTGTGTGGGGGGGGTGAGCGCGTGTGTGTGGGGGGGGGCGAGCGCGTGTGTGTGTGTGGGGGGCGCGAGCGCGTGTGTGTGTGGGCGCGAGCGCGTGTGTGTGTGTGGGCGCGAGCGCGTGTGTGAGTGTGGGCGCGAGCGCGTGTGTGTGTGTGGGCGCGAGCGTGTGTGTGTGTGCGCGCGCGAGCGTGCGTGCGCGCGAGCGTGCGTGTGCGCGAGCGTGTGTGTGCGCGAGTGTGCGTGTGTGTGTGTGTGTGTGTGCGTGTGTGTGTGTGTGTTGTGTAATATTTTTCTTGTGTATTTAGATAATCAAAATTATTATTGGGGGGGGGGGAGGTCTTTAAAATCAAAAAAGTATTTATTTTATAAGAAGAGGAAGTATTGTAATTGTAGATCTGGATAAAGTTTTCTACAGCAAAAAAAAACTTTAATTGGCCCAGGTAACAAAAGAGCGGATAAATGTTGTTCCTGTGTATAATAAATATCTTCCTTGAATGCTTTGGAAAGTCTAAATCCATTTTTTGCAAGTCCTTTTTACCGAAAAAATCTATTGATGACAAAACATCTGTTCATCAGTCAACACTAGTACCAACACTGTTCAGATGATTTTCTCCAAAATTGATCTAATGAACTAGGCCTGCTAGGTTGAAACAAATTTTGATTTTTGGGGTACTTTACATAAAGTTTCAATTATATTCAAAATTTTCTCAAAAACGGCTCCACATTCTTTCTTTCAATTTCTTTTCAAAATAGAGTAAAGTACACTTATAAAAATGGCATATGTCCAATTTTCAGGGTTAACTTAGAATTTTCCAAAATAGAGAGGATAAAGATTTTTCCTTCAAATAAAATTTGTTCTCCATAGTGAGTTCTTTCAATAAGGTCATGTACTTTTTTTAAATTTTAGTAGTTGTGCAATATTGCGTGCAGCATATGTAATAAAAAAAACTTTTCTTTTTTAAAATTTTTTGTCTTCAAACTTTTTATAGGGATATTGCTAAATGTACTCTAAGATGACATAAACATCAGTTTGCTCTATTCTTTTATTATTATTATTATTATTATTATTATTATTATTATTATTTTATAACTTGTCTTTCACATTGTTAATATTTTCGTTCGCTGTGACTTCTTCACATTATTGTGTTTGTGAGAACATGTACTTTAAATAATGTTATATGTTTTTCAAAAATTACACAAATGTAATCATTTTGAAATTTTCTAACTTCTTTAATACGGGCATTTCAAGTGTTTTGTAAATAGTATTGCATTTGTGACTGGAAGTACTTGAAACGACTTCAGGTAAAGTTTTCCGAAAACTCAATAATTTTGGCTAAAATTTGGAATTTACAGTAGCTCTTAATCGCCATTTTCTTAAAAACTGCTCCAAATGTTTCAAAGCAAATTGCCATTTAGAACAAGGTTTTACTGTTTTTAATTTTCTTAAAATAATATCTTTTTTACTACTAGGAAAGCGAAAAATTAAGAAAATTTCAAAAAAAAATTGTACTTGGGCAGTGATAGAAGGCAGCTGACAAGTGAATGTGAAAAGTCCTAATAGCTAGCTGAGACCAAAGGAAATAGATAACTAATTTGGGAAAGTCTGTGCCGTTCTGTAGCTCCACTAGTGTCAACTAAACTTTCCCCCCATTGTAAAAAGGGCTCTTATAAGAACGGTGCAGGTCTCGTTTTTGTTGCAATTTTTTATTTTTTTTTAAATGGAAGATTTGAACATTTTTCTTGGCATCTTCTTACATGTACAAAATTGAAGATTGATATTTTTTCCTTTAATGAAATCTGTTCTTCAAAGACAGGTCTTAAAATAAGGTCATATTCAATTTTTAAAAAGTGAGTGTTTTTACGTAATTTTCCATGAAATATCATGGGCAGTTTTTAAACAATTATTTTCTCAAGAACAGCTTCAAATTTTTTATTTAAATATTCTCCCCGTAAGTATCCATGAACAGAAAAAAAAATGATGTTGGTTCTCTTTTCAGCACACTACATTTAGCACACACTAATTTCAGTGTGTGCGGTTTTGAACCACTAATTTTTCTTCTCTCTTTACAGAGTTTCTTCAACTTTTTATAGAGTATCTTGAACCCTTTATAGTTTCTTAATCTCTATTGAGTTTCTTAAAGTAAACGTCTTCAAGTAAGCATTTAGAGTTTCATTAGAGGTCATTCCCAATGACCTTGGGTGATGTAGCCCTTTGGATTTGAAATAATCAATTTTGGGCATGAAGTCCCTAGAATATTTTTGAAATTTTCTCAAAATGGCTTTAATTTATTCTTCACTTCAAAGCAAAGCAAAACTTTACAGCGAACTAGTATACGTACATCTCATGACAGATTTTCAGTGAAACTTCTGAAAATTTTTAATTATTTATTTTTCTCCTACAACTATAGTATGAAGATACTTTTTTCCGAATGAAATGTGTTCTTAAAAACTAGATTTTTAAACAATCTCATAAACATTTTTTTGAAAAACTTGAGTTGTTTACAAATCATGACAATTGTAGCAAAATAATCGAAGGAACATTAACAATGTTTCTAAAATGTTGATTTCATTGAATATTGTTTCCCTTTTGTGTGCTGCCCTTCTTTGAAGCCCTGAAATCTACATACAAAATCCTTTAAGAAATCAGGTTATTAAAGTGTTTCAGGAAACGTTTCTCAAATTCTATATTACAACTTGATGTTGTTGATCCAGAAGCTATATTTTTTTTCTGTTTGAAGAAATATTTTCATTATTTGAAAGATTAAAGGCAGATTTTAAAGTAATAGTAAGTTATACATTGCTGCATTATTACAAAGTTCTATTGCTTCTGACACGTTAGACCTTCATAGAAAATTTGCACAAATATGCGTATTTGTTAAGTATATATCAACAAAACAGATATTGCCCAGATTGATTCTAGAATGATCATATTCATCTGGCATATTGTCTGTTTCATAACTTGTGGTTCCAAATGCTTGTTGCTCATCGTCAGTATTTACTTGCTTTTTGATAAAAGAAGAAATGTTTTTTTTACAGAAAAGATGTTAAAAGAATAGTTAATCTGTTAAAAAGTATAATTTCGAAAGTTATTGAAGTTATAGATATTTAAAAAGATGGCTGGAAACTATAAAGTCAACCCATACACCATGATTTAATGTGTTTTTTCTTTAAACAATTGCCCCCATTTGTTTTCTGCTGCTGCTCCATCAAGTCATTAACCTTTTTTTAAATTGAGAATCGTGTTTGCATCTTGGTGCAGTGGGTGGGTTGTATTATGAAATTATTGAAATCTAATTCCAGTATAATCCATATTTAAAATCACTTTACTTCATAAAATCTTATGTTATTTATTTTTCTGATCTTGCAAGTTGCAGATTTGAAGGATGCGAAATGACTTCAGAAAATAATTTGTAATATAATATACAAATGGAAATGCAATATTCTCTTATTTTTTTGTCAAACATTATTTTTGGCAATAAGTTTCTCAGATGTGCTTTTGTCATTTTCGTATCCTGGAGTAGGCCATCAAAGATGAAGTAGGCATCTGTACTTTTTTTTATTTCTTTTTCTTTTTCTTCTTCTTCTTGTACTTCTTCTTCTTCTTTTTTTTCTTCTTCGTTTTCTTCTTTTTAATCACTTTGAAAAGACTTTTTTCATTTCTTTATATTGTTTGTGCAAGTGACTGATTTATATATTTTATTTTTGTAGGTGTTCTTGTTGCATTGAAGAAAGTTCGTTTAGAAAATGAAAAAGAAGGTTTTCCTATTACTGCTGTACGTGAAATTAAAATCCTGCGGCAGTTAAACCACAAAAATATTGTGAATCTTCGAGAAATTGTTACTGACAAACAAGATGCTTTGGATTTCCGGAAGGTTAGTTTCATGGAATAGTTGTATCTTCCTTTGTTTAAAAGTGAATATTAAATGGTGTGTAAGTTGCTAATTTAGTATTAATTGGTGAAACTAGTACATCCATTTATATTAATTTAGCTCGACAAAGGAATGGAAGAAAAATTTCAATACATACATATATTAAGAGCTTGAATGTCACCATGGTGACGTTCAAGCTCTCAATTGGATGAAACTAAACCTGTGATAACCTGCCAGGGGCAGAGTTGTGAATATCATAAATAAATAAATAAATAAATAAATATATATATATATATATATATATATATATATATATATATATATATATATATATACACACGTATTATAAACATTACAAAATCAGTTGCAGAAAAATAGTTTCACTAATTTAATACAGATGAACAACTGAAGAAGTCAGAATCATTTAATGTACTCTTTGTTAAATTTGAGTGTTACAATTTGTGTATTTACATACCTTTTGTATAAATCATTGTTGAAGATGTTGATTTAAGTCCATATTTAAAATTATAATTATATCAAAAATATATTATTTTTCAGGACAAAGGCTCATTTTATCTAGTGTTTGAATACATGGACCATGATTTGATGGGATTACTGGAATCTGGTATGGTGGATTTCAACGAAAATCATAATGCATCAATAATGCGCCAACTTTTGGATGGTTTAAATTATTGTCATAAGAAAAATTTTCTTCATCGTGACATTAAGTGTAGCAATATTCTAATGAACAATAGGTACTTAACATATATAATGTAGTTTTTTTTACTATATTTCAGACAGAATTTTAAAGATTGGTTTATTGTGTATTATGTACTTAATTTCAGAGGGGAGGTGAAACTTGCAGACTTTGGTTTGGCACGATTATATAATGCTGATGATAGAGAAAGACCATATACAAATAAAGTTATCACTTTGTGGTATCGTCCTCCAGAACTTCTATTAGGTGAAGAACGATATGGACCTGCAATTGATGTATGGAGCTGTGGTTGCATCTTAGGGGAACTATTTGCCAAGAAACCAATGTTTCAGGTATGTCTATAATACAGTGTGTGTCTAATTCCATGCATTAGGTGTGATATATGTTTGTCTTAAATATTGTGTGTGTTCTTGTGCAGAATATTTTCACAAGTAATTATAATTGGAATGGAAAGTAATATAATTTATAGTAAATGAAGGTTTTTTTCTGCTCTTCTTTTCTCAATTTGGTTCTTCAGATTCCATTGTGCAGATATGAGTGAAAAATTGCAAAAACATTTTCAGGGAAATGTTGAGCTTGCTCAGCTTGAAACCATCTCTAGGATTTGTGGAACTCCTACGCCAGCAGTCTGGCCTTCTGTTATAAGGCTTCCTTTGTGGAATATGCTCAGGCCAAAGAAACCTCACATCAGGCGTTTACAGGAGGAATATAAGATGTTCATGCCAACTCCTGCTTTAGATCTACTAGACAAGATGCTGCAGTTGGATCCTTGTAAAAGAATAACTGCAGAAGAAGCATTAAAATCAACATGGCTCAAAAATGTCAATCCAGAAAAGTAAGTAATTTCATTTTATTTTATTATTAATCGTATTACAATTACGTTCTATAATTAATTCTTCAGTTTTTACTGTTTTATCTCAGTAGCTCAGGTAGTTATCCACTCCTTAGGTTCTAACCATTTTCAAGAGATCTAACGGTTAAAAATGACTTAATAATGACTAGCTTAGGTGGCTCAGGGCTTCGGTTGGTCATGACAGAGCCTTTGACTGGAAGGTCCTAGAGTTTGAGTCCCAGCTGTGGAACCTTTTCGATACTTGCAACAGAGAGGTAAAATTCAGCCACTGTCTAGAGGACATTTCTAGCATCCGGTTGCTCCCATTGGTAGTTTTCCATAGTGTCTCCAATCAACACCAGGCAAATGTTAGAGCAGTATCCTAACAAATGGGCCACGGACTGCACATGTGGTATAGTTCCCCGCTGGGAGGGGATCATGACTATGTAGATGTCATGATCGTGGTCTGGTGGAGGGTTGTAGACCACCACCCGGTTTCACAGTGACACTCACGTCGTACGCTTCAAGGTGGATGCAGTGAAAAGACGATGCTAATCTCCTTGTTGCCGGAATGCTCAGGAACCCACCAGTTGGGCCTATAGCACGTCAACATTTGAGCAGGATCAAAGGAGGAAAGAGATTCTTCGGAATGCTCTGGAATTTGCATATAGATGTCCGGTGGGAACCTGATACCACCCGCCAGGCTGCCTAGGTTCGGGTGATACTCCTGTAAGGTGAGATGGGAGGGAGGCTCTGAGCTGTCCAAATCTCAATTCAGGTGGCCCCCTGTTGGGCTCTTGGCTACATTGTGAGAGTGGCTTGATACTCTGGGCAAAGAGAGGGACTTGTCCCAGCCTATGTGAGTGGCAGATTGAATTGACTCTGGTACTAGCCTGGATAGCTACGAGCTCTGAGCTGGCAGGGCAGCCTGACCCAGGCATTGAATAGGAAGGTTGTCGAGATACTGTGTTTCGCCGGGATTCAGATACCAGCCTGGTGGCGGACTTGTCCATTGTCAAGGGGTTAGGGTAAAAGCAAAAAGTTTAGGGACCAACCCTAGGGACCTGTCCCCCAGGTAGAACATACAATAGTGTGGGGTTGTAGCACATGCGAGTATCAGCTGCACACGATATTTCCTTCCTCTTCCTTGACCTATCCTCACTAGTTACTCACACTGTTAAACTTACATCCACTATTCCACCATAAATGGTGGGAGACCAATTGGGAGTTTAGAGCTTCATCCCAGTTAGGCAACATCCCACTGGTGGGAGATGTGTGTTTGGGGAAAACCCTAAAAGATGATATGTCAGTTAAGGGAAGAAGATCACTGCCACCTCCTGTGATAAAAACATGCACCACACTTATGAGGCTAATGACCTTAGCGATTGACATGCCCAGAATCGCTGGTCTATAAATCAACTTATTTAGTGTGTTTAATATTGAAAGTGAAGTTCATAGCAAAAATGACAAATACCTTGTTTGTTTAGTATTTATTCACTTATCATATGCTGTCAAGATTTGTATACGTCACATTCATCAGGATATAAAATTATATAAGATTTTTTTCCAGTTTTGGTCCTCTAAAATCCTGAATTTGCCTTATTGTCATGCATGAAGAAAAATGTTATTGTACAGTTTGAGATTCTGCCTGTCCCAACAGAATTGAACTCCTAAAAATTGAATTGAATTGAATTGAATTTGCCTTATTTTACGTGGCGAGACTCGGGCCATCAGGCCCGCTCTTCCGTCTGACCACGCAAACTTCGCTACGCTCCTTTCACCAACTAGCAGAGAAAGGAGGTATTTCTTGGGCGAGAAACAGGTGATTTGAATTTAGCTCAGAGGCGTCATTTAGGCTTGAGGATCTTTTACATGCAAGTAAATCTACGAACATGGGACAGCCGGCTTTACTTCCCCTCCGAAGGAAGGCGTACGAAGGATTTTGTCGCCCTAAAAATCCACGGCTTCGACCGGGTTTGAACCCGCGAGCTTGGGTATAACAGTCCGGTACGCTAACCGTCACACCATCGCCGCCGCAAAATGTAATAGAAAGTTCCAAAATATCTCATTTTATAGAACACAACACAAGAATCGCAAATCAAAGTCTCAAACACCAGATTTTAAGGCTCTAGGATGTGCCATTTTTATGTTACAATTGAAACAATTTGTAATGTGGGTTGTTTGTTATAGTGTAAGATATATTTCAAAACAAAGGTCTGTTTGGTAATAAAACAAAATAGTCACGAGAAAAGGTTTTTCTTGACAGTAATATTTTGCTAGATATCTACTTCACTTTTCCACATAATCGCCATTCACATCTATACACTTTCTGTAACGCAGTACCAACTATTTTAACCCCCTCTTAGAAATGTGTCCGGGAATTGAACCAATTGGTAGAGCCAGTCTTGAGTTCATCGTCGTTTTGAGATCATTGTCCACCCAGCTGCTGTTTCAAATGCAAGAAGAGAAAATAGTGACTTGGTGCGAGGACGGGACTAAATGGAGGGTGATCAAAAAGTTCCCAATGTAAATCTTGAATCTTCTCCTTGGTGGAAAGAGAATTATGCCAGATGACAGTTTCCCGCAGCGTTGATTCTGGATCGCATGCCTCAGTTTTGTTACTATTTCACAATGCACGTCAGCTGTAATAGTTGTCTCACGGTCCATGAAATCAATCAAACAGATGCCCTTTTTGTCTCAAAAATAGTAGCCATCATTTTTTGATTCGAGAATGGAGATAGCTAAATATTTTTGGTTTGAGTGAAACTTAATGGTGCCACTGCATTGACTGTTGTTTCAATTCTGCATTGAAATATATTATTCATGTTTCTTCTCCCGTAATAATGTGGGAAAACGAATTATCTTTGTCTTTTCTGTAGTGCTCCAAAAACTGTTGTGCACTACATATTCTTTTCTCTTTGTGTTGATCAGAGAGAATTTTTGGGCACCATCTCACACAAAGTTTCCGATATCCAAGCTGTGCAGTGACAATCCTGTATATTGAGGTAGACCCAAAATTAGGGAATTCATTAGCCAGACCACTAATCGTCAATCACCAACCACTTTGAAGGTTTTGGTTCGTTTGATCAACCATGTCGTCAGTCGAATATTCGGCCTGGCATTCTGTTGTTCGTTGTGCACATTTGTGGGGCCATTTTCAAATTCTCCACACCATTTTCAAATATGTTTGTCACTCATCAATTCTGGTCCATACACTAGGCATAACTCATCGTGGATTCAACAGCCGAAGATCCTTTGCCAGCAAAAAGCTAATCACATCACCCATAGCTGGCAGGATCTGTTATTGTTTTGGCCATTAAGATCTGTTCACACTGACTGGCAAATGAGTACTGAATCAAAGCAACAATGCAGCACCTTCCAAAGGAGTTGATAAACAGCACTACATGCATGAAACTTCATTCAGGCTTACTATCAGTTAAATATTGGACACTGGACTTGAATTTTGCAATATGCCTCATATTAATGCTTGCCTGATACAAGTGTTTCCTAAAAATCTTAAATATTTGTAATGTTGGAGGGTAACCTCTTCATGAAATTCTATTTCTTTTGCCTGAAATTATTAGTCATGTTGAGCATATTTAAACTTTTTTTGGCTCTTGGCACTTTCTTTTGTCATGGGGGAGACTGCAGATTACCCAAATTGTTGGACTTATAATGCATTAGGACAATGGTTGGAAGTTACTGATGGCACTGTTAGTTTTTAACAACATATCTAAGTGAAAAAGGATTTTCAGCATTTGTTCACATTAATATTAAAACAAGAATTTGCTCCTTTAAATGAAGAATTACAGTTAGATGACTGAAATTCCTTTCCATATTGAATGTTGTGCAGAATCAATCATACCCACATTTCCTATTAAATTACAAAAATTATTGGCTCAACAATTTTTTATTGGTCACCTTGTGGTGTTGTCTTAGTCTCTAAATTTGTTTGTGTTCACATTTTCCTAATGAAATTATTTACATAATATTCTGACATTATTCCAGAGAGTAGTTCTGTGCTGTACGTACTCCTTTGAGAACCATCAATGAGGAGTACATAAAAGATTTTGGCATTTACGTAATATATAAATAATGTGATTTTGTTCATTTAATTTATTGAGAACTAATTTCCTTTTATAAAAAAGTTCATCGTACATTTGGGTAAATACATATCACATATTATGTATCTTTTACATACATTTCTGTTACTAAATTTGTGTATGTTGTTTATTAAAAAAATCTGTTTCAAAAGAAATAGTGGAATTAATATTGAATACTAAAATATATTTTGTTAAAAATAAATATTGCAAATTAATGATATTTGGAAGCAGGCTGTTTTTAGCTAAATGTTTCATGACTTCAAATAAGACTGTGAGTAACTTGTATTTTTTCTTTGTCAGATTGATACTAGAGTATGCTTTTGTTTTCCGGTCACCTAATACTCAATATTAATATTCACTATGGTTACTATTCACTATGGTATTACTATTCAATGGTTCTTCGCTTGTTGGAAGTTTAACACAAAATACATATCAAATATAACAACAAACAGACGTAGCCAATACAAGAAATTAAAATTACAAATTTTAGAATACCTGAAAATGCATCAACAACTACCATTCTACACGTGCCGTGAACATTACACTAACATATTAAAATAATAATTGACAATTTCCTATTACTAGCCAATTGCCTTTTTTGGATAAATATATTACAATTAACTTTCAGATAGATACAAACTTAAAGGTTAGAATACTAGAAATTTACTTAAACATGCACATTGTTTACTTCTTCAGTATTCCATTCATTTCACTTCATCCCCCTGCACAATACTGTACTTTAATACACGTCACTTTGCTAACAAATATCATTAAAGACAAGGATATGTTTTTATTTATTTATTTTATGACAAAAACATTTAACAACTGTGTGTGACATGCTGTAGGGAGTCATAATTCTGTGATCCCTTCCCTAAGACATATACTACTTGAATTTTGAATACAGAAAGAAATCAGCAAGGATTGCTAGCAAAATATTCACTCCGATGTAATAAAATCTATTTTCTAGGGTAAATCAGCCATAGATTTTGGGCTCTTATCCCTCATCATGTCCTTCGTGAAGGAATGATACTTCTGCCGCAACAACATGGAGAACAATAATTTGAATAACTATATTTCTCCCTGAGTTCTAGGAGACATGCACAGATAATGAAGTTACATTTATGTAGTTCATGCATGCCTGCACTTTCATTTGCCTTTACTTTTCCCTGAAACACGTCACTGCAATGTATACTGAACGCTCTTGAGGACACTAAAACACACATCTTTTTTGCTCCTGGGAAGAATTACTACCACTTCTGCAGGTAAATTGTCCCAATCTACCGTGGTCCAATTTATAAAGCTGAATTGTTCTACAACTGTTCTTTAGTGTGTCTTGTGTGTCTGGAGAGGGGGGAGGGTGTCACTCCTACTTAAGTTAAATGGCATTTTAAGTCCATCACTTATAACTTTCCATAGAAGTTGCTTCGTGTATGCTTGGGAGAGTGTGCACAGTCATGCTACCTTTCATGTATATCTAATAGTTTTCAATTTACTTTCACCCTGTGCTCCTATTTATGAATTTGTCCACTTTTTTCTGCACTTGCATAAATACTTTAATCATACTTGAGCTTATATGTGGAGTCTCGAATGACTTTCCGAATGCAGATATTAAAATACTTGAGAATTTTCAATGAATTAATATTTTTTATATTGCAATTAGGATACATCATGAGTTCCAAAATTGGTTCAGAGTTTTATTATGTTCTTCAAAGAACTAGAATCCTCTTCTCTTTCACATTAAAATAAGAGAATCGCAGAGGAAGGACTTCCTCTCGTTCCTCAATTGTAAAAAGAAGTGTGCCTCTAATGACCTCCTATGCAGAATCTTTGAGTTTTTATTCTCAGTGTGTTTTTATTCTCAATTTTATGAAAATTGTATTTTGTTGTTTGCAATAATTGCCCTGTCAACCATTTCTCTGATTATATATCTCACATCATTATTTAAGGATATACTGTAATTGTGATTATTTTATGAATTATTTGTTAAGGGTTTATCCCTTTTATGACGTAATCTAAATGTTATAATCTTACTACAATAGTTTGTTTTGTGATGTTATTAAGAGTTGTGATCAAGTCTTCTAATTTTGAATATTAAGAATTAATTACCATAAAGTTAATGTTAAAACTGCTTAACCTTGGTTTTTAATAGTGTGTTACTTTTGTTTTTCCCAAAAACCACTGGGGGATATGCTATTTCTTAGAACAAAAAGAAAATGTCTTGAATGAATTCTATAGCTTGTCAGTTGAATCATGTCTTATTTTCTATGAGTTTCTTCTGTTTCCAGAATGCCAATACCTGAACTGCCAACATGGCAAGATTGCCATGAGTTGTGGAGTAAAAAACGCCGACGTCAACTTAAAGAACAGCAAGAATCCCTGCAAAATTTACCTCCAGGGAAACCTTCTCTTATGAAAGAAAAATCATTGCCTGGAAAAATGCAATTTGATGATGAAATGGGCGGGTATGTTTGGATTTTTCTAGGACGTTTTAGTATAAATTATTCTGAAGAGATTCTCTTTGGTATGCCACATTTAATTCTTTTCATAAATATCCTGCAATGAATTTATAGTTTGCATGATTACCAATGGCCCTGAAAAGATTTTTTTTTCTTCCCCCCCCCCCCCCCCCCCTCCTTCAGATATTTGAATTTGCAAGTTACTAGCTTTGAAAATTTTATTTGTATTATAATTTTTGGTTGATGTACCAGCATGTTATAATTTGGAAAGTGTATTTGTTCTATTCCCAATTTCTTTTTGTCACTAAATTTCAAATAAATGAGTTTCAAACTCAAAAATAAGATTTCACTTGTTCAGGAGTGAAAATTTAATGTATCCTAAGAGAAATGGTAATTGCAAGCCAAATATAGAAAAAAAGGTTAAATAATTTTCATATTGGTAATATATGTTGAACTATCCAGCAAATGTTATTTCTAATTTATTGTAATGCTTGGAATGAAATGATAATGTATATGTGCTTTTCAAATAGTAGATTTAAATATGGCATATCCTATCGCTGCTTTTTGAGTTTGCTTAGCTGCTTGTTATTAACATAAATTTTGTGTAGAGGATTGAAAAGCCAACATAAATAATTTAATAATTTTGAAATAGTAGTGTTGGTTCTAATCAGTCTTTCTCTATTAGTTATTTTTCATTATCTTAAATTATTTGCTTCATTTTGCATTCAAGTATTGTATTTGAATATGCTTTATATTAATGTATTTCATATTTATTTGATTTTAACTTTATTTTCGTTATAATTTTCTTTCTATTTAATTTTTGCATCTTTTCGGTGTAATATTCTTGCAGATCTTCGAACTGTACACCCACGAAGCAACCATTATCTGAAAGGTAATTTTGCTTGACATTTAAGTTGTGGGATAATCTTAATGTAGGAATAATTTTGGTAGTGATATATTTGTGTTACATGTGGTAACATACTCATTCCATTTCAGTGTGTTTTCTTTAATATACTTGATGTTTCATTTTACTATTAACGTATGCATGAACTTTTCTCTGAGAGCTTGCCAACAGATTTAATTTTTTTTCAAAGTCTCAGAAACTAGACATTTAGTTGCATGTGATGTTAAGATTTTTTTTTATATGTTTGAGAAGAGAGTAGAGTCAGAGAAATCACTCAGTTGTTAGTTATTACATTTCATCTCTGATTCTTGTATGGTTTTTAAACACCTGTCTTCAGAACATTTTTACCAAAAAATTGTATTCCAATGCCAATTGTATTCCATTCCAATGCCTCAAAAATATGAACTTGGATTGCCTCAAAATAACAAAGAATATACTTTTAATTAATTCTTGTATATTTTAATATACAATATACAATTTTTTCAGTTGCTAATTTGTTGTAAGTTTTGTATCTAATAGTTCCAATCATTTCCCTTGCTAAGTATCTGCAGTATACAGTTGCAATTTCTTATATTGCATTTATCAGCATAAAAATAAAGTTAGTTGTTGTAAACTGTCTTAAAGGTGTTGTAAATGTGTTTTTTCAATAATAAGATCAATAACATTTTCATGAGTCATAATTATGTATAACTTTTTTTAAAATCAATTAATTGTAAGCATTGAGTTTTTAAGAATATTGGGCATGATCACTTACAATGTTAACCATTATAAACCATGTTTAGCTTTGAATTATGACTTGGTTTTTATCTACGATGACTGTTGTAATTTAGTACTAGTGTAAAATTATTTTTAGCACTTTATATGAAAGCTAATGAAGTGGAATGTATTTAATATATTACAGATTGAAGTAGTTTTCTTTTGTAGTCATAGAATGAAGTGTGTATTTTTTAAGTTTATTATTATTATTATTATTATTATTATTATTATTATCATCATCATTATTATTAATTGAAGTTCCAAAATCTTACTCTTGTTATGGAATTTACATTTATTTATTTTGTGTGTTATTCATTATTAAAATGAACATTTTTGGGCCTCTCAGCAACTAACTTTTCTCCATTTTTAGACTATTTTTTTTTACTATCCTCACATTCCTACCTTTTTTCCCTCATTTTTGTAACTCTTGCAAAAATAGAATTAATAATTTAATTTTTTGAATCTAATTATGTAAGTTCAAATGTTCTTTAAAAAGTAAGGAAGTAACATTGAAGGGGGGAAAATTACACACTTAGAAACTGTTGTAGGGAAACTTTATACCTTTTGGAAAGAAAGACAAGAAAAGCAAAACGGTTAGGCGTGTAAATAATGTCATGGGCAGTACCTTTATTAGAGGCACACGTGCACTGGCAGGGCAAATGTAAATGTATTGTGGTCATGATAGAAGAAATCTACAGCTCAAGATCATCTTAAACGTTTCACAATTTTTTACTAGTTTCAACAATAGTTGGAGGAATATATTGTCATTTCCTTTCAGAGTTATCCAGTTAGGATCAAATTATTGGCAATTGAAATTTGGAACTTACTGATTTCAAAGAAACTTCTTGGCAATTTTGGGTTTGATCTAACAGAATATAAATTTGCTGACTGACAATATGAAAAGTAAACATTTTGAGTTTTTATCTATGAAATTACTTTTGTTGTTCCTATTTAATTTATTCAGAATACTACTATAACTTTGAGAAATTACCTGGAATTCACAGTGTTTATTTTGGCAAATTATTGTATTGAATGTACACAACACAACAGTACAACTACGTATGGGAGGTGAAAATTTTTTTACTTCAAAAGGTATTTTGGAAAATTGTTAACTTTTAAACAAATAATGTTTTAAGATAGCTGTCTTGTTATTGATTTCAATTTTTATTATAATATTGGAAAAAGAAAGAAAAAGTAAGTTTGTGTATGGATAGGTTCTAATATTACCCTAATACCAATAACTTAATTTCAGAAAGAAGAGGGGATTGAGTAGCCTCTTCGTATAGGAAAATGTTATTATAGTCTGTGTAATTTTAAAAACTTTTACTTGATTTACTTACTTACTTTATTTAAACTTAATTTTGAGACACCTTTTTTATTGTTTTATATTGATGTTCAAATGTTTTAGAATTTCTCTAGTTATAAAAGATATTTTCTGCAGTAGTTAGTATTACTTATTTAAAAAAATCAGTAATTAAATAGTTGAAAATGAGTTATTACTTCCCAAGAGGAAGAGCTGTAGAAACGTTACACCATAAAAGTTCAACTATGTAGGCACTGGAAAATCAAAATCCTCAAAAATATTGTTTCTCGTCATTTGGTTCTTTTGCTTTGAGACATTCAAAATAAAAAGTGCACGAACTATGTTATAATACAATCACTATTCTCTGTGAATGCATAGCTGTCTCTGAACATTCAAAATGTTTTCAACTTACCAAGATCTGTGATTGTACGTTATAGTTGCCTACTGCAGGAAATTCTGCCATCCACTTAACTTAAACAAGTAGTTATTATTTTTTTTGAAAAGGGATGCATTTATCAGACATTCTCAATATAGAGTTCTTAGATGCGCTCTTGCGTAGGGAGGAAAAATCTATTGATATCAAAGTTATAAACCCTGCTATCTTCGTTTCACTAACTATAACCTCACTCTCAGACTTCAGACAATGACTGTGTTCAATAGATCGATTGCAATTTGCACCTCAAAACGAAGCTGGACTGATTGTTGCAGATAAACATTCATTCTATAATTTTACAATATTTCAATTTAGTGTTTTTATTATAGAATCGGTTAATAAGAGCAAGTGATATACACCTTTAGGGCTCACTACCTTTCATTTAAAGAAAAAAATTACAAACTGGTTCAGTAGAAAGCTTAAATTTCTTTTTAAATAAAAACTCCTAAGTGTTTCAAATGTATGGATTTTGTCAAACAAACTGTTGAACTTAAATTCTCTTTTTACTCACAATTTTTATTACCTCAAAACTCACTTGTTGGGTATTTTTAACTTCATTGAAAGCTGAGAGGCCTGTATTTTTATAATAAAATAGTAAATGATTTTCCACATGTTATTGTTTCATTTTTGATACGTCTTTTTCTCTAAGAATCTTTTATTTTGTGTTTGTATTTTATTTTATGTATTATGTTTTTATCAACAAATGACGGGGATATACTTTCTCTGTTATAGTTCATCCAAAGCATTGAAGAAAGAAGCTGCTGGTTTCTCCTCCCGTTCATCAGAAGAATATAACCAGAGTATGATAGCTGCTGCAATGGCTGGTGGAGGAGCAGGACTACTGAATCGCTCCCCTATGTCTCAGCAGCTGCGAGATGATAATTCTCCTCCATCACCAACTGGTCTTATGGGACGACCCATACCGCGTTTAGGAACATCAGAAGGGTCACTGACGCCCCCTAGTAATTCAGGCTCTCGGTTAGGAGCCCCTATACGCCCTCCAGTTCCAATATCAACTTCTTCCAATCATTCAGAGAGTTCTCATACACCACCAGGCTGCTCAAAAATGTCTGAAGATGCTTTAAGTGGTGGAACTGGAGTAGAACCACAACAAATGTCACTGCAAAGACAACTCTCAGTGCTTTCTCATGCATTGACAAACAAATTGCCAATTCGTGTGGAGCAGCTGATGGCCCTTCGCAATGACAAGGATGTAAGTGAAATATGTAGTGAATTATATTAGCAGCAGAGACACAAATATGGACTGGGGAATGGTTATTTGCAGTTGGAATACAGTTCCTGATGATGACAAATTTAGTAGGTTGCACCTCGTATTCAGTTGCATTCACTTCTTTGTCTACAATACTGCAGCATAACCAACTGTGCATAACATCTGGCTGTATTATTGTGTAGGTAGGAAATATTTGTTTTTATACAAATTTTCTTTCCTCAGGAGCTTCTTTGAAATTCAGATCTACTTTATTTACACAAATATAAGACATGGTCATAATTTTGAAGAGTTCACCTGAAAATTTTTCAAATTTTTAACCAATTTCTACTCTATTTATAATAAAATTGCAAGTTCTCAAATTGACTAGAAAATTGTTTCTTGAAGAAAATGTTAAATAATTCTGCCTGTGTTTATTAATTAATTTTGCTCCCTTCAATTCATCAACGTATTTGTCACTACCATATTCACCTTTACTTACAACATTGTTTCTTTCTGGTCCTCCCATTTTAGGTCATCCTATGACATTTTTGCCCCCCACTCCCTTCTGTAAGATTTCCATGTTGAATTTGTTGTCTTGGTCTTTAACATGATCCAATACATGTTCCCTTTCTTAATATCCATTAATTGCATAATCTTCGCACCTATGTTTTGCCAGTGGCCCAGAAGAGAGTCCAGTTACCAATGTTTCGAAATTTTTTGCTATATAGTTGTGTAATCATTTTTATAGTTAAATTAATTGTTGTGTCTCTGTAGTTGGATGTTGAGGGCATAGGACTTAACCAATGTGAATTTTTTTTCATTTTGATCTCTTGCAATACACAGATTTGCACATCCTGCGTGCCAAGCTGCGAGTCCCTATGGCCTTGTTGATAAGCTCATTGTGTAAGATCTTGAACACACTATTTTTATTCATTTCACATTGTTTCACTTACCATAACACTATACATTTCGAATTTTCTCTTTACCTGCCCATTAAAAAATAGAGGTGTGAACTGCCTGGCTAATCCTGGGGTGTCAAGTATACGTCCACAAAAATAATTAGGTAATTTAGATATGCCTGGTATTTATTACCTTTGCTGCTTGTTTTTCCATCAACATGGAGTTTCTTGTCATGGTTAGGCAGTTTAAATCATAGACTCCAACTGATCGTACTTAATTTGTGAAAATGACACAATCCTGTAATTTTTGAATGAAATATTTAGAAAAAATCTCTTATGTAATGTTTATTAACTTTATATATTATCATAAAGATCTAGGTTAAGGTTTCAGCGGGTCAGTTCTCACTTACTACGCTCACTTATAGTTAGTGTTGGTCAGTATTGTTATAGTTGCACAAAACAACACAAAAACTTCGCAAAATAAACACATGAAGGACTAGGCAAAGGAACAGTTAAATTGCAAAAATTATTTCAGAATAAACTTGTTTCTGTCCTACAAATCCCTGGTAGTGCAAGTAAGGTGTAACCCAAAGTGTAACATTACTTTTTTCATTCTGCTTCATGCTGCATTGATTGTTTTCATTTGGTATTGTGAGAAACATTCATCATCACAAATCCCCATTCATACATCAATTTCGGTCTCTTCTGCTATAGAATTAATTTTCAACTTTCTGGAGTTAAAGTAGTTGTGCAATTTCTTTTGCACATTGAATTAGACCCTCTTGCACACAGTGCACAAAATATTAACTTGATTTTATTAAAAACATTTTATTTAAATTAAATTTGTTAATTACAAATGGTGCATTTGTTTTTATTCTTAATTATGTATTCATGTGATAGAGGCAAAGGACAGGGACATCATTCATGATCCAAGGGGTTGATGATAAAGAATACAAGTAGGAGTAAGAAGTGAAAAAGTTTTGTTTTTGAAAGAGATCATTTGACGAATTTTATTTTTGATTTTAAATACTGTCATTGATTTTTTTTTTGCAGGACCCAGTTACATATCAGCTAATTGAAAAGTTGCAAGCAGAGCTTCTACTAGCCGGAAGTCCTGCTAAATTCAACAGTAGTGTTCCTCCCCCCAAACTTGATCCAAAACATTTTGTATTTAATCCTCAAAGTAAGTAAAATTATGTATTAAAATTGATTTCAAATGTTCAAGCTGTTTGCGAATATTTTTAATATCCTGTAAACATAACATTTCCTTTCCATTTCATGTTCATGTATACTTCAGAAGAAGTGAGATGAGATCAAGGTCTACCTGTTACATATGTCTTTGCATTTTGACAACAATTCATAATTGTGAATGTTTCAATAATAAGCATACAGTGAAACTTC
Source organism: Gryllus longicercus (assembly GCA_038098605.1). Taxonomy (NCBI): domain Eukaryota; kingdom Metazoa; phylum Arthropoda; class Insecta; order Orthoptera; family Gryllidae; genus Gryllus; species Gryllus longicercus. The sequence continues at coordinate 6,061,076 of JAZDUA010000026.1, forward strand.
ATTTATACATTTTTCAGGGGATGAAAAAAAGGCAAAATGCGTAAGCGTGAGAAATCCTTAACTGAAAATGAAAATGTAGGTGTGAAATAAAAAATCAATATTTTGACAATATTACTGTTTTTCAAAATAATATGCATGTAATATTCCTAATAATAACATTCTAAAGAAAGGAAGTTCTCTCTTTTGAAAAGAGTGATCATAGACCATTTGTTTTTCTTTGGACATAAAGTATAATCCCTCTTAAAATGTGACAACTGCCCCTTAATCACCTATATTACTTCATTCCCAGGTATTTCATACAAATATACCAGATGGTTACTGTGCAATGTGGGCATTTCGCAAAGCCGTACTGGATGACACGTGAACACAAAGCCTTGGGGCTGAGAAAGTGTTTTATGGGATACTAGTGTAAACTAGCGTCATTATCTTTGTACCCTGTGGTTTTGTTCACAGACTCCAGTCTCTATCAGGGTGCAATGGAAGGCTGGAAGGCCTAATGTACGAACAAAACTGAACAGCTCTAACCCCAAACCAAACTGATTCCTTTAGCTCATCTAGGGTGACATAATCGTTCTCATTTACTATCTATGTCATTCACTATCTCTTACACTGTGATGTCGTAACTTTTATTATGGATATTTAAGCATGAACAACAAATAAAGTGAAATGCATGTCAGAAATAATTTGACAAGGAAATGTAAGAATGTAGCTGAGATATTTAAACAATGATGCATAAACCTGAAAAACATAAATGGAGTTTTACATTAGCTGATGGTGTGAGTGCATGCGCTTGCTGAGATGATTCTTAGCTTGTGTGTGAATGTAATTATGTTTTAGTTTAATTCACATGCTTTTTGTGAATATACATTTGTGATCAGTATTAATTGTGTACTTCATGATGCTTAAGAAAAAGTAATACAAAGACATAAATTACCATATTTGCCTGAATGTAATTCGACCTCGACTGTAAAGCAACCCCCTAATTTTGAAGAGGCCTTCTGAGAATTTTTAAAATTTTATAACTAATTTAATCAAAAAAAGAAAATTACAAAATGTCTTATCGACTAGAAAATTGCCTTGTTGATAAGAATATTAAGTTTTATTGCCGAACTATTATTTTCTTGTTCCTTAATGTCATCGTAATCATGGTTTTTGTCACTACCCTCATCTTCACATGTTACATGATTTTTCTTTCTTTTTGATCCTCCTGCCATGCTATGACATCTGGCTTTTTAGGCCCCTCTTGAAAGTTTTGCACACTAAATTTACGTTGTTCATAGTCTTTCATCAGATGCCATCTAAGAACATTCCCATCTTTTGCCAGATATTCTATCCATCTTGTACCTGTTGGTGGCCTCTTGTTTCTGTTCAACGCAAATTCACATTCACCGGGCGTTGAACCAAGATATCACACAGCTTCGTCCAACCCGCATCGTATAACAAACTCTTGACATTCATTTTCATGTTACCTTTCGTTTGATACAATGCCATTCTGTTAGATATTTTCTTTACCGGCCCATTCATAAATATCGGTCTGAATTACCTGACAAATTTGCAGTGGATGCTGAGTTACGAATGTGAATATAAATACATATTGTAGATATGCACAATATTTTTACAGTCTTCGCAGATTGTTATGTCTACATTTATGAGTTTTGTGCCATGGAATGGCAATGTTAAAAACTAATATCCTAACATACTAGGCTTAATCTGCGAATATAAGATGACCCCGCATTTTTCGACAGATATTTCGGAAAAAAACTTGTCTTATATTCAGGTAAATACTGTAGTTCCTAAGGTACTACTGAGCCAGTGTGTGTGCTAGGAGTTTCCTTTAAATATGGTCAAGTACAATTTTTTCCAAAATGTAAGTAATTTTTACTTACTCTTGCATGAAATATAGGCAGTTTTGAAAATTTGAATTTTCACAAAAACTGTTGATGGGTGGAGATAATTTGTTATATTTAAAACCGTGTAAAAATATTACTTACTATCTATTTTAACAAGAATTGTCACACGTTTCATTAAGCAATATTTTACGCATTACGGTTTCGGCAATGTTTAGAATTCTAAAGTATTAAAAACTGAAGCTCAAGGTGTACTTATATAATAATTTTACTTACATAGCAATAATATCAATCTTGAATTTGAATATACTCAAAGCAACATACTTCAAATTTACAGTTCGATTAAACAATTCATATAATAATCTGATGAGTCACAAACATTTGGGCTGTGACTAGCAGGTTGAAGAAACCAGATGGGTGAAGAGATTTTGTTAACCTGTAAGATCAATTTTGCCATATAAGAAAAGAACATTTAAAAGTTGTAGTTTGGTTTGGAATTTCTGACACAAAGTAGCAACAAAATCAAGACCCCCATTTGAATAGATACAAAAAAAATCACCCCTTGTAAGTGGAACACCCATCACAATTCACAACAAAAACATATGGAAAATGAAGATTGCTTTAAAACATCTATCTTAAAAGGCACGTTTTTCCTGGGTCTCTAAAGGCTCTTTCATCATTGAAGCTAGATATACTGCAAGATGTTCTCAGCATTATCTAATATCTTCATTTGCTGGTTGGTAATGCAGTCACTCAAGCAAATAAAATATTTTCTGCAAAATCCTTCACAGCTCATTTTCTTCTGGAAAGCAGGAATACCAAGCAAACTCCCTTTCTTTGGAGAAAATCTTGAAAATGTTTCCAGTGACTCGAAGAAAAACAGATTGGTACTGTAAATGTTCTTATAAATATGATTTCATGTCTATCGAGGAAATATAAAGAATGATTTGGGATATTGAATTTGGACCTTGGCTCATCAGGTCGCAGTAAGGACACTTGATTGAGAAATCATCATTGCTCCTATAATTTCATACTTGTGGTGAAGGCAATTCAGATCATATTGAAATGTTGATAATCAGTGCTGTTCCTATTCCTGTTTTCTAAATTATCTCAAACTTTATCTGGATTTCTGTTATCCATAGAGTAATCAAAGGATGCAATAATGAATTTTTAAAATTGAAAGATACGGACTACTAGTGCCCAAATGTACTAATCCCAAGTGCCCATCCTGGATGACAGCTGGGATAATTGAATATGTGTTTCCTAATATTTCAATTAGCTCTTTTTTTTAACAATAATTAGAGTGGAGATGTTGGAATCATTTAGCTCCAGATATGTTTGCTTCTACTTTCAATTCACCCAAACCCTGCAAGAGCACATCCTCACATTTGTATTATGTGATAATGAAGTTAGTAAACTGCACTTACTACCTTTTTGCTATGAAAATGAAATAGGTTCATCAAATGATAGAAAGGCACAGAGTTTAGTCAAACATGTCTGTCTTTTTCAGGTGGTAGCTCCTGGGGCCTTGGCCAGAAAGGTGATGGATTTGATGCCCATGCTGTATATGCTGGTGACAATGCAATAAGCAGCAGTAGTGGTAATCGATCGCGTGGTCTTCTGACACCTTTATCTACTGAAGGAGTACGACGTACATTGGCAGAACTTCTTGTACGCCATGGTTTATCAGGACCTGCTGGTATCCTTGCAAAAACTCTGCAAGTGGCACAACCAAATAGTGAACCAATTCCACTTCATGTTCATCCACACGCACGAGGGCTATCTGCTCAACATCCTGGATATAATAATGGCAGTGAACAAATTAAAAATCCTTCGGAAGGGCAACCAATAGCAACTACATATAGTTCTGACCCCAATATTCGGACAGCTATTGTTAATGCTGACGATGGGTTGAAAGGGCTTAGCCCTAGTGAAAGAGGGTGTCCACCTCACAACCAAATGCTGATAAGAAGTAGTGGTCGTGGTCGAGGTGGTAACAGTGTTGGGGGACTTATACTGCCTAGAGTTGGGCTTCCCCCGAGAAGTGGACCTGGAAATGTCTCTTTGGGATCAGTTGGCCCTCGAATGCCTCTACCTTCCCGAGAAGAACCTTCAGTAACAGGGCCACATGTGTTCCCACCAACTATGTGTGTCCGACCTCACATTTCTCCATGGGCACAACCCCCCCCTCGTACTGCTCCAGGACAGTCATTTCCATGGAGAGCACCACCCTCTAACAGGTAGTGTTGATGTGCTGAAAATATTTTTGTGCGCATGCGTGTGTGTGTATTTAGTGGAGAACATATGCTGTGAATATTAATTTACAAAAATGTGATGTTGCTGCAAGTTGCTGTGTATAAATGAAAATATGGAATGTACAGTTTAAAGTTCCTTCTAAAGAGATTGAACTACTAAATAATGTACAAAAGAACCAGGGTAATAGTGGAGGGTGTGAACTTATTTTTTTCTTCCACTGTGTACTGTCTGTTAATTATTGTTGGGTCTTCGGGCATTGTGCGAGGAGGGTGTTTCCTCCTTGGATATAATGCTGATAATGCCTTTGTTTTTACTTTCATTTCATGTTAATATAATATTATTTTATTTCAATTGTACTTTTTGCACTCAAAACTGATGAAGCCTGACAAGTAATGACTTTTTGTATGTAACACCAGTTAGTTTATTATACTTATTGCTGGTGAATTGTTGTTACCCTTATTGGTATTGTTATGAAAGAAATTTGCTCATAACTAAGCTCCCTTTCTTTTCCTTGTGATGCTTCCATTTTGTATGAGTGAATATTATCTTCCAGAAGACTTGATACATGAAAACAATACAAATTGTGAAACAAAAGTAATTTGTTGTATTAGGGCCAGGTTGATTAATGCTTTGAAGGGATATAGTTATTCCAATTTCCATCTGGCATGAACAATTTTGCATATAGCCCAGTCTAAGATCAGTTAGTCAACAGTCATATAATGACAATTTGTTTCTGTACATTTAGAGGTATGACTGTACTACATGCAGTACTCACAATCTTTCTCTTCCCTGTAGGAATTATCAAAAATTGCTTTAACAAATCTTTTTGTATAATAAAAAAAAGTTATTTTCACTACTGTCTAATAATGAGTAGTTTTTGTACCTGGGTTGTATTAACTGCTGAAACCTTCAGATACTGGAGTAAAACAGTGTCTGCTATTTTAGAACAGGATAATGTAGTCGCCTGAAATTTTTTCGTATTGCACTTTTAATGCACTTTATTTAAAAGTGCTTGGTAATTGGGAAAAGCGTGTCTGGCTGAAATGCTCCATTTTAGGTGCATTTTATTCCAGTGAAATAATGCAGTACATTTTCCCTTGCTGCTGCATCACATATAATAAATATGTAAAATGAAAGAAGTTTTGCTGTTCTGCTTTTTTGATGTTGCGTATTTAGATATATTGTATCTGCATTACACAGTACAAATTAGGGCGTTTCACTTCTATAATCAAGTTCAGGAGTATCAACAATGTTCTGTGATGGTGCGTTTTCATATATATAAATATATATTATCGTTATCACCTAGTCACATTCTCTAATTTATTTACTAATTTTCAGTGTGCAGACGTACTGTCAGCGTATCTCAGAATTGAATAATTGTGATCCATGAACATTAAAATATCTTTTGCTTCGTTTATGATATTCTACATTGTGGTTTCCTAGAATGATAAAAAAATTTTGAAGTATTAAGCTGTTCTGTGAGCTACCTGTGAGTGCCTGTACAAGATTTAATATCTGCTTTGTTAGCAGTGTACATAATAAATCTATTTTGTTTAGTGTAGGAATATTGTTCAGTTCAACGAAAAAGTACTCGGAACTGGAACAGAATGTTCTAGTATATCAGTATTTCCTACATAGATAATGAAACAGTGATTATTTCACATAGAACATTTTCAATTAGATATTTACTGTATATCTAAAGGGATCTGCCAATTGTCATGTCAAATGGGTGTAACCATCACAAAGGATTCGTAAGTTGAATAATAAATGCAAGATCTCCAATTCTGGATTTTATTTTATGTAAATATGACAAAAGAGGTTAGTGATATCATATATCCCTTTGAAATGCATACATACTATACTTAGTCCTACAAATTTTGAAAACCATTTAGGACAAGAATTCATTTTAAAGAAAGAGAAGAAAGTCTGATCATTCCAGCTTACAGAATGAGAGCTACTTGTGCCTTGTGGCTGTATGATTTCTGTGAATTTTGAAGTATTGCCCTATAAGATATAAAATTTCATTTCATGGTGAAACATGGCTCATAATCAAGTTGCTTTGTAATAAATACATTAAATAATTATACATAGTATAAATGAAAATAATTGTTCTCTTGAGAATGAAAGTGATTCGAGGATGCTTTTGTGATTACTTTAGTTAATGATATGATGTATGAAGTAGGATGAATTAAATGTGAAGTTACATGCATTTGGTGTTATCTTCCTAAAGATGTGTATATCACTTCCTTCCAAAAAGAAAATTCAAATTCCCAGTGATGAAAATTGTGAGGGGGGACTAATTGTTAGGTAATGCAGAATCTATCTTGTTCACAGTGAATAATTTCCTTATCATCCCAGCAGTGACAGTGTGTGTGTACATACACACATACAAATATATATGTATAGAGAGGTAGTAAAAATGTCGCAAGTCTGTTAGTCACAGTTCTGTTGGCAATGGGCTTTGCAGACGACGAAGAATATTTAGCATATTTTTACGTTGGCCGTAGTTCTGTGTAAGTGTACTTCAAATGCACAGAATGTCTTGTATATCTAATCTATATTTTATATCTTTGTTTATAGAGGAAAACAACATTTAACAAGAGGTATACTGAATTACCAAAATGCTATTAATTTTGAAATTACCTACATTCCTCGAAAACATTATCTGCATTTGGCATTAGTCTTGACATTATTGTCATTGTCATTTACATAATGTTACAAAGTGGCAGTTTATTGGATTGCTTGGGGGAACACTAGTTTTCCAAATGTCTTTAATGAATTTCAAAACTATTAAAAGATGTTGAGTGTTCTGTGTAATAATACCAACATACGTATACCTAATACCACATAAGGAATACCATGGTGTAAAACTTTTTTTTGGTTATATACATTAAGAATTAATTTTCCTAATACTAGTTCCATATTGTTTCTTGGAGGTTATTATACCATGATATTCCAGAATTTCACAAAATGCACCAGTGCTACTGTATTGTTTTTGGGGGGGAGGGAGTCTTGATTATAGTGAAGGGAAATGAATTTTCCCAATAAACTCCTATAAAGCATGTGGCAACATGACAACATTGCAACCCGATAAAGATCTTGATAAGCTCAGAAGTCAATGCAGTTATGTAGTGCGCAAAAAACTACTGAATGCCAGTTTAGTTATACATAAAATTCAGTTTTGAATTCTTTTAGAACATAATAGAGTTCTAATTATAATCATTAGTTCTGGAAATGATTTAGTTCATTGTGGAAAGTATACTTCTTTTCATTGGTCTTAACTTTCAACATTTGGATTGTGCACCATTTTATTTTTGTATGTGTGTTCTTGCAATATATAATTGGTGACCGAGTGTGTTAATAAATAATTGTTTTTAAATTGTGGGCTATGGTTGCCCTTTCTCTAGGTATAAAAACGAATTGGACCTAGAGACATTCTTTAAGTGAATTCATTATTACAACAAGAGTGTGATTGAAATTTTCTAAACAAAATTACCATTGTTTTGAGCATTGTCATAACAGTGTTAAGGTATTTTTTTTTTTTTTAATTATACATAACTCCTCTTCTCTAGATACAGGAAAGTATCAATTTCAAGTAATGCTTGGAATGTGCCTGAAGAAGATAGAGGCATGTGTAGTAATTGTATCATCACCTCTTATTTTGGTAATGATTGCCAAAATGTTGTGTATTAAAACCTGGGATAATTATGTATGATGCAAGGCTGACAAATACTAAATGTTTTTCGGAAGAGCGGTTAACAACCCATGGCAGAACATAACAAACCCAAGAGTAGTATAGAAAAAGCTATTCCATAAAACATTATTTTTCATGCTAGGTGCATTCTTATTTTATACATTCTTCACTATCATGGCATGCAAATGTTAAAAACAGGTTTGTAAGAGTTGTAATCACATTGAGGTAAGTATTATTGTTTGCATTGGTGTTGCTGATTGTGTAAAGACTGTTGCATGGTCATGTCAGATTTGTCAAACAAAATATTATACTAAGTTAGCAAGTAAGTTGTTTTGCATTAACTGAATGAAGTTTAATAAGCTTGCGAAAGTCTTGACGGGCTGGAGCTGAAGGTACAAAAAAAGTCGGTCTTTCCAGATCATGAAGAACAACTGACTGAAACAAGCACCAACAGCCATGTCAGCACAGCCAGAGAAAAAAATGTGTAATAATTAATTGCCATGTTTTCATAACGAGAGAGTGGTGTTATAGAACGGTTGATTTTCTTGCACTAGTTAAGTTTCTTAATTTCTAGTTGGGATTTGCTTTTGGGTTTTGCCTACCATCTTCCTAACTGCTATTTTTCAGTGCTTCAGAGTAATTTTTCAACATTTTCTCAATTTGCAGTTCCTTAATAGTAAAATTGAAATATGATTTTCCAAGAATTGTAAAGAGTAAAACCTATTTTCATATGACAATTTTGATTGAAACATTTCAAGCCATTTTTGAGAAAAATTCATTTGAATGTTTCTGAAAATGCACAATTTTAAGCACCGTTTCGTAGAAAAGTTTTTAAGAAACTTAATTAGAAATCATTTGAAGTATGTGTTATTATTCATTTATACATTCATGTACAAATAATACCTGCAATGTAAGTATTAACTACGTGAGATTTGTTCCAAAAAAAAATAACATGTGTAATTTTTGAAAAATCAAAACAATTGATCAAAATGTGTTTGTCATGTTATTCAGTGTTTTTAGCGCTATTTGTACAAAAAATGTAAAGAAAAAATTTAGAGCCGTTTTTCAGGAAGTTTTTTATTGAATGTTCATATTTCACTCGATGATGCAGAAACTACTAATAGTTTTTTAAAAACGAACATGTCATTAATTAAAAAACTAATTATGAATAACATTTCATTCTATGAAAAACAAGTATCTTCAATAATGTGATTGTATGAGGAGTGCCAAAAAATTCCAAACTTTTGCAATGATTAAAGTGAATATCTGACATGCCAACTTCATAAGTGTATATCGTATTCTTGCAGGAAATTTTGTAATTGTTGGGGCTTCGTGTAAAGTATCCCTTAACTTCAAAGAATTCTTTTAAACTGTAGGGCTTCGAGTCGTGTCAGATCAATCGGTGAAAATATTAATTTTTGAAAAAATCCTACGAATAGTTTCGGATGTAGAGTTGTTAACAGACGAATGGACGTTTTGGAAGGAAAAAAAAAACAACACTTTTTCGGTAGTATTAGGAGAACCCAAAACGAGTATTTCCGTTAAAACTCAAAATTAATTTTCCGCAGCATTTCATAACTTTCTCTATACTTTTGATATTACTCAGTATATGCATACTACACGAGAAAGTAAAAAAAAAGTGCCTAGATATCAGGTCAACACATTTTAAACGTTTTTCGATCCAACGCCTGCAACGAGCACTTTTGGATTAATTGCCTTCTGTTTTCATTATGAAAAACGTGTGAAGGCGTGACGTTACCCTTTTTTTCTTTTGACCCCTCCACAGTAACCCTGTGGAGAAGGGGGAATTATTTCCTTTGAATTATTTACAATATACTGCTGCCTTGCGGCTTAAGCAGCTAGAGGAGGGGCTTTTTCTTACAGCTAAGTTTTACATACTAGTCCTAAAGTGAACTTCTTGCACTTTGGCATTACTAACTTACACTAAGATCAGTTTTGTTAGCTTTTGTTCAGCTTGACGTTACCCCAGAACATACACGAGCTATATAAGGACTGAAGCTGGTAAACTACAGTACCGGCAGCGTATCTGACAGTTCTCTCACCACTTGATGGGGTACGTCTTGTGACCTGTTGTGAAGCAATTAGTTTGCGAGGATTTGTTAACTTTCTTAGTCAGAGTTGAGTGTTGCTCATCTGACTAACGAAGTCGCGGAGGCGATAAGGTTCGACTTTAGCATATATGATGTCGAGATATGTCGTAGCCTGTAATTATTAATGTTTTGAGATTTAATTTATATGTGATGTAGGTGGTGCCATGTGTGGTGCGAAGTAATTTGTGGCAACTGTTCACTGAACTGTCAGTCGCTAATAGGCTGCCGGTATTATCCCTGCACGTATTCTTGCGCCCTCATGTCGGTAGATTGTGTGTGTGTGTGTGTGGGACAGGACTATTATATGAAATCTGTAGCTCGTTTTTCTATGTGAACTATTTTTTATTAGACGGGGCCAAACACTTCTGGTTATCAGAGTTTGTCAACAAAACCTGTGACTATCATTTATTCTGAATTCAACTATGGAGTGGGGTAGGTATGTTGGGGCTCAAGAAAACTTGCGCATGTAATACTTAAGTGTTGCTACGGAATTGCAGTCTTTCTCGAACTAGTTTTCTAATTTCTTTGGCGTGGTCTAGCGTTTTACTTTGTGTATACGTACATATTATACCGAGGCTGGATTTCGGATCTTTTATTGGTGGGATGGCAAAGGGTCCCCCGCGTAAGATGGTAAAATGTTCCCCTAAATCAAATGGCATATAAGTAGTTACACTATAATTCTAACATAAACATAATATTTTTGAAAGATTTCTTCTCTCCGCTCCACCAACGACACCCCTGTACAGCCAGAAACGTGTTGTTTTTTATTTATTTTTTCGTCAACTTTACACTATTTTATCTGATTGAAAAATATGAAAAATAACATAATAATTCATACTATCCGAAAAACATTTTTTGATATTTTCTCAGCGCCAAATTCAAATGCGAAGTTTTTCTTTCTTTTTTGAAAAAACAAGAATTACCGTCTTAGAACCCGGGATGAGGCTTCTTTAAACACAAAACGCGAATTTTTTTGATTGCTGATCTATAGTTTAAAAAATTAAACATTTTTACCATTTTAAATTACAAACGGCAGGACCGGCGATTGGTATTAAATCCGACTGTGTAGTTGACCCGGATAGGCGTCCCCCTCCCCCTCCATCGCCCACCGAATATTTATGTGATGGAAAAAAAACAAACTTTTTTTTCAAATTGTTATATTTATCATTAAATTGTTATTCCATTTATTTTATGTAACTTAAGCTTTTTTTAAATTCAAAAGCAACGCTGCGCTTTGCATTTAAAAAAATATAAACTCATTCAACAATTTTTGCAAAACGTTTTTGCCGGTTATGAGCTATAAAGACGTGAAATCACAATACTGTTGAGCCGATCATGAAACATAGTAGATTGCATATACGTTTTGAGTTGACACAATACCGACAAACTTCGGCCATTTATGGAATATTTCCCTGATCCCGAAGAACAGAAAAGTGAAATTACTCTAATAATATTGAATATAACAGAAAATATTCAATGGAGAAAACAGGTTCGTTTTTTTTCTCTGTGTACACTTGACATTAAACAAATATTATGCATTAGTGACAATGAATCTTACATTATAGTGGAACACAATACTTACAAAATATAATAAAGGGTTTTACTCAACATCATTCGTATATTTTCACTTTATCGAAAATTGTAAACTCGTCGTTTTTGGTCTCTAACACACGGTGTGTTCACGGTAGAAATGCCGGATCACAGAAAAGATATGTCACTCGGAGACTTTCGGGAATCCGTACGTTTCGCAGCATTGACAAATTTCTTCTTTTGAAGGTCAGTTAAAGAAAGTCGTTTTACATGGACAACGGCCAAAAGTTTTCCGTTTGCCGACTGCGCTTCCATAGATTACAAGTAATGCTGAGAAAACGATTTTTATTGCATCGCCGGCCCACGAAACGTTTTGTGAGATGCGCGTATTTTTTGGCATTCTAAATATTAATATCGCTAGTAAATTTGTAACGGAAATAATTTACGGTATTTAATCATAATATACGTATGTTCATTGTAGTTCTAAACAATATGATACCGAAAATATGTCGTAAAATCTCTACAACTACATTTTAGTATTTCCCGGATTTTCTTATCACTTCCATATTTTTGAAGAGATAAAAACTCCGCAAAGTCAGTCTAATTGTGTTCACTTCTACTTCTGCAATTGCTCCATCGTTTTGTAGGCGAATCTATATAAACATTACAAGGCGACTGTTTTGTATGTTTATGTGAATAAGGTGTTGGTTACGTTTTAATAAAAGTAAGTTGTTACTAACATTCATTTGAAAATCGCTATTTGCACGCTTAAGAATGTGAATGTGAGAAATGAAGGTAAATGTGCTTCTATAGTATTACACAGTTTGGTTTTCTCCGTTTTTACCTGAAGAGTTCAAGAAGTTTCAAGGTTCAATGCTGTTCCAAAGTTCAATACTGTTCGTAGGTTGTTGCCAATGTATTTTTAAAAATACATTAATAAATAAATTATGATGACGGCTCTAAAACACGCAAAACACTTTTTTTGGGGGGTTGGGGGGAAATTTTTGAGAATCTTCGTGCCGGATCCAAAAACAAATTATTAGTTCCCCACCAGGAGATCGATATGCGTCGAATGACAGATCATACATTTCGATTGGTGCACGGGAAGTCGTGTAACCGTGAGTGCCGAATCCGCACACGCTCACGCACACTCACACTCACTGTTACTCAAATAATATATAGGGATTATTTTTTCTCAAAATAGAGAAGAGTAAATATTTTATTATATAAATTAGAAGATCCGCGAAATGAAATGTCTAAATATATTCTTTTTAATTTGTCCCAAAATTGGTGGTGGGGGGGTCAGTTGCCCCCCCCCGCCCACTGAATCCCGCCTCTGATAATATACGTAGTACGGGGAAAGTTACATTTGCTGCAGAAAATCGATTTTGAGTTTTCAACGGAAATACACGTTTTGGGGTCCTCTGATACCGAAAAAATGTTGTTTTTTTCAAAACGTCCGTCTGTGAACACCACTAGCGCCTGACTATACGGAGGAATTTTTTATAAAATGGGTATTCCCCGGTCGATCTGGCTCGACTCGTGGCGCTGCGGTTTTAAAACACTTTCTTCACAATTTTGGGGTACTTTACAAGAAGCTCCTCAAACATTTTCAAACTTTTCTCAAAAACGCCTCCATTTTTTAAAAAAGCTTTTGGCAGGGATAGTACTAAATACACTCTAAGAGATGGCATAATCGCCATATTGATTTTTTTGTTTTTGCAAAAAATACAAAATGTAACTTTTTTACTTTTTTTCACGTTGTTTGACGATAATATAAATACACTATGTAATCAAAAGTATTCGGACACGTCCAAAATGGAGGGGGCCTGCACCCCTTGTTTTGTGTAACACTAACTCTACACAGACCTACGTTGATATAAAATATCAACACCTTCTTGCTTCCCACTGTTGAAGAGCAATTCGGGGATGGCCATTGCATCTATCAACACGATCGAGCATCTGTTCACATTGCACAGCCTGTGGTGGAGTGGTTACAAGACAATAGCATCCCTGCAATGAACTGGCGGCAGACAGTCCTGACTTGATTCCTATCGAACACCTTTGGATGTTTTGGAACGCCGACTTCGTTCCAGGCCTCACCGACCTACATCGATACCTCTCCTCATTGCAGTACTCTATGGAGAATGGGCTGCCATTCCCCAAGAAACCTTCCAGCACCTGATTAACAATAAGCCTGCGAGAATGAACGCTGTCATGAAGGCCAAGGGTGGGCCAACACCCTATTAAATTCCAGCATTGCCAATGGAGGGAGCCACGAACTGGTATGTCATTTTCAGCCACGTGTCCGGATACTTTTGATCACATAGTGTATTTATATTATCGTCAATTTCTTTACATTAATATATTTATGAGTACATGTGCTTTAAATAACGTCATATTTATGTCATCTTATACAGTGCATTTAGCACTGTCTCAACCAAGCCGTTTTTGAGAAAACATTGTTTTTGTTTTTTTTAAATTGCAAATATTGTCTGCAATATGGCGCCAAAACCACACAAATTTTCAAAAAAGTGTACATGACCTTAATGAAAGGACTAACTAAGTAGAAATTTCATTTGAAGGCAAAATCCCTATCGTCAATTTTATAGTTCTAGAATGACGCCAAAATAAATTCAAACTTTTGCAATTTTCAAAATTCAAAAATCCGAAAATATCGTGAGAGTTATTTGATGATTCAGCTTTTTTTGCGCGCCTGGAAAACCAGGAAAAATCGATTTTTTGCTGTGGAGAAGTCGGAATTTGAGTAAATCGCTGTAAAAAATGTAATTAAGCCGCTACGCTAAACGTACTTGTCCCAGTAATACATGCCCGACTCGGTGTCGCAGTGCTTTTGGGAACTGCGATCCCATACCCTCCGGGCCATCTGACCCCATCCCTTCACCCAATTAGGCGCGGCGTCTGTGGTTCCCAAATCCAATGTACGTAAACGAGTAGCTATGCTTTGAAAGGCTTATCCCCTCTAAATTTGGATTCGTACACCACGTGAACTCTACCTCTTGGATCTTCGCTAGTTGTTCGAAAGGCCCACCGCTTTGCGATTTTCCCTGCTTGGGTGAGAGTAGCATTATATAAGTGGGTTTGGTGTTTGTGCCTTATAGAGAATGTGAAGGGTTGCGATTCTTCTGTTCATGACTAACTGTTGTTTGCTGAGGATATGATTGGTTGGAAAGAGGAGGGAAAGTGGATGGGATTATTATTTTTTGCCTTTATATTTTGGGATGTTATTTCCAGGAAAATGGAGGGGATGTCCTTTTTTATCATGGGAGGTGGATGCTGGAATACATCAAGTAAGTGTTGGAAATGTGGGTTTGTCAATAGGAGTTAATTGTGTGTCTTAATATTCTGGAGTTTTCCATAGGTAGTGATCTGAAAGCATGTCTTAGGCATCTATTTTTTGTCTTGATGAGTTTGTCAAAGTTGGTTTGTTAATATGGTGGGCCAGAACTCTCAGTTGTATTTGAGGATGGATCGAATGAAGATCGTGTAAATTTGTAGCTCTGTCTTAGTCTTGGTGTGGCATATTAAAGATATCAAGATAGTAGGGGGGATATGCGGGTTCTGGACCAGGAAGTGCTTATCTTATCAGCTTATCTTATCTACTTCCGGGTCCAGCGCCCAAGAGTGGATGTCAACAACCGGCGCCACCAATTATAATGGCCCCCACCGAAGGTCAACGACCGTTATCAGATCCGTTATCACCCCTACCCCTCCCCCCGCCCCCACCCCACTTCCGGTCTCCCACAACATCCAGTGTCAAAAACCGGCGCCACCAATTATAATGGGCCCACCGAAGGTCAACGACAGTTATCAGCCCCGTTATCACCCCCTCCCCCTCCCCCCCTCCGCCCACCCGATGTCAGCAACCGGCGCCACCAATTATAATGCCCCCACCGAAGCAGCCGAGGTCAATGACCCCTCTCCCCCCACACCCCTTGCGACCTCTGGCGGCGAATTGTGGAAGCGTATGTGTGCGTGTGTGTGTTTCCAAAATGCTGCCTGAAGCGGATTCGAACCAGCCTCAACCCCATTTCCTGTGTGGGAGGCGGCCAGCACTCTGGCTCTGAGCTACGGCGACATCTCGAGTCAAGCTGTCTGATTTGGGGTACTGATAGTACACGCGGCTGGTGAGGGTGCGCGCTGGCGGCAACGGCAGGGTGGTTGATAAGATAGCGGCGGGCAGGGGGGCTGCCGGGCGGCTGAGGGCGCGCGCTGGCGGCAAGGACCGGATGTTGATAAGATAGCGGCGGGCAGGGGCCGGCGCGGGTGGCAGAGGACGCGCGCTGCGCAGGCTAATGAGTGTAGAGATGCGCGCGCTCTCTATGAGCGATTCGGGGAACGAGAGGAGGTGGCGCGCCTTGTGAGCGACGTCGGGAGGCGCGCGCGCATTTTGAATGCACTCTATATAAGTTCATAGCCAGCCGCGCGTCTCTCTCTCCCTCTCTCTCTCTCGAGTCGAGAGCGCTGACGCTCGCTGTCCCGCTGAAAAGACTTTCATAATGAAAAAAGGGAAACCCTAAAAGGCGGTGATAGGAAAAAACAAATGAAAAACAATACAAATTGAAAGCATGATTATTTTATTGAAATCAATCAATCCATACAAATCGACATAGAAAAATGGCATTCATGTTTGTTTGCCTGTTAGATATTTAGCGATTTCCCCACACAATTTCGTGTCACCGTTAAGCTTATCAGTACTGACTGCGATGGACTTATCACCAGTGACAGCACGTCCTCCTCCTCTCTTGTCGACATATCACTAGACTGTGAGCACCCCTCGTCGAGCTCGTCGAATAGCTCGTTGAGCTATTGCCTCGGCGTTACGTCGTCGACATATTTCACCACAGAGAGCCTCCACGACCTGTCGAACCGCTACTCTCTCGTTGGCAGGAAGTGTGCACATGACGTTGCAGAGATAAATGTACGCCTGCATAATGGCTCTGTCATCCACCATCGACGCCATGATGTGTTCGTCTAGGCTCGGATAAGTTTCGGGTGGTGGAGGTTTTAATTCGCGTCGACACATAGGACATGTGTTGGTCACGTCTAACCAAGTTTGTATACACTCAAGACAAAAGTGATTGCACGGTGTGCGCGCCATCATAGGAGGGTGAGTGTCATCGTTTTGACAAATGATGCAACATAGAGGAGGGGATGCAGTGGATTGAACTTCCACAAAAGGAGGTGGAGGCGGTGATGGTGGCGGTGTGTCACTTGTCCATTGGTCTTCCATTTTTCTTCTTATTGTCTCACGTCAAAGTTTTAAACAGATAAAAGCAGCGAACACGAAAGCAAAGTTCAGGAGGGCTACACCAACAATGATGCTATCTATCCAATTCATAGCACACACACAAACGTCACAATATTCCTCTTACAAAACACACAATTCCGTTTCAATGGCCGAGATCCGTTGTCGTGTTGAGCGTAGTGCTGTATGCAGACGAGAAGGGCGACGGTTTGTCACGACGGACAGTCGTTCCTCGACGATGCGGCAGCGTCCTCCTCCGAGTAGTGTTGGGTGCAAGTCTGGCGGAGATAGATGCAAAAGCGACAATTCCGCTTCGACGGCGGCGGTCCATCGATGCGCGTGCGTCCGCGATTCCAATGCTCTTTACACGAACGAAGTTCTTCAATACACGCTAGTTTTTTGATGTCTTCAGGGAGTTTCTCGAAAACGCGCTCAACCTCGTGAGACGCGGGCCAATGACACAAAAATTCGATCGGCAATTGACTCAATGTATCCGAGTCGAGAAGTGTAAGCTTGTAATCGGCTTCATGCAACTTTCTGAAAGCGCGCTCAATGTTTTCGCGCGTCTCTCGCCTGATCTCTTGTCTGGTATGCTCCAATACTTCGGCAACGAGCGGATGAGCGGATGCGTACGACGGAACACTCTGCATCGTAATGACGAGCGAAGCGGTGGAGAGCGTGATTATATCGCGCAGGAAGTTGGTAATCTTTTCGTTCTCGAACGGAAGAGACCGATTACACAATCTCCCTTTTTCGACTCCTCCCCTTCATGTTGCAACATGCAGGAACTTGTTAATCTTATCGTCCTTGAACGGAAGAGACCGATTACACAATCTCCCTTTTCGACTCCTCCCCTTCATGGTGCAACATGTAGGAACTTGTTAATCTTATCGTCCTTGAACGGAAGAGACCGATTACACAATCTTCCTTTTCGACTCCTCCCCTTCATGTTGCAACATGCAGGAACTTGTTAATCTTATCGTCCTTGAACGGAAGAGACCGATTACACAATCTCCCTTTTCGTCTCCTCCCCTTCATGTTGCAACATGCAGGAACTTGTTAATCTTATCGTCCTTGAACGGAAGAGATCGATTACACAATCTCCCTTTTCGACTCCTCCCCTTCATGTTGCAACACGCATAAAGTTGATAATCTTATCGTCCTTGAACGGAAGAGACCGATTACACAATTTCCCTTTTCGACTCCTCCCCTTCATGATGCAATAAGTGCGGTCGATTGACACTCATCCAGTCGTACAGGGCGATGACGTGCTGCCCTGCTAAGCTAACATCACCGCAAGCGTAGAGTTCGCGGTACGCGCGTAAACACTCCTTCAGCGGAGGACATCCGATCGACTCCAGATCAACAATGCGTTTTCCTTGGATAACATCCAGCAGCCACTCTTTCTTCTGTGCTCCCTTAACGTATATCGTTGTGACACCTTCGAAAGCTTTCAACATCACAAACGTCCTGTCTCGATAATCGTAACGCCCGCTACTCCACGGCGGTGTGGCGTGATGGCAGCTTTTGATCCACCACACTTGTCTCTTGTCGTCGCTGTTCAAAGTATAGAAAGGTCGCGGTGGACGAAAGGTGAATTTCTGAACGAACCGTTCCTCAGGATCGCATTTGGCGGCCCGGATGACGGTTAGCACTTTGATAATGAATTGTCCGCCTATCCAAAACCCTTGAAGATCAGCGACAGCTGTGAGCACACGTCTTCTTCTTCTTCTTCTACCGGATTCGTTTTCGCGCCACGGGGTGGTCGGCTGTGTTGTCCACAAAGTCTCGTTCCCCTCCCCCTCGTTCTCGTCTCGAAATGATTTTCTTCTTGTGGACTGTTCTGTTCAGGTGAAGAAGAAGCATTGTCTCGCTGTTCGTCTTCTTCTTTCAACAGTTTGTATAAAGAATGTTTCACGTAGCGCAACATGATCAAAGGAGCGCACACACAGTCACAGAGGAAAACAAAAATCGAATGACACAGCGCAATGATGTCTCATCGACCAGTGTAGCAGCGACAAGCTTTCGCACGCGAAAAGAACTGACGATCGTCGTGCTTTCGTCGTCCTTCTTATACAAGACTGTGACGTCAGCAAACACGTTATCTCGAAGTGTGTTTGTTTTTATCGCGCGAGGCTATGATGCAAATCTATTCCCTCTTAATCTTTAATGTCTCTCGCATATACCCACGAATTATGGCGTGAGTCGAAACCGAGCCATTTCACGAGGCGAAGCGGACCCTTTTTCCGTACGACACGCTCAACTAAATATCGATCGAGATATCGTGTGCGATGCAATTCCTCGGTATAGAAGCGTTCCTTGATTGTTTCACCTTGCAGATCTTCTAGCGAGTACGTGACGGGATTCGAGAGATGCACACGAACGATTTTGTAGAGTTCGGTTCCCCATCGCGCTTCGTAGCCTTTCCGAAACGGTGAGCTTTTGTACGTGCTCACCCGAACAATGTCGCCGACGCAAAATCGATTTGCCCTCAGGAGACGCGGGTCGAGCGTTTTCACTTGCCCGTACACCGTGCGCATGAGTCGATCGTCCTTGACGTCCTTCGGCTTCATGTCGATTGTTCGATGTTTGGTATTGTTGTAATCTCGGAGGAGGGTGGCGAGCATAAGGGTCCACCGTCGCGTCCCCTCGGCGGTGAAGCGTCTCCACATCCGCTCCTTGAGCGTTCGATTGAAACGTTCGACAACGCCGGCTTTCACGTTAGAAAAGGTGGAATAATGACGAATGTCACGCTCTCGGAGCCACTTGTTGAGTGCGGTATTGTAAAACTCGGTGCCTTGGTCGGTTTGTAGGAAGTGAGACACTCGCCCGCTCGACGTCACGATGCTGTCGAAAGCCTTGACGACTTCCGCTCCCGTCTTTTTCTTTATCGCTTCCCCCAGGCGTACTTGCTATACACGTCGATGACGGTGAGAATGTATCGCATTCCTCGATTGCTTTTGGAGAACGGTTGCATGTCGACCAAATCGGCTTGCCATAGATCATCGAGTCCTTTCGTTATCACCCGCCGTCTCGCGTAACGGCGTCGGGCAGGCGCATGCAATTCCGCAGCGAGTCCTTGTCGAACGGTCGTCAATCCGGTCGTCTTCTTGTTCTGCATGGTCAGAGGCGCTAGCCGATAAAACCGGCGTCACGCAATTCATCTTCTATTTCTACTATTTCACCATCGAGCCCGTTGTTACCGGCCGTTTTCGAAGCGTGTAACAGACTTAACCCCTCCACGAGTGTGTTCGGATCCCGCCAATATTTGTAGTCTGGCGCCGTCTCAAAACGTAGACCACTCCCCTTCTTCTTCTTCTTTCTTTCTTCAAGTCTTTTGCTTTGTCTTTCCCCTCCACCGAAAAGACGTGAGATAATTGTACGATATTTCAATCGATTTCCTTTCGTGTTAAACGGACAACTAGATTTGAAGTTCTTCTTGTGCGCGGAAGTGAGTTCGAGAATTGTTTTGTATTTTTTCAAATCGTCTTCCGTGACATCATCTAAGTTGGGTCGTTTTTCAAAAAGGAGTTCGAGAAGACCAGGCTCTGGAGAGAATGTGTGACCCTGAACAGAGAATGTTCCATCTTCCGGGTCAAGTTCTAGGATGGAGTTACCGATGTGAGGTCGCCCTCCTTTATAGTACGGTTCGAAAGTTGTATCGCCTATGTCGAGTGCAGCATTCGACAAATAGCTCCGTAATTGCTCATAATGTTGACTGTGATCATCTCTATTTCTTTCTGTGTTCCCTTCTTCGTCTTCGACCTCTGGGAGAGTTTCGAAGGAGGACCCTTCTTCTTTTTCTTCTACTCTTGGGTCCGATTTGATACTCGTGGACGGTAGGTTGTTCTTTTTTCCCTCTCTTTGAGGGCGGTGCAGCGCTTTCGAGACGGGCGTTGTGAGATAAGTTTCGAGTATTCGATTGCGCATCGTTTCGGCATCTTTCAAGATGCTCATTTTGTTGCGAATGTTTTTGCGTGCCTTCTCCACCTCAGTTTTCAACCTCTCTTCCGACGTGACGAGTCGAGGGGGAGCGGGTGCTGAGGAAGGACGAGAATGCGCTGTCTTTCCACTCAAGCTCTTTTTCGTTTTCTCAAGTGCATACAGCGTTTTCAAGTCTATGTTTGATCGTTTGTTATTTTTTTTAATTGTTTCACTGTCTACGTTTCTTCTTCGTCTTCTTTTCAAGTTTTCGCGAATCTGTTTTATATTTTTCACACGTCCCTCTATTTTGGATTTCACTTTCATTACTCCCGCCACACCGAGCGCGGCCGCTCTTTCACCGACACTCGCGTCTCTGGACGTGACGCGCTCCTACGCTGTCTTGGCGAGTGCTTCGTCCGCCCTTTTGCGTTCCTCACCGCTTTTGTAGTTGTGGTAAGCGATGTCGTGTTCCCTACACGCTTCGTCCAAAGGATTAATACCGCGGTCGCCTCTTTGCAGTCTTTTCATGAGCTTTGTACCGGGCCCGCAAAATTGATATCCACCGGGAATGTGAAGTTCGAAGGGCAGTTTGTCTATCGCCCGATTCAGCATCCGTCCTATAAATCCTCTTCCGCGATAGTGTCGGTCCCCCCGTCGCGTGCCCGCGACATTGAAATGCTGTCGCACGTACACCATGACGTAGAGTGAAGTCTATAGCGAAAGAAAAGATATTATATAACCTTAAAATCAACGCCACCACCATCGTCCGTCGGCACGAGAAACCGGCCGAAGCCCGATCGGTATCGACCGTTATGAAGCGCACTTGGTTTACAGACGACCACAAAAGCAAAACGGTCGGCGTTCCACACGTTGGAACACACCGCCTTAAAATCGTTGAATGTACGGAAATCGTTTCCGACGTGTTCTTTGTAGATATAATTGAGGTTGTTATCGTCTTGCCGGAAGATGACAATCATATTCGCGTTATCACGAATCAACTGCTTGGGAATTTTGGTGTACGTTTGACACAGATAGAGCACGTCCGTGTGTTTATGTCTCCCGGCCGCGAAGTAGGCTTTGATGCAGTCTTGTTTTTCGGTGGC
The DNA here is from genome assembly GCA_038098605.1 of Gryllus longicercus. Taxonomy (NCBI): domain Eukaryota; kingdom Metazoa; phylum Arthropoda; class Insecta; order Orthoptera; family Gryllidae; genus Gryllus; species Gryllus longicercus. The sequence goes on from JAZDUA010000026.1 coordinate 6,082,810, forward strand.
GATGTCGTCGAAAATGAAAACACTGTCGGACGACGCCTCGGCTGGCGGCACGATGCTATCGTGTTGCGAAAACGAATGAAAAGGAAGGAGTCCGTCGAATCCTTGCTTCAAGTACATGTACATGGGCTGCGTGTCTGTGGTGGAATATAAATACACGTTGCGGAACGCCAGTCCGAACTGTCCGGTGAGAAGCGAGACGACCACATTTGTCTTTCCACATCCGGAAGGTCCCACGATAAGAGCGCGCACGCTATCTGGGAAAAGCGGGCCGTGTCACCTCTTGTTCTCATCATCTTGCCCACGCCATAAGGCCGTCACGTTCACGCCGGGCAGTGTCGCCGATTGTTGAACAACGTTCATCGCCTTGCGAAGAAAGAGAGAGACTGATTACGTGCTACCGAAGGAGCCTGGTTTTAAAACGCCACTGACAACGGAGAGAGGAAGGGGGAAAGGGATACCCTACTCGGTGTGTGATAAGGATAAGAAATGAAAAAATATGAATAGAAATACATCACTTTATTGATAATTTTTAAAAAAATACAAAAGTGACACATTACACATGACTGTTATGGCTGTCTGTTGGGGTAGACATCGATGCAATTGCCATCTGCACAGCTCTTGCTAACCAATTTGCTGCGTTGCGCGCGCATTCGCCGACGTCCAGTGGAAGAAGAAGATCGCAGCAGACAGTATCCGGTGAAGTGGATGTTGATCGTTCTATCGTCGTCTTGCGGCGTCGCGATGATACTGTTTTTTTAATCTTTCGCTCTTTTGGTTTCTCGTCCTTTCTGGTTTTCTTTTTTTCGATGTGCAATACATCGGACAGGGATGACCGCATGCTGAAGGAAAATCGGTTGATGGAGACGCCGCTCTCACCTCCATGTCCTCCTCCTCCTCCGTGTTTTCTTTGATGTCAACAAAAACTGCGAGTTGCGAATCGCAAGACGAAGAAGAACCAACGTTGTCTTCACCGGGCGAAGCAGATGGAGCTTCTTCTTCGTTCATCATCTCATGAAGGAAAGACACGGAATGATGGTAGTGCACGAAACACGCGACGTCTTATACGATCACTTTTTTCTTCACCACAAAGTCGTCGATTGGTGCGTATTGCACTTCCGTTTTGTAGATAATGACACAATACGCTGTGACGTCGGCAGGCATAGCTGTACCCGTTTCCCACGTGATCTTGATGTCGGTTTGCGAGGGGAGTACGGCAGACGCTCTGGCGGAGACGTCCCACACAATAATAGGAAACCAAGTATTCAGATACCAATATTCCATGTTCGATATGGGATTGCGATTGTAGTAAGAACGTTCAGCTTTTTGCATCTTTTCAAAAAGATACGGGTGCCATTTTTCATCGCCAGTATAAAATTTTACATTGCATTGAAGTTCGGAGTAAGGGTAAAACTCGTCGTTTAAATACAGTTTTGCTCTTGTCATATCGTTACCATCGAATTCACCCGAATTCTGCTTCAGGTCCTTGTCTCTCCCCGTTTGCATCCCAAAGAAAATGTACAAGGGATGTTCCTCTTTTGCGGCAGTCTTCACCGTCCACTGAAACGGTCCCATGCCTCCACTTGGAACGTTGGGGTATTCGTGAAGTTCTCATCGTCTGAATTGCACGGGGATCGGTCGCCGACTGTCCAGCGTTCGCGTCAGCGCGAGGGAAGCTGCATCGTTCAGCGTCAAATGAGGCATTCTCCAAATCACATCCGTCACGGTAATCGTTGTTTCGTCTGGTGTGTCGTTTTTCGTCGTGAGACATCGATTATCGTGACGTCCTCGAATGAGAACGAGGTCGTGTTTCACGCCAGTCATGATACGCGTGTGATCTTCGAAATATCCCATCCACAGTCGCAATGGCACGATACCATAAAATTTTCCCCCGGTCTTACTGAGCATGAATTTGGTGTTGCTGTCGGCAGACTCGTATAATAGAAGGTCTTCGGTCCAACATGCGTTGCCGAATGATCTTCTTTCTGCTGGCGAAAGGAAACACACGTTCTTCATCGTGCTCGTGATGCCCGGATTTTTCACAACGTCGACGATCACGTTGTTGATTTCGTAACGAATTTCACTAAAAAGAAAGGCGAAAGCATTGTTGATCAATTCACAGTTGGTGCGCGTTGCGGTGCCCGTTTTGACAGCAGATCCCGTGATGACGAGCGAACTCTCGCAAGGTGAGAGTCTCGCAACGGCGTCCTTATTCACGATAGTAATGCGAATTTCATCGTTTTGACCAAACGATTTAATGTATGGAAAGTGTTCGTGAACAGCTTCGTTGACGATGTGGTGTTTTATATTCTCCTTGTGGAGAATGTCGATCGCGTGTTCGTCCACAAATTCAGTTGAAGAATGATTGGTCTTCATTTTCTTCGACGACATTCTTCGGTTTTCTTCTTTTTAGAAAAATACAGTAACCCAACGCTCGTAAGGTTTGTCGACTGGATGGTGTTAACGTGGTGAGCGGACAAAGCACTCTGTGCATTGGTCGCGGTACGACCTGCATTTTATAGTGCTTTTTCGATGTTCTTTTAGAAGAAAGCGGAATTGTGATTGCTTCTGGGGCGTACGAGTAAGGTGCACGTCAACGGTGTTTCCGAGTACAATGGAATCAGATGACCGTGCGCGTTCTCCAGTCGAATCGATATCTCATCGATCCAACGTCGCGTGACGCGGTGAAAGATTTTTTCGGCCGGCCTTTCTTCGACGATGGCGGCGGGTAAATCGTTGACGTGAAATTGATACAGCACGTGCGCTATTCGATGGTTTATATATCCGCTTTCGATCACGTTACACGTCACGAACACTTCGAAATCTTTCACGATCGTCGGCGCAGCATCGGCCGCCACGTACACCCCGAAAGGTGTGGGTGACACGGTCTTTGAAAATCCGAAGAGAGGACCGATGGACTCGGCGTGAACGAAACGCAGCGTGAATGACGTGTTGACGCGCACTTTGTTCGTGTGCGGGTCCGCTTCCAATTCGAAAAAGTGCTTCTCCGCAAAGTCGCCGGGAAACTGTTGATGTAGATTGTTCGATATACGATGATGGATGTCTTCTAAAGTATACGTACCCGGAGAGACGGACAGCAAATAGCTTGCTGGAGGTCCCCCCAACCTCCCTCGACAACTTCGTAGTGGAGTCGGTTGTGACCGTCCTTCACGTTGCGAATGGTGTGAACGGTGCTGAGATGCACTAAGGCAATCTCGTATACGTCGTTCGAGAGGTCGACACCTGGCGCAAACTTCACCGAGACCTCTGGACCCTTCCCGATTAAAGTGTACGTGCGCATGACACGATCGTCACAAGCAAAATGACAATGTCCGGTGTTTAATCTTCCTTTTTCTTCTTCCATTCGTGAAAAAGAAATTGCAAACATAACATGCCGCAATTGTTCGTGTTGTGTTGTTGAACTTGACGTGTGTTGTACGTCACGCGCTGTCCTCGCATGTATCGAAGGAATTCTGGAGGGGGCGGAAATCCGAACGAATCGAAATAACGCACCGTTCGGTCTCGTTTCGCGTACGCGACGAAATGAGTACCGTCGCCGCTGACGTCGTCGAGGTTGATGACGCCGCACTCACGCTCCGCCCTTGTTCTTTTGGGCAGCGCATCCCGCGTAAACACGCCACGAAAATGAGGAATGTTCAAAATCTTCGCAAAACATGTCATTTCGTCGTGTGTGAGCGCTCGACGCGGTACTCCGCTCATTCGTTTTTTTGAGACGCCCCCCTCTTCCCCTTCGTCTTCCTGTTCGTTCGAAGCATTTTCGCGGCCCTTAGCAACACGCCCGATCCTTTTTTGGTCTCTTCCATGACCTTGTTATGACGCACCATTTCTGCTAATTCTTTGTTTTTATTTTTGGCGTTTTTCACAGCGTTTGCGATAGCGGTGGCGCCGCCTGCGACAGTCCCGAGCGCGCTCAGTCCGCTGAGGATGGTCGGAATCAGAGGAATGAGGGCGGGCAGAAACCCGCCTCTCTTACTCTTTCTACCGTCACGCGCCGTACTCGTCGTCTTCCGTCCTCGTACGCCACTCCCCTGCAGACGACGACGATTCCCCCTCCTACAGGGACCGCCGACGCACCGACCTCGCAGAAAAATGCCGCGACCCATCGCGGCCGGAGCAATCACCGCGTCGGAAACAGGGAGAGAATCAGCTCTTCTCTCTCTCTCTGTGTGCCTCTTTGTCGTAACTCCCTATCAGGTTTTCTCCTACAATCTCTCGTCGTCGTTCTACACACGGTGCGAACCATGACAGTACTAACACACGAGCGCAAGTGTCGAAATATATATACAAATGTTATCCATTCATGGGTCTCGATCTTTTTCATTTATCACTCGGGAATGGCGCCAATCAAGGACGTCACGGGAATGGTGCTAATCAAAGACGTCAATGATGACTTTGAGGTGCCACCAATCATTTTCCCCATTATCTTTGTAAGGCTGGAAACGACTGTATTGAGGTTTTTCAAATTTTCTTTATCGGTATTGAAGTCATCGCGCAACTTACCGAATTGACTTACCATTTCGTCATAGTATCTCTTGAGAACAGTAACATCGTTCGCCATTTCCAACACTCGGCTCTGAGAGCTGTTAAAGAGTTTCTCGAGATTAGAATAATCTGCCTCGAGCTTTTTCAATTTTTCTTCTCAAACGGATGCGTTTATGCGCTTATCGACTTCCTCACGCAATGCATTTAAACGAGTCGTCATAGCTTTACCTAAACTCGTCGTGCGCTTATCGACTTCCTCCTGAAATACTTTCTTCACAAATACCTTTTCCAATTTTTCTATCTTTGTTTCGAGATTAGAAAAATCGTTTTTGACTAGTTCTTTATGTACATGAAAAAGATTCTCCGCGTGTTTCTTCGCATCCGCCAGCGTGCCATCCAATTGCGACTTAATCACAACGTCCGAGCTGTTTGTGCCAGGGCCTACTTTGCGAATAAGTTTGTCGTGAAAATTGAAATTACCGGACGAACCGACTTGCGGTAACGTGTCCAAGAGCCTGGGAGGAATTTTACTTTCGTGCGCGGTCACGAGCGCCTTGCATTCGTTCTTCGCGAACGCCTTTAATTGGTTTTCCTGTTCTCCGAAACGTGTAGAGAGCTTCTGCTCGAGAGCATCGAGGTCGCTTTCTTTGATCACGGTTTCCACAGTCTCATCACCTCTCCTCATGCGCTTCACAACGCCATCGATTTGTTCATCGATGTATCGCTTTTTGACGGCGTGACGCGCCCGAACCGCATGTCCGAAGACATCCGTCGCATCGATACGACTGCGAGTTTTGTTTTCGACTTGCGACTTTTTATATAACCATTTGATTTAAATAAAGAAAAACTTTTCAAATGCACTGTTTTTATTTGGTATCCTGTCACAACCTTGTATGGGATATATATTTAAATTAATGTAATAATTTACATTATAAATATTTGATAAATTTTCTTTTCCTCTGTAATTTTATCTACTTCATATTGTATTTTTATGTTTGAGGATTTGGGGAATGGAGTAGGAAAATAAGAAGAACTCTGCACTTATATTTAATATTTTGTTTTATTCTGTAATATATGTACATCATTTTATTTTTTACAGTTGTGCGATAAACATTTTGACAACAATTATTGAATGTATTGAAAAAAACTTTACAGTATTTATTGAAAAAAAATGATATAAATATTAGGGAGACAATCATTTTGATTTATTTAGTAAGTTGTACATTATTTCCTTTTTTCTAGAAGTCCATATTGCTTGAACCATATTAAGAGATTTTCGCATATTGTTTGTTTCATTAAATCTTTGTACTTGTATATAAGTACAACGCCTGCTTTATTCTTAGGATAAATTCCAAGAAAAGTTAAATGTGGCCTTTCTGCTAAAAAATCTTCTTTGCCTATGGTTTCAATTTCTGATGTAAATCTATAAAGAAAAGTATTATTGCATAATTTTTTTAAGAAACCTTTTTACAAACATATTAAAACATATTTTGCATGCATACCTTGTTGGGAGAAATACATCGAATGTATTGTGCAGAGTCGCTACATACGATGATTTTTTATATGCCTCACTGACAATGAGATGTATGTCTATAATTTCGAAGAAAATACCTTTCGGCAACTGCATCATGTTTACCCGAATTGTAGTGGCTTCCATCCTTTTTATTAATGCTTCCCACGAACTAAACAATGAAAACAATAATTTTTAAGGACAACTCAGAGTAAAACAACTACAAGGAAACAAAATTATTTCACTTACTCGGTAGTTTTTTTCGATGTGTATATAAATACAGCACTATTACTAATCTGTATTCAGTCTGTGTTGACATTCATTTGTACTGCTTGCATTGCGTTGTCTTCCTGTCTTGAAGAGAACGGGAGAAGCATGTTGTTTTTTGATGTTTCTTCTACCAGAGCAATTGACTGATCTCCCTCATCATCATATAATAACTTCAATGCCTCTTCACATGCTTGTTTCTTTATCACTTTTCTTTTTTCTTTTATGTCTTCTGATATACTTTAAAAAAATGAAACATTTTGAAACTACTCACTGAATTTATGTTATTTGTGATTGAAAAAATTGAAAAAGACTTACAGTTTTCGTTTTCGAAGTGCTGGTGGCGGTGTTTCAATTTCTTCAATTCCTTTCTTCTGCAATTCTCCAGTGAAGTCCATGGAGTCTTCTGGCATCCCGTTCATGACGTCTTGCGAGCTGCTCATGGTGTCTTGCTAGTGGGGCACGTTCACTGTTCGCGAGCGAGTAAGCGTTGCTCGAATGGAACCCCTTTTTAAGTCCCTCGGCGCGTTGAGATTATCAAATTATGAGTGTATGACTCCACTCTCTCCGATGCTCAGTTCTGGTCCAATTAGAATGTCCGCTGGACCGGCGTATGCTTCCACTATCTCTTCCGGCGCTCGAGCGATATCAATGACATCCTGTTTTCCTAATTATAACTTCCGGTTGTGATAATGTCGACTGCTGTTCTTATCATTATCGCTTGGGGTGCTCGAGTGATGAATGGCTTCCGCGCATGCGCGCTGCACGTGCTGTGTGGTGCAATCGCTGTGATAGTGTGTGTGATAACATAGGGTTTAAAACTCCATGTCCGCAGAGCTCTGCCATTAGTCTGCCATTGGTCTTGGAGCGTGCGGACCTTGTTGTGTACTGCTTTTTGAGTGTTGACGTCGTGTTAGTCACGTGTTTATTGTTTGACGCTGTTCAACGCTGTGATTGATAGTATTATTCTTTCATTCGACTTGTCACGAGATGAAGAAAATTCTATTAAATCGTCACGTTCGCGAAGAGTGTGAGTCTCATGCAGGTCGACAAGCGCAAGTGTCTTCTCCGCAGCGTGAGGATGGTAAAATAAATTTCTTTTAATAGTAGTGCTGTGCGGTTAGTGATGTGTTGAATTATTATCATTTATGTTTTTGTGTGTGTTTTGATTGATTCTATTGATTGTCCGTACCAACAACAACAAGACATTGCAAACGCTCCCCAATGGACGGACGTCGTTCAGTCTTTAAACGCCCGTGTATTTCGGGGTGTCATTTTGAATCCTCCTCCCCCACACGACATCGCGGATCCGGTCGAGTTTCTCAACCGTTGTCGTGTTCCCTTCCATCGTAAGATGTTTGAAGAGCTCAACAACACTCTCAGTCGATCTAATTTCAAAATTTTCGTGCAACTCGAGTGTCAGTTTTTAATTGAGAAAGAAAACGTCGAGACGCACGAAATCGTAGGGGTGCTGCAGCCCATCTTTCTTTCGGCACGGACTGCGGTGTTAACGCGAGGGGATGACATTTCGGAATTTTTCCTTTCTCGTATAGCACAACCTATCAATTCCAAATTCGACGAGTTCTCCGAGAGAGATTCCGGAAAATCGTTGGCCTCTATCGTCGCTCTTCATGTTTCGGCTCACTTGTTCGAACCTATCGCTCATTGTGCCTCATCTTTTCTTCCTCTTCCGGCATCCATCGCGAGTCGTCATGCTGTGATCAATGTGCAAAATCGAGAGGAGAAATGTTTCCTGTGGGCGGTGGCTTCGGCTCTTTTTCATAAACGCCAGCCCCCACACAGCAAAATTTTGCATTCTAATCGTACCGGTACCTATCAAACCCTTTTCGATGAATTGGAAAACAGTCTCGATTTGCGCGGCATCTCCTGGCCCCTGCCCGTTCACGAGATCAAACGTTTCGAACGTCAAAATTCTAGCTTTTCGTTTAACGTTTTCACATTAGAGTTGGATTCGGTCAACAAAACTTGGAAAATCGTAGGTCCTGTACACTTTTCGGGTACGAAGAAAGATAACCATTTCAATTTCTTGTTGATTCATGGCGATGGCGGACAGTCCCATTACGTTTGGATTAAAAATTTAAGTAGGCTGATTCAGTCTCAACATTCGGCTCACAAGGGTAGGATTTTCGTTTGCGACAGATGTTTGAATGTGTTTTACTCACAAGCGCATCTCGAGGCTCACGAAATCGATTGTAGATCCGTGGGGTCGCCCGCATGTTTGATACTTCCGTCGGAGACGAGCAAAGAGGAGGAGCGCTTCATGCAATTTCAACACCTCGAAAGACAACAACGATGCCCGATCGCGGTTTATGTTGATTTCGAAGCGCTCACGCTCCCAGTGTCTTCGTGTGAACCGTCGTCGAACGGATCCTTCCTTCAACCGTACCAAATTCACGAACCCTTTTCGGCCGCGCTTCAAGTGGTGTGCTCGTATTATGAGTCGCGGAATCAGCTGGTCACCTTTCACGGTCCCGACGTCGCGATACAATTATTAGCGTTCTTAGAAGGTCTCGCGAAAGATTACGAACAGCTTTTGAGTCATCCTTCTCCCCTCGTGATGAACGACGAAAACGAGGAGTCTTTTCAAAATTCCGATGTATGCCACATATGCAAAGGACCTTTTCTTGCAAATTCCGTTCGCGTCAGGGACCATGATCATTTTTCGGGTGTCTTTCGCGGCGCGGCTCATCAAGCGTGCAACGTCAACTTTCCCGCACCGAAGTTCATCCCCGTCGTCATGCACAACGGGAGCGGTTACGATTGGCATTTTCTCCTTCAGGCCTGGGGCGAAAAGAACTGTATGAACAACGACGGGCTGCGCGTGGTTCCACACAATCACGAGAGATTCGTGGCGATTTCCCAGAGAATCGGGAAAGTGGAACTACGGTTTTTAGACTCTTTGAAATTTTTAGGTTCATCGCTCGACTCTTTAAGTCGATCGCTCGATTCGACCGATTTGACATTCACCCGTGCAGCCTTTCCCGACGATCGTCTTTTCGCGTTGGCCAGAAGGAAGGGAGTGTTTCCCTACGATTATGTCAACAACGTGTCCAAATTGGACGACACGAGGTTACCGCCGCCCGAGGCCTTTTACAGTCGCCTCACAGACACACCCGTTTCGGACTCGGAGTACGCGCACGCACAGGCCGTGTGGGACGCGTTCTCTGTTCAAAATTTGCTCCAGTACGCCGATTTGTACTTGAAAGTCGACGTCCTGCTAGAAACCGACACGATGGAAACCTTTCGAAATTTGTGTTTGGAGGTGTACGGGCTCGATCGTCTCTTTTACTACACCGCTTCCGGGCTTTCGTGGGACGCCATGTTGAAAACCACCGGTGTTCGACTAGAGCTACTCACGGACATCGATATGGTTCTCTTTTTCGAACGGGGCATCCGGGGGGGACTCGTGCAAGTGATCGGTCGTCACGCCGAGGCCAATCATCCCTTTGCGGGTGAACGCTTCCGGCCAAGCGATAAGCCATCTTATCTCGCCTACGTCGACGCCAATAACTTGTATGGTTTCTCGATGTCACATCCGCTTCCGGTGGGCGACTTCCGGTGGATGTCGGAAACCGACATCGAGCGGTTGAACATCGCAGAGGCGGCTGCGGAAGTCGATCAGGGATACGTTTTGGAGGTCGACCTCGACTATCCTGACATCATCCACGATCGCTTGAGCGATTTGCCGCCCTGTCCGGAAACGCGCGCCCCCCCGACTCGAAGAGCAGGCAAGCCAAGTTGCTGGGGACGCTGCTGCCCAAGCGTCGTTACGTCATTCACATTCGAAATTTACTTCAGGCCCTCGAGTTGGGCGTGCAACTCACGAAAATTCACCGCGTTCTCTCTTTTTCACAACGACCTTGGCTTGCCACGTACATGGACCTGAACAACGCACGTCGACAGCGCGCGTCCTCCGATTTCGGGGATAAATTTTTTAAATTGATGAACAACTCGATTTACGGCAAGTCGATGGAGGACGTGCGCAACCACCGACGCATTTATCTCGTGAACAAGAGGGAAGGGAGGTGCGGGGCCAGACGTCTCATCGCCGATCCCGCCTTCGTGCGTAGTCATCACGTGAACGGCGATCTCATGACCATCGAGTTGCGAAAAACGGAGGTGAAGTTCTCAAAGCCCATCTATTTGGGGTTTTGTATATTAGAAATTTCGAAGCACAGAATGTATGACTTTTTTTATAACTACTGTCAAAAACATCTTTGTGATCTTCACCTTCTTTACATGGATACCGATTCATTCATTCTTTCTACATCCACGAGTGTGTATGCTGAGATGAATCGGCATCCATCCTGGTTCGATACGTCCTGTTTCGCTCCCGATAACGCATTTGGCGTGACACCTCGCAATAAAAAGGTATTAGGGTTGTTTAAGGACGAATGCGGAAGTGATCCCCTGCTCGGCTACGTAGGTTTACGTCCAAAAATGTACTCCATCGAAACCCGATCTCGGGCGTGTTCTTCTCGAGCGAAGGGAGTACAACGTTCGGTTGTCAAACGTTATAAATTTCAACATTATTTGGACTGTTTATTTCGAAACGAAAATAGAATCGACAAACAATGTACTATTCGGTCCAAATCCCATATCAATTATTCATTTGTTCAAAACAAGCGTTCGTTGTCCGTGTCCGACGACAAACGCTATTGGATCGATAAATTTACAAGTCTGCCATGGGGTCATTTCCGCATCCTGTGTACGCGTCCGTCCGTTTCTTCTTCTTCTTCTTCTTCAGCGTGCACGCTCGTCCCTGCAGGCGGGGTTCATGTAGATTAGCATTCATTTTTAAACTTTTTATTTATTTTATTTAACTTTTGTTATACTGTATATATTACTCTTAATATTTAACTTTTTTATTTATTATATGGATAGTCACTTTTAGTAGTAGAGAGTTTTATGATGAATCACTTTCAAATAGTAGTAGGGGGAGCGTTTGCAATCACGTTGAAGACGGGAGGACTCAACACGTCATTCGTCCATCGCCTGTCGCCATGCAACAAACTCACTTACATGAAGAAGCGTATGATGCGTGGAAGAAGCGGATGATGGTGAACTGGGACAGCCTCCGCGACGCCGCTGCCGATCTCGCCATCATCGCCTACAACAACAGTCTTCAGCGCCCCTACTACGCCGGCGCCTATCGCTCGATCATTGACGTCTCCGTTGATGTGGCGTGTGCTGCCCGACGCTGTCACGAGGAAGAAAAAGAACCATCAGATGCCGAGGAAGATAAGGAAAAAACTCTTCACAATCTCGCGATTGCATGTCACGAGAAAGTGCTATGGATGATGATGGTTCTCGGTGAAGTGACCTCCTGTGTGTGCTGTGAGTGCCAAGCTGACGGCTTATTCGTGCGCTATTGCGTCATCCAGAAAGCTTTGAACGCTCCCTGCGTTTCCTTCAGCATGGGGGACCCCCTCCCTTTACCCTGGACAATGGTAAGCAATCACCACCACCCCACAACTCATACGGGGCGGAAGGAGTCGGTAAAAGGAGACCTCCACAACCGGAAGAGTTTATTCTCACGGTGCACGCTGAAGTGCTAGCTGTTCTCGAAGCTCTCAGACACCTCCTTCAAGATCCGTACGGTGAAGCACTGCGACAGCGCGTCTCTTGCGTTCGTCAAACCATTCAGACGCTTCGTTGTCCGTTCGAAAATACGCCACCGACGTACTCTCCAGCCCACAGTAATAGTGACAGTGGCAAAGTTTGACGCATGACCCATCTACGTCAGTGCCATTTCGGGATGGAACGTGCCATACAACGTTTCATCAACGACGGGTGTTCTCTTCTCGGACTTGTTGATCGGTCCTTGCAGCTTCTTCCTATCGACTTGCTATTACATTGGGCCGCGAAGGACGTGCCTTCTGTCTTCCATCGCCTGTCGAAAGACGTGCAGCGGAACCGAGACATTCGTCGACTCCTGCCTTGTCTTCGTCATTACAATGGGCACACGCATGTCGACAACAAACAACCGTTGCCGAAGTGGAAGTGTTTGGTGTGTCGGCGAGAAGTGCTACCTTGTTTCGAACACGCGCATATCGAGTCGCCGCCGAAGTGGAAGTGCATCGAGAGTAGAAGAGAGGACTTTTAAGATGGACGATTATATGTATAATTTGATTTTTATTTGGTTTCAATAATCAAAAAACATTCTTTCAATTTGTATTGTTTTTCATTTGTTTTTTCCTATCACCGCCTTTTAGGGTTTCCCTTTTTTTCATTATGAAAGTCGTTTCAGCGGGACAGCGAGCGTCAGCGCTCTCGACTCGAGAGAGAGAGAGGGAGAGAGAGACGCGCGGCTGGCTATGAACTTATATAGAGTGCATTCAAAATGCGCGCGCGCCTCCCGACGTCGCTCACAAGGCGCGCCACCTCCTCTCGTTCCTTGAATCGCGCAAAGAGAGCGCGCGCATCTCTACACTCATTAGCCTGCGCAGCGCGCGTCCTCTGCCACCGGCGCCGGCCCCTGCCCGCCGCTATCTTATCAACATCCGGTCCTTGCCGCCAGCGCGCGCCCTCAGCCGCCCGGCAGCCCCCCTGCCCGCCGCTATCTTATCAACCACCCGGCCGTTGCCGCCAGCGCGTACCCTCACCAGCCGCGTGTACTATCAGTACCCCAAATCAGACAGCTTGACTCGAGATGTCGCCGTAGCTCAGAGCCAGATTGCTGGCCGCCTCCCACACAGGAAATGGGATTGAGGCTGATTCGAATCCGCTTCAGGCAGCATTTTTGAAACACACACACGCACACATACGCTTCCACAATTCACCGCCAGTGCGCGCACACACACACATACGCTTCCACAATTCGCCGCCAGAGCGCGCACACGCACACACATACGCTTCCACAATTCGCCGCCAGAGGTCGCAAGGGGTGTGTGGGGGGGAGAGGGGTCATTGACCCCGGCTGCTTCGGTGGGGGCATTATAAATGGTGGCGCCGGTTGTTGACATCGGGTGGGCGGAGGGGGGGCGGGGGGGAGGGGGAGGGGGTGATAACGGGGCTGATAACTGTCTTTGACCTTCGGTGGGGCCCATTAGAATTGGTAGCGCCGGTTGTTCACACCGGATGTTGTGGGAGACCGGAAGTGGGGTGGGGGCGAGGGGAGGGGGAGGGGGGAGGAGGTGATAACGGAGCTGATAACGGTCGTTGACCTTCGGTGGGGGCCATTATAATTGGTGGCGCCGGTTGTTGACATCCACTGTTGGGCGCTGGACCCGGAAGTAGATAAGATAAGCTGATAAGATAAGCACTTCCTGGTCCAGAACCCGCATATTCCCCCCTACTCAAGATGTTATGTCCTTTGTTCACAGTCTGAGTAGTGACTTTGTTATGTCTGATCATAGTATGTTTGCTATAAAGTGTGATGTCTAAATACGTGGTGGTCTTTGCTTTGGATTGGAGTAATGCCAGTTCAGGAAGTGCAGGGTCGGTGAGTAGGATAGTGTCCGGGTTCAGTTTTACGTTGTCTTTTGCCAATTGTGAGATTATATAGAGTGGTTATTGTAGTTGTTGCATAAAATTGGAGAGGCGTCGTTTAGGTACACTCAGGGCAGTATCGTGTGCGTAGATGTATAGTCGTGCAATCATCGGGAGCTCGTTTGGAGGAAAAACATGTTGGGAAAAGAACTGCGGCGTGGGGGCCGGTTTTTATGGGATGTGGTCAAGTGCAGTTAAGGTGGTGAATTTTGAAGGTTTCCGAAAGAGATTTTTATGTGCCAGTGAAGGAAATAGGGAACTGATTTTGTAGATCAGATTGTTGTGGTTGATGCAGTCGAAGTCCGTCGTGATGCCAAGGCAAATTTCTGTTGCTAGTATGCCTCCTGTAGGCGAGTCGCAATGTTTGCAGTTAGACCCAGAGTTTGTGGTCCTGTGAACTGTTCTTCCGTAAACCGAATTGAGTTGGTCGTATGTGCCTGTTGATTAAAGGTATGAAAGTCCCGATAATAAAATTATTGCAAAGATTTTTACTTTATCGCACTTCCTAATGTCGCACTTACTTTATCGCACTTAAATGTCCACATTTTGCTTGAATATAGATCTCACTCAATGTCTCATTGAACTGCGAACACAATCCCAAACTCCAGGAGTATTGCGTATGTCTTCGCAAGATGTCACAATTCGATTCCGAAGGGATTCCAAATCAGGCACCGGAGTCAAATACACCAATGATTTGAAATGGCTCCGCAAGTAGAAATCAAGAGAGTTCATATCAGGTGAGCTTGGAGGCCAAGCAATTGGACCATCTCTACCTCTCCATCAGTTAGGAAATCTTCGATCCAAGCACCGTCGAGCCGTACGACTGAAGTGGGTATGAGCACCAAGAAGTGAGAGTGTTGCCGACAGCGTGTTGACGAGCGTGAAACTTTTGCAAGTCTCAAGACAGTCTTTTGAAGAACATTCACTTGCAACGCTGACCTGCGTGCGCTAATAGAAGTAATCGTGTCTATAGTTCTCATGGCTTTGGCGAAGTCGCTTGCCTTTCACCATGGAGGTTCTGGATTCTATTCCCGTAGAATGCCCGTAGCATCTCATGTGGAATTTGTTACGCCAAAATAAACCGAGTTTGCCTTCTTCACAGGGGCTAGTTCAACCCCTGTGAACCGTCCTAAATCTTGCCCCCTATCCTTATTTTTTCCAATTCTGGCCGATGGGTAGATGACGTAGGGCGCGTGCGAGACGCGAGTGCGAAGATGCTACCTATCGGCATTCCCTAACGTAACTGCGACTAACATGACTACCCAGCGTCCCCTAGAGGGTGTTGGGTGCTTAACGGAGGATTAATCCAAATTAAATTAACGGGAGATTTACTCCATCCACGGTGCGCTCAACGCTCCTTAAGGAGTTAGGACTTGCGTTGCGTCTATACAGACGCAACAAATTAAATAAAAAATCTCCTCTTCTACACCTGGTGAGATCTTAATCTCCTCCCCAAACCAGGAGACATTGTCTTCCGATCTGGACATTGTCGCTATTGGTACCTCTCCTGGTACAAAGGACGAGCCGTCCGCCTTACCGTACAAGAATGCATGTCTGTCAGCTCCTAATTAGAGAACATGACGCACAGTCGAACGCCGATTACAACACTGATTATAACCTTTGCCTCGGAATGATCTGCCAGAGTCTTAATGTCTCCTTTCACGTCAACGACCTATTCATTTGTAAACGTATAACAAAAACTAATGTAAGAAATAAACAATGAAATATAAAGCGTTCCAGTAAATTTCAGTGTTGTGAAGCCCATAATTCGGAAATGGAGCATTTCCGAACACATGTGATGAACTATTTTTATCGTCTACATGTGTGCCCCTTATTTTTGAACCATCGTGTATTTCAAATAGGTATTAAAGAATTTCTAAAATATTCATTTGTAAACGTATAACAAAAGCTCTAATGTAAGAAATGAACACAATGAAATATAAAATAATATAAGACATTCTAACTTACGAAGGATCCAGTTGCCTCAAAACACCTCTAAAATTACGTTTACGAAGCGCAGTAAAAGTTCACGAGGGCGACTTTATAGGCCAATTACACAAAATATACTCATATTTTCAAAAAAATCATCATGAACTTATTCGAAGATCTGTTTTTAAGAACACAATTCTTTAAGAAAACTAGTGGTGTTACTAAAGCACGTACTTTCTCACATTGTTTCTAAATGCTCCGCAATATTGTACCACTTCATAAATCAGCAAAAGTATTTTCAAGCAGCAAATTTTTTTCCCGCTCCGAGACCCGATCCTAGATCCTTAAAGTTAAATTGCCGGTATACGTAGCACGACGCCACACAAGTACCCAATGGATCGGACTCAGGCAGAGGCACAAAAATGTTCAAGCTCCTGGTTGCCTGTTCAACCCGGTCACCCACCAGTTGGGCCCCTGGCGTGCCTAACTTTGGGCAGGATCGGCTGAAGGGGATTCTTAGGAATGCTCTGGAAACCACATATAAAAGTAGGCTGGGAAATTGCCTCCCGACAGTTTGCCTATTATCCGTTCACCCTAAAAACCTGATGTAAACAAACCTAAGAAATCTTTGCGCCACACTATTTTAAAGCCTTTTTGTTTAAAAAAATGGAATTTGAGCATTTCCGAAAATGCGACATTTTGACCTTGTTTTGACAGAAAACTGTTGAGTTTTCGAGTCTTGGTCGCCTCCCTTTGGGCGTCTTCCCACACGGCCACGGCAGCGTGCGTCCGTCAAGCGGCATAGCTCTTCGCCGACCCTCCGGCGACGACGAACAAAGGGACCGCAGCAGGTATATTAACAGCTGTTAACAGCAGCTCTGCGCTGCGGCCATCGCGCAGTGGGAAGACTACCATTTAAAGCTATGTTCTGCTAGCGGTGGCGCGGAAGCCCTCCTCCGTTTCGCATAGCGGGAGCCCGCTGCCACTTGCCGCAGCAGCGCAAATCCGCCACACGTGGCAAGGGGCCCTTTCACTTTCGATAGTTTCCTGCTCTCTCGCCGCTCCCGCGCGTGTCTGTACAGCGCTTACGCTTTGCGCTTACGCAATCCTGTTCGATTTTGTCTATTAAGCTGGCGGTACAGTTGCCGAGTATGTAGTACTCGAGATCGCGCCCGCACCATACGACCGCCGCCTTTGATGCAACTTGGCCCAATGAGCCCTGTATACGCACGTGCGCAACGGACAATTTTCGCGGTTTTGTGTCTAAGGGCTGTAAAATCCACAGCGACTCGCTCGTGAATTGATCATTCGACTCATATCTTTCATTAATGAGGTCGAAATTAGCTACAGTATTGCGAATAAACGTGTTTGGCTCGTTGTTTGCAAATCCTGCAGTTGTGTGGGGGCGGAGAATCTCTCTAGTCTCCCAGTCGACTACGTGACGCACCGTTTCTACCATCTCTTTTTTCGGGCAATTCCGCTTAAAATGTTCGGTCGACCCGCACGAGAAGCAACGTGGTTTACTCGGCCGTTCAAATTCTGCTTTGCTTTTGTTCCCTTTCGGCTCGGTTTTCGCTGTATTTACCTGTTCGAAAACGGGCGCGACTTCTGTGTTTTGTCCCATCGCTTGTATAGCTTGGAAAACATGCGCTTCCAGCCGGCTCGGTTGTTCTCATTATTGTCGAGTCTTTTGGCTAAATCTAGCGCTACCGAAAACGTCCTTCATTCATCAATAAAATGGTCTTTCATTTCCGCTGGTACCCGCCGCTTCATCTGATTAGGAACCATCAAATCAAGAAGAGCTTCGAATGTCGAAATACTTAGGCCGCTAAATTCCCTGCAATAGTTCTGTAATCTCCGCCTTGGGAGTACAGGACCTTGTCGTTGGTGGCGGAGCTTGAGTACTCCCATGACCCCGAGAGCTATGCCGGCGGTAGCGTAGCTACTGGTAGGGCCTCCCTTGCCGGACAGGTCAAGGGATAGGGGTGAGACGAAAAAGTACTCCAGAAGAGGACCTCAACGCCAAGAAGAGGATTTCGAGAAGAAATTGCTAGAAGAACCATGCATGAACATCGTTAGCGTGGGAAAGATGGTGAAGACGTCCTGGGTAGATGCAACTCAAAAGCCGTGGAAGGCAATGCATCTAGGGCGAGCAACCCGAAAAACTGCCCTGCAAGTTTGGAGGCAGTGAGATGGCATACCCATCACCAAACTAACCTGCATATGGGCTAGAAACCCTATCAGGCGAAAAATCAACTTCTCACAGACCGCAGCAATTACAACCGGACGCCCCATATACGACAAGGCAACGGAAAGGACATGATTACGGCTTAGCGGAACATTTACAAATAATGACTTGGAATGTTAGATCGTTGAAAGGAAAAGAGCAACGCCTAATTAATATAATGAAAGAAAAAGAAGTGGATATAGCCATGTTAACAGAAACAAAAAAGAAAGCTAAAGGCTCAATGGATTTAGATGATTATGCCCTTATATACAGTGGTGTTGATATCAATGAAAGAGCAGCATCAGGAGTTGCAATCCTAGTAAGCAGAAGATGGAAAAACCGAATTCACTCTTACTGTTGGATATCAGACAGAATTATCACACTGCGGACTAAAGTAGATAGAGGGTATATATGCTTCATCTGTGTATACGCACCAGAAGAGGGGAAAACCTTGGCTACAGAGGAATTTTACAACTGCCTACAAAAAACTCTCGACGAAATAAATAAAAATGATTATATTGTCATATGTGGAGACCTCAATGCCAGAATTGGAAATGCATCTACGGATAAGATAATTGGCCCCAATAACGAAGATACTCTGAATAAAAATGGACGCAAACTAAGAGATTTTCCATGTTTTAACAATATGAAAATAATGAACACTTTCTATAAGCATAAACGTATTCACAAGATGACATGGGCAGCACGTGGTCAAATTAGTACTATTGACTACATCATGGCAAACGATAAAATAAGCAAACTCTTTACAGATGTAAGAGCTTATAGAAGCTACGATATAGATAGTGATCACTTCGCACTTCTTGGAAAGCTAAAATTATTGAAGAGATGGGTTAAAATCAAAAACAGCCAAACCTGTCCTACCCAAAAAACCTGGAAAGTATATCTACTAAATAAAGAATCTGTCAAACTGATGTACCAACAACGTCTGAACCAACATAATAAAACAATTGAAATTAGTAATGATGTGGAAGAAGAGTGGAGGAATTTGAAAACTATAATTGAAGTAACAGCATATGAAACACTAGGCTCTACTTCAAAGAGAACGAAGAAGAAAGGGCTTAAAATATGGAATGAAGAAATCGAAGAAGCTGTTAACGAGAAAAAGAAACTATATCTGAGATATCTATCTAACAAATCCTCACAAACTAAGAAGGAATACACCACAATTTCCAACCACGTCAGGTACCTAACAAGAAAAGCCCAACAGGATTCATGGGATAAAAATATAGCTGATATCGAAAATGACATACATGGACGGCAGAAAACAGCATATAAAATTATGAGACATCTTAACAGACAAGAGAAGGACATAGCAGATATACAAATAATTAAGCCAGATGAATGGCTTTCTTACTACAGGAACTTATGGACAAATAAGAATGCGAGGGATAATAATAAGAAGGAAGACAAAAATGAAAACCTCATTGAAGACAGCGTAGATCAGATAGAAAGGGAAGAACTGGAAGAGGCACTAAGTAAAATGAGAAATAGAAAAGCTAGTGGCAGTGATGGCATAAAGGCAGAAATGCTTAAATGTGCAACTGAAGAATTTCAAATAAGGCTTCTCCACTTCTTCAACCTATGCTGGAATAGAAGAAAAATACCAACCGAATGGAAACTCGCCGTAGTGCTACCTATTTTCAAAAAGGGAGACCGATCAATATGTGACAACTACAGAGGTATAAGTCTTCTAAACGTTGCTTATAAGATATATTCAAAAATTGTGACCACTAGACTAAGAAAAATTGCAGAAACAGTGTTGATGGAAGAACAAAGTGGCTTTCGTCAAGGAAGGTCCTGCACAGACAATATCTTCATCTTAAAACAAATTTTAGAGAAACACAGAGAATATAACAAGGAAACCCACATCTTGTTTGTAGATTACAAGAAAGCTTTTGACACTGTAGCCAGGCATACCCTCTTTGAAATACTAAGAAAGAAAGGAATCCCCGAACATCTTATCCTTGTAATTGAAAATATGTATAATAAATCTGAAATATGTATTACTTGGAAACCAGACCGAAAAGCGGAAGTGGACCAAGGCCTACGACAAGGATGTAGTCTTTCACCGCTACTGTTTAATATCTACATAGACGAAGCTCTTCGTGAGTGGAAGAGCAGATTAAAATTTTATAGCCTAGACCTAACTACATCGAAATTATGGACAATACTTTTTGCAGATGACCAAGCAATAATAGCAGAAGGAGAAGATATATTACAAAAAGCAACATATGAACTGCAGCGGATAATGGCAGAATATAATCTTGAAATATCAGACACCAAAACGAAAGTGATGGCATTCCAAGGTCGATACCCGATACGCTCAAAAATTGTAGTAAATAATAAAACAGTAGAGCAAATACAACACTTCACATTCTTGGGAGCAGACATATCATTCTATGGCGAAATCGACATAAATAAGAAAATAGAAAGATTCAATCAAATGAATGGAACTATAAGAAGAACACTGAGTTCAAAAGTGAGAAGAGACACTCTCATTAAATTTTACAAAGTTATGTCAATACCAACCTGCTTATACGGGAGTGAAGTGTGGACAATGACAAATAAGGATATATCAAGACTGCAGGCAGCGGAAATGAGATTCCTTAGAGCGGTAGCGGGATATAGCCTTTTGGACAGACAAAGAAACATACAAATCCGAAACGAGCTAAATGTAGAAAGTCTTGTAGAGAAAGTCACCAACTACAGACTCTCATGGCAAGATCACATGTTGCGAATGAACAACGACAGAATTCCTAAACAAGTGGCAAATTATCAGCCGAAAGGAAAAAGGAATATAGGACGTCCAAGAATGCGCTGGAGGGACCAAAACTAAGCGGCGTAACAGGCATTATGCCTAAATACTTGAAGATAAGAAGAAGAAGAAGTTCTGTAATTCCCTCGCGTTCACATTCCACATGGTTCCAGATTGTTTCGCGTGACCCGTAAAAAGCTGTCTGAATTTCTCCGATGTGAACTTACAAATTTCTAACAACTTTTTCTTTACGTCCACGTACGCAACCTCTGTTTCTTCCGATTCGAACATCAGTCATGAATTGATGACATTTGACAACAATCCCATTACATTGGTGACCCAGTGATCCTCGGGTACCCCCATGTGTTTTGCTTGTGCCTCAAATACATTTAAATACGCGGTGATGTCCTCCTGTTCTCCCATAAAGGGGTCCGTCACATGGTGCTTTTCTACTTGCACTTTCGCATTTACTTCGCTTTCGGCTACCGAACGTCCAGTCGCTGTCGAACTAACTAAACGAAGTTTCTCAAATTCAAATTCGTGTTCTGACTGTTCCCTCCTTTCCAAACATTCTTGCTGTTTCATCCTTTCATCGCGTTCTCCTTCTTGCTGCTCGTTATATCCTTCTATTAATTCTTATACTACCTGTTCATCATACAGACGACTAATATTGTTTCGTAGATTAATGACCGTATCCTCCACGTTTACTGCTTTCCCGAATTCCTTTGCCACGTACTTAAGGTACTCCTTAGTCCCTTACGGGACGCACCAAAGATATGTAGGCCTGCATTTCCGTGTAAGATGTAGTCGCGAATAAGGAGATGCACACCATCTAGTTCGCGGGTAGAGCCTTATTCGCCTTTCCGGTAGGCTTCCTAGCTGTATACATGTGAACAACAGTAGCGCCTGAATTGTACACACGTTTTTCAGCAAATTGAATATTTCTCAAGCGAATTAGATATTGCTGCGACTCCTCGAATTTGCAGCCTCCACGACTATGCGGTTTGTGCGCTCTGCGCACTCATTCTGCTCAAGAGAATAAGGATTTGTGATTACCAGATGAACTCCGTTGACCTTGAGAACACTCGAGACTTTCTCATTTTTGAACTCCAGCCTACCATCACAATGGAAAACCTTCAGCGGACGTCCGCATTGAGTCTCAACAAACTTCAGTAACTCTTCAACAGCACCAACAACCTCCGACTTCTGTTTCAAAAACTTAACAATGCGAAATTTTGAGTAATCACAGGTGAAACAGTCGAAGTACTTGGAGCCTCCAAGTGACACCTCCTCCATCGGTCCACACACATCAGCATTCATGACCTCGCCAGAACTCCTCTCTCTTTGAGTTGGCTTGAAAGAAGCCCTCTGCTGCTTCCCCTCGGCACAAGCTCCACAAAAGAAGTCATCTTCCCAGACACTTATGCCGCGCTATCGCAGACATTTTTCCACACTTCCACATTTTTTCAGATGTTTGTTTTGATGGCCCAAACGCTCATACCACACTTGGAGAGACTCGGTCGATGACAGGTTGACTTCACTGTTGTAATTACTCAATGCACGAAAATGCATTCCATACCTTTCACCACATAAACGCTACATCCTTGGCGACGAACTAGCACCTTTTGCCATCAGCTCGCGTGGACCATAATAACAGCTAAAACAACGGCTTGAGACTCGCCAGGCTCCGCGCCGACGCTCGGAAGGGAGGACCTTGGTCGGGGGGAAAGGAGATAGCTGTTGAATGGGCATTTCGACCGGCCGACTTTCGGCTCCCGAATTTTTGCTGAACAGTCGAGCGACGCAGAGAGCTCGACCGCCGTCGGACCTCAGTAACTCCGCCGTTCAACGCATCTACGGAATATAAAGTCGCCAGGCAATGTGGTCGGAAAACTCTTTCTATTAATTTTCATTAATTGATTATAATCGAAAGAAAACGCAATTTTAATGAAACGATTAATTGGTTGAAAAGTAACAATTTTTCGATTAATTGGAAATCATTTTCGAGAAACAAAACAATACAATTTTTGAAAGAATGAACGGCAGAGAATCTGAAAATAAATTTAAAATGAACTTTTAAGCTGTATCAATATAATGGAATAAAATAAAAATAAAAATGTATCCATCCTTTTTACATTGAATTGTTAAACAATGTTGAAAAGGTCTATTAATTGGAATCTCTAATAAGCTCATTTTTACTCTAAGCTCTCATTTACAACTGAACCACAGAGCTATGATGGCAAAAGCATTAAATTAGTTATTAAACTTGTTCCTGCTCGAATGTTTGTGATGTGTGAAAAGATTCCAAGGGAGGTCATATTATATAAGTGGCCTCTATCTACATCTATAATAAACGGGAAATATTTTCTTTTGGAAAGTTAAAATTTGAGTGTTATGAGTCATGATTTTTAGTATGAAACTGTTTAATTTCTAAGTAAATAACATTCAAAATCAAAATATATTTAAAAGAGGATTCATTGATATGGGATATTCACAATAATGCCGAACAATATCCCGCACATTTTATAATACTGAAACAGAGTTCACCATTTTATTAATGTATATTAGCTCAGCTCAAAATTATTGTTCACTTAATTATTATTATATTTCTTCTCAAAATACAGAAACAAGTAAATCTTTTATATATAAATTTGAAGCTCCGCGAAATGAAATGTGTAAGTATATTTTTTTTTAAATTGATCCCAAGTATGGAGGGGCAGTTGCCTTCCCCCAACCTTGCCCCCCCTCCCCCCCATCATCGACATTTATTACTTAACTGCACACTCAATTCACCCAATCAGGAAACAGTTCAATCCAATATTTCCCTATTTTCATCAGATTTCTATCTATCATAAAAAACAAATGGATAGATTAATGGTTCTACAAAAGAAATGTTAGAGGTTCACCGATTAATTTAGGATCACTGCAGTGATGAAAACACGACATTCAAGTAGAACCATGCTTTATTTGGCAAATCACAATTCACAACATCACAACACGATGTACACTATTCGGGTGATCGAATCAGACTGAATATAAAAACAGTTACGGCGCAGAACGTACTAGCAGAGACAAAACACTCTCGACATGCAACTCGTAATGACTACGTAACTCAGTTAACGTCAAATGAAATAAGTCAAACACTTCCCCTCGAGTTGTAGGGCGATCAAATAGAAAATCAAAAAAGAAACACAAGAGAAAAATAACACAACTAATCACAGTTAGCAATCAATCGGCTTCAGTCCAGTCTTTTCTGTACACCATTGATGTTTCCTCTTCGTGAGTCCTTTAGTGAGAAAGTCTGCTATCTGATCTTCGGTAGACACATATTTTAATGACACTATTTTGTTCTTGAGCAAATCTCGTACAAAATGGTGACGAATAGCAATGTGCTTGCTCCGATTGTGGAAAGTAGGATTTTCTGCCAAGCAAAGTGCACTCCTGTTGTCACAGTATACAACTATCTTGGCGAGATCCTTGAACCCTAGCTCACTGACGAACTTTTGCAAGTACACAGCCTCCTTAGCACACTCGGATGCAGCCATGTACTCGGCCTCCGTGGTGGATAAAGCCACTGTTTTCTGCTTTCTTGAATCCCATGAAATGGCACTTCCACCCAGTGAAAATAAATAGCCAGAGTATGACTTTCGGTCTTCGACGTTGTTTCCCCAATCTGCATCAACAAATCCTTCGAGATTTCCGCCTTTAGACTTGTAAACGAGTCCCAGATTGCTAGTTCCTTTCAGGTACCTTAGTACTCGCTTGGCGCTTTTCCAGTGTTCAGCACTATAGCAATTATTGAACTGACTCAAATTTCTTACTGCGAATGCAATGTCGGGGCGAGTCATCGTGGACAGGTAGGTGAGTGCACCGACTAACTCGCGATAAGGGAGCTGCTGATCTTCTTCCTTGACACCAGATGTCTTTACCAACTTAGTTCCAGAGTCCATCGGTGTGGTAACGGGTTTACATTCCATCATGTTGAACCTCTGTAACAACTCCTGGATGTATCCACGCTGAGAAAGTGCGATCTCGTCCTGAGTTCTGATGAATTCCACTCCCAGGCAATATGACACGTCACCAAGATCCTTGACCTCGAACTCCTTGGCCAATTGTCTCCCGAACTTTGAGATTTCATTCTCATTTCTCGATGCGACCAGAATGTCATCCACGTAGACTGCTATTAACATGATGTCTTTCCCGGAACCGATTTTGAACAAGCAAGGATCCGAAATCGTAGGAGAGGCACCGAGTTTCTTCAACACCTCGCTCAATTTGATGTACCAACTTCTTCCTGCCTGTCGTAATCCGTACAGAGCCTTTTTAAGGAGACAAACTTGATTTCCTTTTCGAAAGGTATGTAGCATGGCTTTAGCTTGTTTGCCGATGCTGTTAGAACCCTCGGATCTAATCACGTTCTGTAGGATTTCTTCGTAAAACTTGGGTGGTTCCATCAAGATGTCTTCATCCAATTCGCCATTTAAATATGCCGTTGTTATGTCAAATTGTTTCACTTTCATGTCGTTTTGAATGGCTAAGGACATCATCAAGCGGATAGAGCCGAACCTCGCAACGGGCGCGAAGGTTTCTTGAAAATGAACCCCTGGTTGCTGGCTAAATCCTTGAGCGACCAATCTTGCTTTCCTTTTCTCTATCTCGCCGTCAGGTCCAACTTTGTTGCGCAATACCATGCGGGAACCGATGATCTTCCCCTGCTTTGGGCGGTCAACAAGTGTCCATGTTCCGTTCCTGATAATTGATTTCATTTCCGTAGCTATGGCCTGGTGCCATTCACTTGCTTCAGGGCTCTTTAATGCATCTTCTAACGGAATTTCTGATATGAACGAACTTTCAGCAAAATCTACTTCTCCGGTTGTGCCAGGTTGATACAGTTTTCTGGGTCTTCCCCTCTGTCCGGTTCGTAGAATCGTTGGACGACCTCGTCCTCGTGATGAAGCGGGTATATCCCGTAATGCTACTTCATCTTCTTCAACTGGTTGCAAAACCTCATCTTCACGATTGTGATGTGGAAGAATTTCCTCTTCGTCGTTGTAATCTTCATCCTCATCAGTTAATGGGGGAACATCAAAACCGTGAAAGTCACTGCCCGATGAGTTATCCAAGTCTGACTCTGGGACTTCATCTTCCATCATTTCATTTGGATCGTGATCGAAATCGATGAAACGTTGTCCTACTCTTTCGTTGGTCATTTCCGGGGAAACCTCAATTCTCCCGCTGTGTTTTTCTTCGAATTTAACTGCAACTTCATGAAACTTCACATCTCGACTCACAATAACCTTTTTCTTTTCGGTCGACCAGATTCGAAAAGCTTTAGATTCTTCTGCGTAGCCAAGAAAAATTCCTTCTTTCCCGCGCTGATCGAATTTTCCTTGTCCGGGGTCTCGGTCGAGATACGTCACTGCACTGCCGAATATCTTCAAATAGGATAAGTTGGGCGCTCTGCCGGTCCAAGCTTCATACGGCGTTCGTCCATTTAGGCTTGACGTGGGTGAACGGTTCCGCAAATAATTTGCAGTGTTCACTGCTTCAGCCCAGAACATGAGTGGTAATCCCGAGTCCAGGAGCAGACATCTAGCCGCTTCGATGAGCGTCCGATTCTTTCTCTCCGCTACACCGTTTTGTTCAGGGTTGTGCGGTACGGTGAGTCTTCTGGTGATGCCGTGCTTCTTTAAAAATTCGTCGAATTCTTGGTTCACGTATTCACGTCCATTGTCTGACTGCAATGTTTTAACATTCTTACCCTTTTGTTTTTCGACTAAAGCGATGTACTCCGTCGTTGCTTTGAACACATCCGCTTTGGACTTCAGAAAGCGAACTTCGCACCATCTGGTGGCATCGTCGATAAACTCAACGTAATACTTGGCTCCTCCCAAAGATTCCTTCCGCATAGGTCCACACACATCCGTATGTATTAATTCCAGCAACTCGGTCTTTCGTGATGATGTCTTCGGGAATGGCGTCCTGGTGAATTTTCCTTTCAGACATGTGTCACAGTCCAACTTTGCCGTCGGGTCCTTGAGACGAACTCCGGTAATGGCATCAGCACGTATTGCGTTCGCAATGTCTTTTGCGTTTAAATGTCCAAGTCGTTTGTGTAACAGTTCGAGTGAAATTACTTCGCGTTTGTTCTCGGATGAAACGGCACTCGCGACCTCTGTCTGCTCGTGCACGAAGTAAAGGTCCCCGATTCTGTTCGCGTGTAACTTGACACGACCATCTACGTCCATCACATACGCACCACTCTTTTTGAAGAGAACTTCGAAATTGTGATCCGTGATTTTTGCGACTGAGATAAGATTTGTCCTCAGGTCGGGAACACAGCAGGTGTCGTTGAGAGAGATATCCTTCCTGTTACCTGCCACATCCGTTGAAAAATGTACTGTTCCTTTTCCTTTTATTTCTGTTGACGAGTCTGTCGCTAGATTCAGCGTGCCGCGCTTCGATGTGTCCAAGTTTGCGAACCTTTGTTCGTCATTACACAGATGCGTTGTTGCACCACTATCGAGGCACCACTTCGAGATCGTGGAATCAGACGCGGCATGTGCCGTAGCATCGGTTGCATAGAAGCCGACGTTTTCAGACAATTTTGCAGATGGTTTATTTTTATTGTACCAACAGTCTGCCTTTTTGTGTCCTAACCTCTTGCACAAGTTGCACCGAATTTTTGCGTGATTTTCCCTTTTGATTTTTGTTTCGTCCGACTTATCTTTGTCGTTTTCAGCATGTCTTCGGTCACTTCCGGCACTTTTCGGTTGATTCCGCGAATAACTTTTGCGAACAAACATGGCGTTCGGCGCGTCTCGAATGGCGTCGTTTTTTCGTGCTTCACTTTCCTCGATAATTTTTGCACGCAATGCCTCGGGTGTAGGCAAAGTATCTCGTGACTCGATGGCGCATCGAAAGTTTTCGAAACTTACTGGCAAACTATATAAAAGCATAATAGCTTGTTGATCAGGGTGTACTTCGATGCCCATGTCTGCTAGCTTATCTACGGTGTCAAAGAACTCGTTCATGTGGTCTCGGATGTCGCCGCCGTCCGTCATTTTGTGTAGAGTTAATCTCTTCAGAAGCGTGGCTTTCCTGGCTGGTCCTTGTGACTGGTAGGTTTCCTGCAGCTTCGTCCACATGTCTTTTGATGTTGCACAGTTCTTTACCTGTTTCAGCTCGTTCGGTGAGATGGATAAAATGATGTCTGATCTTGCTTTTGAATCACCTTTTATCCAGGCTTGTATAGCGGCATCATTTCCTTCACCTGGTTCGGGCTTTACGTTTGCGCCGGAAACAAATTCCCACAAATCGTTTTTGATTAGAACAGCCTGCATTTGCAATTTCCATGTGTCGAAATTATTTTTGTTGAGTAGCTCGATCCTCGAAATATTGCCTGCGCTCATCATGGCGTCTCACGCTTGACTACACGTGCACGTTTCGACTTGATATCTTTGTTTTCACTCGGCGTCGCTGGGCGTCATAACCTGTTAGAGGTTCACCGATTAATTTAGGATCACTGCAGTGATGAAAACACGACATTCAAGTAGAACCATGCTTTATTTGGCAAATCACAATTCACAACATCACAACACGATGTACACTATTCGGGTGATCGAATCAGACTGAATATAAAAACAGTTACGGCGCAGAACGTACTAGCAGAGACAAAACACTCTCGACATGCAACTCGTAATGACTACGTAACTCAGTTAACGTCAAATGAAATAAGTCAAACAAGAAATGTATCAGAAACATTTTCAAACTGAATCCAAGACAGTCCTGTAAAGACTTCTTTATCAAATATGAATTACTGACTGTTGTAGCTCTCTACTCATACAAAGTATCAATACTATTGAGAAATAATCAGAATCAATATCTTGTGAGTAAAAAAGAGATATATAACTACCACACTAGAGGAGATAGACTATTACAGGATATACACAAGCAAGTCTTTAACTTACAAAGTTCCTTTCTCTACAGCTTTACATAATTGCTCTACAGCTTTTCCATAATCTCCCAGTTACTGTGAAATCAGCTTAATTCTTCAATAAATACTTCAAAACATTGCTTTAATACCACATTAGTGTGTATCCATATAAAATATTGCTCTAAAATATTGCTTTAATTTTTCCGTAATTATTAACCACATACCACTACAAGACTGACCACTATTTGTACCAGTCGTTCAGATCAATAAAGCAATGTACTATTTAGTAATGTCGTAAATAATGTGATTATATATCATGATATTGTAAGCACTTACTCTATTATTATCATCATGTACTCAACTTATTGTAAGTTAATCAAACAACTACTGTAGTTAAAAAAAAGAAGTATTTCTTACTGTAATTTGAATTAATTTCTAATGTAATTGCTTGATACATTCTGTAAGTCAATAAAAATATTATTATTGATATGCGTGTATCTTTATATGTATATCAATATCTATATCTATATCTATATCTATATCTATCTATCTATCTATCTATCTATCTATCTATCTATATATATATATATATATATATATATATATATATATATATATATATATATATATATATATATATATATTAATTTCATATCCCTTGTACACTTAATATTTTGATAGTTAGATGCAATTAACATCACTTTCAAGCATATCCTCATAAATATAGTATATGGAAAGAAAATCTGTGAAAGATAATCTATTATTTGTGAATAGGAACAATTTGCATTAAGTAATTTAATGTGAAATAAACAACCTATCACCAGAGGTAATATTCATTTTCAGTAGTTGTTTTCAGTGCCATTTCTAGTAATAATCTTTATTAATTAATTCTTCTATTACACATTACCATTCTACTAAATGTCTCAGGTAATTCTTAAATGGATAGTTCTTTTGGTTGACTTATTTCATACTACTGTGATTTTAATAATGGATATGGTTTAACATCATAAATACTCAAAAATATTTGGTAATAATAAGAAACACGCTTTGAATCTCAACTATGCTCTTTTATTCTTGGTTGCTCAAAGTATTTTGCCAAATTTTGGAGTAATCATTACAATGATGCTAACATTTTTGTATCATATCCAATTGTAAATATTTTCACTTTTATTAAATATAATCATATACAGTAATTAAAAAGTGTGCCTTGGTTTGGAAAGAAAATAACACAAGTAAAAATAGTATTATATGAGGAAATATAATAGAACAAATGACCAAATTTTGTTATAGACTATAACATTGAAAAATATGAAACAATTTAAAAAACATAATCCAGAAATATTATAGATTTAATGAAATAATTGAGAAACATTGGAAAGACATGATCCAGGAAACAAAGTTCAACATGATCTCCAAATCTTTGGCTACTTTTTAGATCATTCTAAAAGTTCAAAAAACAGGAAACAGCACAATTGAGATTTCTCTATTGTTTTATATGTCCTTATCTTAAGAGTAATACAATAGGATTGACAAAGGAACACAAATAAAAGACATAAACCAAAACATATTATAAAATAAATAATATACTTTCTGAATAAATTGTTAGAATACATTAAGAGAATGAAGTACAAGTGATTTTCAAAACTAGCATTACATTTCAAACTCTCAGGACAAAGAAATATTGGAAGACTAAAGAAAAAATAGAGAAAACAGGAGGTATAAACCATCTATGTCTACAGTGCAAACAGGATCAGGCGAAAGTCCTAATATCCTTTAGTTCAAGGTGAAGATTATGCTAGGTTTGGTGTTAATTCTCCTCTTCCTAATATGCAATGTATTGGTTAAATTGATTATCCTATGGGCATCTCCTCCATTCTTTGGAGGGAAGCATGTTCTTCAAATAAACTATAGCTTATTTATTTAATAGTCTCCCTCCTTTAATTTAGTGCTGATGAAATCCATGAATCATCCAATATCAGAAACTATTCTTAACCTGTAATTGATACATATTTTTTCTCTCAGATTCTGCATTTTGAATGTAAGAAGTTGAATATAGTTTTTGCCTAATTTTATTTTAACTATTTTTTTGTTGTTACAAATTTCAATAAAATGAAAATAAGCATGTAGGTATGCTATAAAAAGACTTTGGGTGACGCCCTCACTATAACAAAGGCACTCTTAGGATCCTCCCTCTCTTCCCCTCCCAGACCTCAGAACAAACTTTAGTAATCATCCATTCACAATAATGAATAATGGAATTATTTCCTTCTGATCAGTTCTTCATTAGTCACAAGTTTATTCGCGGCGATTCTAAAGTTATTCAATAAATCCAACTCGGTGAGGTTATGAAATGCTCAGTGCTACTTGTTTAAATAAACAGTAAATAACAAAAAAATATGAGGAGTTCATATTTAATTTGTCAAGATGTTCTTTTACATTCATAATTCGCGCTCTAATACTCCGATATGTTCAGAAAGTAGGAATTATTGTTTCACAGTCATGCCGAAACGACATATCTTTAAGGTCTCGCAACATATTTATTCCGTTTCTTACCTAATTTTAAGAACAACTTATAGATATTTCGTTTAATTTGTGATAAGTCGATTCCCATATTCACTTTCAGGGTGAATTTCCATCAACCGTGGCTAAGGATACCCCCCACCGAATGAATAATTTTCCACTGAGTTATTGCATCATTTGTTTGTTGTTTTTTTTTAGATAGAACTGTTTGTGCATTCGCAATTAAAATATAGTTTTGGAAGATAATCTTGAAAATATATATTTTTCTTAACTAGTATTGGTGACCAATAGTTGAACATCGTTCAATAATTTAATCTCTTTTCCTCATTATTGCTCTGCTTTGCGTTGCGTGAGGAGCGGCGCGCCCCCTCAGTTGTAGCAGCTGGAGGACGTTGTCAGGGGTCAACACTGCGTCTAAAATTATTTTTA
This sequence comes from Gryllus longicercus, assembly GCA_038098605.1. Classification (NCBI taxonomy): domain Eukaryota; kingdom Metazoa; phylum Arthropoda; class Insecta; order Orthoptera; family Gryllidae; genus Gryllus; species Gryllus longicercus. Next base: position 6,114,416 of record JAZDUA010000026.1, read on the forward strand.
CGGTAAGTACCCGGTTTACAAACTCGCAATATTTGTTTTGTTTACATTGTAGCCATAAATGTTAATTTATGAGTGAAATGAAGAAATATCTTTTGCCTAAAATTGTGGAAACTAATCAGAACGGGGTCTAAGCGTGTCACCTTCATTGCCCTTGAGGGTCAGTTTGGACTTCTTTTAATCGAATCCTTGGATTGTGAAGAAACCGACAATTCATTAATATTATGTAATTTTTGCAAGTAAGTTAATTTATTGCAGCGTTATTTTTTATTAATTTTTGATATATTATTGTTCAGGAAAGTTCACACCGGGAAAGTCAGAATGCCTCTTCAAAAGCTGTTTGCCCGTCAAATTTTTGATTCTCGTGGAAATCCCACTGTGGAGGTAAGTAATTTGTATGAACTACTTAAGTGTATTGATTTTTAAACATGTTTCATTCAATTTTATAATGCATTGCGTTTTGCTACTAGGTGGATTTGGTGACTGATCAGGGACTGTTCCGAGCAGCTGTGCCGTCGGGAGCTAGTACTGGAGTTCACGAAGCTTTGGAACTTCGAGATAATGAGAAAGAAAATTATATGGGAAAAGGTGTTAGGAAAGCGGTCGAAAATATAAACAAAATTATTGTACCAGAACTTTTAAAGCAGGTGAACTTCTCCTTTCCTCTTTTTAAATTTATTTTAATGTTGACTAAAAGTTATGTGAAACAAATGGAAAATTTCAAGACCACTTGCCAATTGCCTTTTTAATCTTACTTTTTTCTTTTAAGAGAGATTATTTGCTCTGTATTAAAAATTCATAAATATGATGTAATTATCGATTTTCTGATTTTTTCTTTTTTGTTAAGAACTTTGAAGCTACTCAACAAAATGAAATTGATGAATTCATGCTTAAGTTAGACGGCACAGAAAACAAGAGTAAACTTGGTGCTAATGCTATTCTGGGAGTTTCCCTTGCTGTATGCAAGGCAGGAGCAGCCAAGAAAGGAGTTCCACTCTACAAGTATGAATTCATTTATATATTTTTCCTTTTTCATGTTTTTCATTGTAGGTAAAGTTCAAATACTCTTTTATTTTTGAAGGCATATTGCTGATTTAGCAGGCAATAAGACTCTTATATTGCCTGTACCAGCCTTTAACGTCATTAATGGTGGTTCACATGCTGGCAATAAACTAGCTATGCAAGAATTTATGATTCTCCCTACAGGTAAACAAGAAAATTCCTACAGAAATAGTAAAAAAAGTTCATAATGAGGTCTGGTTAGAGAGTCAGTAAGACACTAATGAAGAAAATGTGAACATTTTTTTTCAGGAGCTGCATCTTTTACTGAGGCTATGAAAATGGGATGTGAAGTTTACCATAACTTGAAAAGTGTTATTAAAGAAAAATTTGGATTAGATGCTACAGCTGTGGGCGATGAAGGTGGTTTTGCTCCAAATATTCAAAACAACAAAGACGGACTTATTCTTATTAAGGATGCTATTGAAAAAGCTGGCTATACTGGCAAGGTTGAAATTGGAATGGATGTTGCTGCTTCAGAGTTTTTTAAGTAAGTGTATTTGTCTTGATTAAATGGTTTTTGATGACATTTCAATGGTGAAGTTATTTGACACATAATGAAGGGAAAGAAATATTTAAATGTGTAGAAATGTTTATTAATCCTCTGAATAATTCCAGTTTAATTTGCTCAATATTAATTCATTCCTTTTTCTAAATGGTCATAAGAAAGTATTCATTTTTAATTCCATTTAATGCTGACATAATAATGAAATGAGGAGTTTTGTTTTCACAAGAATTATCATTGAAATAAAAATAATTTTAATCTGTAAAGTGAATGATTTTTTGAAAAATTTGTTTTATTTATTATCTTATTTATTATTTTAAATTTTCTAATTTATTGGCAGGGATGGAATGTATGATTTGGACTTCAAAAATCCAAATGCTGATAAATGCTCAAGAGTTAGCCAGGATAAACTGATTGGCATTTATCAAGAATTCATGAAAGAATTTCCTGTTGTGTCAATTGAAGATCCATTTGATCAGGATCACTGGGAAGCCTGGACTGGTTTTACATCTAAAGTAAACATTCAGGTAAGTTATGTTGTAGAATGGTTGGTACATCAATTAAGTATTTCTCACTGTTTCTTTTGTGCAATCACTTTTTTCTTTTCGTTCACAGGTGGTTGGTGATGATTTGACTGTAACGAATCCAAAGAGAATTCAGACAGCAATTGAGAAAAAGGCTTGCAATTGCCTTTTATTGAAAGTTAATCAGATTGGAACTGTAACAGAATCTATTCAGGCTCATTTATTGGCAAAACAGGCTGGTTGGGGCACAATGGTTTCTCATAGGTCTGGTGAAACAGAAGATACATTTATTGCAGATCTGGTTGTAGGGTTGTGTACTGGTCAGGTAAGTTGGATGTTTTAAAAAAATTTACAGTACACAGTTACACATTTTTTGGTAGATTAAAATTTCAAAATTCTTATTTCAGATTAAAACTGGTGCTCCATGCCGTTCTGAAAGGCTGGCAAAGTACAATCAGATCTTACGTATAGAAGAAGAATTGGGCTCAAAAGCCCAGTATGCTGGCAAAAATTTCCGTAAACCTCTGTAAAAGGGCATGGTGCTATGTACAGATAAGCATGCAAGCCTTCAAACGTGAAGATAATGGTCGTTAAAATAGAGATTAAGTGTACTAAATGTTATTGGCCTTAGGTAAAGTAAAGGGATGCTTATGTGTTCAGAAATATCAGTGATCACTCAGGAAGTCAAAATGGTTAGTTACCCTTTCAAAGTAAATTTTATGGAAATGTGTAGTCAAAGAAATTGTGTAAATTGCAATCTATGAGAATATCACACCCTGAGACAACATTGAATGTTATGAAATATATGTTTAAAATTCATAGAATCTTTTTCTTTATTTTCCCATTCAATAATTTAACCCTTAAATGAAATTGCCTGTTATTTACGTTACTTTTCAATATTGATTCTATAGCACATTCATTCACTGATTAATTTTTTAAAAAATTACTTTAATTTGGTTGTGTTATATTTTTTCTACTTTTGAATAATGTTTAAAATACTGATATTGATGTCTGAGAATCTAGAAGTAGATCTTTGATAAAGAAAATGGTTGTGGATAAACCTCTACTAGAAATCTCAGTCGCTTAGTCTTTGAGCAGTTAGATTGGGTTTGTACATGGTTATTGTAAAGATTCATGAATTTTTTTTTTCTTTCTAAAGGTTTAATATGTCAAGTTGACTTTTGATCTTTTACCAACAGTATAGTGCTCAGTTTTCCTGCTTGTTTAAAAAAAATTCTTGAAGTACTACTAATGTGTAAAGGGAAGGCTGTCAAATGTCTTATTCAGTAAAAGCAATTAAAATGGAATGTTATTCTATTACTCTGACATTTTCATGGAAATGAAGTATCCAGGAGCAAAACAAGGGATAAGTCTACTGTTAAGCTCTGCTATTGATACTGTTATACACAATTATTTATGGAATAAAGTAAGATTTTAATGAAACTTATTCTATTGTGGTGCAACAGAAAAATGCAAAGAAAGTTGTGTTGAAATTATTGGTGTAATTCACTTGGTTTTATAGAATAGGCATCACATTTGGTGCTGTATTGATGTTCAATTGTTTTCTTTTATTTCTTGGGTTTAATTTTTCAACCTCGGAGGTTGAAAGCAAACTAGTGAATTTTTTGAAAAGTGAATACATAATGTGAAAAAACACAGACCAAGAAAAGGGCCTTATGTTTTCTAGAAAGTCATGAGACAAAAGTTTACACGAAGTCCAGTGATAATTTTGTAAAAGAGCTGAGAGTTCTTGTAGACTTGATATTTAATAATGATCAATGCATCTGATTGAATTCTCTAGTGCAGAGGTACTGAGAGTGCTGTGGAAAACGTTTTTTTTGGGAAATTACGAACATGTTAAACTTCATAATTTTGTACTTTTTTACTTTTGTAATAAGGAATTTATTATATTTATGTTTACTATTGCTCAATTCAATGCAGGGAGAAATTGCAGACAAAGACTTCTATAACTCTTCATTGACAGAAATTAGCTTAGTTTTTTTTATTATGAAGAGTAAATGCTGAAAATCTTTGTTCGCGTATACATTGTTGAAAATGGAAGTCGTATGGACAGTTTCCAAGACTGTTTTGAGACCGAATACAGACAGATTCGACAGAATACAGACAATTTGTGTGCTAAAAGGTTCTCCGTGGATAAATGTGCTGCAAGCCAAAAAGAAACAAAAAACAACACTGCATTAGAACCTATCTTACCTTTAAGAAGGATATTGTGTTAATATTAGGGATATTTTTGAAAGTGAATTATCTCCAAAATTACTAATTGATCTTGGTGCAATAGTATAAAACCTGATGCATATGAACGTAACAATTTTAGTTGTTTCGAAAAAACCGCCAAGATCAGTGTAGTACACTTTCAAAATTTATCCGCTAGGTTCGCACTATGAGAAACACGTGATTGGGTACTGGCTTCTTGGGCAGTTCACTGTACTTGCTCCAGCTGTTCAGGAACAAAACCCGTCAGACCAAACTTTTCCTAATGGTTGACGTGTAAGCGGAAAGTTTTAACTGCATTTGTGCTTTATCCTGAAAGATTAATAGCCCGAAAAAGAAGAATACATTTGACTGAAATTTGTCCCTCATGTGTGGTTGTGTGGGGTAAAACTACATATTTCTTCGATCAGCCATATTTGATTGCCTTAACTGCTGGACAGTTTCGTGTAGATATTGCAAATCGCGCGCGCAGGGGTGGCATAATTGGGAATTTTTGCTATCAATTCGAAAGTGAGCGTAACACAATTAGCAGTTGTCAATATATCAAGAACAGACAGCATTAACTAAGCGGTAAGTACCCTTCACTTTGCAGTGCTTTGTTCGAGTAAAGGACTAAAATTTCTCAGTTTGACCAATACTTTCAGCGTGTACATAATGCGCAGTAATTTGTTACACTCAGAGTGGCATGAATAATTGACAACACACTATAAAGATTTCTGTCAACTCTTCTGGCTTCGTGCATTCATTTGAACTTATTAGAACATCTTGCATGCTAATTTGACACCGTTTCAAATTGAACATTCGGACATAAACAAATATACATGTTTAAGCATCTTTCTGAAAATGGCATGGGATCATGTAAGGTACTAGAATTTTTAATTGTTTATAGTATTACATTGGTTGTTTACTTTTTTTGCCTGACGTGGTAGGTAATGTAATACGAATCGGATGTGTACAAGCTGGTTTGGAGAAAGTTGTAAATAATAATAAAAATAAACCAACATTTTATTGGGGAGGCTGATAAGAAACAATTGCGCCAAGACAGTTAAAAGTTTTTGTTATTTAGGACTGTCATGGAATTTTGTCTGTTTTCAGGTTATTATTTCTAAAATGCGCAATCCCGGAAACTTAACTGCGTAGTTGCATCATTTCAAAAGCGTTGGGCACAATCTGGTATGTTGAAAGTGCATTGTAGGAAGCTGGAAGGAAGTCGTAAAGAACAACGGATTTGGAGGTCGTCGTGACCATGAGAAGTGTTTATCAGTCTCAGGCGGGGGTACCACTTCGCGTTTCCTTGCGATAAACTCAGGATCAGCAGGAGACCTTGTTTGTAGGTGCGGCACGAATAGCGACGCTGCCTGGTGAGAAATCAATATATCAGCTGATGGAAGTAGCACTGCTTGTCGATTTGTGACAAGATGCGTATTTGACAGTGTCCACAAACACGTTTAAGATGTAGTGGTTCAATAGATAGAAAATAAATTTCACTTATCTCGCTTAGTGATATTTCTTCTCGTGTGTGTGTATGTAGAGGTCAAATTTAGGAATATTTGTAATGAGAAGAGAGAAGTCTACATTCTCACTAGTGTTATTGGTGAGAAAGCCACAATTACGGTGCTTTACGTGACCAAGCAATAGAACGGTTACAACACAGGACGATTGTAATAGAACGGTTATGTCACAGGAGTGTTTGAAACAAGCTTGAACCTTGTTTATAACATTCAAGTTCCATCAAATCAGCCTTTGGATTTTCTGCTTCTGTAAGATTTTTAAGAACTCATAAAGCCACCTGGGCTTGTACATGCTAAACTGAAATTCCCTTGTAGACACTCCCAAAAATTTGCTTCTGCTATCCCTAAAGCATGAATATACATTTATTTTGAACGTATATTAGTCATTACTTTTTTGAGATGAAGTTTGACAAGTAATAATGATTAAACGTGTTCAATACTTGTACATTAGATAACAACAGATTTAATTTTAGTGATGATGCAGCTTCTCCAATGAATTGAGCTGTTTATATTTTTTTAAATTTTAAATTGTACTAACTGTAAATTGCTAAAAACAATTGAGTAATCATAGAAATGTTTGTATGACTTAATATCTTTTATGCACTAATTTCTTGTTCACAATGATTTCACTAGTATTGTTCTCATTTTAGATTTTGTTAAAATGCATCATTTTTCTCATTCTTGTGTAAAAACCTGTAATTGGATTACAAATATTAATAATCCCTTCTTATTTTCAGAACATTATGAGTAGTTTTGTAAATTGTTTTCTTTTATGAGTGATAACCATGACAAAAACTGGTGAGCGATAGCTGGTTTGATCCAAAAAATATGCTCATCACAGCGTATTTGACATAGTTTTCTTTTTCTTGGTATCCAAGATTGAATTTTGTTTGAGAAATCCAATTACAGATATGTTATACTTATTAATGAGAAGTATTATGTAATATTGAACTTCCTTCATTGATGTTTGTTTCAAAAATAGCAATTATTATTAATGAGAGTATAATGTGTATGTATTTTTAACTTTATTTGGGGGTTAAACAGCATTTATAACGTAGTAAATTTCTTTAATTGCTGTCATAATGCTTTTTCCCCATTGCATTAACAGCCCTTTTAAAATTAATTCAGTTTCCCTAATTTAAATTGCCCACATTTTCTGCAAGGGGTTACAGCGAAACCTGCCGAAATGGGCACCCCAATAAATGGTCACCTCAATTTACGGCAATTTTTTCGTGGAACCGATTGGTTTTTGTGTATGATATGTGTAAGTCTTCCCTCTTTTAAGCGACCAGGTCTTGCTAATGACGGACCGACTCATTTAGTAGATTACTAGCCGAGCAAAACTTCATGAAGAGTTGAAGAGTTTGCGCTTTTGATCCGTTACGCTATAAGAAGTGGATGACTGGAGGAAATTACTATTAATTCATTATCTTCTGGCGTTGAGGCCGCAATCACGGGACAGAGATATTTCATGGTTTGTTTTTTTTTTATCTTGGAGAGTGATTAATTTGTTTCAGATAGCATTCTGCATGCATGCTCTGAAATTTCCTCAGGATATAAGCGGCAGCTTCAAATCTGGTCGGGAATGAAGTTACGAATGGGAAGAATAAACCAATGGTGTGAAAAAGAAGAGTGCAAATGCAGGGAACTAATTATATTAACGAAATATTTAAGTATTATAAGCGCACTTTTTCTTGAGTCCCGGAAAACCCACCCCTTCTTCCTTACAAACATTAGTTGAATTAATAAATGATAGCAACGAGCGCTATTGACAAATCAGATTATCAGAAATGTTCACTCTCGTGTAATAGACTATTTTGGAACAAAAAACGAGCTACATATTTTACGTAAATCCCCTGTCGTTGATATAACAAAACACTTCCACTCGTCTCGCATCTAGCAAAATGATGGCTCAAGAAAAAGGGCGCGGCTAATATACGCAATTATAAACGTTAGTGTTAAGAAGATTAAATATAATTCAAATTGTGTTAACGAACCAAGCATACCAATTAATTGCAAATAGCCAGGGTCGTTTTCTTCGCTTGGATGGGGCCCCGAGGCTCTCAAATATTTGAGCCCCCTAAGTATTGTCTGAAAAATGATTTTTCAACTTCCATTTGAGAAAAAAATATTCGTTAGAGGGATTGTTTGATAATTTTTGATCAGCGGCCCCCCCCCCTTAATAATGGGGGCCCGAGGCAAGATCATTGTCAGCTTGTGCCCAATTATGGCCGTGCAAAAAGCAATATCAAACCAGATGTCCGCTTTTCTTAGGCTTAAACCCCCTTTAAGCGACCACCTGCACTGGAGGCCATTCACTTTTTCACAATTTGTCGGTTGCCTAATGATTGAATTGAAATATGATTTTAAGAATGTGGTACGAAAGTTAAATCGGTTTTTATATGCAAACAGTATTGGAAAATTTGGAGCCTTTTTTTGGAAAATCGTCGTTTGAGCGTTTCTGAAAATGCCCCATTTTGAATTCATTTTCACAGAAAAACTTTGAATTTTCGAGAAACCATAAGAAATCATTTGTAGCAATGCCTGGCTCTGATAAGAAATAAAGTGGATAAATCCAGTTGTTAAATTAGAAAATATTCCTCTAACACGTGGTGTAGCTAGAATCCATGTTTTGTGCATCCTGCATACCAAAAAATCGATTGACGGCAAAACGTGTCTCTCAGACTGTCTGACGGGCTGTGCACAACGCTAGCGCATAACCGTTCAACCGATTTCCCCCAAAATTGATATTCCCTAATCGTTCAAGGTGATGTCACGGAACCTGGTATTTGAAACAGATATTTTAATTTTAGGGGATACTTTACATGAAGCCCTGAGACATTTCCAAAATAATGGCTCCAATTTTTTTAATTAAAGTTTCTTGTTGAATAGTGCAAAGGACGTTTAACAGAATGGCGCAGTTCTCATTTTCGTTAACATCCCCCGATTTTTCGAACATTGAAAAAAAAATAAAAAATAAAATAAAACTTCAAAATTGATTATAGACTTTTTTTGTCTCAAAGCCTGTTGTACAAAATTAGCTCTTTAAAAAATGTCATGTACAATTTTTTTTGGAAAATTACTAGTTTTTGCGTAATTTTCGCTTGAAATATACGAATTCCCCCCCCCCTCAAAATCCGCTCCAATTTTTTCTTTAACTTTTCTACACTTATGTAATGAGCGATAGTAAACAATATTGTGCTAGTTCCCATTTTTGAGCATCGCTCGGTTTAAAAAAGAATTTAAAACTACAAATGATAGAGATTTTTGGTTCTGAGAGTCTGTTGTACGAAATTAGCTTTTTAAAAAGGATCATGTACAATATTTTGAAATTAGCGGTGCTACAGAATGGCACAGAAATACCCGTATTAGTTTTGTTTTTTTTTAGTTTGGGCTCTTGCCAGCTGCCATCTAGTGCCGCCCAAAGTACGTTTCTTTTTCAATTTTCATAATTTTTGGTTTCCTAATAGTAAAAAGGAAATATTATTTTAAGAATATTAAAGAACAGTAAAAACTCGTCCTAAATGCCAATATTCTTTGAAAAATTTGGAGCAAATCTAGAGCAATCGCTGGAAACGTGCATATTAAAGGCGCGAGAGATATTTCAAAAAATTACCATTGGGTAACAATTATACAGCAAAATTAACATGTGTGTAACATTGTATATAGCAAAATTAATTCTATGTCATCTTAAACGGTGAAATAAGCACTGTCCGTTGGAAAAGTTTGAAGAAAATATTTTGAGATTTTTCTCAAAAATGGCGTTTGGATGTTTCTCAAAATGCGGAATTTTGAACTAATTTTCACAGAAAACGGTTTAATTTTATAGTTGTAGGAAGACGGAGAAAAAAATCATTTTTTTCAGTTTTCGAAAATTCATGTAACCTTTAAAATTGGGCGTATGCACCTTTATAAGTACATTTTACTCTATTCTTTCAAGAAATTTAAAGAAAATGTTTGGAGCTGTTTTTGAGAAAATGTTGGAAGTGTCCAAATTTTAGAGAATATTTTTTAAAATCCCGAAGCTTCGACTCGAGCCATATAGACAGGGGTTTCTTGAATTTTGGAAAAAAATGTACTTGGTTTAGGCACAAGTAGTTTCAGACAGATGAGCGGACGTTTTGCCATCAATTGGTTTTTCTGTATCAAGGGCCCACAAAACAGTTTCTGTATTCACGTGTTAGAGGATTTTTCTTAATTTATCATCTGAATTTATACACTTTTTCGTTACTAGGGCTCGAGAAGGAATTTTGTTTGTTTTTGTTTTTGCCGTTTTTTTTTCATGCAGCACCATTACATAACTTTCACTATACTTCGTATATTACTCCGTATATACGAACGTATACAAGAAAGTAACTATTGTGCTACAGAATCGCACCGACTTTCTCGTGCTAAAATTTTATATTTTCCTTGGTCTGGACTGGCATTATGATCTTGCCCCTTCCTCTTATTACCTTCTGCCATCTGTCGCCGCACCAAGTACATTTTTTGACATTTTCTCAATTTTTCGGTTTTCTAGTAGCAGAACCGAAATATTACTTTAAGAATATTAAAGAAGAGCGTCCTTAAGAGCAATTTTCATTGAAAAATTTGGAGCAGTTTTTAATAAAATGACGTTTAAGCGTTGCTGTAAATGCAAAATTTGAAGCTCTTCTGGCTGGGGGGGGGGGCGGTGTTTCTTTTAATTGACAAAGAATTTGTAAAGAAATATTTATTACATTCAATTTTTAATTCTTATACAAACCTCCATTCGTGGATATATTTTACGTATTTTAGAGCATTTTTTCTTTTTAATGTAAAACAATAAATACCACTGGGGAACAACAGTTTTTTTTATAACTTCGAGATGAAAGTAGCCGATTTGAAAGGAAACGATCACACTTATTTCGAAAATCATTATAAAACGTTTCTATTACGCAAGGTTCAAAAGATGTGAACGTATTTAGTATTTGAAATAAACAAAATGCTATACGAACTTCCGCATTGTCACTCCGGTTATATTACTACAAAAATGTATGAGCATGCTTCATAGGAGGCAAGAACAGGTTAAAAATAGAATACGCATATTCGTGCAATAATATGCTGGCGAAAATGTTTTGTTGGTATTCTCCACATCATTGGTAGAGTGAATGACAATGATTTGAGATTTACATACCACCACAACCTAAGGTTCGTTTATAGGTGACACAACGCATGGTCAGTCGAGCTGCCCAGGGTTTGTCCAGATCACAAACACGGCAGCCAAAGTATAAAGAATACGCAGATTTTGTAATTTCAGAGATTTTTTTTCTTTTGATGTTTGGGTGTAAATCTTCCACAAATTTAACACAAGTTATCGAGTTGATTCGCGCATTTTCGATGTGAAATGATATGCATTTTATTGAACGAATTGAATTCTACAGATCATGTGGCGACTTTCTCTTTTAAACACCCCATATCTGTAATGCGTTAATGTATTTGAGGCCCACGCAAACCAGACACGATCTTCATGCACTGCCCTGCGGGTACAGTTCTGCATGACACCAACTGACTCACAATCTGCCACCCCAACAGTTGGATACCTTTATTCTTGCGATATGGTAAGGGGCTAAATTAATTCCTTCCGGTAACTTATGCGCAGTAGGAAACATGAGGGTGCGCGGGACTTGTTTTCAAAACATCCACGAAGACCTACTAAAACCTCGTAATTGAGCGCGCCTACCAGACGCGAGAGTAAAGACGGCAATTTTCGAATACCGAATTTCGAATACGGATAGTTCTCATTGAACTCTATAATATAGTTTATTTTGAGGTATTCTTTTTGGTTATGAAGGCTGTGCTTGAGACTTGGTGTATTCACCTTTGTATCTGGTGAAATGGCTTGTGACAAGTTTTGGATTTAGGTTACTGCAAACACATGCTAAATACACTATTGTTAATTGTATTCCGTGTTTATTTCTGAACACAACAATATCCCTATGTTGAAAAACGATGTTAAAGAACCAACTGAAGAATGTTGCATTTTCTTTAATCAGCTGGAGTAAGAGCGAAAATGTTAGAAGGATGAAATGTGTAACATTACAATATTACGTGGTCATATCAATTATACGAGAAACTATGTTCTGTTGTAGCTCCTCGAGTTTCTTATTGGCTTCTTGAAAAAGTTTTTCAGCCTTGGTATTCGCCCCAAAGTACTAAGAAAAAATAGACATCAATCAATCCTGATATCTTATCTGATTTATTTCTGTTATCTTTCAAGAGACATGGTCACCTCTTTGGAGCCGTTTACAAGAACAATTTGTATTTTTTTTATTTGCAAATATTTCACGCAATATTGCGCGAAAACTACTCAGTTTAAAAAAAATGTACATGACCTTAATAAAAGAACTAGTTATGGACAAAAAATTTCATATGAAGAAAAAATATCTATATTTAATTTTGTAGTTGTAGGAAAACACCGACAAAAATTATACTTTTGAAATTTTCAACAATTCGGAGTTAACCGTAAAAAGCAGACCAATGCCACTTTTATAAATGTATGTTACTCTAATCTTACAAGAAATTTAAAGAAAATATTTCGAGCCGTTTTTGAGTAAAGTTTAAAAATGTCTGGGGGGCTAGTAAAGTATCCCCAAATTTTAAAGAAATTTTTTCAAAATCTCCAAGCTTCGACTCGAGCCAGATGGACAGGGGTTTCATCAAATTGGAAAAATTTCCTACGTATGGTTTAAGCGCAAGCAATGTTCACAGACAGACAGACGGACGGACAGGTGAACGAACACACGGACAGTCAAGACGGACGGACGGACAGACAGACAGATGTACGGTTTGAAAAAAAACCAGCAATTTTTGGGTATCAGGGAACGAGTACTACATGTATTACTCCGCATATACGTACGTATACGGAAAAGTTAAAACAGATGTAGTTAATTTTCATGCCTTGGTCATTTTTCGGGAATAAATTTATTTTAATTAATTTTTGGTTAGTCGGATTTAACTCGGATTTATGCGAAACTCGAACAATCGAGCATCGTATTACAGATACCACTGTAATTGGATTTATCAACTTTTTCGTTACCACGGCCCTGTAATAAGAGTTTTTCTGCAAAAAATTCGCTGTTTTTCGCACGTTACATAACTTTCTCTCTATTGTGTAAGCGGAAGCCGAAAAAATTTAAATATATAAAATATGATGTTGGTTACAATGTTATTAAATTAGAATTAGCTGTATTCTAATATATTACTTAACCGTTACTATTAGTACGATAAAATATGATCTATTGTTGCTCCATTAGTTTCCTTTACGATGATAGTACGAGCGAAGTTGACCAATAGAAATGTGTTAGTCAAAAAGGGCCATTCAAGACGTCGAATTTAATCGACGTTAATTTACAACACATTGCCAGGTGGCATTAAACGATGAAAATCAATTCACAAGTTTAAATTGTTATAATGTTTTTCCTTTTCTACAATCATCTGAAAAACTAAAATATTTATTTTAATATTAAATGTAATACTGAATTGTATAATAATTTTAAAACACTAAATATCCCAGAAACGAGTACTGTAATTAAGTTTCTGGCCATTGTCCCCTTATCGATCACGTTTTTGGCCCCATTTCCCTTCCGTCATTAAGACGATGCTGATATTACTTTGCCTCTAGAGCAGGGATTGCCAACGGGGACGGTTGAGACCCCCCTGAGGGTCGTTGCAATTTTGATAAGGGTTCTGTAATGATAAAGGGGTCGATTGGGGGTCAATAGCCAAGTATGGACCGCTTGATCGATATAATCAAGAGCATGTTTTATTGAAAAAAAAATGAATGTAATTTTTTACTGATATAAAGTAAAAAATCTGTAATCGTAATTTACGAATTCGCCCCTTTTATGTTCTATCCGTTGTTTATACTAAGAAGTTAATATTTAGAATACTCTATCGTGCAAGCAAATACTGTCCGCAATACGCACTGGAGAAATGTGGCCAGATCTTTAAAAAAACTCATTATTTTATAACCATTGCTTTAAGAATATCAGACTCAGCTACTCAAAAGTGGAAGCATATTTAATTATTGAAAATCGAGATATTTACGAGAATATTGGTGTACGAAATTAACTTTAAGACCTTTTTGTGCAATTTTTTGTGTCATTGATGTACATAATGTAGAAAAGGTAGGGGAATCGATCAAGAAAACAATATTTTTGAAAGGAGTCGATGAAAGGAAAAGGTTCGAAAACCCTGCTCTAGAGCGACAACGACGTTTTCTTGAGATCTGTAAGTTAGATGCGGGCGATGTGGGTGCTATTTTGTCAGCAGAGGGTACTATAAAAAATGTTATACTTGTTTGCCAATGCAAATAGTTTCAGAAACGAATATTTGTTATCAAATATTGCCAACACGCTCGTTGCTACATTTATTTATAATATTCGAATGTATGCATCAAACAATCGAGGTTGTACTCTGGAGCTCAAGAAACGTTGCAGAGATTCTACCTCTCCTACATTTGTCACATAGATTTTTACTGTTCTTCGCGTTAGATAGAAACAAAACGTATCTGACGAAATAAGCCAGTTCTAGGTAAAAAAAAAAAAAAAATTTCCAATTTACTACAGAACACGAATACTAGATTTTTCTTGTCACACGAACTAAAGTGTCTACGGAATACAAATAGTTTTGAGAAAATGAATCTTACACAAATATATTTTTGTTGGTAATTTTCGCTAAGGTACGTTTTTGTTTTTCTGGTTTACTTCAGCGACATACTCATTTTAACAATTTTTGGTCTTTACGATACAATTACTGTTACATTGCCCAAGATTAGGATTTACTTCGAAAACTTTCTATCGTATTGTCTTTTTGTGAGAGTCACTAGCGAAAATAAAAAAGAAATAATAAAAATTCAGACCATACGCAAATGGCAAAATTTGGAGATTAATGCGTTCATTCTTTGTTTATGCTGGGTATCACACATGTAGAAAGATGAGTAATTGATAATTCGCAATTTCTCATTTACTTTTAGTACTAGATGGCAATAATGTGACGTAGGAGTAATTCATTCACAGCGACCATGCCTCTTGAAAGATAACAGAAAAGAATAAGATATCAGGATTGATTGATTGATTGATTGATTGGTATCTATTTTTTCTTAGTTCTTTGGGGCGAATATCAAGGCTGAAAAAGTTTTTCAAGAAGCCAATAAGAAACTTATGGTGCTTCATCACATAGTTTCTCGTATAATTGATATCAGCCACGTAATATCGTAAGGTTACGCATTTCATCCTTCTAACATGGTCGTTTTTCAACTTAGGGATATTATTGTGTTCAAAAATAAACACAAAATAAATTAATAGCTTATTTAGCATGGGTTTACAGTAACCAAAATCCTGTCACATGCCTTTTCACGAGATACATAGGAGAAAATACCAGGTTTCCAGCACAGCCTTCATAACCAAAAAGAATACCTCAAAATAAACCATATTATAGAGTTAAATGAGAACTATCCGTATTCGAAATTCGGTATTCGAAAATTGCCGTCTTTACTCTCGTGTCTGGTAGGCGCGCTCAATTACGAGGTTTTAGTAGGTCTTCGTGGATGTTTTGAAAACAAATCCCGCGCACCCTCATGTTTCCCACTGCGCATAAGTTATCGGAAGGAATTAATTTAGCCCCTTACCATATCGCAAGAATAAAGGTATCCAACTGTTGGGGTGGCAGATTGTGAGTCAGTTGGTGTCATGCAGAACTGTACCCGCAGGGCAATGCATGAAGATCGTGTCTGGTTTGCGTGGGCCTCAAATACATTAACGCATTACAGATATGGGGTGTTTAAAAGAGAAAGTCGCCACATGATCTGTAGAATTCAATTCGTTCAATAAAAGTCAAATCATTGCACATCGAAAATGTGCGAATGTCACCACTTTCCAAGAGTCTCAACATTACATGGCACTGGTCACGTAGGGAGTAGGCACTTCGAGCTCGCACCACTGTTACCAAGTGCGTAACCAGCTCTGGGACTCGCAGCCCTTTATATATTTGGGGCGTCGTCGCACCGTGACTCTCCCCCAAGATGTTGGTATGCTTGCCTTCTTAGGGCTGGCACCCCCGTGCTACCCTCCCGCGCTTGATGTGAAATGTTGAATTGTTCCAACACATCTACAACATACAAATTGTATATATCGTTATATCATTGCATTCCCCTATGATTCTGCTCAGCAATCGTCAGCCTTTTTTTCCACCTGTTCTGCGAGATTTATGATTCACAGCCATGGATATTGAGATTATTGATTGTATCTGCGCACTCTTATCTTATCATCCACCAAGCGAGTTTTTTTTCTAGATCTTTTATCCAGCCGACAGCCGGTGACCCTTTACGTCCGGATGGGATGTACACCAGTGACATATGCCCATTTACTGGACACAAATACACTTGCTGGCTCCCCTGATCTGGAGTCAGCAGAATGCGAGGCCCTCCGTCCCCACACATACATGAGAGACAACCATGTCCAAGGCGAGACTTGAACCCGCAACCATTGGGACCGAAGCGCTGAATCGGTACACGTTCGTAGCAATCTCGGCCAACCTGGTCGTCACTTGGCGAGTAATCGCTCTAAATTGTAAGAAATGTATTGTAGGACTGTACTTACCCGCAATATAGATTTAATTACTAAATTATTATGTAAAGTTCGTATTTCACTACTTTGTCACAATTTTCAACCACCGTTTCGAACTCACAGTACTTAACATGAAGTAATTGAACATTATTTTTTGACTATTCAAAGAAAGATCTGTCGGTAAACGCGAAGGTCTGACCTCTAAAAATCTCTAACATAACTACGCGAAAAGTTTTGTTGTTCAAGTAAAAATGTTTTCTGAGTGGTGAATGGAGGGTTCTGAACAAAATTATGGCTTACGTGGATTACAATAATCCTCTCATTTAATAAATTTAAATTATTATATAGTTAAATATTTTCTATAGAATAAATCAATCAATCACGTTTGTGGCCAAGCATCACCTAAGGGTGGGAGTAAAATCGACTCTTATGATATCTGACTATTCTCTTGAAAATGGAATACTAATGTACCCGAATCATGGGAAATGATTAAGAAATGGTTGTTTTTGTAATAGGTCATCCGTAATTAATCTTCATTAAACAAACTATAATTTATTCATGTGACATCTGTTTGAAAAATCAGTTTCAAAAGTGCAACTAATGTGGAACTTCACAACATTCAATTTAAAAATGGGAGAAAAGTTTTGAAGCGCACTCCGTATGAGCTGAGAATAATAATACAGAAACAGTAAAGAAAAAAAGTCAAACAGGTCAAAACGAATTGAAAAAACGACGAAAGAAGCGCAAGTTCTTAAAAAGTAGTCGGAAAAATGCATTCTTCATAAGGGAAAGAAAGAAAAAAATGTCGAAATTGTGGTAAGGAATACGAATTTTTGAAGGAAATGAAACCATTTTTATAGAAAAAAATGGAAATGTACGAAATTTGACCAATGGCAATCCATTGGATCGAGGAAACGAAGCGGCTCAATGCAATATCAAACCCGGTAAATTTAATAGTACATCCAATGATTGCATAACGGGTTATATTAGATGTCATCAAACTCCCTGTATTTCTACCAAAAAATTCCATCTGAAGTTCACCGGTAGAATTTATTACCGTTGTCTCCAGCTAGCTAACTAGGTCGAATTCTGCCGCTGTCGGGAGGAGAATTCTGACGGCCGGCCGCTCTATCGGTAGTTTTCCATGGCTTCTCCGATCAACACCAGGCGAATGCCGGAGCAGAACACCCGCAAACGGGCCGCTGGCCGGGCGCGATCTTCCCTTTCTCTCCCTTGTCCTATCATCGTCCCTTACTTACATACTTACATGCACTACTAGTTCCATGTCATAAAAAACAACAAAAAACTACCTAATACGAGAAAATTTCGTAATTTTGTTTTCGCGAAAAAAAACTCCATTTTTGAGAAAATTTAGAATATAGGGCCTCAGATTGATAATTAAATATCCATAATGGAGAAAGCCAGATCGATCATTGAATATCCATAATGGAGAAAATTCGGTGTACGGTTTAGACGCTAGTGTTCTCTACGCACGGTTAAACAGACGGACAGATACCCGCTGACGGACAGACGGATCGAAGGGCCGGTCGGACGTTTGAAGTTAATATACTTTTCTGTATCACTCACAAAACGTGGTTTCTGAGAGAATTCAGAACTACACAAGATGTTAGTGGAAGTAATTTACCACATATAAGATCAAGATTTATCCTCTTATTTCGTCATTAGGCCTCTACAATACGAGTTCTTCTTCCCAAAAATCGCCGATTTGTGTCGCAGTACTACACTTTCTCTTTATTTCGTATATTAGTAGTAAGGTGAGAAAGTAAAAAGTACGAAGCTCTTTGCTCAAGAACAAGAAATACTCGTGTTAAATAGTACCACGATTAAATATTTTTAACAAAACGTCTTCAGGAATGCACGTTATTGCATGCGGCAATAACAAATGGTATAGTACGTATATACGGACGGCTACACCGTTCAACAGTTCTTTACATACCAAATATATATATCCGTAACGCACCACGTGAAAAGTATGTATTTAATGACAGGGAAGACCTTTCTGCGAGCCTTGCTATTTCGTGGAAGCTTGGTCGTAGCGGAGACGCTCATTGTACGGTACGCGCACTACGAGAATAAGCGGAATAACACAATCGATATTTGCCTTTTCAGTCAAAACAGTTTCCTCTTTTCCTGGGTATCTAGTACAGATGCTTCATAGTGTTCTGTTAGTTTCTACGCGTATTAGAATTTAGTACTATAGATTAGTGACCTGCGACATCAAACATGCTGCAGAATAAAACCACAGTCATTTTTCGAAAAGTAGTATTCACCCTACTAATGAATAAGAAAATGTACAACGCAAAACATGTCGCAGAACAGTCATTTCTCCAATAATATATTATTTTAGTTTACACAGTACAACAGTTCATTACTTATCAAGAGTATCTAAAAAGTTACTGTTCCTTTACGCAACACGTGAAAATTACGTTAAATGGTAGACCTCTTCCTTGGAGCCATGCTGTCGCACATGAGCTGTGTCGTAAACACCGACGCTCAGAGTATGTGAATTCAGGCGGTACGTTTGAGAATAGAAGGAATGACACTTCAAATATTTGCCTTTTGAAGTCAAAATCGAAACTCCTGGTTTTTGATTTATTTTTTCCAGATACTGGAATTTTAACGAAACCAAATAGATACCTCTCACATGGCCGGAGGCTGGACAATTTTCTTTCAATTACTGCTCACATTGGAAATTAGTAATACACGTTAGTGGTTCTTATTTCTCGAATGCGTACATTTTAGAAACGATTTACCTAATTTTATTTCGTATTAAAATTATTAATGTGACTTTATTCAACATTGCATGATGTTTGATATTAAGGAAGGCAATGTTTATAAATACAATTTTACATAAATTAAATTTAACTCAATTTCTTTCCGGAGTTGTTTTCACCTCATACGTTTAGTGATCTAGTGTAGTATTCAATGCATGATACATTTTACGTGAAACTGGGAAAATGAATTATCATGTTAAATCAAGAGTAAAATACTGATGTTTAGTCTCCTTTCACGTATCAAAGTACACATCAAGAGTTTCCATGTGCACGTCGGAAATGTGATAGCTGTTGATCGAGTGCGATAAGTTTTAATATTCACTTTGGAACGTGCATTTTGTGTTCTGGTTCTCAGGAGAGAAGGCGGAACCTGGATTCGCCGGAAAAATCTCAGAACGGACTATTTTCCTATGCAAGGTACACTGGAAAAGCCGGAAACCTACCTAAAGCGGAAACGGAAAGGAACTTTCAGTACGACGGTATTAAAAATTCTGGATAAGACGAAAAAAATGGGTTTGACAATTAAACTTTACCTGAAGTGTGGCGACATTGTTTCAAACTACCAAGAGACACTCGGAGCTCTGCTCGTCCATTCGCTTCCTCAGCTACCCTCGTCCGAATGTCGTATTCCCCACGCTACTCGTGCGAAAGCCACTTTTTATTTGTAATAGTACTGACCTTCACAAGTCCACGTGAAGGAACGAGATATCCGAAGAGTGATCCTTCCACAGTTCTTGCAATGCGTGCTTTGGGTTCAGTGGTTCTGAACGTGCACTGTTGTTCAGTTCGACAAGTCGTAGGTTTTGTGTTAATCAAGTGTTATAATGTCAGGCGGCAAATTGAAAACGGTATCTCTTGGTGAGAAAATCAGACATGAATGCAATACCTCTGGCAAGGCTTTGATAAAGAAATTTAAAGTTGGGTAAACTCATGTGTGTGGTACCTTAAAACAAAGACAAAATCAAGAATGAGTAGTAACAATATTTTTTTATATGCGGTTGCCACAATATTAACGAGGACCTAGGCGAGTAGCTGAAACTTAAATCATAAGATGAATTCATCTGTTCTACAAATATAAACCTTCTTTTACTTTTTATTTGTTGTTTCATTCGACTTCGACTTATGTCATTTTCTTTAATTCAAAAAGATGGCTGCCACCTAGCCATGCCGAGCATGTTTTTCAGTTTTCGTATTTTTTCCGACCATGTTCTGAACATTTTTGATTCACATTACTTGGGCAAGTCCCACTGAGGTTGGGAAAAGTATTTTCCCGAAAGTTAACTCTGAGAATGTAATAACTAATACAATTATTATACTTTATTGTGGACGATTATTTCCTTTCTAACCTAATAGAAATATAGTTTTGAGATAAACTACTCATACAACCTATTCCATCTTTAAAAAGATTGCTTTTTCTGATTTGAGTTTTTATTGCAAACCTGAATAAGCCGGAAACGTGTAGAAGATGAAAGAAAATGTTGGACCCAAACTATTCCGGCTTAGATTTTACTATATTCCCTTTAGGTTGACATATGTAGTACTAAAGTTCTTTGTGTTTTGTCGGCAGAAGCAGCGTTGTTGCACTCAATTGCTCAGTTGAAGAGTGCGTTTCTAAGGTTGATGTGTCTGTTGACACCCATTGCTTGTATGTTATATTTTCGCGTATGTCTTCGTGACCCCCGTATTTGTTGTACGAATTCAGATTAACCAGGACAATCACAATACTGTAGTTGAAAACACTAATGTAAGGAGATTGCAGATAATTTGATCTAATCAATCTCTGAAACCTCTTAAAAGTTGTGAGGTTTATTCTTCTTGGTTGTTAGGTACATTTGTGATAGATGAAATTTTGGAAGTTCTAAGGCGACAAGAAACGCATACTTGTAAACGTTTTATATATCTTTCGTAACATCGCTGGAATTATTGTTTCAAAGTTTTGTCCTGTGTAAACTCCTAAACTGTATTTCCTCTCTGGGAGCCAGCTTCAACGAAGCTGTACCGCGCCTGGCATTCTACTCCTTGCTATCGGTAACGTGGTATTGGTCCCCAGTCCCTCACCATTTCCCCTCTCTCTAATTCTCCAGGCCGGCACCATATCGACAACCCCCTGAGGTATCCACGATCCTTCTCAGTTAGTTCCTCGGTTATCGCGCAGACGCCGCTGTGATCCGTGGATCCTTGGAGGACTGTTGGTTAATGATAGGATAGGGTAAGGAATGATTGGTGGAGATTACCGGCGGATATTGACAAGGGGAATAGGAGTTCCCAGAGAAAAACCTGCCGCGAACACGCTTAGCCCTCCACTAATTCTACTTGGAATCGCTTGGGATTGAAACCGGGCACCTGCGGTGGAAGGCGTGTAGTCTGACCACTACGCCTTTTCTGTCAAGTCCTTCTAAATTAAAAGTATTGGAACAAGCTTCGGAGCGCGACACACAAAATACTACTCACGTTTGCACTCCAGACGCTTTCTATCCAAGTGACCACACACCCTCAAGTAACACGCAACGACGAATGACTGAGGCGTCTGCGAAGCAGCAAAGAATATTACAGTTCTGTAAAACTGTCTGCTGCTGACCCTGCTTGACATACGCTGAGTCCCTGGAGGATTGTTTTTACAAAACCGAAGGAGTTTGTCCCTGGAGATGGACGCCGGCCAGAAATTAGTCCTTTCCACAGTAATTGGAATGTGCTTGAGGATGTTTTGCACACATTTCTTAATGATTCGCACAGCCTTAGAACAAAAAAGCTGTTTCGTACACGAAAAAACCAGAGGAACAGTTTTCGCGCACGGTAAGTTAAATAATTTTCCTTACAGTGCGAAATCATTGCTGCCAGTTATGAAATTATCATCTGATTCTGAATAAGGTAGATGCACTTGTGCCACGACGCGCCTGTAAACGCCACATAAAATTAGAAAAGGTACATCTTCAAAACTAACTGCTTCAAAACTTAACTGCTTCAAAACTAACTGCTTCAAAACTAACTAACCAGTTCATCCTTGTTCGTAGCACTAAGCAAACTCGCCGTGTAATTCCATAACATCGTAAGATCCGTATCATCGTATTTATCCAAGGACATTGTGTTTCAAAATATTCCCTCCGACTGCAACTGCATTTTGTGATATTCGTGTTACAGTATATTAGGCAACTACTTTATACAGCAACATTACAAACGAGTCACATACTTATTTTTTTCTATAACAGCACTATAAATTCATGAGAAATTCGAAGTTATTTTTGACAAGGACTTTGTGATGTCTAGGGTATTAGGCATTCGTGCGGAAAAACTGTGGTCGGTTGTTCGCTTCACCTCGACTTCCCCACGATTCTCTCGCTGCGATTTGCTAAATGTGCGGTGACGCGATTATTCCTGCCGTAAACGGCAAATACGTCATTTTCTGTAGCTGTCTGTGATGTCATTTTATGAACGATTTCTTGTAAAATAAAAGATCTTTTATTACACTTGAATACAAAAAATGTGTACGTTAAATACTAATTAATAATGTTAAATTAACAAATTTATCAATAATTAATAATTAATCAATTTTAATTAATATTTATTTTAAATACTCTTATGTTAAAGTGTTTTTGTTAAATCAGCTATCCAATGAACAGCTCTACTCTCACACTGAAAGAAATGTAGAATGTACTAAACATGTTCAGTAAGTGATCGTGTGGTAAATGCAATTATTACTGTAGTTAGACTCTCTAAACGTGATTTAGTTTCGTTTAGTAAATCGGACAATTCAAAATGGTATGTGAATGGACAAAGAGAATTGTTAGAGGTACTGTACTTGTTTCGTAGATAAAAACATTCGGTGAGGTTACGTTTTATGTCGTCACACTTCTAAACACTGTTTAGTAAGGGCGCGTGTGAAGTGTGAGAGTTCAACGCTCTCTATAGAATTATATGCTATATAAATGGCGCGTTATTCTATTGATTTTAAATAATTAGTATGTTATATTCTAAACTAATAGTAAAAATACCGTCGGTAGTCAAATGTCGGCTGCCTGCCTTCGTAACTGTTCTGCTTGGCTAAGGTCTTTCAGGGAATCGAAATTAAGGAAGTACTAGTCCACGGGACCTCGGTTGATACCTGCCCAAAGGAATAGAAATAAAGTATTTCCTTTCACCTTTTCTTACTTATTTTCACGGCAATGTGTTTAGTAAATATTACTCAATGTGTTATTTAACGCAACGATTCGTTTAGTTGCCTCCACAAGATGCCATTCGTCACGGGTACGACCTGTTTAGTGAACATTACTATACGTGCATTAGTGTGTTTAACTGTACGGCAGTAATTTGTTCCAAAATATACTACACCGTTTTGTTGAATCTACTACATGATTAATTGTATGAACTAAACATTTATCTCCGTGCAAGAATGTTAAAGAACTTGTATATTGGATTGGTACGAAAATTATTTCGGACTCATTGCAGGCGGTTAGCGTGTTCCCGATAACTAATATGTAGAACATTGTTCAACTACGTCTAACATGCCGATGTATCATGGTAATGAGAATGCACACAACCAATAAACAAGCCTTCATCACTACGAGCTGCAACCCGCGTTCCGCAAAGGACCAACCAAGCGCCGGGGAGGCTACTGAATGCACTTCCATTCCAACCAAATTCCTTGAACCTTTGCCTTATCCCAAGTTGCAGGTATGTTCGCACGTAATAAGATGCATTTTTTGGCTGCAGAAACACACAACTCGTCATTTACACCATTCGCGCCGATTACTTGCAATTCTGACGCGAGTGTTTCTTAATGTCTCAATGTATTTTTCAATCTTGAAATAATAATTAACCATGTATGTTCTAGTATCTTGATAATTTCACCTTCTCTTACCTCATTTATTTTTGTAGCTGCGAAAGACGCCAGCACTGGAATATATACGAATAAACACTAAATGCTTCATTGTTTGCTCTGCGAAAACAATTCGACTGGAACTGAGCACAACTCGTAATCCACTTACTGAATCTTTAATACCCACAAATAATAAACTCCACAAATCTCTCCAGTGTGATTGTGGCACTGATCAATGGCTGGTGAGAGAGCTAGCAACAGAAATGATGTTGGTAGCACAAACTGCAGCTTGTAACAGATGAAACTAAATTGCGGACTCACCACAATCATAACAGAAAGCTCAATCACCACAATCATAACATAAGCAGCAGAATACGTGCTGAAAGTGTTGTCCCCTTCACTTGTTTCCTAGTGATTTGGTTGCTACGAACATAAATACAATTTTTAATACGAGTCTCTGAGTCGGCACAGTGCGCAGATACTGTCCTGACGTTCTGTATTTCTGTACCGTGGTCGGCATTAAGATGTAGAAATATTACGCTGTGGTCTGGAGCGATTGACACGTCCCCCCAAGCCTGTAGTAGGTTAGGCAGAAACTTTTAAAATTCATATAGCGCGATGAAATGTAAGAAATTCAATGCAATTCAATGCAATGCAATAAGTCTGCACTCGAATTTAAGTTATTTAAAAAATTAAGGATAAAATATTACTTTATTATTTTTATTTATAAAAATTAGTCAATGGTCTACCAATCTGAAGCCAATTCAGGCTAGGAGTTTTTGAAGCTGACATATTACTTGCCGCTGAAAGAGGTAAGAAATATGTGTATAGAAATTAGTTAGCCGGATACGCGACTTATACACATTTTGCATATATATATATATATATATATATATATATATATATATATATATATATATATATGCACACACAATTTGCATGAATGTATACGTATTGCAGTATTGCATAGCTTATTAAACGGTGATGCTCTAGCTAGGACAGGGACTTCCGGTTTGAAAATGCCCTCATGCTCGCTCGTGGACCCACTTGTTTTTCACGCTCGCTCAGAATGTTCCGAGACGTTGGCGATGGGAGTGGGCTGGTTTAGACGGATTGGATGCCAGTGGTAGCTATTCGTAAGGCGATGGTTGGCAGGTCAGAAACTGCCATTCGATCTGCGGCGGATCCAAAACTGACCAATTTGAACACTAAATAAATGTGAAAGAAGTAGAACTAAGACCTGCCACGGGATGCAAGTCATTTGGAGATGCGCACTTGTGACTAGACTCGTCCGTGATGAATTTGTACCGTGCTGTAGACAACTCACAGCGCCCGTCGCTCACGGGCTCGCGCCTCATCAGCTATATGTCTGTGGTTCCATACTCGAGCTTTAATGGGTGGACTCTGCGCTCGTTGTAAATACTGATGGGATGATCTCATCGTTCGCCTAATGTTGCAGTTATATACCCCCCTCCCTCATTGAAAGCGTATGACACTACCGTACACAACTTACGGAAGCGTGCTTGTAATTGGTTGGACATTCACGACCTTCAATCTTCAGGGTTTGTGCTTCCTATGGAGACTAGACTAACATGTCCCGTCGTGATCTGAGGGGTGGACGTTTGGCGTCTCTTTCGTTTGGCTTCGCGTGTCTCTTCACGTAATTTCCGGATACTGTGTTTTGAACGCGAGGACACCGTAGCCATGCAACCATCTTGTTTCTACAACATATTACACACTTGTTAGTATTGTAATCCGCAATGAGCACCAGTTTCAGTTCGATGGATTACATCTAGATTGGACGAGTGGGCTCTCACTATAGTGACGCCTTCCACTCGAATCGACGCTGCTGAGCGTTGTCTCTGCGAATGCTGGCCGCGTCGCTGAATTTATCGCAGGATTGTCGTGCTTAGCGTGACAACGGCATCACCTGCGCACGCGGCACATGTGTGATCAAGTCAGGGCTGTTTTCCCTCTGCGCAACAACACCAAAAGAATGTCAGGGGCACCCAGAAAAAAGAACCCCGAGGCTGTATATCCTGGGGACCCCTTATTTCAAACAAAAGCCCCTCCCCCCTACCCAATACGTAAATAATTCATTTCTCCAGGATAGAAATAATTATAGCGGTAAAGTTGAATTAAATGAATGAATAATGTCTACACATGTTTTGTTATTAATGAAAATAATGAAGGCCGCAAATAACTTTGGTGAAGAACAGTTAAATATTTTGACAATTTTTTATTTTGGCGTAAGTTTCATTGTGGACACGTTTACTAACTTTCTAAATCAATTTAAAATATTTACGAAACATATCTTCTTTGTTTACTAAAAATAAAAGTTTAAATCTTTTTAGTTTTCGTATTCTCATTTGTTGACAGTAACGGTTCATGTGAACACTCTGTCATTTGCGTATGCATGACACGTTCTAAACCTTATGATCCCCAAAACTCCTTTTCTCGTACTTCATACAATATTAATTTATAAAAGCATCGAAGGGTCCTGGAAGCCAGAACGTTGGGTCCTGGGAGAACACTGCGCTCAGATTCCTGACGCAACCCGAACTTCGCATGTTAGTCGCCAAAGCGTCGTCCTTCACTTCCATCTTTTATATTAGACTATACTGTATATTCCTGCAGTAAAGTAAGGTAAACTAGTGGGGCCACAGAATGGCAAAGACTTTTCCGTATTTATTTTCTATTTCCTGTGGTCTTAGCTATTCGGAATTGCCACATACTCTTGTCAGCTGCCTTCTATCGCCGCCCAAGTACTTTTTTTTGGAAATTTTCTTAAGATTTCGCTTTTCTAATTGTAGAACGGAAATATTACTTTAAGAATATTAAAGAACAGTAAAATCTCGTCCTAAATGACAATTATCTTTGAAAAAATTGGAGCAGTTTTTAAGAAATTGAAGTTTAACCGCTACTGTAAATTCGAAATTTGAAGCACTTCACTTAAGTCGTCGAAATACTTCCTAAAATAATTTAAAGCACTTTACCATACTGTCGAAAAGTTTGAAGAAAAAGTTTTGAGCCGTTAATTTCATGTGGGGATTGGCAGATCTCGCACATATTTAAACTCAAGTGCTTCTTATGAAATCATGTCGTTTGTAATCAGTTTGGCCTTTTTCAGCATCTGCATTATGGTCAAGTACACTAGGGGAATACTCGGGAATCATCAGAGATTCAATTAATATATTCTTACGTTATTGCTAGAAGAAAAAGGGCTAATTTTTTGCATTCATTGTTAACTAAATAAAGGGATCTGCTCGTATTTGGTGAGAAATATTCCCGATTTCACGAAGATTACTGGACGATGTCAATGTGAAAATTTCAAGACATATGATTATCTCTGGACACGTACCAGTTAGAAAATAATCTGTGTCTTTTGTTACTTCCGTCGAGTTTAGTAGAAAAGGTATGCTTCATTCGATAAGAGAAAAAAACAACCTGAGTATAAGAGCTACTTTTGGAACGGGAGATGCATACTCCAAAAGATAACCTATGTGTATTCTTGTTGATTTCCGTTGTTCAAGGCTGGCTGATGCGTATGAAGTGTTGACCTTTACCTTATAACATGTTGGACTCTGTTAACACGTTTTCAAAGTAGGGTTTATGTTGACAGTTCGTGTTTAAATGTAACCCGAAAAAATGTAGTCAATCATGCGTTCATCTTTCTTAAAGCGATATTTATATTAATTTTGATTAGTTACATGGAACATAATTCATTTTTTTAGTCAAGAGCAATACTGTTTCATCAATGATCTTATGATAAAACAATTCGAAAAGTGTGAACCAATCTTATTCACCCGAATTCTTTATTGGATGATTTCTGATAGTATTAATACCATGAGAACGATTTTAATTTTAAACCGTTTACTGAGTTACCAGATGGCTTGGAGGGCCTCTTCTCCAAATGTAATTTGAACAATTCCCCAAATTGTCAGGTTAAAAAGGGGGAAATCAAGGATTGAACATTTGTAATAAAATTTTCTCAAATAATGCGCTGGCGCCCATATTGAATTGTGAATTGGAGCCACTGCACCCCTGGTCCCCCTGTACCCAATCCTATGATTATCAGCGATGTAGAAAACTGGAGCAGCTCGTAATCGTTGGTTGTGAGTCAACGTTAGTAGCAGTAGGTGGGGCTCGCAGGAGTGGAAGTCCCGCCCCCTTCTACAGAGCAGAAGATAAGAGAGAAACATTCCTGCTTGTTTTTGCTCAGTGTTGTCAATTCTTTGATAGTTATTGCAAATTCCAGTGTCGAAACAAAGAACAATTTAATTAATAAATCGTAGATTTCATTGGATATACTTTATACTCCGATTTGAACATAGTGGCACGCAGAGAGGAACACCAATGTAATCCAATTGGGAGCTTCGTTCCGATACAAATGTTAAAGATTGGATCTCCCGCTTGGATGACAATGTCCCCCTCTCCTTCCAGCTCGTGACCTTGAAGTGCCACTATGTTCAAAGCGGAATATATATCATTGTCGATCGTAACGAACACGTATCACTGTGTTTATAGTACCTACGCCTGTTACTCAAGTCCGAAATATAGCTAATATTAGTGGTAATCGGTTTATTTGCCCATTAGCCGACGATTTGGATAAAGCTTTGTGAGTGGCGATGATCGGATCATTTCGGACAACATCCGGCTAATGTTGATATTAATCACAGGGCGCAGGGTCAAGAATGGAATCGTCCTAGTGCGAGTCGACCTGTATATTCACAAGGATTATTTTGAAATGAGGCGTTGGAAACTATGCGTAACACACTCACGGTTGTTAATGTTAATCGCAGAGGCTAGAGCTTCGTCACCCCAATGCGTAACGAAGCGTAGACAGGAGGTGTAGTGAGTTTAGGTTGGAGTCGTTAACGTGTAATACACGACTGACAGTGGATGTCGAAATTACTCACCGTGCTCGCATTTGCCTTAGAAATTTCTCACCAGCAGTCTGATTCCAGTTTATCTCATATTACCTGCTATTCCGCAACACCTCGTCACCTGCCCTAACCGTCTCGTGTTGACTGCACTTCGTCCAGCAAAAAACCGACAAATGTAGCTCAGGGCATCAACTGATGTCACTGCAGTGTTTGACCGAGAGGTCCTGGAGTTCCGAGTCCCGTCGGCGGCAAGATTTTCGACACTCATGTCTCTGCTAGGTCCAGTTCAGCTACCTGGAAGAGAATTCTGCAGGCCGGCTGCTCTGATCGGTAGTTTTCCGTAGTTTCTCCGATCAACACCAGGCAAATGCCGGAACAGAACCCTAACAAAAGGGCCACAGACCGCACTTTCATTTCTTTCCTTTTTCTCTCTTTCCCCCCCCCCTCTCTCTCACACACACACACACATGCATTACACTACCACACATGTCGGGAGCTTAGAGCTTGTCCCGGCTGCGATGGTGCCACGCTGCAGCGCGCTGGTGGGAGATACCTGGTAAAATCCCCGCAAGCCGATGTAGGTCGGCGACGGGTCTCTCCAGCTAGCGGGGGAGGATAACCGCCATCTCCCGCGATAGAAACATGCACAACATTCACGGGACGAATGACCTTAGCAGTTAACGCGCCCGGAATCACTAATCAATAAGTCAATCAATCCAGCAAAAAGCTGGAGTACGCTTCAAAGCTGTTCTGACTTTGGGTAATGCAAACATTAAGAGACTAATGCGCTAATTAGCCAGATTTAGACTTACGAGAAGATCAAAAGTCCTTCAGAAATGTACTACATTTACTCTATTCACACACATCAGTATAAAACTTGTGAGATTAATGAAAAATTCTCCTTTTTGTAAAGGAAGAATCAAAAGGATTTCGGGATTATCTCAAAGTTCATAGTATTTGTAGGGATGAAGTAAATTCACGTATTGGGAGATTTATTACGTGATTTCTTTCAATTTTTGGGCAGCTTATGTTGTTTTTATCATGTTTATGGCTATTAAATGAAACTTATTTTTCACCAAATGTATATGAACATATCGTACGCGATGCATTGTCGAATATGGATGAAATTTGATGATAGGGTTTAATCTGTGCAAAATGATTTTATATACAGTTCTGTTCCGCTGAAGACGAAATTGATATTCGCATAACCAAAATTCTACAAGGATAAGTTAAATTGGGTACATGCATTGGGTGGGAATTCGTAAGCTGGATCGATATTTCGTGAGTGGAGGAATCAGTCCCCCTATATTCAATTGTGTTCAATTGTGGAATATTCGCAAACTGCCCAGTCACGATGTAAGTTTTTAACAAATGAAATCATACAAAGGATGCAAAATACATTGCTTTGGAGGATGTTCTTATTTAATCTGTGGAACGCTTTTCAACAGCTCTTTATTTTCCAGACCTCTTCCCTTTTTCTCATTGAATCACTTGTACTATTCCACATTTGTAATCTTTGGAACATAGCACATCAATCCGTTATTATCTTCAGACCTTCGTATCTCATTGGTAGATGTCCACATTAGACGTCTTTTACAATGGACTTGCACACTTGTTGTTTTACTAAATCTTCTAGAACCTTGTTCGCTATCTTATCGAATCCACGTGTAATCATCCATCTACATATAACATTTGTCACCTTTGTTCATCATTTTCTATTGTTCACGTTTAGTGCCCATTGCAACATCCATATAAAGCTGAAAGTGCTTGCCAAATTCAAACTGACATCCGTTCGGTTGTTGAGTTCCGTTAAATAAAAATCATAGCCCGAAAACGAGGGGTTCTGTGAGTCAACGGCTCGAGGGTATGGGATATTATTTTTTTTGTGTGTTATTTAAAGCTTTTCAAAAATGTTCAAACTGCTGTACGTTTTTCGAATGTGTAGACCCGATGTCAAATGCGTGGCCTGCGGGGGTACGTGAAAGGCTTGTAGGAGGTAGATTATCGACTTTCACATGAAGATTCGAATAAGAAACTTAACTGAAAAGCACAGATGTGCTCTGGAGTTTCTTTTGCAATAAATTGAAACCTCTCGTTTTCCTCCGGCAGCCAACTCATGATTTTAATCTAACACTCGTGTGTACCGCAAGGATCTCCCTGTGGAACAAAATATTCGCTTAAAACTTTCAACTGGAGATCTAAAACCTAGTGTTATATAAATAATTGCAGATCCAGAATTTTTTATCAGCGTACATGCGCACATTTTGTTAGCTTTGATATGATGGCTTATGACTCGGAGTAGGAAGTTTATTCAAGTTCTTAACCTTAAAATATGAATGCAGATATGTCACCAAAATGGTGAAATATGCTCAGAAATGTTTAGAAAAGGCAGCGTTGGTTACAAAAACGTACATTTTACGATATTTTATATTCTTATCTTTTTGCCATGTAGTGAAAGAGGTTATAAACAAATTAATTTAGATTATCTTCTTCACATTTTATTTTGCATTAAGATCGCTATATAATGTACATTTTGTTAAGCTTTTCTATTCTTTCGAAGCACCTTCTCTTAGATAATATCGTCTTGTATTTTGATGTGTTTTGAGTAAATACATCCTCTGAAAAGCAGATACGCAGGGAATATATTATTATTTGAGAATCGTCTTCCCATTCTATCATTTACCCATTCTGTATTTACTCGATACTTCAACAAATTTTACTACGCTGGTCCTGGCCGTCAGTCATATAAGGTTTCTGTGCACACCTGCTTGAATCAAGAAACTGTATTCTTTGAATTGATAAATATTTTGTATTTAAAAATAAATGTATTATTTTTGGTAAGAATTTAAAAATATGCAAACAAATATATTTTAACCCAAAATGGCTAAAATATGCATTGTATGCAAAAAGTATTCTCCCTTCGATTCGATATTTTGCCATGTCACATTAAGATGTTTAAATTTCTGACTGATGACGGTTAACAAAAGCATGCAAATGCAGATGCAAATGCAAATGCAAATACTTCCCAGCATAAGTTATGATGTTGAGTTTTTTTGAAGTCCTTGTAATTATTTACAATTAAAAATAATAAAAATATATTAATAATTTACTCAGATTATATTAAAACCAGTTAATTTGGAATTGTACATGGGGAGTGTAGATTAAGTTTGTCATATGAGAGAGTACAATATTTTATTTAATTTATCGTCAAAACCAATAAAAAAACTGAATGTGACATTCGGAGAAAGACGTATAATCAGCGTACAAAAGAAGTGTTGAGTCTCTTCTTGACGTAGACCATTTAGGTCAAGCCTCTAACAAGCCTAATCTGCCTTCGTATTTCCAAAGTTCATGGTTTACTCCTCTTAGAATCTTCGCAGTAGTCTATCCTTCTCTATTACTCGATAACATGAATGCTTGAGTGTTAACATTCAGAATACTTACTTCTTACTGAGATTAACGGAAACTCAAGTTATGAAGTTATTTTCTTCTTTTGGCATGATATCCCAATGTAGGACCTTTGCCTCATTCAAGTTAATTTACCGCATGCGGCTGTGTACTTCGTGAGCGAATTAGTGTTTGTAGTTCAAGCCCGAGGTTAAGCTAGGATGTTCAGATTTGGGGGACGACATTGACGTTTGGTTTAAGAAGCCAATTCTATAATTTACTATTTCAATAAAAGTGTTTTTGTGACCTGTATAACAGACGAAATAAAGACAAGTTAAGTACGTAGTTTGCAGGAAAATCGTTTATTTTATCAAATTAACTCCCGTCTAAATAAACAATCCGGTCGATTTTATTCCTTTGATCTGTACATTGCCTCCGTTGCTGTATCTCTGTCACGATTTAAAGGAGAACTGCTCATATGCTTTTTGAATGTTTGTGTGCCGGCCGTATTTTGCGGGTTTTTTGGTATCGTATGTGATACGATAACGAAAGTCTGCATTCCGCATAAAAAATGTGTCCGGATTCAATGATAAGGTACGAGACTTGTAGCATTCTGTACGTCGAATGAAGAATGATGAAACTAGTGCGTGGGTGACGGATTACTTTGAGGCAAGAGCCGTATTTACAAGTGATATCGACGCAGGTAATACGTTAATAATACGTATTTACAGTAACGAATTATGGTCATACGATTTCAAATCCTTTGTATATTAAAAAGTTGTCAAATTAATGGGAAAATTAATTAAATAATCCAATTTTAGTTACTAAGCTGACGTTTTCGAGAATAGTTAAATAAAGTAACACAACTAATAAAAGCAATAATTGTGATTCATTGATCAAGCCGGACATTTCAATGCGTTGGTAACCTTTTTAAAACGGCTATCTGATTTTATTTCGTACAAAATAATGGCATTGCGTTTATGCTTATTGAAGATTTGGATATTGTTAATTTACCATAATTATGTCGAAACTGTGTTCGTTAACTAACAGGATGCTGAAAGCAAAGTACACCTGAAATCATCAATTTGAACTGCGTGGTCGTCTGTCATTCAGACGCAGAATAATAGAGATGATAACATACATCACAGTATGAGAGTAGCGTAGCGTCGCTACTCCTCCCAGAATCCATTTCTGCTAATTACTTGGTTCGCTATACTTCAAAATGATTCTTTTCATCAAGTTTATTTTTGGACGTCTTTTAGGAAAGGAGTAGAATACGCATCTTCCACTAAAACGATAGAAGTATTATTCAACTCCAAACTAACCAGGAAATGTTTCACCAAACTGAAAATGAGTCTCTGATTAATCTCCGGGAAAACAGTTCTCTCTCTTTCCGAAGAAAATTGTTGAGTTTCCATTATATATTTTTGCATTTTCGTCACGGCATGGGGAAAGCCAAATAATTGAGCTTATTCCATGCTCTAGTAAAGAATAGTGAGCATCGTTCATCTGATTAAATTTCGGCTGACTTTCAGGATTAAGGATTAGGTATTTAAACAGAAATGTTACTGTAATTCTCGATTCTGTTTAGAGCTATTGTGGAACGTGAAATTTATGGGGGAAAG
This sequence comes from Gryllus longicercus, assembly GCA_038098605.1. Lineage (NCBI taxonomy): Eukaryota > Metazoa > Arthropoda > Insecta > Orthoptera > Gryllidae > Gryllus > Gryllus longicercus. The sequence continues at coordinate 6,148,336 of JAZDUA010000026.1, forward strand.
CATTATTTGCTTTGCAAAGCTGTGTGCGAAGAGGATGTCTGCATCGTGTTGGCAGAGGGCAGCGTGCGCGCGCCGCGCAGCCAGCCGAGCTGCAGCCCGTAGCGAATGCGCTGGGCGTGGCTGACAGAGACCGCCCACTCGGAGCAGCTGAGATCGATTCAGGATTCTCGCGAACGCGACCTAGAACCAGTTCGGGCGCGGAAGTCAGGGTCAGCTCATAAACTGGGTATATCTAGAACTCCCTCGAATTGTTTTTTTTTTATGTAGCGTTTTTTTACTGCATTCCAATATACAGGCTACTGACTAAAATATGAAAATGTATGTATTGACCGTCGTTTTGTGGTAAAAAGCGCTCGCTACCTTTAGAATTGAGAATATATTTCAGTTTACTTTGTTATTGATTATTACACAATCACATTGCTTATGCTGAGAAAATCTATTAAATCATGTTAACTGGAAAATATAGCTTTTTTCGATGACACATCTTTCTCGGAACTCAAATTCAATTGCCAGACAAAAGAACAGTCCATGATTCTTTAAGAGATTCGTAATGTATTTTTAAAATTATTTTTAACACATACTCTTTTAATGCATAAATATTTTTCAAGTGCATTCTGTCTCTGGGGGATGCTCATTGGAACACAAGACGATCTCGTGTCTCGAGCTGCTTCTCGGAAACCGGTTCGCAAGAGCTTGGCGTCTGGGGAACACGATACCGCGCCTGGCAAGCGCACCGCGAAGCGCTGCACCTTGCGCTGCGCTATGGACCTTCAGGGATCCAGTTGCGACGGGGAATACCCCCGCCCCTTCCCTCTCCTCTTCCCTCCCCCCTCCCCCGCCTCCGCCATCTCTTGCACGCGCCGCGCCGCGTCGGGGCCGTGCAGACTGCGCGACGTGCGCGTTGGAGGCCGCCAGCGCCTGCCCGTCGACTGCGCGCCGCTGTCACAACAGCAGACCAGAACAGAGCGGAACCGAGCAGAGACGCATTGAATCGCTCTGAACCAAATTGAACTGAACCTAACCGAACTATGAAACTGCTGTACGTTGAATTGTCTAAAATGTGACACATGGACCGAATTAAAAATTCCTGAATCTTTGTATACTTATTATCAAGTATACAGCCTGAGGAGCATAATAGTAATAATTGTACTGTTACTGTTTTGTTCAAAAACCAGTATTTACTTTCTTTTGATTTGCATTTGATTTTGATTGCATTTGATTTTCTTGAACTGGTGTTACACGCGCGTGCCGGGGACTCCGTTGCCTTCTGTAAACAAAATGAAAGATGATCCTTCGTTTAGTGATCTATAGTGGAAAATCGAGTCGCAACTTGAAACATGAGATTTTGAACGCAGTTGCAAGGAACGACATCGATTTGTTACCCTTGTTTCGAGCGGGAATTCCCCTGCCACTTTCGCTTGCCCTTTCCCGCTTCGCGCGCCGCGTCTCGACTGCGAGAACAGCTCCTCCGAACGCGTCCAAGTAGTTTCTTTTTAGGTCGTCATTCTCGAGGTGTTTCCTGCCTCCTTCCAGGAGCAGCGCCGACTCGCAGTGGGTGACGCATGTCACGTGTAAGCGGGGCTTTGGAGAGGGGGGAGAGATATAATTAAGAAAGGAACTGCTTGTCTCGCTAGTAGTGCTCACGCGACGCAGATCGACGTGTGTGTTCGGCGCTGCAACACGTGTGCGCTCGCGACTCGCGCTGTACGGTGACGCGCGTGTTTGTTTTGACTCCGTCGCCCGAGGCTTGTGGTTCTTGTACGCGCTGCGACGCGGTGTCTGGTGATTGTTCTCGCAAGTGCAGAAGTTGCCGAGAGGTGTGTGTGGTTGTTTGTGTGCGGAAAGTGCGCAGTAGTTGGTGCGTTGCGGGTAAGCTTGGCTTGTGGAGTGCAGCCCATCTGTTTTTTGGGGAGGGGGAGGCATTATATATTTTTATTCAATAATAAACATATGTGTTGTTATATTGTATATTATTTATGGACTGTATATATTCTCTACAATATTGTTTAAATAATTAGATGATTCGAACATAAATATTTAAAACAATTTCGCCAAATGTAAACAAAACCTCTGGCCCTTTTTTGGAGGGGGGTGCCATGGCCCCCATGCGCCACCGCCAGTAGTGGTGTGGCTCGGCGGGAAGGCTAAGGCGTGTGGCTAAGGCGCGCGCGCGTGCGTGTGGCGTTGCGTGCTGCAGGTGCGAGGTGCCGCTGTGCGCTGAGCGATGGTTCTGCTGCCGACGGCGGCGTGGGGCATGGGCGAGGCCGCGCGGCGCCGTGTGCCCGGCCCTTCTTCGTACGAGGACGTGACGACGGCCGCGTCGGACGAGGTGGCGCTGGAGCCGCTCAGCAGCCAGGTGGGCGGGCACACGCGCCTGTTGCTGCTCGACGCGTCCACCATCTGCAAGCCGCTCAACAGCCGCGAGCTGCACTTCTATCAGAACCTGCCGGCCGACATGCACACGTTCGTGCCGCAGTACAAAGGTGAGTGTGGGGGCGAGGACGGCGCGCCCGCGCGGGGTGCTGCTGAGGCAACGCGGCTCTGGTGGTCGCTTCTGCCAGGGCCACGTTAACAGTGTTTCCTCAGATTTCAACCCCTCCCCTCCCCCGACTTTCTTTGCTCTTTTGTTGGATATTACGATTCGATGTTTAGCTTTTGCATCGCGAAACACATCTTTCAATCTCTCTAACTGCAAGGTTGATCGATAAATATTTCGAACTACTTACTGGGGGGGGGGGGGGGGGGGGGTTGAAAATTAGTAAAAACAGTATTAGTAAGATTTACTCCTAGGAAGTTTTGCGCAGTTGAAACTGAAAAATGTAACCCAAGAAAGTAATGAAGCAGAAACATGCCATTATTTATTTTATTTTCTAAAATCACAATTTTCTTACACATTTATTAAATGTTTGTTTAGTCTGCAAACTTTTACAACTTGAGTTAGCGTATTTTCATTGTAAGAAAATGTATCGAACGAGGATTTGACAACTCCTTTATTATCTTGAGATGACCCACGCTCCTGCTGGGTCCCTCTCTTCGCGAACCCGAGTAAGTATCAATATTTACTATAAAAATTAGAGCTCCCAATGATTAGTTATAACGTGACCTCAAAGCATGTTTCATTCAACTGCTACTAAGCAAAGCATGTCTGCAAACGATTACCTTATAGTTTATTTTCCCTAAGGTCAGCTGTAAACAAATGTTTCGAGCAAATATAGTATGACTTTGATATGTGACTTTGATGTTAGTTCAAACGTGCATAGCTGCAGGCTGGCATCCTGCCCGTACCCCGTCGCTACTTTTGCTGTCCTCCATCTGAGAATTAGGGACATACATTGGGATGCCTCAGAGATTCCAACTTCAAGGCCTTCTATCGTAACCCATTTTATTCTAATGAATGTTTTGAGCAAGAAAGACTTTTTGTGATATATTTGTTTAAAAGTAAAATTTGTTTTGTTCTGTCGGTTTTGAGGGGAGTAAATGGTGAGTATCGGTTATATTGTTTTGTTCTTGTTTTATACTGGATGGGTATTATGTTCATGTACTATATTTAATGAGTATGCATGTGAACTGTGTACTTTTGGCAGTAAATAAAGAATTTTGTCATTTGATATATTCTTTTGAGGGATTCTGCCAGCGGAAAATTGTATGAAGGTGGAAAGATTATCTTCCTCTTATTGAGCTTTGCTTCGTTTTTTAAATGAGGTAACGTCTTCCAACTTTACAAGTTCTTCTCTGGCAGGAGACCTGTCTGTTTTGAGTCAAGAAGCAGTCATGCTTATTTCTCGTTCTAACCCTCCGACATTTGTACCCCCAGTATGTCATTTATCTCCTATATTAATAGGGACATCATTCAGAGTTCATTTTAGTATGCACTGTACTATTCTATTGAGACATTATTTCTATCTAATGATTTCACTGAGGCGCACATAAGCTCAAAATGAGTCATGGCTATGGCAATAAGTTATGGCAAATCTACTAATAGACATTCGTAATATGTAAGCCGCATGTTGTCGTGTGTCGTAACGTCATTTCAGCAACAGTGTTTACGCTACAGAGGTGATGCAGTGATGACTCTGGCAGTCACAATGATCACAACTTTATTTGTGATTTCACTCAACATGAGACGTGGAAGTCAATGACAATATATCAGGAATTTATTAAAATTCATAATTATATCATTGATTAGTTCAATATTACTCCGGAAGACGATTTTCCATAGGTATTTGAAATGAATAATGTAGAGGTTCTCATACTTTTCACATACACACCCCACCTTTCGACCGCGCCCCTCGAAATTGCTTCTTGAAATTGAAATTGACGATGTTAGATTTTATAATATTTTTATATTTTTTTAATTATTAGTGACGTCTATCAAATTTGTGTTTTAATTTAGTAAGTTCAAAAATCTTAATTTTAGTTTTCTTACTGCTTTACTAACAAATGCAATATTTATTTTCAAAATTTTCTCGCGCCTCTTTGCGCCCTTGCGCCCCCACCTGAGGATCGCGCCCCACAATTTAGATTATTCCAAAGGTTTTCATTCTTCTTAGGGAAGACCACAAATCACACTAATGCATGCATCTCCCTTTAGCCAAAGTTTTAAACTTGCAAATGACACGTATCATTACCGCCAGTGACGCGCCAACCTTTGCTTGCCATTTTGTAGGTATTAGAAATTTAACATGGTAAAATATTATGCACTTGTAATCCTGGTTTTAAGTTACTTGAACGATTTTTGTTATGAAATAATGTTAAAATAGTGGTGTCAGTTTTTCATTCCACTCTTACTTCTTTATTTTAAGCATATTTCGTAGCAACAATCAAATGTTGCACTCTTCCCTCCCTACAAGTGACTCGTGGAAGAATAAAACGAGCGTCCAATGGAAACAAGAAAGACTATTCTCATTATGTCTTGATAACTTTATTTGAATTTGTAACTTAACTTGAGAATTAAATGTTGACAAAGCAACTGGAACTATAGTTTAATGTATGTAAACGAAAATATAGATGAGAAAAAAGACAAACTCGCTGGAAATAGTAGGGTCATTTGCCTCTCCTAAAGGCAGCTCCACACATTCGGCAATCGAGGACAAACTCGCCTATGTAAAAATAAAATAAAAAAAAAAATTTAAAAATTAAAAAAAGCGGCGAATGTTCGCTTTCTTTGATGTGTCCATAAGTAACGCTGCGGGTAGGGCGAGCACCGAATGTTTGGCGCTCGGTAATTGAGGAAGCATTCGAAAGTCACGCCACTCGCCGCATACCGAATGCGTGGAGCCCCCTTAACCCTCAGCTCTTTTCTGAGCAATAATCCTATGCAATTCATTCCTTCGCCAAAAGCCTCTTTAATAGATTCAAGGATACCAATTCAATATTTATTACTTTTGGAGATGAAATTGTAAGGGGTTTAAGTTGTTCATTAATTTATTTATATATTATAAACATAATTTCCTTTAAAAGAATAGAAAACATGAAAATCTACAATCTAAATTAAACGGATTACCCTATTGAAAGAGCTCCACAAAGACAGCTGCTTCGAAACAAAAAAGGCTTTCATTGTTTAATGTCTAAAGCTGTATAAAATTTCATTATTTCTAAGAAAAAAAATGAAAAATTAAATAATACTTTTGGGGTCGTAATGTGTGAAGGCAGTTGCTACTAGAAAAAATATTGCTCAATATACTAATGCCATGTTAGTTCCTTTTATGTCAGTACCCGAAAACTGATAATTGATTACTGTTAAAACACATCTCAGGGTTACATAGATTTGCACCAAAAATATATTTTCTTTATGAAAGTATATTTTTCAATACCTTTGTATATGTGGGGGACGTTTGGAACATTTGGATACATATGATGTTCTTTCTTTATGACTGAAATTATTAACAACTCCTATGCAAAGGATGAATAATTAGGACAATGATTTGCTTGTATGGAGTTGATTTATAGAATCACCTGATTTCAAGTGCCTGCTGAATTTATGCTCACGTTTGTTCAGTTTGTGTTCTTACAACACCACCGCTAATTTGTTCTCTATGTTACGTGTGTTTATATACCCACCTGAATGTATTTTTATAATATTCTATAGTAGTGTCCGTCCCCTTATTCCCGAGAACTTGCAGTGTACCACAGTACCAATAACAATGCCAAAATAAAATGTGCTTTAAATGTCCAATTCGAAGTATAGAAATTTCAAAATTAAAATTCTCAAATGACCCAACACTTAAAATAACGTCTTCATCTGAAAAGTCTTGTAAACACACTATAAAAAATATTTTTAGCAACTCATAATTCAATGGAATAGTGACTTACTCTATCCAGGCACTTGTAACAGTGAAGCTCGTCAACATAGAGGTTATCATTAAACAAAATATCTGCTGAACAGTGATGTTCTGTAACAAATGGATTTCGTGATGAATATTTGATTGGAGGATGAACATCAACTTCGCGGAGGGTAAGATAAAAGTTTACACCGTGAATCATCCTAGCTATGTTTCTTACTAAGGCAACAGCAAGGTAACGAATGTTGTCGCTAGCAAACATGCGTGTATACAGATCTAACAATATCATGAATATATGTACCTGTTATAGTGATGCGTAATATTTTGCCAAATTACCGCATATGTTGCCTAAACATGAATTGTATTCTGAACCCACTAAATTCGCCCCAGTGCATTCCGAAGGGGGTGATGCGAGTGCTACGGTTCTTACTGAAACGTAGCACTTCGATAAAATTGCTACAATTGGATCCAGAATGTGGCTTTTTGTAAATTACTTGACACAATTCTAGTGACAATTTTCGACAAGCAAATTATTTGTGAAACTAAATATTGTAACACTTGTTGAGCCAAATCCTTTGGTGATTTCCGTTACAAAAACGTACAGATTTTTAAATATTGCGAGGTAAGTATATAAGTAATGGTAGACCCCGTGAACGGTCTCAAGTTCAACCCGAAAATTTCGCAACACACACATGGGAAACAATGACCGCACTAGTACTTATTTTGCAAATTCATATTCATAACACATTCTGCTTTGTTACATTTAACTGTGCTGTTAATGAGAGAATATAAATTGTGTTTTAGAGAGCAAATTACAAAATATATGTAGATTTCTTCTGAGGTCAGTTTAAACGATGTTTTTAAGAAAATGGTTTATCCTTCCCCAAATTTATTATTGCCATCTTCATAGCACATAATCTCATCGTATTTGGAGGACATGTTGAAGTGCATATGATTCACTGAGTATTGTTTTGTCGTTATTTAATTGTAATTTCATTGATTTAGGCCTTGAATGAGATTCTTTTGTCTCATTGTCCCCAAGAATAAAACTATAATCGATATAGCCGTACCTAAAGATTTAAAAATGTATAAGCCATTTAAAAATAAAGCTTTAGTATCTCCTGGTATTATTCATTTCTTGTGTATTTTCTTTGTTAAAGATTAAGGTTTCGTTACAATTTTCAATTCTATCTGAGAAATGAGAGCAGTTGTGCAGGTAATTTCTCTTTCGCCATCAGAAAGAATGAGGGAGAATGATTCAATTGGGCCTAAGCGTCGTCATATTAGATGCTATAATAGACTTTTAAATTTGAGTTTATTTTGAAACAAACAAAACATATTTGAAATATGTTTTATACTTCCTGTGCTTTCAGCTAGTTCCATTAGCTATCATTGAGTCGTTCTTCGTAACTGAAGGTCACGACAGCCATGTTACATAATGGAGGTTGGGATTATTCATTTTTCCTGGAAGCTCATTATGATCTATGAGCGCTCGACGCTCCTTTTCCGTGGATGCTGACGTGCATTTTAACTCTATTTAACATGGCAGATTAAATCACACCAACCTGTTCAATCATAGTTGACTATCGGTGATCAGGAGTAAACTAAAGAAACAAATTTATTAAAAAACAAGGATTTCATTTCCAGTACTGTAAAATTCTGTTAGTCGTATCCTCTTGAACAATGACCACGTCTTTTCATCTACTCATTAAGGATTCAGTTACACATGCGGAATGAAGTGGATAAATGCAGGTATGCTTTTATCGATAGCTTAAATTTCATTTTCACCAACACTTTGCTCATTCCTTTCTCTGAGTCAAACTTCCTTTTCCAACACAGTTGTTCATAATAAGATAAGCGCTTCAGATTTTTATTTAAATTCCTGGAATGTGAATAGGAAAGGATTACAAGGATACGCAAACAACATGGACGAACAAGCAGGTAGCAACGCTATCATGCGATAAGCGCATGATCAGATTGGAGCCAGTGTCGACATTTATCATAATTCTTTTCTCTTGGAGGGTCATGCGATAATTCCGAGAAGATTGAGTTTTATGGACCCTGGCAAGACTCCAGCCATGTGGTCTTCGCCTGACTATTGGAAGCACGTAAAATGCACGAGGTTTATACTTCGTCTTCATTGGCGTACTTGGAAGCGTTATGACGACGTTATTGGAAAGTGGGTTGGCAGTAGCAATTTCGCGGAACTGTTAAATGCCACTCTCGGCGAACGAGACCTGTTTTTTTTTTGTGCGTTCGGTACCGTCTGACATTTTCACGTTGTTCCCTGTGCTCACTGAGCAGTAAAGATGTTAAAGGCCAACGCAGGTAGAGCTTTGACGTTCAGCATGTATAGGTTATTTGGATGCATTCACGTTCGGGAAGGCTGCGATATACACATGCAGAAAATACAATCGACCATTCGTGTTTATATCTATATCTATATCTCTCTCTCTATCTCTCTCTCTATCTCTCTCTCTTTCTCTCTCTCTTTCTCTCTCTCTTTCTCTCTCTCTTTCTCTCTCTCTTTCTCTCTTTCTTTCTTTCTCCTCTTTCTTTCTTTCTCTCTCTCTCTTTCTTTCTCTCTCTTTTTTTATATATATATAAAAATTTCTTTTATATATATATATATATATATATATATATATATATATATATATATATATATATATATATATATATATATATATAAAGTACCTGTCACGCACGGTTGTCAGAGTCGCTGTGCCAATAAGTCCGAATACAGATTGTGTGCCATTTTTTTTACTACATTACTACACTGTTGAATACGGCCTAGTAAAATTTTTTTAAATTCTTGTTTCTGAGAAAATATATTCCAATACAAATGGACAATTGCGTGTTACTTGCAATTCCGAATTTGTTGCATTTTTACAATTTTCGGCCTTTTTCTGTATCTGTTTTCTTTCGCCTTTCTTTACCTGTCGCCATATTTTAATTAAATTTTTTTTTAAACCTCCAAGTTGTGCAACACTCTTTTAAATTGTAATTTTTGAGTGTTGTTTTGCATGTCTCATCTGTCATAACTTCAGTAAATATTTCTTAACAAACTGAGATATTTTGCATATGGTGTTCATATTTTAAAAAAATCAAACCCTGCCATTGTTTCATAACATTTATTTCCCGCTTTCCTTTCTGGCACTGCAGTGGGTTACAAAAGTAAAAACATTACTTATGCAAAGTACAAACAATACTTTACGCAGTTAAATTATTACCTTCTTGTTTTCTGCCATTGTAGAGGAAAGGAGGATATTATTGAAAAAAATATTAAAAAAACACTTTGTGACTTAAGAGTGGGAGTGGGTACAATATACGCGATTTTCCTTGGGATTCAGAAAGAGCTTAGAATTTACGAACTTGGTATTCAGAAGGATATTCAGAGTTCAGTTTTTGTTCTAGAGAGAATTACATTAAAGTTGTATTGAAAAGGCACTACAGAATCTTGAATTCTATGGAGGGAAGAAAGGAAAATCATTGTTCCTGAATTGTTATTATATTCATGAATTGTACAGTAACCAAAACCAAAATAGAGTAATCACTTTTACAAAGTAATTTAATTAGATTTGTGGTCCACTAAGATTTGTGACGTGTCTGGTTGTAAATTTCAGAACTGCTCATTGCAAAACACTTCTACTGAATTTCCCTGAACCTTTAAAGCAAACGTTTAATTTAGCCATGTGGTCTCTCATGACCTCTTAGTTAATGTCACCTTAAGAAATAAACCGAAATATACTATACTACTATATACTATATGTTATATACCAAAATTTATTTTTAAGACAAAGCAAAAGGTGCTCATTAAAGCAATGTCAGATGTTATTTTTCACATGAAAAAAGGTATTTTCTAAAAAGTTATTTTTATTGTCTGGAAAACATTTTGAGTTATTAAAATGCTTTTGCTTCTTTTTCCATTGTCTCAATGTTAGAAAATGGGTATAAAGAGGGAGAAGCATTAAATTCATGATAAAAAATAGGTTAACTAGTATACTGTAAGTTTTTTTTGTTTTTTTTTATATTGAACTTGCAGATACTGTAAATTAGTACTATAGTAAAGAATATTAGTAATTAGATATATGAACTACTTGTGAATGAAAATTATCCAACTCTTTTGGTCAATTTTGAAAAAAGGTTTATTATATAATTATCTTCCCTTGATAAAGATTGTGACAAGATTGAGCCATACAGAGGTTTCCCATCATTACTTCATAGTTTCATAAGGCCTAAATCAGTGGAGGAAGAAAGGCTTCAGTTCAAGGGATTTTATGAGAGGGAGAAGGTAGGGTCAGCATTGCGCCTTCCCCATCTTAATCCCCTGGATATTTTCAGTGCTGGTATGAGTCAGTCAGGTCTTCAAGGAGGAGCTGAGCCTGTATTATTTGAAAAATAGGACCCTACTACTTCCCAGTTTTCCGTTCTTGTATGTCTGTATTATATTTGTATGTAATAAAGCTATTTTCAAGTTGGATTCAGTAATATTTTAACCAGAACAACTTTTTATTCAAGCAATGGCATATTTCTTGAAAACTACAGAAATTTGATGGGATGAGTAGTTAAGTAAAAGATAAAATATTGTTAACTCTTGTAAGTTCTGCAACACTGGGTAAGTTATTTCCTTTATTTCAAAAATTGTCAGTTTTTCTAATTTCATGATTACTACAAAATGGTCTTTATAGATATAAAAGTTTCCAAAAAATTTAAGCACAAAATATTTTTGGACTATAAACAACATGCTGTTGATTTTTTTAAATTATGAAATATTACTTATGAAATGACATTTATTTTCAAGTTGCTCTTCAATAATAGCCATGGATTCAAATTCTTTAACTTCATTGATATGAGAAGCGATGTAGCCATTTTGACATGGTCAGTACATTAGCATGTACGGTTTTATATAGAAATAGCAATAATTGAAAACAGTTTTGAGTATTATAACCATGTATTATAGAATGTCGATATCATTAGTGCTTATGGGATGCTCCTTCTGTGCATTATAAGCTTTGAATATGTTCTTGTAATTGACATTAATAAAAATATTTCTTTGTTTTGCATTTGGTTAAAGGAAATTGATTTTTGAGTAATGTAACTTCTATCCCATGGTATTCATGAATAATGCGCAGTTGGAACAATTGTTCTATGTTGTGATAACTTTCACAAAAATGACACATTTATCAGTGATTTGGGAGAAATTGTAAATTGAAATAAAGATAAGATAAAGTATTGAATGTGTATTTGAAATGAAATTTTCAGAGAGTATTCTGATTTAATTATGCATGATGTCTGTTGTCTATTATGTGTTGAAATATTACATGTAATGTATAAGTAGAATAAGAAGAAAAGGAATTTAAAGCATAAGAAGAACTAGCTGGTGGAGGACATTTAATTGTAAAAAAATATTAAAGAGAAATTTCTTCATAATGTATTTGATGCTGTAGGTGTGATGCATACTAGTGGGGGAGGACTGGACTCTCGATACAGCCCCAGTTTCTGTGAACGAGATCCACCTAACAAGCGAAGAAGAGATGTTTTCAGGTGAGTTTTGTGTTTATCATATTGAGAAGTTTGGACATTGATTGATCCATATATAATATTGACAGAAGAAGTGACAAGATAGGATATCAAGCTTGTGATAGAAATTTTGCAGGAACTCAGCTGTGTGTTCTTCTTTCCTCCCTTAGAACGGTTCTCAGAGTTTTAGAGAGACATCAGATGAGACATCTGACTTGAACCAAATGCTAGAACAATGTGAATATGTAAGGTGTTTATTGGTGCAGTGCAGGCAGGCAATAAATGTGCACGTAAACTATCCTTGAGTGTAGAAATGTTATTGTATTAAGTACTAAAAGTAAGTTGAGATATATATATTGTGCACGTCGTTTTAATAATCTTGTATGGTTATGTGTTTTATTGTTATCTAACTTCAGCATTTTTTATTGTGTGATTAAATATTGTCATTTTTGTATAGGATGAAAGTACATCGTAGTGGCGATGTTAAGAATATGCTTCATGTTGACAACGCCAATAAACAATGTATCCTTTTTAAAGTATTATTTATGTTTTAAGGGCTTCTTAAATACTTAAGATTTTTTGGAATGTAAGTTGTTGACTTGTGTTTTGATTTTGTGAGAAAATGAGTGATTAGGCCTATTCTTCAAGTTTTGGAGAAAATAGGTTTTTGTGAATGTTCTTTAGTGATACATATTAATTTGTTATACTGAATTGATTTATTATCATAGATTAAAAGAAAATGAATACATTGAAATTTGGGAATTTAAGTGTAACAGTGACAGTTGTAGTGCTTTCCAAGATATACCAAGTGTAGTCGAGTTAGGTGAGGATGAATATAAAATGATCAATAGTTATTCTCAAATATTGAACTACCAAAGTTTTGGAATGATGACATAACCATGGTGTGATTGGACTGGTGAATTTGAAAGCCATTTGCTTTACTTTTTCTTACATGATAATATGAAACAATTAATGTTTATGTTTACTTTCAATGTGGCAAGTCAGTGAAAAAACAAACAAACACCATTGTTGCAAAATTTTTATAAAAACTTCTGTATACAGTCATTAGTTATTTGGTTTGTTTCATTGTCTTACATTAATTCTGCATACTTTTTGTTCCTTGTGATCTCCTTGTTCAACATCTAGTTATCTAATTCAACATTGACACAAATTGAGATCGCTCATGGGACACTCGTGTTTAAAGCAGAAAAAAATCAAGAAGGAGAATTATAAGCTTCAAACTGAAAAGAAAAGAAATATCCTCTATCTACATAGTACTATGCTACGGATATATGTCTGATTTTTACAGTTTATAGGAAACAATCGGCACAGTATCCAGCTTCTGCTCGATAGAGAACTACACCCCAGTTTTGTATCAAAGAGATTTAAGGGTCAAAATTAGAAGTTTGTTGATTTTACTAGGGGATGGTGGATTTTAATGAAATGCCATTTCTTTCCCTATTACTTTAGAACGATGCCTTTTAATATAGAAATTCAATTTATTTTACCGCAAAAGGAAATTACCTATTTTTATGTGACATATTTGGTATTTTTCTTCAATTTCGACTAACAAGTCATTTTTGAAGCAATTTTTGTGGATTTCATGGATTTTAATATTACTTTAATTGTACTTCCCTCAAATAATATTTATGAGATGCAACAAATGTTCACAGAATTTCTAAGTAGCCTATTGAATTTCTTCACTCAGAAATTGTAATATTAGCAGTTATGAGTATGCAATCTTAAGTTTCCTGTGATGCCTTCAGCACCATTGTCATTTCGGTGGATTTCATGATAACTAAAGACAAAGATTTCCTGGTCAGGTCCAAACCAAAAGTTTGCAGACAGAGTTCACTTGAATGAATGAAAGAAAGAAAGAAAGAAGCCTCCACTATATCAGTAACATATCCAATAGCTTGAGTTATTCATTTGAACTGGTTTGATCAAAATTTTTCCAACATTTTTCTTTGCTTTTAGAGCATTTTAAAAACATTTTAAGAGTATTTTATGGATAATTTTTGGTGATGTGTTAGGTCATCAAAATCCGCCCCCTAATTATTACATAGGGAACAGATTCCTGCAACAAGCATTAGAATTGGGCACAATTCAGAGTAATGGGCATTTCAAGAGGAAAAGGGAAGATAAAAAAATAATGGTGTAATGTTCCACAAGAACACATTAATGTGTTAGGCTACCTTTCATTTTTAGTTACTAGCTGAAGAAACCTGGTATTGCTCGTGCATTTATTTATCTTGATTGTGAATTATATAGCTGACCTACATGGTGTTGCAGGGGATTTGCATAAAGATGCTTCACACTAACATCAATAACTCCACTTCCTTCAGCTGTTTAAGTAAAAAAAACAAAGTAGAATCAAATTAAAATTTTTTATTTAAGATATAGTTAAATCTCTTAATATGAAACTGAAGTGCCTGTGTATGCATTTATCACAACATGTATTGGAAATTCCATCTTTTTGTGCCTTGTGCTGTTGCACCTCTTAACCTCTGTTGTACCACACTCACTTTCTAACTAAAATAATCAACAAAACTAAAGTGAAATGAAACATAACACTTTAACTTATCTTTTAAGATGATTGATTACAGTGGATCCCAGTTTGACAAACGTACATCATTTATAATGTTTTACTTTTGCATGTTGAAATATACATACTTGATTAGAAAAATATGAATCGTGTAAATTTACTAAAACTAAATTAAGAACCATTTCATAGAGTATTATATAAATAAAATCTTATTGGCAACTTATATGAATATAAGTGAATATAAATTATGTGAAGAAAATGTGACACATATGAAGAGTTCACAGTAGACCATTGAATGTAAAATAAACAACCATGCTTATAAATATTTACATGTTCTTCATCCTAACTCTTTGCCATTTATTTCAATGTCTTTTATGTTTAATTCATTCATGCCTAGTTGCAAATATGATCAATTTCCAACTTACTTTTATGAATATTGTATTTTTAGAAGAAAAACGGGCAAAGGATATCATTCTCGAATAAACTTGGTTCACACAACTAAAAAGAACAAACACTCACCAGGGGTAATATTAATTTTCAGTAAGGCCTAATTGTTTCAGAATCATTTGTAGTTCTGTTGTAGGGGGGGAAGCAGAGATACAGAAGTCACAAAAGTGAGTCAAAGTCGTAGTTTATGTTTAACTGATACATAGTATGTAAATAAATAACTGATATATAATAAATCATTTAAAATAATTAGAAATATGAAATTGGGGTGTAACTTTTCATTCTTGTTCTTGAGTAAATCTGCTGTGGTGTGAATTGTATTCCTATTTCCATTTTTGTCAATCGCGCTTCTGTCTTCAACTTAATGGTAACTTCTATCCTATTCCAAGTACTGAATCATCTTCTTCCCTTTTATTTATTTTAACAAATGTACATGTCTCAGGATGTCGAGTAACTGTTGTCACCTACTTTTTGTTATCGTCTGCTGCAGAAAACTCTTTTTTTCCCATTTTTTGTTAAATGTCATGTTCTCTACTGGCCGTTGACTTTTTCCATTCGTTTGTCATTATGGTTGTGCAATATTTGCAAATAGAAGTTGTAAAGTTTAAACACAGTGTTAAGAATAGAATTGTTCTCGATGAAAAAGAGATGATCCAAACAATTCTGATAGATGTTGACCGTAATGGAATGAGCAATTGGCTTGGAAACCAGGAACTAAACTGGCAGTTATAAAATTTAATTATTAAGACATCGTTGGGGAAATAGTGTAGAGTAGAAGCACAAAAAAAGAAATGGAAAAATTTAAAAGTATTTTGAAAGAGGCTGGAAACCAAACTAAGAATCACAGGAATCAGAAATTTGGACACTCGGAAGAGATGAGAAGTTTTACCAATAAACATCTGTCATCACCAAATTGCCCTGCTAAATTGTCAAAGAATGCAGAAACAGTTTCAAAAAGAGAAATATAACTCTGAACTTTCAAGAAATATTTTAAAATATAAATTCACTATTTGTCACAACACACACCTGTTGCCTACCTACGTGAAAGAATAAGTGGATACTCATAAACTTTTTTTTGTTTTGTCTAAATTTTGCAATGATAACAGATATGGTGGGATAAATTTGTAATATATTATGCTGAAATCAGACCACCTTGATATTTGTTGTTGAGAGAAAATTGAAAGAGATAGTTCCTTTTTAGAGGACGAGTGCTGTTGGACTTAATGGAAGTGCAGTCTGCTGACTTGAGAGAAAGGTTCTGCAAGAACTTTACAAATGATTACATGTAGTTGATGCTCTTCAGGAGATGTAGTAATTATAATTTTACTAAGCTCAATTAATTGTTATGTTCTTTATATTTTGTAAGAATGAAGTTTTCCAGTTTTAAATCATTGCATTTCTGCTGTATAACTGCTTTTGGTAATACAGGCATTTCATTTAATATGATTACCAATTTAAAACATATTGAAGCTTTTATTTTATTTTGTCAATGAACATTAAAAACTGTATGTGAGGTATGGGGGAGAAGTACCATCGTGTTCTTGAGCTACGTTTCAATTGAATGTGGTGTAGAAAGTTAAGCTTGTTTCATACATTAAATCCTGTAGATCGTAGAGAATGCTAAATGCAGATTTCATTTGTTTGTTTTTTTTTCCCATAATTTTATTTTGTAAGAAAAGAATTCACTTTTAAGATAGTCAGGATATTACTGTTAATAGAAATGTTCATACGACTTTTAAGGAACTGTCAATTTTTATTTTGTTTGAAATTTTTACTACCTTGAGCTCTTAAAGGAATGAAATTTAAAGAACTTTTTAATGTTAACTTATAATATTTGAGTAGGATTAATCTGCATAGAGTAAAGTTTGTTTGATTGGAAAATGCAGGAATTTTGAATAATGCATTATTCATTGAAGGAGTCATCGCTTGCACTTAGATTAAGAGGTAGGAATTTTATATTTAGAGAAAAAAAAGAGAAGGAAAGTTCATTGCTAGCATTATATTTGTTGGTAAATCAGTGATGAGAGTCTGTGCGTAAAGTTCATAGTCTATGTTCACTCGTAAGCAATGTGTAGACAATGTACACCACAAAATCTGTGTGGGCAAAGTTTAGTGAAATTGTGGCCAAGGGCTTTTGTGTGTGCCTGCAATACTTTTGTGCTCAAGAATATTTTTAAAATACAGAAAGATAAAACAGAATTGCATAAAAAACAAAAATCATTAGTGCATCAGTTAAAAAATCAACCAAAAATGTACAAGTAAGGTCTCTTGTTGTTCATTTTATGACGTACTTATGAATATTTTAGTGATTTTTACCTGAAATATGTGTGGATTACGGATTGTTTTGAAATTCTATTTTACCTTTCTGAATTTTATCTTTCTGAATTTTTTAAATAGCTTGAATACATTTTCAAGTTATATGTGCCATGGTAAAGTTTCGTTTTATAAGATGGTACTATTTGATTGTTATTTTTTTCTATTTATTTGAGTTTTCTTTCACAAAGGTAAATCTTCATATTTTGGGGTTTTTATTCCATAATATTTTTACTTAAGATTCATACTTTATTAATATTACAATTTTGCCATCCTTTTTAGCACATAAGAAGTCTGCAAATCAGGCTGATGATAGTTTGTAATATGTTTGTATACAGTTGACTTGCTGAATCAAAAATAAAGTTTCAGATATAGAATTGCTACTTCTATTTCTACACATCATACTCTTTTTTGGATTATTTGATGTGAAATATTAAAAGGTCTACATAGATTACTTTGAAAATTTATTCTACATATAAAAAGAGTCATATAGACATAGACAATATGTGTAGATGGAAAATTATATAGCCTATGGCTCAGTTGTGCTAAATACCTCTTTAAGGTGGATTTTGTTTTCTTTTAGATTTCTTGTATCTGCACTAGACTCTGAGAAATCAAGAACACATTTTCCAAAAACTGACTTACAATAATGTAATATAAATTAATCTTGAAATGAAGAAGATTAACACACTTAACATTGGTTGAATCATCAATCACTGCTGTGCAGATAGAAAACATTATTTAAAAATTAACTGTCGTAAACAAATTTCAATAGATTAAAAGCATTAATAAAGATGTTACAGATTGTCCTTTTTATTTTAATGAAATATTTTTCTTTTTCTTATGGAGCCCATTATGATAAAGAATGAAAGTTTTTGTGAGAGGCACTTAAATTTATAGGCCGCAAACCTGGAGTACCTATATCATGATCTTTTGCAATATGAACTATGATAAGTTCAGTGGTTAATACTTTTTGTCTATTTCTAGCTGATATTTCAGTAGTTATAATTAATTTAAAGCTTTTTTTTGTAACAAATATAATGTGTAACTATATTGTGTATTGTTAAATATGTGAAATTAATTTATTTTATTTTTCATCTTGTCTGCAACTGTCTTTTTTAAATGTCTGTTGTTTGTTTTGATGTTCAAATTCATGTAGTTGTACTACAACTCTCACTCCATACTTGAAGCTTTTCTTGGGGTCTGTCCATAAATTATGAATTACGTAAATTCGGAGTATTTTGAATGTACCCTCACCCTCCTGTAACACGCAATTTAACCCCCCTTCCTGCCCGAGTAATTATGTAACACTTGTGATAAGACATTCCATTTTAAATAATAAAAATAAACTATACAGAAATAATGAAGTGATAATTTTGTTTGATATATATTAAAATTTATGATAGTCAGAATAAGTTGGCTACGTGGACTGCTTTGTGTACATCTTTTGAAAGAAGGAAGGCTGCATATGCGAGAAAATATCTGACAAGCCATGCACATGCCATAGTGAATGTCTACTGCACCAATTTCGTTGGATTCTAGAATAAATATTGTTACATTTTCTTCCTAATCTAACAGATTGAATCAATATTACATTGACAAAAAAATATTTCCATTTATTGTAACAATTTATTTTTCCAAACCTTTTAATTGATTTATATTTTTAAATAAATTTGTCAATATTTTAAGGATTGGGTGTAAGACTGAATAAAAGGAAATATTTCAATTAATGTTGAAAAATGTTTAAAATTATATCAGTGTTACATAGTGTTACATAACACTTAACTGTAATCCCTACGTTAATGCAGTGTACTGCCACAATCCACCCCTTTTTTTTTTGTGTTTTCCACAATTTATGGATGACCCCGTGAAGAAAAAGTAGTATCAATTTCAGCTGCTTCTACTGAACTAGCCTTCAAAGTTTTATCCCCTGCTATAAATGAAGCTTCTCTTGAAGAAAAAGGTTAAAATACTCCTTATTTTCCACCTGTTAGTCTTGCCTTAATTAATTATGATTTTGTAAAAGGTTTGGGTCCATATTTTTTGACAGACGAATTCTTGTAACATTGATTTACTTCATAATTGTGCAACGATTTTGACGATTGTCACCATCAGGCTGTAAAGTTGAATTTTGAAATTATATAGTACAAAAATGTGTACAGTAATTTTAAATTTTGTACTATATAATTTCAAAATTCAATTTTACAGCCTGATGATGGGGACAACAATCCACAAAACCGTTGCACGATTATGAAATAAATTGAGATTACATGAATTCATCTGTCAAAAAATATGGACCCTAACCCTTCACAAAATCATAATTAAAATACTCCTATTTTATTGAACTTTTGCTTATAACTCATTTTTTAGGGGTGCTTATGTAAAGTTATGCTCAGCACAGTATCTTCTAATATTTCCATTTGTGAATTGGCATTTTAATTATTTTTTTGCATTAATTATTTATAGTAACCTTTTCCAAAATTCATTTGAACTTTTTTTTCTAATATTCTTTAATTTTTGAAAGTTAAGTTAAAGCTTCTGCTCTTAATTGCCTGAAGATTTTTTAAATATTGCCTGTTTCTCTATGAAGTTAACGATTTTCAGATATTAATATATTACAATCACTTGAAATCCTTTCTAAACAAAGTTTTACTAATTTTGATAATGTGTTTTTAGTCTTTTAACCCTGTGAATCTGTGCAATTTATTAAATTATGTGGAAAGAGAATATGTGGATTAAGTTAATCCCAAAAGATTTGTTAAGTGCATTGTAGTAAGTGAAAATGATTTTTTTTGAGAGTAATTTTTCCTTAATGAGAATAGATTTTTTAATGCTTGAGAATGTAACAGCTCGGTATAGTCAGCCATGTGTATTAGATCTGAAGATGGGCACAAGACAACATGGTGATGATGCAAGTGCAGAAAAGAGACACAAGCAAATGGCCAAGTGTGCTGCATCCACTTCAGCATCACTTGGTGTTCGACTTTGTGGCATGCAGGTGAGGTACAACAATTGAGTATCTTTCTCCTTCCTTCTCCTTTCCTTTGTTTCCAAAACAGCAGGCAGACCAGGCACCTTCCTTCAATCCATATCTTCATTAACTTCTGCTTTTGGTGGATGTCTTTATAAGGTGTTAATGGCTAACTTTAATTATAGAGTTTTGGATACATATTTGAGGTTAAATTGACATATCAGGTTCCTTTCAAACGTAAGAATGAACTAGGTAATTTTATTGAGTAGACTTGAAGAAAATAAACTGCTTAAAAATTTCTGTATAACAGACTCAAGAACTCTCATTGCAATATGTGTAATTTCTGAATTATTAATTGATCCATTGAGTCTTAATTTCCTTGCCAAAGGTTTCATTGATTAAAGGTATTTTTTCATCTGTACTTTTTTTTTGCTAATGACTTACTCATTCATACAATTGCTTGACTTTCAAAATCAAATCAAATCATAGTCCACATTAAGTCAAACAATTGTCATTGAAAGAAAATTTATTCTATTTAAAATGTGTTTTCCTTTGTTGTCTATTAATCTAGAAAAAATATTTCAATAAAAATTCATGTAATTGAAGAAATATTTCACTATTTAATAAATTTAAATTTGCTTGTAAAATGCAAAAGATATTAATGAAATTACTTAGTTATGATGGAAAATTCAATCAGATGCATGTAATGAAGAAAAAGATGTGAAAATCACTTATCTCATAAGTTATAAAATAGTTTATCTGGAATTTTAATTACCCTAGTGGAAGCTACTGAAACTTATCAGGACAAAAGGAATGCAGGTATTCAACAGACAAAACAGCTTCACTTTTTTGGCAGTTTTATTCTTGTTAAAGGATAGGGATACAGCATATTAAAATGTTGCAATTCATTTCATCCACAGCATACATATTTTAGTTTAGTGGCTGGGAACTTCAAAACAAATTATACAAGATGCATTTTTAAATACCCTTGGTCATTGACCTTTCCAATAGTCTTCTTTGTTTTTGAATTTACAAAATGTAAAAACATTTTCATGCATAATGTTATGAAAATGATGAAAGAAGAATTAATGACTACATGTACATTAAAAAAGTGCATGTGAAAGAATTTCATGTGAAGGAAATGGATGAATGGTATTCCAAATGGATTAAGGTGTCTAAAAATAGCTAATGATCTGCAACTTTCTGTGGCCATTAAATGTTAATCTATAACACGTTCACTGCATTGCCTTATGCTGTTTTAATGTGGATTCTATGAGGCTTTTTGGAAGATTTGTAGTGATGCTATGCAGCACTGACATAACCTGCCAAGCCTATTACCTTCAGAGTGTTTTGGCTCTCTCTAACAAATCTTCCACAAATTTATGCACATCCTGTGGTGATTTAGCATCCGCCAATAGTTCATGTAGATGATGCCGCCGTTGCTCGTCACTGTCCATGTCCAATAATTCATCAATATCCACTTCTACTTCACGTGCCTTCGAATTCCCCACAGGTTCGTAAAGCTTTTGAAGCTCGTCGTACAGCCACATCTCCACCGCCAATCGTTTACGGATGAGGCTCATCTGATGGCTTCCATATTTCGCTGTCAGGAACTTCTCGCGACGTTCCTTCACTTCTCCTTTATCAGAGAAATTCACATGAAGACCACTTTTTGCAGGAGAGCGTTCCCCCCGTACATCAACCATAATGCCATTAGGCGACGGACTATTCGGAAAGCCCTGTGACACACCACACTCCATACAAACCGATGAAGAAAGAGCACGCACAAATTCTACCTTGTTTGTGTTCAGTTATCGGCCGTAAGTCTTGATAGTACTCTCATATCACCATTATCATCGAAGATGAATTATGGTCTTGCATTCCGTTTCACCTTCTCAACACTTCCATTATCATCAGAATTAACTGTAGATGCAGTGGCGGAGCCCGCTGGCAGGGTGCGGTATTTGACAGGATATGCTGCTGTAACTACACGCATTGCCGCTAGGGAGCACGGTAAATGTAAGACCGCTCCCATTTGCTGCCTCCCCTCGTAACACAATGACAAAGACAAAGGAGTTATCAATATTATCTTTTATCCTCAAATCTTTCGATATTTGTTGATATGGTGAAAATATCATTGGCATTCCAATATCTGATTGATTTTTCTCTCGCTAAAGTACAAGTTTCAATTTTGACGTTCGTGAAATTGAGATGACACGTCATTGATTTGAAGTTGACGTTTGTCGGAATTCGGAATTTAACATCGGTTAACAAAATAAACTATTCAGGGAATATTTGTTTAATTTCTGGACAATTTTTTTCACGAGAATTTTTTTAAACAATATATTTTATATAATAATGCATTTAATTGTCGATATTTTCATTATGTCGTTCAAAATGGAAGTTACAAGATTTAAAAATGCCAATAATCAAGATATTTAATGATTTTTGTCAGCACACTCTTAATTCTACTTTTTTCTACTCTTTTAATTCAAATGGCACATGTAGCTGCAGTTTTCAGGAATTAAGATACGATTATAATTTTTTTTAAAAAAAAGCAATTCCAAATATAATGGTGGTGTACTGCCCATTACATTAGATACATAAAACATTAACTAGCCAAGAATCAATTCATTTTTTTTATTTTGTTAAAATTGTATGGACATGTTTAAAAGGAATGGAAAGATTTCATTATTGACATATTCCAAGAAAATTAAAGTATAATGTAAAAGCATTCCATGAATATTAAGATATAAGAACCAAAGACAGAGCTGTTACAAGTGTGTGTTTTTTTTTTTTTTTTTTTTTTTTTTTTTTTTTTTTTTTTTTTTTTTTTTAATCCATATTTCTGTAATGTGTTACTTTCCCAAGTTTTGAAGATACTATTTAATATTAATTATTCATGTCCTATGTTAGTAATTTTTGTTTTTTAGTATCGATCATATAGCCTTTTTATTTCCTTGAGAACATAGAAAGAGAGAATTCATCCATTACTTTAATTGGAATGGCAATCTATTCTTAACTGTGATAAATTATTAATAATGTTCGATTTTTTTCAATAATTTTTAGATTAATAGTAATCAAGTATTATTTGTTTAAATAATATAGGTCATTCCTCTGTCCAATCCCTTCCAAAATACTTCTCTTTAATCTGCACCCACTTCAAAACAAAGTTTTTGGAAATGAAATTAATCATTTTTGCAAAGTATGCACTTTTTTTTATTTTCATTACATGATCTATATACTTTATAAACATTTTATTCCCAGCTCACATATCCCATAGCTTTATGACATGATTTGAAATTCAACTTTTACAGAATGATGAATATTCTAAAGTGTTGTGCAGCTTTACTACATTGGTATTTGTCTTGAAAGAAAAAAAAATAATATTTGCAATTTGAAACTGAATAAAAATTTGCCTGTGTATTTACTTCTTAATGAGTTGATTAGTTACACGTAGTCTATTCAGATAGTATATGTAGACTTTATTTCTGATTTTGTAAATATCAGTTCACTTAATGGTATATTTTCATTAATTTCTTTTCTTCATTTGCTTTTGTTTTTATTTTATTATTTTGTCTCTTAGCATAATATTTTTAAACAAAAAGATGCTTGTATTAATTAATTACAACACGAAGAGATGTAGTGTTCAATTTTTTAAGAGTAAATATAATTATAACTGATATTTATTTCAAGAGAATGCTTTTTTGGTCACACCTCAACCCTTGTCAGTGCAAATTTATGATGGCTTGTGGCCATGTTAATCTACCTGACTTTCAGTTTATGATTTGTCTATGACTGCTTCATCAAATGATTGAACAATTATGTACCAAGTTATGTTAACAGCTGTGCATTTTTCCAATTTCTGATTGTGATAATGTCATCACAATACATATTTCACATGAGGCTTGTTATGTAACAAAAAAAGGGGATTGCTATTTACCAAATTATCTGATTTATTTTTGAAGTTTAATATCATGAAATACTATGTTGCATTAATGGAATATTTAACTTTCAAATGAGTTCATATGTATTATTTTCTAATCATATTAGTCATCATCTTCAATAATAAATATGCAGATATTAATAAATTTACCATATGGATTTATTTTTAATACATATTTTAAATATTTTTATTTTAGATCTAGAATTAGCATGGGGTTTTCCAAATTTTTAATCCTTGCTCTGAAACTGAAACAAATAACATATTTTGTGAAATGTAATAGATTTAGGAGTTAGTTACTTTACTCCTTTGAATGTATTTGTCAACGTTACCTATAATTTTAATAAGAAACACTTAATTGTACATTTTCTATAGGCAAAATTGTTGGGGTTATATTGCATGTTCTTTGTGCAAAGGTCTGAAAATAAATTGCTGTCTATATAATGTAAAGTTATATAACTTTCCATATACTTGAATATTTTGTTGAAAATTGATATTGCATTTTATTTGCCATTTCATAATTGCATAAATAATTACCTTTAATTGAATGTCGTGTATTGTATCATCATTATTAAAATAAATTATTCAAAAACGTTATTCAGGGAAAATGATTATATTGCATATTTTGTTAGTTCTTTCTATAAGAAAGGTTTAATGTAGTAAATAATTTTTGTGTTCTTTTGTACGTTCTGAAATTGTATATAAGAATTGTTTGCTGTTATTAAACGGTTGTGGAGTAGCAAGATAGTTTTGGTGTCTTGATTTCTTAAATTAAGTTTTTAAATGCATTACTTAATTTTTGTTTGGATGGTTTTTGTATGGATTTCAAACATTTTAGATTGCTTGCTATTTTCTTTCTCAGTTGTTGGTGATTGTGTTTTTAGATGTCATTCTTTCTGCTTTGGGAGATTAATGTACGCCTGCTCTGCCTTGTTGTTCCTGCTAATCCTTCCAAGATCCCTTCTAATATGTGATTGCCTTTATTACTTTACACACTGTGTCACAGCATTTTAACTGATTTTCTTGTCTATGAATGTGCCAAAAATTTAGAAGTGTGTGTGATTTTATGTGTATGGAATGGGTGACCAACTGTGGCCTTTAGAGAAACATTCTTTAAATACTTACGTATTACGTGTGTTAATCAGGATCATTTAAGCATTAATTGATTTCAGTATATAGCTAATACTTGAAAGTTTGGTGAGAATGAAAGTGCCCAAGAATGTGTGGTAATGAATAATTTTATCCAAAAATCTTTTTACAGAGTTATGAGAAATTTTGTAATTTCATTATATTTGTGAAGTGTATGTCATAGTGATGGCCGATTCATAATAATTGAAATTCAAAGTTACAGGTATAAAACAGAGTTATTCGCAAGTCCTAATACATCAGGGATTGATTTTGTATTTAATATGAATCATAAATATATTAACCGTTTCATTTCTTCCCATTTTTCATCATTTCATCACTTTCGTTATTGCAAATCTTTTTCATTTATTTTCGATTAACCTTTTAAATGATGATGCAGTTTCATATTTGAAATTATTTTATTTGATAATGTTAATTTGTCATTGCAGTTCATATTCAAATTAGCAGAAAATTTCCAGTTTCTTTACACTTACTGTTATTTGAATTTTATTGTGCTTTCATTTTCATATTATTTTATTTTTATGAGTTGGTCACCCTTCAGTAATTAGATGAAGTAACTAATTGGTTTTAGTAATTTGAGTTATGATTGTGTATTATAAAGAATATGCAGCAAAAGTTTAATGTGTGAATGATATGAATGCATTTATGCATCAACTTGAAAGTATACAAGATTATGTATAAGTGTGTGTATTAGTATGTGTGTGTTTGGGAGAAGACAACATCAGAAGTGAGAATGTTGTGTAGAAGAAAATTCGTGAAGGGTTCAGTCAGAGCCTCCGTTGGGTTCTGTTATTGGATAGTGGTTCGCTTGCTCGATGGATTGCGTTGTGTCTGTGTCAGGGCCGCTGTAGGCCTTCTTGCGACGGACGACTCCCGTCCTCATCCGAACGCTCGCACGCGTGCACGACGTCTGTGTTCTGTTGTGGCCCCGCCAGTAGGAATTATAGAGCGGGCCTCATGTCATGAGAGTGAGTATGCTAACAAGTCACCCAATTATACTGTTAAAAAAAAATCATGTTTTGTCATTTACTATCCAATAATGTATTAGGATTGGGACATTTTTGACAATTTGCCTGGCATGTAAAGTCTATGGTTTCGCAAACTAGAGAAAATATTGTGTTGCTTTTGATCTAATCAGTATAACTGGAATTTTAAGCTGTTATTTTCTGCAGAAAAATATTTGAAATATTGCATGCAATTGAACTGTCTGGCCATTGTAATTTATATGTGCTTTATAATGGTGTAAGTTGTTCAATTGGAAGATTAAGAAAATAATAAATAATTTCCTATTCTCTTTTTGAGAAACCAGAGTCTGAAGGGCATTTGGTGAACACTACTCATGTAGAGGATAGCACTTCTTTTAAGTTTTACTGCTAGAGTTCTAATACTGGCAGTTAAATGTGCGCAGGTGTACCAGAATGGTCCAGGACTGCTACGTCGGGACAAGTATTGGGGACGCTCCCTTGACGAAACTGGCTTCAAAGGTGCTCTTAGACGTTTCTTTCACTCGGGGAGACATCTTAGAGTTGCAGTTGTTCGAAGAGTTATAGCAAAACTTGAAGAACTTCGAAGAGCTATTGAACGTCAAACATCATATAGATTTTATTCTTGGTATGTGCTAAATTCAGGAAATTTAAGTATTCATAAAGTTTTGCAAAGTGAGTGTAGAATATTCTAATAATTTATTATATTTTTCAGCTCATTGCTGGTGGTTTATGAAGGCAGCCCGGATTCAAATCAAGGTTGTACTTCTCATTGTGAAAATCTCAATTCCTGCAACTTGGATGGAGATTCTTCACTTAGTCAAGAATCTCACCAAAGAGGATTTGCTGAGGCAGCAGCTCGAGGAAGTTCCACTACCAGTAGCTTTGTACCGATCTCGGAAGAAACTGTGTTTCCAGATCCATCACCATCAGAAATGGGAAGTGAAGGAACCAGTGGCCAAACCAGAGCATGGCTAACTAATTCATTATCTGGCCCAGATACATCATCAGATCTTGATTTATCTTTAGAAAGTGCTAGTAGTGGAGGTAAGAAAACTTAAGCCCCAAATGTGTGTACTTTTACAAAAATCTTATATTGCAAAATTTTTATTTGAATTTTTACATGATTGTTTAGGAAGTTCTAGCAACAAACGTTCTCGACTATCTCCTGCAGAAGGATGGACTGACTTTTTGGCTACTTCTGTCTCGTCTGATTTTGAACTCTCTGCTAGTAGTTGCAGTGAATGTACACCAATGAAACGTATTCGTCAACTCTCACATTGTAGTGATTCAAATATTGATGAAGAAGAAGAAGAAGATGAAGATGATTTCTCCACTGCTTTAAAATCTTGCACTCAGCGATTTGAGGATTGCAATGTACCTCCAAGGGTAGATGTGCGAATGATTGATTTTGCTCACACAACATGTCATGGAGATCCTGGACCATCAACACTGCATCTTGGACCTGATGGCGGTTTTCTAACGGGTTTGGATTCATTACGACGGCTATTGCGGGAAATATTAGCCGAAGGTTAATATGGTAAGACATTAAGAATTAATTATTCCTCTTTCATTTACATATGATATGCATTCATTGAAATCATGTTCAGGTATAACAAAACTCTTATAATTCAGTCTTCATTCTCAAAGGACGTAGACGATGGAAATTGCTCCCATATTTGCTTTAATGGTTTGATGTCTTTTATAAAAAGTAGTGTTTTGAAGCATGTTTTCCCATACAACAGCTTTCTAAATCTCATCTGAAGGGAATAAAGGCACTTTTCTAGTTTTAATTTTTATTTAACACACTTTTCTAAGGCATTAAATTATTTGTATTGGTAAATTAAAATTAATTAAAGGGAAAACAAGGGGAAAATATTAAAATTATTTGATTTACGTCTGGCATGTTTTTGACAAAGTGAAATGTCAGAATTAAGTGGGAATAGTTTTGACCATATCTCCTGTAGTCTTTGGTATATATTTTTAATATAACTTTCCTCATGAGATTTTGCCTGACATTTGATTTACTTTGGAATAAAACAATTCAGAGAATGGATGTATTTCATTTTATTTTGCTTAATACAAGTAAGCGTTTTTAAAAATAATTTCCTGTTAGTAAAACCATAAATCCAGGATGCTGACAGACGGGAAAAATTTGGCAATGTCAGGGGTTTTGGTATTCATTCTGGGAACAATTAAATCATTATTTTACAGCTGAAAATGAGTGTAAATTATTAGAAAGTTATGCTCATGTTTTCTACTTAATAGTTTAATTAATTTATTACTCAGGGTAATTTCCTAACAAAACAAAATAGTAGAAAACGATGTAGGATACATGATGATTTCATCATTTCAAACTGATGACATACTCTCATCATATAATATATTTATTGGAACAAAATTCTTTTTCAACATACGTAGCTGCTGGTCAGGTAGAGCTTCAGAAGCTCTGATCTACAGTTACAATATATTTACACTAATGAAGGTCAGAATGCATCTGAATAAGCTTTTTGCTTTAATATAATGTCATTATCTTTCCACTCAATTCTTAATTTAATTAAAAAAAAAACCAACAACAACATCAACAACAACAAATGAAAAAGAAAAACAATACATAATATGATACTTGTTATAAAATTGGTAAAAAAATGCTAGATAATCATTTCCTTCCCTTGATTTTCAACTCACTTGTACCTTAACAATTCAATTGAAATTAATAAATAAATTTGATTAATAATTTCTCCTTGATTTCCACTTAATAGGTCTTTCCTTGATAACCAATACATACTCCATCTTACTTCTATGATTATCTTGTCCTTTTCCTTGTTTATTCAATTACAGATTGCTATATGCATCTGTAATATATATCACTCTCCACATCTTTTTCCTAGCAAATCTCATACTTTTCCCTTATTTCTTACCTTTCATACATTTTATTTACAACTGTTTAGGGAACTATCGTGTCTCAATATTATGAATATTGTTACTCTTACACAAGTATCGTTTTCTTTCATCATAGTAACTCATGCATGCATTTGATGTTCTCCTAACTCTGATCCAAATTGAATGTACCTATTTCTCTGTTCATGTGGAGCAGCTAGTTTAGACGTTCATAGAGCAGCAACAGATTCTCTTCTATTGAGCAATATTTTACTATGAGTATTAGATTGAAGTTCCATTTCCCAGTTTAAATCACTTATAAAATGCTTATCATTGACATTGTACACATTTTTTGTTTTAAATAAAATCTGTAAGGAAATTACATTTCTTAATATTTTGAATGCAGAATTCTAAGTATGAATTTCTCTTGGTCATGTAATGTGTATCTAAAATCGTAATGGACTACCTTAGTCATAGACATAACTACAATTTTTGCCGTTTTTTTTTTTTTACAACCACTACCAGAATCAGAACTTATTTCTGCATCTTAGGAGCCAACAAAGATCACTAGGTATGTTAGAACAGAAGCCAGGCCTTTACGCATCTACAAAACCACCCACAAGAACTTACTTAACTCTTGTTCTTCAACTTTCATTATAATGTCTCAGTAAATGGCCCATCTAGTCGATTGCTGCAGTTGGATTCATAGAGTTAGAGAATGAAAAATTGCCAAACCAGTAAAAAATATGAAAACGTGTTACTCTCAAGGACTGATGTTTCAATGACTGTATATCGTTGCATTTGGAACATGAGAGTATGTTTGCACTGAATAAAGAAACAAAGGAATTTTCTTTGATGTAAAGAAGACTACTTGCTGAAGAACTTGATTGTACTGCTTTCATGTTAGTATTATGGTTTTTCAACCATGAAAAGAATCTCCCCCCCCCCCTCCCCCCCAAAAAAAATCCCAAGAACTTGATAATAAATAAGGCATTTTACAGCATTGTAGAGGCTATGGTTCTTTCACAATATTATGACCCATTATCAAAATTGAGACAATTCAGTTTTCCAACAATCTGGCGACAAAGAAACTAGATTACAAGATAATTTTGTACAGTTACATAATTAGAAATATTTCTTTCAATTCTTGAGATATAGCAAATCTAACTGACATAGCTGTGGCCTGACTAGTTTTTGAATTGGTGAAACTGGCAGGGTTATTTTTGAATCTGTAGTAGTGTGGTTCCCCAAATCATGGTCAAAAAGATTTAAGAGTAGAGAAAGATTTTAAAAATTGTGCAAAAGAAAACATTTTGGAATGTTAGGATTGTTGACACCCTTCAGTTATTTATTGAAGGAAGATTTTTGAAATTGTGTGTTATATTTTAATTGCCTTGTGTGGTACAAATTACTAGATAATAGGAACACTATATTTTTTGTTTTATGTACTAATTGTTTCCTTATTTTCAGATGATGGTCAGTATTTCTCCATTATTACTACTGTGGTAATAAGAACAGCAGCAACAATTTATATTCTTCATAATAAAATTATCTTAAAGTATTTGAGAACATTTAAGATATTAGAGATAATAGGTACACAAGGTGATCAGGAAAGTAATAGTCATAAGTAACTCAACTTCCGGAGTTGAAAATTTGAGGACAATATTGCTTATTGCAAGTAAGTGAATATTTGAAGAAAAGTTTTATATAAAAACGCACAAATGGAAATGATGATGAGCTGTGAGCTTAAACGTATCATTTCTGAAGTGTATTTTGAGTAGTGCTACTCAGAGGGAATGTATGGTGTTGTAACAGAACTTAATAGCTGGTGTTAAACAGAATAGTGTTTTGGTCTGTTTAGTGGAGGTATGAAATAACATGAGTAGTGATGTCGTATTGCAGTATTGTGAATGACAGTAGTATATAAATTATAAATCATGCCATGACTAGTTAAATATACAAGTGTGAGGGATGGTTAAAAAGATGTAGAATTGGTATGAGTGAGAGAATCTGTGCTGGACACTTGACTGGTCTCTCTATGCCGCAAGTACATTCCCTGTGTTGAAATTTTTTAAAAATAAACATAAATATAAACAACAAATACTTCAGTAGATGTTTCAAGAATTAATGAGATCATTCTTTTCATCTTATAATTTGTTGAAAGAAAAAAAAAATTGAGGAAGAAAATTAAGAAAATGTATTGTTGGTGAGGGGTAAGAATAGTCAGAATTTTGGGCACAATATGTGAAGGGACCACCTTTAGATAGCAGTGTGAATGATTAGTATGCTGAAGCCTTTCTTGAAAGTATACTCCTGTCTTGCAATGACACTAAATGTTTGACAGGTTATCGTTGAAGAACTGGCAATAATATTGAAACTCTGTCCTGATTATGAGGAAGATTATTTTTACCTCTTACAAACAGAAGTAAAAGACCAATGAAGAGAATGCCTGTTTTTATTTATTATTTTTTTCTCAAAGAATGGGACAAAGTGGCTTTGATGTCACACAGTGTTTTTGTGTGAGAATGTACTTGGTAGAATATGCAACAACTCGTTTGTTATATGTATTGCTCTCATTAAGAATGAGTTTTTTCAATCTTTTTAATAAAAATTTAGATATTTTCCATTAAATAGAGTGGTAGTTGTGAATGTTCTAAAATGTAGATTGTGTACAATAGAACAGAAAATACCCTAATGTGCATTTTGAAGATACTTGTCTCCATGAATACATGTCGATTTCATTTTCATTTTATACTTGTGGCATATCTTTTGAATCATGTTTTTATCATTATCTTCTTCTATAATCTTCATTCTTGGTACACAGGGTTTTTACTTCATGAATTTTAAATTGTTTCATGTCTTTTCATAACTGACCCTTCTGTTAAAGAAGTTTCAGTTTATGAAAGTTTTCATCAGAGAAAATGTGTAATATTTTGTGTATTGTAATTTACTATAATGTACAACATCAAACATTTTGTAGCAAAATGTTTGTGCAAAGTATGGTGCTTGATTTTTAAAGAGAGTAATAAGGCCAATAAACATTTGATGTGAAATGATGCTGTGGTATCTTAGGGTTAAAATAGTAATGTGATGATTATAATTATTGTATGATGTATATTTTTAAAAACTGTAACCATACATAATCATCCATTCCATGAAAAGAGCATTTAGATCACTTAGCATCACCTATAGCTTGGTCTTCATGAGTAATAAATAATATTTTTAATGTTTTAATGTTCATGTGTTGTGCTTAATATAAGCATACATTTTTAATGTGGACGCAATGTACAATCCCTAGGGGAATGACGCTGGGTAAACATTTCAACAAAAACGTCCTTTACTAACAATTACAAGATATTTGTCAGATTATATCTTATCCAAACATATTAATTAGTAAGTGCTCCTCTTGAGACTGTTTTTTTTATGATAGGATTGTACAATGTTATTGTCATGCCTTTTATTGTGCATTTATTCACTCATGAATAAATCATGGTATTAAAAAAGGTTGGCTAATTTCTTTTTTAAAGAGAAATATATAAATAATATTTAGGCAATAATTTGTACAAAATAAATCAGCTGGCAAATACATTTTATTTATGTGTTTGAGTAATCTCCTTCAACAAGCAATTATGTTTTTATTGTTTGTTAAATTGTGGACTGCTAATTTTAACCATGACACTTTTTCAGGTTCCCTCATTGAATTTGTCCTCACCTGAATTTTCACAATAATTATTATTGAGAAGGAATGAAAAGTATAATTCATTTACTATTTGTGTTGGATTAAAATAATGGTTCAAAACTATTTCAGTGGTTAGTAAATGTTTAATTATTTTGTTTGTTATTTATTGAATACATAGTTAAAATGATGTACTTTACCATTCATGGGGAAACTTCACTGTCCAATTGTTCCATACTAAACAGTGTAATAACTGCTTAGTGATTGTAAAACTGTAATGCCATCTGTACTGCAAGTACAATTTTCTCATAATTGGGTTATTTAAATGTTTCTTATATTCAAGAAATGAGGAGCTAAGCAAACTTGTAATGACTGATCGTGTATTTCATGACGGTTATTTCAAAAATGTTGTAGAGGAAAAATGTAATTTGAATCATTGTTTACTAAAATATTTTCTATGAAAAATTATCAAGTTCAGTTTCCTTCTTCTTGTACACTGGAACCCTTCAAAAATTAAATAGAGTACTCTTTTGTAAAGAATCATTTCTTAGCTTGTGTGCATCTTTAAGTTGATGAGTAAAATACAATAGAGATACAGAAGCAAAGAACTCTTGATGGTAAGGTAATGAAATATAATAAATTGCATTGGTATGTGTAGGTTTCCTTTTTAATGTTCAATCCATTTTTGATTAAAAAAAGAATTTTTGTGAATAATATGAATTTTGCACAGAATTAATTGCATTTTGATATTTGTAAACAAAAGGGTAAATTTTTGAAAATGAAATGTTGTTATGTTTAAGTTATAGAATGTGTGAACGTGTTTGAGGTGAGAAGTTTATAAAACATACTAATGTTTTTTGATGTTTAATAGTATTTTACTTACGGAGTTCCATAGTAAGAACTTAGAATTCTCCTGTATCAACAGCCTTTCTTTTCTCAATAAAAAACTCATGGTTGTGTGAGTATTGGTTATTAGCCTCAGTGTTCATTGTAAATTTATAGTGTATTTTTAGTTAATGACATTTCTCTCAATGTTTTTGTGAGAAAACTATCAATTGGTCTTGAAACATGTCTTACTTTTTGTAATATTTACTTCTCTTTGTAAAAATGTGTATAATTGTCCATTAAAATACATACTTTTAAAATAGTGAAAATATGTTATTCCTTAGTTTAATATATTGCCTTACATCAAAAACCTTCATCACATTTTACTTTCTCATGTATAAAGTTAAAGAGAAATTCAGAGATATAGATAAAGTTACATAATGCAGACACCTTTTTGTTTTCTCTCTCCTCCCCATATTGTGTTGAAATTTTTGGCAGGAATGCATGTATTAAGGATTCCCAATACATCAAGGGCTTTATAAAAAGAAGTCTGCGAAGAACAAAATTATATAAACTCTAAACAGGATTTTCACCAAAATTGATGTCCGCCTGATGTCCAGACTTTGAAACGGATCATTCCATTTTGGGGGAACTGTTTTTAAGTTGTCATTTTCAAACTTTTCTTAAAAATAGCTCCAAAGATTTTCTAAATACTTTTTCCATGACCAAAGAACTCTTATAAAAGTGGTGCAGATCTAATTTTCAGTAAAACGTCTGAAATTTTGAGATTTGCAAAAGTTTGAAATTTTTGGAATTACGTATTTAGAGATACATTTTTTGTTGGGCAATGAAATTGTTCTTCAAAATTAGATAAATAAAGTCGTCTACAAATTTCTGGAAAACATGAAAAAATTTAAAAAAATCCAGGAATTTCATTGCTTTGGAAAAGTTAGGGAAAATTAAGGAAATTTGTAGAAGAATTGTACGAAGTGGATGAACGTTGTTCAAAGGTTACAAAACTAGATATTATTCCTTTTAAAACACCAGAACAGCATTACAACAAACATTATTTTTGTTCAGTTTTTATTGGTGATAAAATATTGTTAATTTGTACTTTGCCTCAGCAAAATTAAGAGCTTAGTATCAGGGTAGCTTGACTATTTTCTTTACATGGTGGATGTTACCAATCTTTGTAACTTTACCCTCTGCACCTAAGGCATCATATTGACTCATTATACACGATTGTAATTGTACATATGACTCTATAAAATATTATTATAATTATTATTTTTATCAGGAAAATTTTAAAAAATGAACCAGGAAATAAGTTGTCACTGTGTATGAGTATTTTTCTTCTTCTTGCCATTTTCTTAACCGCTACTTCAGTCTTCCAGTGCCTAATCTTCTTCTCCAGTCTTTCCTATTCTTCCAGGAATCAGGAGATAATTTCCACTTCTCAATTATCTTTCTGATCTGGTTGTTTCATCCTGGTCTTGGTCTGCCACGTTTTCTCCTTTCACTTGATTGCTATTCTAAGGATCTTCTGGGTAGTCTTCTTTTGTCCATTCGCTGTACGTGTCCAAACCAAGTGAGTTGTTTCTTTTAATTTCCTCTATAATATCTTGTTGCAGATTCATTATTTCCTTAACCTGTTCATTCCTAATTCCTTCCCTTCTAAATATTGCTGCAGCTCTTCTGAGGAAATCCCATTTCCAAAGCTCTCAATTTTCTTTTCTGTTGTTCTGGAAGCTGCCATATTTCTGCTCCATACAATGTAACACTTTAGTCATACATTTATATATTCTAATTTTTGTTTTTTTGCTTATATTTGGATCACAGATAACTGCATTCGGGGCTCTTAAAATTTTACTTATTTTAATAAGTCTTGTTTCACATTCTTTTCCATAAAATCCCTGTTTTCCTATTGTTGTTCCCAAGTACTTAATGTACTCTGTTGTTCTTATTATTTCTCCAGTTTCCACAGTCAATAAGTCATGTGAATTGCCTAGAGTCCACTATACTGTTTTTCTAAGTTGAGGCTTAGTCCCCATTTCTCATAATCTTCTTTTATCTTCCTAGTCATATATTCAATACCTTCTTGTTCTTGCGCAATCAGCAGCTGATCATCAGCAAACTGTAGGGTGTAGAGTGTTGTATTATCATCAAGTGGTATTCCCATCCCAGCACATTTTCTTTTCCATACCTGTAACACTGCATTAACATACATTTTAAAGAGGGTAGGTGACAAACAGCATCCTTGCCGTAGTCCATTTGATATAGGAAATGTTTGGGTCATCTGTTTTCCAACTTTCACTTTTCCCTTTTGATCTATATATAATTTCTTCACTGCATTTATTAAGATTTTATTTACATTACTTCTATTCATAACTTCCCATAACTTTACTACTGGCACACTATTATATGCCTTTGCTATATCAAGGAAGACCATGTGAAGTTCTCTCCCTGTTTGCCATTTCTTTTGCACCATCTGGGTCAGACAAAACAGGTTATCTAAGCAAGATTGACCCACCCTAAAAACACTTTGTTCTTCACACTCCTTGCATCCATCTTCTATTAATTCTCTTAATATTCTTCCATATACCTTACTGACCATGTTTGTCACTGCTATCCCTCTATAATTTTCACATGTGTCTTTCCTTCCTTTCTTATATATTGGTGTCATATAAGCCATTTTCCAGTCTTCTGGTATATCGCCTTTTTTTATACACATGTTCATTAGCTTCGTCATCATTCGCATGTTCCGTTCTTTATCAGTTCGCTTGGGATTTCTCCTGGACCCGGAGCTTTACTGCCTTTCATTTCTTTGATACATCTCTTAACTCTCTCTTCGGTTACTGTAATTTCCCTTGCAGGAGATATCTTTCCCTTTCTGTAGTTCCAAGAAAGTCTGATCTTCCTTCATTTAATAATTTCCTAAAGAACTCGTCCCATTTGCTTACAGGTATACTTTGTATGCAGGCTTTTTCCATTTGGGGAGATTTTACCTCTTTTATGAACTTCCAAAGCTCACTTGTTTTTGTTTCACCTATGTACATTTCTATTTCTTGACATTTACGCGCCCATGATTGTTGTTTTTATTTTCTTATGATGTTCCTAACTCTATTTCGTTGGTATTTATATTTCTCTCTATTTTCTTCTTGGTACTCAACCATTTTTCATACAGTCTCTTCTTCTCCTCTATTTCCCACTCCAGGTCTTCAGTAATCCAGTACCTTTTCCCTCTCCTTTTCTTATTTAAAGGTATTTCACCAAGCGGTTCTTTAGCTGCTTGATGTAGACAATCTTTGAGGTGTTCATATGTCTCCTCATTTGATCCAACTAAGTTTTCATTCAGTAAATAATCCCATCTGTTTTGAAATAAATATCTTATACTTGGTTGTAATGGACCCGCTATATTATATTTCCTACCTTCGCTATTTTCGTTTTTGTCGTCCTTTTGTTCTCTGATCTCCATTTATTTTTGTTTTATGGGTGGAAACATAATTTTGGCCTTCACTACGTAATGGTTGGATCTACATTCTGAGCCTCTGTGTGCCCTGATGTCGATTACTTTACCCGTTAAATATTGTCTAATTATGTAGTCGATTACTGATCTTCCTCTTACCTTATCTTCCCAAGTGAACATATGTTTATCTTTATGCTGGAAGTGGCCGTTTCTAATTATAAGTTCATGCTGTTCACGTAATTGAATCAATCTTTTTCCATTTGAATTTTCCATCTTTTCTCCATGTTGTCCAATGACTTTTGAGCTCTCAGATTTTCCCACTCTAGCATTAAAATCGCCCAATAATATACATTCTTTATTTAGCCCAAATTCACTGATTACTCCGTCTATTTTTGAGTAAAATTCCTCTAAAATACTAGTATCTTCATTTTCATTCAGCACATACACTCTAAGAATCGTCATTTTGTATCTAAAACTTTCCAAATTTACTTTAATCAGCTTCTCGTATATGGCTTCCCAACTTTTAATATGCTTTCTGAATTTATTTTTTATGACTATGGAAATCCCTTTACTACCCCTCTGATCCTTTGGTACTCCTCTCCAAATATGAACATAGGATCTCTTCTATACCCGAGCCCTTTTTCTTTGTCTTACTTAAACTTGCAATATTCATAATTAAATCTTGAAGTTCCTTAATTAACTCCTGTATCTTATTCCTCAAACCTTGAGTATTCCATGCTCCAATATTCATTATTCATTTCCTTTACCTAGTTTGTCTCCGGTTACCGTCCGTTTTCTCATGATTAGGTCTTTTAAAATTTCTTGTTTTTTTTTCATGGACGACGAGGAACTGGCCCATCGTCCCAACCCCCTACTAGGAGGATCAGGATTTTTTAGGGTTTACTCCCCTAGGAGGATGTCTTCACTGAGCTTTGAGCTCCCATTGCCTCTTTTGAAATCTTCTTGTTCCGTTGGAGAGATCATACCCGCACCCTTCATCCCTCAGAAATGTAGGCTAGGATTTCTGCCTAACTCTTCATCGTTTCGAGATCCTCTTCAGCGCACTGTACCGGATGTTCTCTTCTTGCACCCCTTCCTCTTCTGGAGTACATCGTCTGACCCCTCCCCTTTAACTAGTCCGGCACGGGAGGCCCTATCTGTAGCTACGCTACCGCCGGCATAGCTCTCCGGATCACGGGGGTACTCAGCCACCAACGTCAAGGTACTCCTTAAGTGAAGTGTATGAGTATTATTTATGTATAGATATGCTTATTCAGGGTTAAAGGATTACTGGATCAATGGCCGCTAAAAGGAGGAAAAACACTCGTCTTACGGAAAAATCAATCCGTTCTACGAAAAAATAGCCAATAGTGGAGGTGTCCGTTTAATGGAGGCGACCCTTTTGTTTCACTCTGATTTTAATGAAACACTTGTGCTGCTTCAGCGGCATTTACTTTCTCAAATAATTTATAACTTTGTAGTTTTCGAAAATTTTGAGAGATCAACAAAAATGTGACCCGTGCCATTCTTTTAATCGTACCTTCTTCTATCCGTGTAAAAAATTGGATAAAAAAATTTTGTTCCAAAATGTTTCTTTTAATTGCATTAATTTCAAGCCCAAATCATGTGAAAATTGCTCGTTAAGAAAATGTACATGACCTCCTTTTTTAAAGAGCTGATTTTTGGAATAGACTTAGAGACAAAAATGGCTATCTTCAATTTTGTATGAAGTGTTTGCAACTTTCGAAAATACAGAGTAATCAAAAATGGGACTAGTACCATAGTTTTCAGCATACTTCAATACTTACGAGGAGAAAATTTAAAGAAAAAAGAATTTCAGTGGTTTTGGAGAGAAAAAATGTTAAAAAAATTAACTAGTACTACAAATGGCACAGACTTTCTCATACTAGTTTTATATTTCCTTTGATCTCGGGTTGTTATACGAACTTGCCACATACTCTTCTTGCCAGCTGCCATCTATCGCCGCACAAAGTATTTTGTTTTGAAATTTTCTTAAT
The DNA here is from genome assembly GCA_038098605.1 of Gryllus longicercus. Taxonomy (NCBI): domain Eukaryota; kingdom Metazoa; phylum Arthropoda; class Insecta; order Orthoptera; family Gryllidae; genus Gryllus; species Gryllus longicercus. The sequence goes on from JAZDUA010000026.1 coordinate 6,187,353, forward strand.
TTTTCGGTTTCCTAATATTCGACGACAATATTATTTTATGAATACTAAAGAACAGTAAAATCTCGCTGAAAATTGCAATCTTTTTTGAAAAATTGGGAGCCGTTTTAAAGAAAATGGTGATTAAGCACTACTGTCCCTGTAAATTGAATTTTAAACCGATATTTTGTTATAAAAAAGGATTAAACTAAAAAAAACTATTAATAATCAATGTATTAATTTGGATTTAAATTAAAAATATTATTTATTCTGAGATCTCAATAAAAGAGTAGGGTTTTGTATCTCTGAGTATTTATAACAAATGAAGAGAAAAAATGGTAAAAATCTTCAAAATTATTTGAGTTATTAAGGAAAATGTAGGTGAGTGTATTAAAAACTAGTTGAATTTTTATTAAAAGAACATTTTTTTAAGTTAAAAGAAATTTCTCCTTGCAGAAGAATGATATTACTGTGTGTCAGTTCATTTTCACTGCCGTGGTGTTTGATTTTAATGGAGAAAAAAACGTGGAAATATAGTAAAAATTTATCTGCTGTATGCTGTGTTTACCCCTTTAAGAGAACGGTGCAGGTCTCATGTTCTTTAAAAACTCATTTTTCGAAAATTGCAAAAATTCAAACTTTTTTCGATGTTTTCCTATAACTAAATTTTAAAGAAAGAGATTTTTCCTTAATAAAATGTGTTCCTTAAAGATTGATTTTGAAATAATGTCAATCATCATTTTGAGAGATCTTCTCAAGTGAACAAATTTAATTCTTTATTACTCATTCAACTGAGTTTTTGAATTATTTCCTTTATTATAGAACATTAGTAAAATCTATATTTGAGAATATGTTTCATTGTCTTTTGATGGAAGGGGTGATGTCATATGATCTCTACCTTTGTTCCGTCACTGTGCAAAGGTAGTTGGTATAAGTAAAGACACATGCAGGTTTGTACATTAATTACAATGAAGCGACATGGGGAAATCTTTGAATACCAATGATGGGTAGCCTAGAATGGAAAGTTAGTGAACAAATAAATACACTAAAATGAATATAAATATGTCCATTTTTTAAAAGTTTGTATTTCTAATTCAAGCTACATTCATGCAAATGTCTACATTTTGCCTTTCATGAAAAGATTACACCCATTTTTGTATATTTTCATTCTTATTGTATTGTATTTCGTTAGAAAAAGACTATACTACAATTGATAATAAGGCACTGGAATGCAGTCTCCATTGATACATGGCATACACAAAGTCAACTACTAACACATTGTTTTATTGTTATTATTTTTTCACAATGTGTTTCATAGACATATGGCACATGAGAACTCAACAACTATCATCTTAATTGTAATTTCTACTAAACATAAGACGTAATATACAAACATTTATAGCTAAAAAGTTGTGCCATTTTAATGACATGTTAAATTTTAAATCTCTTACGTAGGTTCTATTTACAAAACATTTCTTTAAAGCAAATGTAACTATCAATCCATATTTTGGTAATGGAACAGACGTACTTAGAGCCGTAAGTACACTCTGCATTTATCTTCACTGGCTCGTTTGAAGGAATTATTTAAACTTCAGAAATTACGTGTTTAGAAAATTACGTGGTACAGAAAGTTTGATATTGACAATATTGTTTATAATGATTACATAATGTAGAATGTTGTATGTAACTGTAATACAACTTGAACGTAGTATTACAGGTTGTTTGATCCTCATGGTGACAGGCTTAACAATTCAAAAATACGAAGATAAGCATGTATTGTTTTGTACATATTCCTCTTAAGTTGATGCTCCTCTCAAGACTAATTATTAGATTAAAATGAACATTTTCAACAATATAAACAGGTGGATCTTACATTAACGTATAACATCAAACCTTTGTTCCAATTTAAGCCAATCAAACGTCATCCTCACCTAGGAAAAAACTAAAGAGCAATTCTTTTACATTGTACGTTTTCCTATTACTCTTTTGAAGAACATGTATTTGTAAGATTAAAATCTTTGAAGTAGATTTAAGTTAAAAACAATGTTTTTTTTTTCTTCAAAAAATAACTGCAGTAACAGAAATATATCATTCATACATATCTCTATGTTCGCTGTGATTTTGCTACGATGTTTTAAAGTTTTATTCAGTCAGATATTACTTGATGTCATTTGCCACACAGTCAATACAAAACATTTAATGATACTTATTTCAAACACTATAGGCGATACTATAGCAACACAAATACTGTTTTAGAGGCTTCAAGCAAATTCAATGTCTAAAACAATTTAAATTTGAAATTTGTTTACTGATACAAAAGTAAAGTACAAGTGTGAATCACCAAAATCAATGCTGAAATATGTATTTCAGTTAAAAACAGTATTTTTAAGTCCAATGAATAAAGAATTATTTCAATACTCTTGAATAGATGCTATTAGATTCCTGAATTATCATTTGTTCATCGGAATATATTTTTTGTACTAATCCAGTAAAGTAATACTTCGCTGAATTCATTCCAGAATATTGTTGTTGTTCACAAATGACAAAGTTACTAGAGTAAAATAAACCATTTCATACCAATAAGTAATTAAAAATTATGAAATAAATATTACAAACTCGTATTTTGACTTTAACTTTTGATATTCATGTTTTGTAGGACTCGAACACACTAAAATATATTCATAGAAAACATATTTTGATTGAAATAAAATAATGTTTTATCTTTTTTGATGTTTCAATATTTTCTTTATTTACAAATTTATTATTTATAATTTTGCTATTGGAATCATTATTTACAAATACCGACAATACATTTCTAGCAGAAATATGTTAGTTAAGTATTTTCATTGTTAAACAAAATTTTAATGTGAGCTACTCTGCGGTCCAAAATATACCCTCAGTCTTGTTTCGCTTCACAATGAATATATAGAGTTCTTTTAAAACAACTTTCTTAGTGTTAAACTCCATTGGATATTTCTAGGAGACAATTTGTTTTCGTTCAAATTATTTAGAAGTTGATTCATTTTAAATGAACTTATCAATCCTATCCTTTAAGCGTGTTGAGTTGATTGTATGCATATTTTTAAATCCAGTAAATATTAGAAAATACAATTAAATACTTTTACTTGATAGAGGATTCTAGAAACCTTAATAATCAAATAAAACTATGAAAACATTCAAATTAACAAGGAACTCTTACGATACCTACAATGAAGAGAGGATAGTGCTTTGAATCGCAGAGTCTTATGATATTTCTGAGAGTAATATCAGTTATAATTGTTTTGATAAGGCAAAAGAGATGTTTCAGAAAATGGATTTACGAATAATTTCTATGTCTACTTGTTTTTTACCATACTTAAAATTAAGCATTGTGTCACGTTGTGAGGTATTGTAGTGGTAAGTTACATAATATGAATGTATTTATCGGATATTATAATTTTAGTCAAAATGGTTATGAGCAAGCAAACATATGATTGGAATTGAGAGAAATAAGAAAAATGATGATTTGGCACGTCGTCTTCTATGTTGTATAACATTGTTAAAAGCTACAAGTTTTGTCTAAAATGAATCAATTTATTTCCAAATAAAGAATAAGCTATATATGTTTTTAGGCATTAACTCGTTTGATAATCAGCAGCCCTTTTTTACATGGCTGTAACAACTTTTCTTATGGTAAATCTTTACTAAGTTCTGTTCTATTGTTTAATTTTTCTCGTAAAAAGTGAAACATTTCAGTTCTATAATAATATGATTTTAATTCAATCTCTTTTGTAACAACACATTGAATTGTGTATAACTGTTCAAATGTTGAACAAAACTGCAACATACGTTGCATCCATGCAACACTTAAAAACAAGTGAAGCATGATCTTAAATTATTTCAGTAGCTTGAAAGTATTAATTAATCACTTAAAATTATACAGATTCTGTTTGCATGCTTTTACAGCCGTATTAAAATTGTGCATCTGTTTTCTTTGAAGCATTGTGATGATTTTTAATTATTTAACTATAACTAAAAACATACTAAAATGACGGTCTTTTTGAATCGTATGTTCTTATATTTTTCATATTTATTAATTTCCATTTTTTCAAATTCAACAAATCATCACAATATAATTCTAATGTATTAATTTCTACATTTTATCATTTATTCACTATTTTCTACAATTAAAAAAATATTAAACTTAGTTCATTCATTCTTTTAAACTAAAAGAAAGACTGTAGAGAAATGTGAAATATATTTCAATTTTGTGAGACATTAATATCAAAAGAATAGGTCCCTTTAAATTCCAAGTAGGGTAACTCCATTTTCAATTAAGTTGATAATCGTGTTCCCCAAATGACATTCAAACCCTATATCAGGAAAGTGGCAAGCTACTTGTTGATAACGATTATCAACCTGTTTTTTTAATAAAAAATGTTCTTAGTGGATTAGCGATTTACAAGAGTATTTTGGCATTAAATATGTAGCTAACTTATTATTAAGAGTGAGGCCTTTCCCTCTGGAGTCCTCAATTTGAATTTTGGAATTATGGGGTTGGAATGATTTGAAGGAATGGTAGAGGGTAGGAATTAATACCATTAGATTAGAACAGGAAATGGGTTATTGATAGTCTGAATTTATCCTTGGGAAATCTGGATTGAATTCTCCTTTGGGTGTAGGATTTGTCAAGTCGAAAATTACTTGCGACTGGAGAAGACATCAACATAATTGACAATGTAGTTACACCACACGAGGACTTAATGGTGATCAATTCTTAGAAAGTAACTAAAAAAGTTTTTAATTAATAAAATATTTTTAACAATAGACAGTCAGGAAGAAAGTGAAGTAAAATAGAAATTACTGCCTTGTCCTTTGTTTAGTTTTTGTACGTAATTACACTTTGCATAACAAATGTTCATTTAAAAATTCTTCTTCTATTGTTTTCAAAAGTAAGTACACCACCTGTCAGAGGCAATAGACTTCATTCACATCTATGCATTGTTGTGAATGACAGTATTGTTTGCTGAAATTTTTCTGACAATTGATATATTTTAATGCAAATACTGTTGATGAACAGCGTCATTTGCGAAACTCGAAATTTTGGAATTGGAAATTTTTGTTTCTACAGATAATGGTTATTGCATTTTTCATATTTATATTTTGTTTGCATTAAGTAAGAATAATATTCAAATTTTGTTGAGAGGTCACTACAGTTACTATGAGAATGCGCTTGGTAAAACGTCGGCAAATAAAACGTGTGAAAAATGAAAGTTTAATTTTTTTTCTGAAGGCTGATGGTTGATTTCAACGCATCCATATTTTTGAATTCTACTCTCTACTTAGTTTTTGTTTCATAACAAAATGAATGAACATAAAAAAAGTAATAGAGCAATGGGTCAATTTCCCATTTTCGATGGAAAATAAATGTCTCCGAGAGCACTAGGAATACTTCCGACTTCAGCGCTGCAAAGCAAAGGTGAAGAGGGAAAACCTGATATAAAATACCAAAAAAGAAAGAAAAAAAAAGTTGTTTTAGGAATAAGGCAAATTTGAGGTATTTAATCTCAAAAATGCCTTATTTAGAATTAAGCCAAGAGCATTGGAGATTGTTTACACGTCCCAGGTCTGTAAGATTTGCCCGAACTCAGCAAGATCCAGGTTGCACGTGGTAACAGAAAAAACCGTTTTGGTTTGTTGGCCGAGGCTCAGCCGAGGAAGGGCGGCAGCGTGACGTAGCTGTGGCCGTGCTCGGCGCGCAGGCCGTCCTTTGGCGGGGCGCGGCCGCCGCCGGCGCCGAAGGCAGCCGCGTCGTGCGCCGCCGCCAGCTCCGCGCCCACGCCGCCCACCTCGATGTACTCCGGCAGCGGCACGTAGTCGCGCGGGCTGTACTCCTGGTGGGCGCGCAGCGGGCTGGCGCCGTCGCCACCGCCGCCCCCGCCGTAGTGCGGGGAGCCGCCGTCCGGGGCGCCGTAGTCGGCGGCGCCGCGCAGCGCGCTCGTGGGGCTGCCGCCGCCGCCCGGCGCGCCCCCGCCGCCGCCGCCGTAGTCCTGCTGGCCGCCGCCGCCCCCGCGCCCCGGCGACCCGCCGCCCCCGCCGCCGAACTCGTGGTGCGCCCGCAGCGCCCCCGCGCCCCCGAACATGGCCGCGCCTGCGGCATCGGCGTCCACTGCCAGGGCAAGGCCACGCACCGCTCAGAAGGCCGCCCGCCAGCGGCTCGAGCGGCTCGCCCGCACACGAGGCAGGAAACGGAGGGGAAGGGCAGAGAACGCACGTTTCGTAGGTGCAACAGAGTACGGAAACGGGAAGGAAAGACAGCGAAGAAATTAAAGGAATGACGTTACTGGAGGAAGAAGACAAGATGAACGAGGACGACTAGCGCAGGATAAAAATACAAGGGAATTACCTTAGACCACGATAGATATTATAGGAAATCAGCAAAAATATGAAAGAAAACATAACTAGCGAGAGGAACAATTTTCTCCCAGGACACTTTTACTTTTCTGAAGACATTTACAAAAAGGTGTGAGTGATGTAGCTTATTTAATTATGTATACATTCTGTTGGTGGTTGAAAGCCCTGAGGATGGAATTACATTTTTTGAAAGGTTGGCAAACAATCATGTTTTAATTTTGTTTTGCTCTTACTGACCAAGCCCCGTTAACCTGACTCCAATATATTATTTATGGTCGATAAGGATTCTCCAATAATATTAATAATATAAAGAAGTAAATAACAGTGAAGACATCGAAATTAAAACTGGAAATGAACAGAACTCTAAAGGCGTCGACAACTGCGTGTGGGCAAGTGAAGGCGAACTTACCAGGGCCGAACTCCGCGGGGCCCGGGTCGGCCTGGGCCATCATGTACCCGGTGGAGTAGCCGCCGGTGAAGGAGTAGGCGCCGGCCGTGGGCTGCAGCAGGTTGAGGTGCGGCGACAGCTCGTAACCCGAGTAGGAGCCCCAGGCGTCGCCGGCCTGCAGCGGCGCCCCGCCGCCGCCCGCCGCGCCCGCGCCGCCCGCGCCGCCGCCGCCGCCGAAGCCGGCCAGCCCGAAGCCCGCGCCCAGCGCGCCGCCCGGCGACCCTGCGTGCCACGACACTGCCTCAGCGACGAGCGACTGGCTAGCTAGGGGACATGGGGAGCTATCCCGCGCCCATGCTGCCGAATTTCGAGAGGTGTAAAGTAATAAGCATCACAGGTTTTTATTTCTTTTCTGCTGTTTAAGTTTTTGAAAGGATTAGATCAACTGTCAAAAGTGGGGATATGAAGAGTAGATTTTATTTTTTCCCAATGTAATATTTTCGAGCAAATATAATAACAAACTCTGCGTTGTATAAGACACAATTTTTAGCGCTATACGAACAACGCACAAGGTAGAAGATGTGTTAGATTTACGGCCGGCGTGATGCAGGCTTGACTGTTAGTGCTTAGCTTTATGTTCGAGATGGTTAAGTGTTCCTTGTTGAGAAAATTCCTTCTTATGTTAGGCACGAGTGAGTTAGGATCGAATTCGTTTTTAGATTGCTATGGTGCTTTCTGTATATTTCCTAATCACTTCCAGGCCGGAGAAGCACCTGTTCACGCGAAGAACGGTCCGCACCCAATCTTATCTTCCCGTTGCCGTAACTAACTGGACTGAGTACTAAAATTATCCGACTAATTTGATTGAAGCGAGAAGTAGAGTATCGTTTTTTGTCTCGTAGGTGCAAAAGTGCATTTACGAATGAGGAGGAAGCGGGAATAATATTTACTCTAATGTAAATATGACGTATCGCAGCAAACAGGCAGTACAGCGTACAGACTTGTCAAAGACGCAACCCGTTATACTCTCCGGTATTGCGGGTCGCGCCAAGTAACTGCTCCTTTGATTTATCCAAAAACTAGTGGTGCTACAGAATGGCACTGACTTTCCTGTATTAGTTTTCTATTTTCTTTGGTCTCGCTAGCTATTCGAACATACCACATGCTCTTGCCTGCTGCCATCTATCGCCGCCCGAAGTACATGTTTTTGAACTTTTCTTAATTATTGGTTTCCTAATAGTAGAACGAAAATATTATTTTAATAATATTAAAGAACAGTAAAACTTCGACCTAAATGACAAATTTTCGTTGAAAAAATGGGAGACGTTTTTAAGAAAATGGCGCTTAAGCGCCACAGTAAATTCGAAATTAGAAGCACTTCTCCATAAAATTCTTTTTGTTTTCGAAAAACTTCAAGAAGTTATTTGAAGCACTTTAACTCACAAATACGATAGAGTTTAAAAATTGCTGGAAATATGCATATTAACGGCGTGAGAAATCTTTTAAGAAAATTACATTTGTGTAGTTTTTGAAACAACAAAAGAATACCCCGAAATGAACTTTACATCATATTATAGAATGCAATTTGCACTATTCTTTGCAAACGCGTAAAGGAAAAATTTGCAGCCGTTTTTGAGAAAATGACGTTTGGTTTTTCTGAAAATGAGAAATGTTGAGCTTGTTTTTACACAAAACGGTTGAGCTTTCGAAAAGCTTTATCTGACATTTTATAAAGCACATATACTCATACACATAATAATGTGAAAACATTGCCGCTAATGTAAATATTAATGACTTGGGAGGCACGTCAAAAGAATTACATTTTTGTAATTTTTGAAAAAACAAAAGGACATAGAAATATGACATTTATGTTATTTTATAGAGTGCATTTACCACAATCCCTACCAAAGGTTTAGAGAAAAGAATTGGAGCAGTCTTTAAAAATCTGTTTGTAATTTTTTAAAATATTGATTGCAAACTACTAAAGTTTTCAAAATAATGTCCATGGTTTTATTGAAAGAACTGATTATGAACAATGAACAAATTTCATTTGAAGGAAAATCTCTATCTTTAATTTTGTAGGAAGAAGCCGGAAATAATGAAAACTTTAGAAAAATTCGGAGATAACCGTGAAAATCGGACCTATGCCACCTTTATAGCGTATAAGTGTTACTACATTCTTACAAGAAATTTAAAAAATTAAAAAAAATTGTAAATGCCTCAGGGGCTTCATGTAAAGTGCCCCCAAAAAACAATAAATTATTTTCAAAATCACAGAGCTTTGACACAGACCAAATGGACGTCAATATGGAAAAAAATACTACGCATGGTTTAGGCGCTAGTGTTGTTCACATACACCAGAGAGACGGACGGACGGACAGACGGACAGAAAGATGGATGGACGACCATTTAAAAACAAACAAACAAACAAACAATGTAACATTCAGATAAACTTCATGTCATGTATATTCCATTCTGGGTTTAATTTATTTTTTACGTGGTTTAAACTTAATAATTTTAATAGACTTCTAATAGACTAATTAATAGACTAATTAATAGACTTCTAATAGACTAATTAATAGACTTCAAAACATTTACTGGATGATTAGTTCAACTATATCTCAATTATGTTATAACACACTTCAGGTACGTACATATATAAGGTATTCATCTTTTGGGTGGCATATTTGAAACAGTAATAAAACATTTGAGAGATTTTAAGTTTTTACTTTCCCGTATACATACGTATATACGGAGTATTATTCGTAGTATAGGGAAAGTTATGTAATGCAGCAGAAAATTTATTTCGAGATTTCCACGAAAATACACATTTTGGGTTCCCCTGATACCGACAAAGTGTTGTGTTTTCTCAAAACGTCCGTCTATCCGTCTTTCTGTGCGTCTGTTAACACCACTTGCGCCTAAATCACACGTAGGATTTTTTTCCTAATTAATGAGACCCCTGCCCATCTGAATCGAGTCGAAACATTGAGATTTTGAAAAAATCTTTAATATTTGGGTGTACTTTATATGAAGCCCCCGGACATTTTCAAAAATTTTCAAAATTTTCTCAAAAAAATTCAAATTTTTTCGTTAAATTTCTTGTAAGAATGGGTTAAAATACACCTATAAAGGTGGCATAGATCCGATTTTTATATTTAACTCTGAATTTTCGACAATTTCAAAATTTCAAAATTTCAAATTTTTTTGGGGCGTCTTCCTACAACTACAAAATTGAAGATATATATTTTTCCTTCATATGCATATTTTTGTTCTTTCATTAATGTTATGTGCATTTTTGAAAATTTTAGAAGTTTTCGCGCTATATTGCGAGCAATCTGTGCAATTAAAAAATACAAAAAAAAATTATCTATCAAACCGCTACAACTTTTTAAAAAATTTTGTTAGAGATTCTTATATATGTAATATATAATATGACATAATGCTATATACTTTTGTTTTAAAAAAAAATAATATTTGACACCACAAAAATGGATTTTTTAAAATTTTCTCTCACGTTGTTAATTTTTATATTAGTGACAATTTCTTCCCATCATTATGTTTATGAGTACATGTGCTTTAAATAATGTATAAGGTTTCTCGAAAAATCAACCGTTTTCTGTCAAAGCTAGTTCAAAATTCGCATTTTCTGTAACGCTCAAACACCATTTTCTCAAAAATCGCTCCAATTTTTTTCTTCAAACTTTTCGAAAGAATAGTGCTCTTGCACTCTTTAATATGTCGTAGAGTTCATATCGAGGTATCTTTTGTTGTTCTTTTTCAAAAATTACACAATTGTAATTTTATTTTATTTCTCACGTCTGTAATATGCACATTTCCAGCAATTTGTAAACGCTATTGTATTTATGAGTTAAGTGCTTCAAATGACTTCTAATGATATTTCCCGAGGATTCAAAAATTTGTTGAGGAAAAGAGCTTCAAATTTCGAATTAACTGTAGCGCTTAAGCGCCATTTTGAGCTCCAAATGTATTAAAGAAAATTGCCATTTAGGACAAGGTTTTGCTGTTCTTTAATATTCTTAAAATAATATTTCCGTTATACTATTAGAAAACCGAAAAATCGAGAAAAGTTGAAAAAAACGTGTTTAGTACGGCGATAGATGACAGCAGGTAAAAGTATGTGGCAATAGGTAGCCGAGACCAAAGGAAATAGAAAACTAATACGGGGAAGTCTGTGCCATTCTCGACCTTAACGTGCTTCTGAACTATCTCTGCTGGAACGTGTCCATGGATAGCGATCGGCTACCTGTTTCTAGTGAGTTCAGGCCACTGAATGTCTGCCGAGTGCAATATCTGGGAAACGGCAACGGAAATGAAATTGAAGAAAGGCGAAGAAAAGCAGCGTTCCTTACCGGCAGCGGCGGCCGGGGCGGCGGAGCACGCGCCCGGCAGGTAGCCCGTCTTCCGGGGAGGCTCTCGCTTCCGCCACTTGGCCCGTCGGTTCTGGAACCACACCTGAAACACGCCGCACCGACTCCGTGGTACAAAGAGAAGAGAAGGACATTGCGCATTTCTCAGCACTGTTATCGCAATAGTTGAAATTGACTCGCAGGGTGCATTGTGGATTCGGAGGGAGAGTGCGTTTCAAAAGTCAGACGAGTGAAAAAAAATGCGTTTTAGTTTCTTGCTACGAGGTAGAGAAAAAGTTATGTAATGTTACGCGTAAAAACGGCGATTTTTTGGCAGAATACTCTTATTACAGAGCTTTGGTATCGAAAAAGTAGATAAATCCAGCTGCTAAATTTAGAAACAATTATCTATCATGTAGTGTAGCGAAAATACATGTTTTATGGATCATTGATACCGAAATATCGAAAGACGACAAAACGCCTGTCTGTCCGTTTGTGAGCAATGCTAGCGGTTAAAATTGATATTTCCCAATTGATATGGCTGATGTTGCGGCCCCTTGAATTTGAAACCGATATTTTAAATTTGGGAGGTACTTTACATAACGTCCCTGGGAAATATTCAGAAATTTAAAAAATGGCTTCATCGTTTTTGTTTAATTTTTTATGGATAGTGCAAAGGACATTTAAGAAAATAGTACATGTCTCATTTTCATTAAAAACCCTGATTTTTCGAATATAGCATAAATTCAAACTTTTTTTGAATCTTCGTACAACTTTTTCTCTTAATGAAAACTGTTACTTGAAGATAGATTTTGAAATAAGGTCATGCAAAAGTTAAAAAATTGAGTACTTTTCCCTCAATTTTGGGTGAAAATACGGACGAAACGTTCTGTTTTAGCCTCACTCATTCACTGAGTGATAACGACGTGGTTCGTTTTAACTACCATCACGTGTGACACCTAAATCATAATTTCTTTATAACCATTCATCATCACCATCGTAGTTCACTACTTTTGATTACTCCTGCCATTATCCATCCAGGTAAAATCATTCCTATTATACGCAGGAAAAGGTAGGGTATAAAGATGTAAGTATCTTCCCTTTGCTTATACTGTGGAATTGATTGTGGCCATCTTCAGAATTATCACTGTAGAAGGCATGGGATTGCATCCACTATCTTTAGTTACCCTTTCCTGGCCATCGCCATATATTCACCTCCTGCTACACGAGGTTCCCTATACACAGAGCTACGTAAAAGACGAAGAATTGCCTTATCAATGGCAGAAAGAAAGAAAGGAAGAGTGACAAGAGAATGACTAGATGAAACGCCACCTCAAAAGTGACCTCGAGACGCGTAAATTACCACCAGTGTAATGCCGTGTTTGGTCCTTACCGGACAAGTCCCCCACATTCGAATCCTTGGTAATCCTTGCTGATGGCTGATGGCTGATGGCTGAAGCGCAGGAGGCGCGAACTCACCTGCACGCGCGACTCGCTGAGGTTGAGCTTGAGCGCCAGCTCCTCGCGCGCGAACACGTCAGGGTAGGGCGCGCGCTCGAACGCCCGCTCCAGCTCCTCCAGCTGGTAGGCCGTGAACGTCGTCCTGCGGACACACCCTCGCTAAGTACAGTGCATTTTCGGTGGAGGTGACCTGCCCCCGCCGGACGATGTTATCCGGCGCCATTCTTCTCGTCCGCTTGCGGTGTTTTCACCAATAAAGTATCGCCGACCAGCGGGGCACCTTCCCACCCTACATAAGTACGTACATGGTAGAGCAGTGGAAGAACGAGTGTGTATAAGTAAGAGGTGAGGATAGGTCAAGGAAGATGAAGGAAATATCGCGCATGGTGCGTGGCCCATTTGTTAGGGTACTGCTCCGGCATTTGGCTGGTGTTGATCGGAGAAACCACGGAAAATTACCGACTAGAGCAGCCTGTCAATAGAATTCCCCTTCAGACAGAGGCTGAATTCGATCTAGCTATGTAGCTTATGACGAAATTCCTGAGTTGTACCCTTGGACCTCCCGGTCAGAAGCACTGAAGTGACATTAATTGACGCCCTGTACGGCCTAAGCCGATCAGACCCCTGTACACTCTCCTCCTCTTACTCTCTCTGATTCAGTCGTCTTTAGTGGGGTCTTGATTTCAAACTTCAAGCTGATTCGAAAAAAATACCATCGACCAAACTTTCAATTAATATACTGATGTAATTAGTGTGGTGTGTTTTCTTTTTTTAATATTAAAATACTTTTAGCTGATAATGCAGTTTATTATAATCATCCTGAGTTTAACTACACATTCAGGGTTATTCGTCATTTTGTCACTGAGTTCGTGTTTGCAGGAAAAAGAAGTAAAAAAGTAAGAAATGAACTAAAAATACTAAATAAACGATTATTGTCTGTAAAAGGATGATAGCTTAGAAATATGCTACTTCAAACTACACTACTACCATTAGAAATACATGTAAATCGTAAAGTTTCTCGTAGTTTACATGTCATTGACGATATATCATTTTTAGTAATATACTCAATTTAGGATAATATCGGAGTAATGTACTCAAAACACTAATGAGTATCGAGAATGATAATTGTGAATCATAAACGTTAATGGACTGTGTCAGTGAGGCGCCGAGATAATGTCTTGGGGTGCTCACCTTGTCTTCTTCTTCTTGACGCCGTTGGTGTCGGCCTTTTTGCTCTTCGAGTCCGACTTCTTGGGCGTGGTCGTGGTCCCCAGGGGTTGCTGAGGAGGCGGTGGTGGAGGAGGCGGTTGGTCCAGTGAGCCTGTAATTATATGATTCTTTAATCATTTACTTTGCCTACTATCTATAATCGTTTCATATTGCGTTTGCTTTTGCTATTCAAAATTACCCTGTATTTATTTTTTGTCGAATCAACAAGTAAAATATATTTCATTGCACACAATCATATATATGACAATTGTATGGTCTTGAGGTCGGTGTTGAGTAAAGTTCGAGTCACGTTCAAGCTTATGGGAGCGTGGGATGAATTATTGCATTAAAGAGAGACATCAAATGTATAAAAAATGATCATGAATGATCGTGCCAAAGCAGGAACGCGGGTATGGTCGGATAACCTGCTAACTCTCCCGAATTTGTGGTCACGACTTGAGGCCACTTGACTCCGACTCCATACTTTACATGTTAATTAATTTCCGATAATTAACTGATTTCCTATAATTATCGTTGCTCTCTTCTATAAAATTCTGATTATCGGGTTGTACACGTATTTTAAATACCGGTAACTAAATACTGTTTTATGTAATTAAATTATAAATAATAATTTCAAAAGTACTGCATGCATTCAGTTTATAAATAATATATAGTAAGTTTCTATTTATTATATTTTACTTTATACCACTGAAGAAGTATAAAGAATTGAATTCTCCGAGGAAAGATACTTTTGTGAAACTATTCTTATTTAAAGAGCAACAGTTATCTCTAGGAATTTACCACTGAGATAAAATATACTACAGATCAAATATTTTGTATTGTGATTACAAATAATGTAAGATAAAATAGAATTTTCAAAAATACCTTCGTTATTTTACTTGAGAAAGTATTCATATCTAAAATTAATAAAATTCGTAGGGCATATAAAATCATAATAAACATATTTTTTATTCATTAGTATTCAAAACGATCCTACAGTTTTTTCTGCTAATAGTTTTTAAATGATCTTAAAAATATGACACATTTCTTTCCTTTTTTATGTAATTCTTCTCTGATGTTGATTTTACCCGAAGACATATCGCCGCATTATTTTTCTGAACTTACCTCACTTGTTTTCGTCTTGGTCAAACGAAAAGTCATTAGAGATTCTGATCCACGAACTGATATCGTGGGATCATAATTAGAGATTGTTATCTTTAATTCCGACACACCGTTAGAAATTAAGAGATTGTTTCAATAAACAAAGGAGATATTTAACCATTCTACTAGCATCAATTGCGTATTATATACTAATGATTATTTTAAACGTGAAGACGCGAAACAGAATAAG